>OY744483.1:131322600-132522600 GCA_963556165.1 Tipula helvola
CACTGGATTAACTTACTAATTTACGTGAAATCACTAATCTGTAAAAATCTGAAAGGTCAAGCTAAAACTCAAAATCGTGCAAAGCACTTCACACCAAAGTTGGTTTTGCGAAAACATAAAGCGTCGAATTTTTTGTCTAAATTTTCGGCTTTTCATTTCAAGACTATATTACTCTATTCGCCGCCAGACGGGTAACGAAAAGTTTCCTCGCGAAGTTAAATTTCAATTTAGTTCTCATTTAAAGTGGGTGCTTGGATTATGTAAATTTGCGCCAAAAGTGTTTTGCGATATAAATGGTAATGAATTCTGATTCTAAATTTTGCCAGTACATTCAAATCTGTATTCCGTCTTCATTTGGACGCATTACATATAAAAAATAATTGTCTTAATCGGGATGTTAGTGTGGGATTTAGGCGCAGTGCTTTTATAACCGAAATGCGCACAACTGATCCATGATATCCCGCGACCTGGGACATAGGACCAACCAATTTTATGACTATTTATAAGATTTTAGGGGGTATAAGCGAAATAGAGAGTATAAGATAGATGAGGGTAAAAGAGAAAAAGGGAATATATAAGAGACAATAGAGAGTAAAAGAGATAGGGAGTTTAAGAAAAAATAAGAATTGTAATGGATAGGAGGTATTAGAGAAGGGATTTCCTTCCACGTCAAGATCTGAAAACTGTCAACCATAATGCATAATGAATTTTTTTGGCATTCCATTTAAAAACTCAATCGCAGCTCACTTGAAATATAGTAAAGAGAAAGAGAGGCTACAACCGACCAGCATTGCGCATCGCTTTGCAACATACATTTTATTTTTTTTTAATATGAATAATGTACGGCGCATCCATTAACCTTGTTTCTATATTAACAGTTACTATTTGTGATCCGTAATTTTCCTTCCTTGAGATAATTTGGGATTTGTCCGTTTTCTACAACCCGCAGATCATTTAACCTATTGAACTGAAACTTCAAATTTAAATTGTTTTCCTAAATTGGGAGCTCTCAGTGAATTTTAGTGAAAATTAGCTAATAGGAAGTGACAACTTAAGTGGATCAGAAAATTTATTTTGCAAATATCTCACAAAATATAAGATTTACAGATTTACAGAAAAACAATTATAAAAAAATATAGAAATGCAGATTTTTTGTAACAGTTTGTGTTATCCGCAGAAGATAAAAAATATCGGGGTGGGCCGTCTCAGGATGGAATAGAAGTACAGCGCCGGTGTGCACAGGATTATACGCAGGGCCTAAGCAGTGATGAGCTTGATGAATATTAGACCCATGCAAGTGCCTAAAGTTGTCATGGTTAAAGTTGTGAAGATGTAGTCTAGGTTGAAGGTGCCCTTATTGTATGGTGGTGTACATATTATCGATTATTTATTTCGTCAGTGGCAACGAAACCTTCAGCGAGACAAATATCACTAAATATGAGGGTGTGCGTACGCTGGCTATTAACTTTGACATCCAGCCACCTACAAGTGGATTTGTCAGAGACAAACATGTACATGGCTATTTTGCCGGCTGCATTAATGGTCAAAAAGGGCATGCATCAAAGTTTCGCATAGCGGAAAGTAGTACCGTCGTCATTTAGCTGAGTTTATGTAGCCTTGAGACTCTGCACATTAAGATTCAGTACGAATGTCTTAATTGCAGGCCGGTGATTCCTAAATGAAAAAAGGAAAACAAAAGTAAAAATAATCGGTTTGAAAAATCCAACGCTAACGAAACTTTTTACAGAAATTGAAGCTAAATTTGATAAGCATAGATTTTAAATTTTAAATGGAATTAAAATAACTTTCTGGAATTCAAAATTGGTAAATTTTAAATAACCAATTTTATAAATTGCATATTCATATAAATTTACAACTTTTACTTTAAACTTAGTTTCTAAATTTTCGTGGATTTGTATCAGATATCGATCTCAATTTAGAATGAATGTTCTTGGTTAATGCTTGAACGCAAATTTTACAATCGTGTTAGAAACAATTAAATTTTCCAACGATATTACGATTTATTTGTTAGGCATTGGTCCCATCGATTTCGATAACGAACCAGATTTTCTTATTATTCTATATAATCAGAATATGCTAGGGCATTCTCTAAGCTGAGGAGCCATCATCGTCTGAAGAACCAGTATTCAATGTCTTTTAAATTCAAGTTCTGCATCGTTCGAATTAAATTCCTGATTTTGCGATTTTATAGAAATGGTTTGTTCCATCCTAATACCAAATATCACACTGGTCTCTCTAATGTCGCTATATTTATCGAAACCTTCAATCAACGTCTAACTGTCACTAAATTTCATTCCGTCATGGTGTTTAAAGCCATAGATCACATATTTTCCATCCCGGTCACCAATAGCAGTTGAGTTCATAAAAATGACCAACATTTTATGAACTATAGAAATTCCTTTTGCATCACACTCTTCTCAAGATTCGATCGAACTTGGTAACTTTAGAGCCAAATGCCAGAGATCACCAAACAACACTATGCTGTTTGGTCGGCATGCACATCACATAAATTTTGATTCAACAAATCCTCTTTTTTTTTTTTTTTCGCTGGCGCTACATCCCATAGAGGGATTTGGCCGCTTCATTTTGAAGTTTCGTAATCATTTTTGTTAACGGATAATGAGTGATTAATTCATTGATCCTACCCTTAACCAGCCGTGATTTTTTCATCACCCGCCGGGAATCGAACCCGGGACCTCCGGAGCGTAAAGCAAGTATGCTAACCACTGTGCCACCGGGGCAAAACAAATCCTCTTGATATCTAGCAAATACTAAAAATACAAAAATTGACTGAACAAAATTATAATAATTTGACAAAGACGTCTAAAAATTTCTGCAGTTTAGAGTAAAGATATCCAACACGTGTAAAAAAATTTTTTGACTTATAAATACCAAGGCCTCTTAGAAAAACTATGAAAACAATCAGAATTTTCAGATGTTGGGCCTTTCAGAGATCTTCAGATAATTATACAACCATCGAGTAAAAATTAAAACAAATTAAGCTTTTTTTATTTAATAATTTATTTATGCTGAACTGAAATAAAAATACTTTAGCAAACAATGAATAAAACAAATGGCAAAATACACACAAACAAAAATAAAACAATTTTTTTAGCAATATGTAATAAATAAATCTTTATAAAATTTATAATGTTAGTGTTAGCAATGGTTGCATAATGATAAATTAAAAAAAAAAAAAATCGAAAGCACTTAAAGTGTTTTCCCGTCCAATCTGATAAAAAAACGGATTTGTTTTTCAATACCATTCCTTTATACGTCCTTCAATGTTGCGCTTTTTCTATATACATATAAAATATATAAATAAATAATATGTAATTATAATTAATTATTAAACATAAACTAATTCCTATACATATAACCAAACAGTCCCCATTGTTAGCACTACCATTATTAATTAATTATATATGAAATATTATAAATAAATTGTATTTAAATATTTAAATTAAAATATAAATAAAATAAAAAATTCTAAGTGGCATATTCTCTATAAATATATGAATAATTATATAAATAAATAAGTATATAATGCGATTTATATTTTATACATAACAGAAAAAAAAAACTGATAATTTATAGATTTACTCATATTATAAATAACAAAATAATTTTCTCGATGTCTGTACATAACAAATTTTTTACATAATATTTAATTTAATCTTATTTACTTAATTATTATATTTTGAGGGGCTTAATAAATTCAAGGTGGTTTATATGTAACGCTAATATGCTTAATTTATTCGTTATTCACAGCCAAACGCATCATAATCGAGTAATTTGAAAATTTAGTAATTTTATTTGGAGGTTATCGATACGTCTACAAGCGCGAATCCAGTCTTTTCTGTTAGGGGGCGATTTTTTAAATTTGTGGTACAAATCAATAGCCGAAAAAGCATATATTTAATATTTTAATATTGAAGGTACATTTTTATTCATTCCAAACAATTCAAATTTTATTTAGAAATAAAGTATTGAAAATTCGTACAATAAAATAACAAAAATTTAAATTAAAAAAGATATTCAGTCTCTTGTGTAAATATAGCAGTTATAAATTGTTTAAACTTATCTAATAATAAAATCTAATCTTCTCGGCCCTTGGTCGAATTTATTAATCACATTGTCAATATTTACTTCGACCACTCTATGTATATAATATACTGTGGCAAATATATAAAAAGTGATAACTGGGTTTTTACTACTTTTCAGTAGAACGATTTAAACATATTTTTCTTTCTGTGAAACGCAATTCTTAACATTAAAAATCTAACTACCACCAATTGGTGTCCTTTATTGTGTAGCCAAGAGGTCAGCTAAGTTAAACCACTAATTTCGTGTACAATTTTGCAATAATATCAGTAATAAGTACTTATCCCCTTCTAAATATTTATTAAGTATCTCTGATTACATACAAGTCCATTTAACCAGAGCCCTCTGTATATATGTATAAGAGCCCTAATGATGCCGCCATTTTTCAAACGTGCTTTCTATAAGAGGTGTAGATTTTGTGATATTCCATGTAGGCCGGTGTAAAAAAGACTTATGTATTTTATACATATTTACATTTTTTGAATGAAAACTTGTTATTTTCGGCAATTTTATTTCATCTATTCGTATATGAATAATCATATGAAAACCAAACTTAGAATCTATCAATTAATCCGTAAAATACAATTTAAATGTCCATAACTTTGTTCACAACTACATGCAAAACTACAAAAGCTTTTTAAACGAGAAAAATAAACAACTCATCAAATATTCAATAAATTGGATATCTATTAGAACGACAAGGATGTCTATTGTTCTTACTTTTTGTATTTTTACCAGTGTTTAAATTCATTTTTTCGTTCCCTTCTTTTATCGTTTATTTCTCTCTTTGTGAAAGAAAACAAAAAATACTTTTGTTGTTTCTTTCCCCGAAAACGAAATTGAAAAACGTAAAATATCTCTCCTCATTTAAAACACAAAGGATAGGAGAAAAGATATATTTTATTTTGTTGAATTTCGTTCCAAAGGAAAGAAACAAAAAACAATATTTTTTCTCTCCTTTCGCAAAAAGAGAGTAAAGCAAGGAACGAAATTTGAATTTTTAAACACTACACGTGTTTTAATTTTTATTTTATCGTGTTGTCGCCTTTTTGTTTTCTATATGTAGATCAGACAAAGATATCTATAACTTTTTTGTTTTCTATTTTCGTGTTTGCCCGTTTTTACTTTAAAGTGTTCTTTGTCAGTTTTAATGGTTTTATATTGAAAAGACAAAGATAGTCTAAATATTATTTTTATTTTTTTATTTACCAGCTTTTACTTTTACGCTTTTTTTGTTTTTTGTTAGTTTTATATTGAAAAGGCAAGGATGATGGTGTTTGTTTACATTTTTTTTATTTTTTTATTTATTTATTTATTTATATCTTGTAAATTTGGTGTAAAGGTACACACACACTATTTTGAGCATATGCTCATTACAATAGAGTGTGCAGCCACAGGTTGGTAATATAATGACACAATATCTGTTTGTTATAAATTATAAATAATGGTTCAAGATCCAGCTGTTATCTTTACCACTTCACACTCCACACCACACAGAAAATCTTCGCACGCATTTTATTTTTCTGCAAAAATTCTTTTCTGGATAGTCCTCATTTGAATCAGTTGAGCATCACCAATCAGGATTTACAAGTATTCCGCAGTTCTACTAACATCTCCTCTTCAAGATAAAATTTTGGAAAAATTCCATAAATTGCAAAAAAAAAAAAAAAAAACAGAAAAAATTATAAAAATATACGTCCGGCTGACTCGAAAGTCAAAGCCAACTCTTTTAGTGTAGTGTTGAAAATGGAAAGGTTTTCTTTTTTCAATTTAATTGAAAATGTAGACATATTTTCTTCTACGGTTTTAAAACCATATCTACGAAACGTATTAAACATGCAAATTAATAAAAATTGTATTACATTTAATTGAATTTTCATTAATAAACTTATAAATCAAAACTAACAATTTTACATTGGTTCTTATGGGAAACAGAAAGTTCATCTGGATCCCATCATCCTCACTAACAAGGTCAGTTTTAAGATTTTTATAAAAATCGTGGTATTGTGGCGATATTATTGGTAATAAATCCATTATATTTTTTTTTTCTTTTTTGAATTTATAGGATTTGGTCCCCGGTAAGCCATATTTAAATCGGATGTTGAAATAGTAAAAATTCCTCGTCGTTGTATACTATGGATTTTAAATAGTTCATCTTTTGCCAAAGAGTTTTTATATTCTATAATTCCGTATGGTTTGGAATACCTAAGCCAGCGCACTGTAGACCAAACAAAATGATTCCCAGATCATTGAAATTCAAAAAATTAGTTTGGATTATGTCAATCACTTTATATTGTCTGATCGATCGTATAGTACGAATAAATTGTGAATTATCATGTGGAGCATGAATATCAATGGATGTTTTTCTAATTGTTTTTCAATTTTAGTATGAACCACATCACATTCCATATGCGGGTGTGACCTGCAATTAAAAATTTGTGATCGATTGTTGTGACACTAACTTCTTCAGATTGCAAAAAATATAAAAACATAGCTGAAATAAAACTGTTCTTATTTTGTCCCACGCAATTGTCACTATAAAATATGATGTGTTCGACTTATGGCGGTAACGATTTCAAATTGCATATACAGACATGATACGCATATATAATTAAAAGGTTGGCTTGATGCCCCGTCAAATTAAATGTCAATAATGACCGTTTATACAAAAAATCGCTTGTACTTAGCCGAGGTGTCGATATAGACACTTTTGTAAATCAAAAGTAAATATTCTTAGAATTTCTAAATTCTGCTTGCATTTTTATTTGTCCTGGTTCTTTGCGGTGTATGCTAAATCGGCCAAAGCATGATGTTCTTTTTTGCTACTTTAATAATTCAACTTTGTTTTCTGTGGCTAGTTTCATTTTTTGATAGATAGTTTTACAATAATTACAAGCGTCTAAGCTTGGTTGTTTAAATTTTAAATTAAGGGACCTTAAAATTTCGGAGTACTTAAAAATGGAAGCGGGGTTAGTGTATACCTTATAGATACAGTTCGTACATAATGCTTAAATTTAACCCAGTTAACAAATAGTGTTTGCTACGTGTGTGTTTTGTGTTGATATGTTTGTAAATTCCATCCGTTGTTTCTTTTGGAAGCCTTTCATAAAATTAGCTAGCTCCGCGGCATTTGTACAATTTATCACACGTTATATCAATGAATTTACGCGTTTCACTAAATGTAACTAATAAGCATTTTTTGCATACTTCAAATTGATTTTTTAAAAAGAATTTTGCTGAATATCGGCGAGTTATTTTGCAAATAGTTTTTCGGCATTTTGTTGGCTCGAGTTCGATTAAACCACATATATAAGCCGATCTCATATCATAATTCCCTAAAATAAAAATTTTATTTTAATTAAAGTGTATAGGTAACCAACCAGGCGCATATAAAAATGGCATTATGGTACTTCTAGTTATTTTGTGTCTAGAATAAATCAACGTTTAACTGGCCGCCTCTTTTTAACGCTATTATTATAGTAATATTCATAATTAGAAAGCTTAAATAGTTTCCAGTACTCATCAAAAATTTTCTTTTGGTCATCGTATTTTATTTTTAACTGGCATTTTTTCTTGCATTCAGTCAATGGAATGCATTGTCGGCTTTCTATTTGTTTTTCGGGGGATGAAATGTTCTGTAAACCTAAATTTCGTTTCTTTTTTCGAGTTTTTTGATTTCCCCTATTTACGGTGGAATGGGTTATTTCCGCTGGCACCCTCCGAATATCGCTCACTTTCTAAGTTACTTAAATCTTCATTATTTCGAAAATTGGCACTGAAGTCGTCTGAATCAGAAGATAAATTGCAGGCTGGAACATAAGACACGTCTACATCACTATCATCAAATACTATTAATCCTCGGATATGCCGAGGGAATGACTTACAATTAGTTGAGAATTTTCATTTGTACGCTCAAAATTGGTCACAATTTCTTATTCAAATAACTGAAGAATGCAGAAAATTTTTCTATGAAACAATAAGCTTCTATTTATGCTATTCATGCTAGATTAGTTAAAATAACAGTCATCAGTGTTTCTTGCATTATCATTATAATACTTTGCTTGTACAGGTACTGCAGATTTTGTGAACTTGGTGAAAGAAGTTATCTAGATTATCTATGTAATGGTATAATTCCAAATAATCCATAATTTATTTCGTTTGTAAAAATGAAAAACGGGTTAACTGAGAAAGCTCCTTTCTATTATTTTGTATGACATAATTTCGATTTATTGAGCAATATTTTAAAATGCGATAATTTGTCTTATTCTAGGAATTAGTCACTATATACACAGTTAATAAAACATGTTTTCTATATTTATTAAAAAATTAATATCAAATAATAACTAATGATCAAACGGGTTAAAAACGAATTAACACTTATTATACAAATTTTGGAAAGTAGTGTAATTTTCTATTAGTTTCATTTAAATTCAATTTAATCGAATTATCCCTTTTTTCATATATGTGAAAAGGTTTAATAATTGATGAAATAGTGCAAATAGAAAAGTGAAAATTAGAGGTAACATGGAACAAATATTGTACATTCCGAAAATTAAAACTGATATTTCAATTATCACCTTTTATATATTTGCCACAGTTAATAACGCTAAACCTACCAATCGGTTTGCACTAATTAAATTCCACAAATATGTTTTTAATCTTTTAGGAGTTGAAAAACTTCTTTCTGCAGCCGCGATGCTTATAGGCAATGACACATACGTACTAACTAGCTCGATCCTCCGGAGATAAATAACTTCATTCAAATTAAATAAAACATCCTCTAAACTGGAAAACATTATTTGATGAATATTTTGTAGATTTTTTTAATTAACATAATATCTCTGAATATAATTGGTACTGAAAATTAGATGAATCTGTAATAATGTTTTTCAAAATTTGTAACACATTTTCAATTTTTATTTCAATATTTTCTAATTCTAATAGATTTTTTGGAATTAAAAAAGTGATGTCAAACATATTTAATAATCTATCCGAAAATCGATCATTCAAATTCATAATTATATCCGATGGACTTATGTGTTCAACATTTTCCCTGTGTCGTTGTCTACCAGCAAGTCTTGGTATATACTTTAAACTCTATTTGGTATGTATACTATCACAGATTTGGTTAATGTTTTTATAAATGGAGTCAAATTTTAAATCCCAATTAGTTCTTCGATCTTTTATTGTGCTGATAAGTACGTCAATATACTGTTTAGCACTTACTAAATCAGTCGTTTTTTATTTGTAAAAGTTCGTCACTGGAAAGAACAAATGCAAAACAGAAAATTGACATTGTAAGCTTACTAAAAAAGCAAAGTCTAAAATACTTTCAATCCATATTGTTGCTTTAATACGTGATTCACTCAGAAATTTTTTCAAGATTCTCCACAATTTTATTAATTATTGGCAAAATCTTGTATAGCTTAAATTTTATCCGACCATCTAGTTTCGCAAAGTTTTTTTAATTTCTCATCACAAATATTTTTAAATACAAACATTCGTTTGGTTAATATATTAAAGAATGCTATTATTCCCTTCATTGCACCGATAGAATTACGAATACTTCGTACCGTTGAGGACAAAACATGGACAACGAAAAACATTCAAAGCTTCCTTTTGTATTTCATTAACTGCACCGATTTGTTCCGAAATCATCACAGAACACTCATCTGTGCCAATTCCAATTAAATAATTGGGATATAATCCATAATTTCTTAATTTGATAAAAATCCAAGAAATCAATGAAATCTTCGAATCTTTTTCCATTATTGTAAATACATAAGCTATAGTTAATTACGAAACCGTACTTATGTCGGTAGTTTCATCAAAAAAGTCAGAATAATATTTTGCTTTTTTGATTCATCCTATGATTTCATCCCTAATGTCAGCTCCAATGATATCAATCAGTTCATTTTGGGAAGTCTTGCTGATATCGTATTGGTTAAAGGTTCTTTAAAGATAGTATCGCCACTAGCTCTGTATTTTAAAATTTGACGCAAATTTCCATCGTTTTGCATCGGATTAAAATCTAATATGCCATCATCACGGTGACCTCGAGCGCTATACTATCGTCCTAATAATATTAGCAGTTCAATAATGAGTTTGATTCATTTACGGTTTTTTACTTTTCCCACTATAACGAAGTTATATTGGGAAAGTATGGTAATCGCGAAATAATTTTATTCCAGATTTTCACATTTTTCGACGAATTAGGTTACCAGGACCTCGAAACACCGATCAGAAAAATGTCGTGTCCGTCCGTCCGTCCGTCCTTCCAGTCGCACATTTTTATTATTTTTGTTTTGCCTCCCATTCTCACAAATATTGATAGTTTTGATTGAAATTTTGTACAATCATAGATATTAGTAATAAGCAGTTTGTGTTAACTCTTAGATCCATTCGAGAATAGAATAGAGGGGGTTGCAGTGGAAGAGAAAATTGCCAAACAGATTTTCTCAAAAACGGGACCGACGATTTTTTTTGTTATGTTGGTGATAAATTTGACAATTCATCATCTACTTGTTCAAAAAATTTGAAGTCGATTGAAGCATTGCGTGGGGATCATTTTAACAAAAAGGAGCGATATAAATTTGTTTATCTGTTTACCGAGGTAATGTCAAACTTTTCGAAGAAATATTATTCTACAGTTAATACACAAACTTGACCTTTTTTGATTTAACCTCATATGATATGGATACGGATTTACGGCTTCCATTTTTTTTGTGCAAGATTTTTTCATGCTGACGGCTGCATAACACAATATTTTAAAATAAAAATGTCTTGAGTTAATTTTGATTTATTGCCGTAAAATGAATGGTTAAAGTCAAGTGTATCGCTTCCTTTTACCTCGTTTCAATTAAAAATGCTGCCCTTGTGCCAGGTAGCTTTGTCGCAGAATACCTGAAATAAAAGCAAGAACGATAAAAACTCAAAAACTTAACTTTATACCTAAATTCAACTTTACCTCTTTTGACTTGCTATCTCACATTTCCATGTGAATTTGTTAATGTGTGTTTTTCTAGATTTATCTGAATTTTCGATCGGATAATCGAGAGATTCCATGTTTCTATTATTATTCAGCAATTACTTATGTACAGATATTTGGGCCAAACTATTATTATTTATCTAAATTTGTGACCGGGTTGAAGGATTACAAAAGAATATCAAAATATTGTTCGTTGCATTGCTTTATATATCTATTCGAATAACGGTAATTAAATTTACAGGAAAAAACTGGTCGGATTTCTATAAACGAAATAAATCATGCGATGATGTTTGGTGTTTCAAAAATGATACATAAAACAAGAGAAGAGAATCCCGAAGAGATATAAAGAAAGAGTAGATAGAAACGGTAAAATACCGTTATTCATAGTTCATGAATGATAAAAAATAAAAATATGGAAAAAACCATCAATTGGCGCTATTTTTTTAATAGGCTTCGTTTGTTTGTTTTTTTTTTTTAAGTAGCTTTAGACCGAAGTGTCGCGTTTTTTCCCCCAGCGTATGAAAAAAAATATTAATAATATTCGATTTTTGGAGCACAAATTGGGGCTCTACGGTTAAGTCCTTTCTTTACTGTTTCTGGGTATTTGTTACTTTCGGTCCATTTTTGTTTCTTCTCGTTTTAGATTTCCAGTAATCGACGTTCATTTTGGAGCTGGATGAAGTGTCCCTTAGAGTCGGGTTTAGAAAATTTCATAGCACTTCGACTGCATTATTAAATGTATTTGATGATATTAGGGGTAATAAGAACTTCCTTTCTGATCATTCTCAAGCATTTTTTTTCGACAATTTTTTGCCTGATTTCCTTCCTCTAATTTTCAGCATTCCTAAGGTTCAGTGCTGGGTCCTTTATTATTTTTTATGTAATTTAATGATATATAAGAATTCTCATTTCACCATTGTTCATTTCATATTTTCGCTGATGACGTCCAAATTTATAGAAATAGTTGTTTAGCTCAGGATTCTAATGTTAGGAATATTTCTCTGATAAATGAAGACTTAAGAGTAATATCGTTAATTGGTCGGTCTTTAATAGGCTTGTTTTAAATGCGAGTAAATCCCAGTCCAACATAATTTATAAAAAATCGTTAAACACTATTTTTCTGCAGAGTTCGATAATCTAATTAAATATTCAAATACTGTTAGGGATTTAGGAATAGTTATTAATAAAACTCTTACGGGAGGTGACCATTTAGTTCTTCTTTACGGTCTTATCTTTGCATTTGTCTTTTTATTTGAACTCTTCTCAAAGCTAGGAAGCCCTGTTTGTTTATAGGAAATTGCTGTTTAGTAGGTTTCATTCCTCTAACTTCCGCCTAATTCCGGCCAAAAATTCCGTCGCAGGTCGTTAAACAAATCTTTTGTGTTAGGGGAGTTTAACTTTGAAATTCAATTCTATTGGAAATTAAGAGGTTAATTATTTAGGTCAACATTTTTGGATTGGTGTGATTGATGGGAAATATTTAGTTTTCTAATTTATTTTTATTAATATTGTTATTGTTAATTTTTATATTATTTCATCTCTTGCTGTACATTTTATTGTAAATGAGTTACTGCTCAAAATAGAATGTTTAAGGTGGAAATTGGTTGAACAAATTTAAGAGGTTTTTATTCCTATAAAGGAAGCAACTTCATTAGTTGTTTGTTCCGATTATTTATTTCCATGTGTGCTTTTCCTACTATACGATACTATAAAACAAAAACTACAAGGGAATAGGCACGATCTGCAACTACTTATGGAGAAGGACGGTTTTGCTTCTAAGTAGAATTTTTAATTATTGTTTTTGGCAGCATAAAAATGTTTATTACACTTCTTTAGCAATGTCTAAACACAAAATCAAAGACCTGGCTGAAGGGTAACGGGGCATTGTTAACCCTCGATTTTTTTAAGTTGCGAAATTTTTTTCTTGCAAAAAATATCTTTGATGCATTTTGAAATTTTAATAAAACCAGATCATTTAGTCGGGTCTAAATTGTTACCAGCGGCTTCAAAATTGAATTTCGTGGATTTCTAAATTAGAAACAAGTCACAAGTAAAAAAGGCGTTTATTCGGCAGTATTTCCTGTCGGCCGTTACAAAAGTAAAAAGAAAAAAAAATTTTTTCATTGGCTGAAGATTTACTTTTTATGTTTCACGTGGAAAAATTAAAACTGGTAAACTTATTTCACTAGCTATGACGCTAATAAGTATAACCAACGAGTTCTCGAAACGTTGTTGAGATCATAAATAGGTATGGCTACTACTGCAGCGAACATATGATTGAAGAATAAGAAACAGAGGCTAATTTTCATCTTCCAGTCAATCCACATTAGGTCCTGAAGGAATTGTTAGAACAAATGGGTTATTTACGGGAGTAAAATTTGATAACTTTGATCGATTTGTTGACACAGCATCAAGTAGAAACGAACGTTACACGACACTGTTGGTATAATTTATCAAAATGTGCCTCTGGTGAGCTGATAGAGTTTAATGATCAAAAATTATAGTGTTTTATTACAAAATAGTGATATTTCAAAACTCATATCTTCATGTATTCAATATGAAGAAGCCTGTTTCAATGGAGATTATGGTAAAACGCCTAAGTTTTATATGACGTACATACATATATCTTTTTTAACTATTCCAAAATTTTTTGTAACGGGACAGATGCATGCCTACTATGTCATGCTCAGCCGATCAGCGATATACGCTCTCTCTCTCACACTTCAACCTACCCACAGCTTCACTCACTCTACTCCTGCACAACATTTCCGACCACCTGGCAGGTAGAGAGTCCCACTAAAATGACTTTTTTTTTTTTAAATATGTTTTTTAAGGTAAATTATTCTGTCTTAATCTTAGCTTACCTCAAATATATTTATTTAAATCTACGAAATTCAATTTTAAACCGCCTGGCGACATTTTAGACCCGACTAAATGATCTGGCTTTTTAATTTTATATTTTATGTTTTTACATGTTTTTTAGAACAAAATTTTGCCACTTAAAAATTTCAAGGGCTAACAGACCCATTAAATAAAATCCAATCACTAACTCCATTTAAAAAAAAAAAAAAAAACTGGAATAGACCCCGGCTGGCTTCTAACCGACAGATTTCTTATTTGAATTTAATTATAACGTAAACAAATTGGAACTAACACATAAAAGAGGAAGATAAAGGCAAGAACTTGACATCAGTATTACACGCAAACTAAATTTTGCGTGTTTGGTTTTTGTTTTTATCTGTATGCGCAAGGGGTTGAAATGTTTGCCAAATATTTCGTTTTGAAATTATTACGGTACCTATTTTCATTTCGGAAACTAAAAACTTTGGTTTTTAAACCTAAGGTGTCGGTAGTACTTATAAGTTAAAGTAAGATCGATTCACATGCTATAGTTATAGTCAAAGAAAGGATAATCAGATTTTTAATTTTTATTTAATTAAATCGGGTTTTTCGTAATACTAAAGTTCCACATCTCGATCAACAAATTACATTATGAAAGATACCACATTTTCCTTTGTGTTACAAACGTTCGTTATCAAGAGTTGCAGTCGTTCAATAGTTATTATCTTGCGAAAGCCTCTCTTGTCGATCTTCGTGCTAAGGAAACGGTAGAAACTGCAATATTCGCGAAAGCATAAGTTTATATTCGAATATAAAATTGGATAAGTAAAAAAAAAATATTTCTCGAGATTAAGTTCGTGAGATAAAAATATTTCATATTTTATCCATTTAAATTTCCGCCATCGAGTAAAGTATCCGTCATTCTTGCATTCGAAATTAATACGATATAGAAATATTTTGACTTGTAAAGTTTAATTTCACGAAAACCAGCGCTTTATGCAAATAAAACAGAATTAAAATAATTTATCTCAATTGAAGCTTTTTGAAATTTCTAGACCGTTCATGAATTTTTTGCTTTTATTGCGCCCCTATTCCAATCAAAACTACACTCGTATATAAATACGGCTCGTTTCGCTCGTTTGGCTACAATAAAATTACAAAATTTTCATCAAAATAAAGCTCTTAAAATCCCAAGTCATATAAAATGTTATATTATGCTTATAACTCAAAATTAATTTATTAAAAGAACAAATATTATATTTTTTTAATATGTTTCGATAATGAACAGAACAAGTAAATATTATGTATGTACGAGTATATCACACACAAACAAAAAATATTTTACAAAATCGCAATTATTAGCATTTTATTTATTTAAATAAGGAATATCGCAAATGCTTAGAAAAACCATGAATTTAAATTTTGCTTAATTCAATTAAATCAATTTACCAACTAATAAATTGATATTTGGACCAACTGGAAACTAATGAATGTATGCGTCCCTTACAAACCAATTTCTTTAATAATTTTATGTCCACCCACTTGTCTTATATATAATTTAAAACAATTTGAATAAATGCTAACTACCAAAAAAACAAACTACTTGTGATTTATGTGCCCATTATAAAATTTTCTTTTATACTTTATACACAAAAATTAAAAATTTATTATTTTCTAAATAGAAAATAAAAATTAAAAATACAATTTTTAAATTACATATCAAAAAAACCAAATAAATACTTATATTACATAAATAAATTATATTTAAAAACTTTAAAAAAATATCTTTTTATGTTAATTTTAATTATATTTATTTACACCTCAAAATGAAATTAATATATAAATTAAAAATATTTTGTTAAATTACTTTTAATTATTTTGCATAACGAAACTAAAAAAAAAAAAATACTAAGAAAAAAATTGCCTTATCATGAGACAAAAAATATAAAAACATAGTTCATTTAAAAATTAAAATTAATAAATAAAATAAATAATTTATAAAAATAAAATACAGCAACGCTTGGTCACAAGAGCTAAACGAATTATCTTTGTATATTTTCGGTTTCATGTCGCCTTATATAGAAATCAAATTATTAAAAAAAAAAAAATTAAATAAATATTAATTAAAATATAAATATTTAAAAAAATTAATTACCTTCAAAATGCAAATTAATTTTCACACTGTTTTGGTCAATTAACTATATTGAATTATAAGGAATTAATTTTACATTTTAATTATGGTGTAAATGATTTTGTTTTTTTTTTATTCCCAAATAAGTCCAAGTTATCTGAAAATTTATTATAACCATAATGTCCTAATTTGTTCATACCCCCCGCTAAATCGAGTTTCAAAAACTTTGTTTGAAGAATGCTTCTCATTTGATGGTAATCTAATTTCAAAATAATTCCTACTTTGTTTTATGTTTGACCCCATAAAACTAAATTTATTGAGCCTTAAGGATTCAAAATTATTCATCCGATAGAACCTGTTGAAATATGTATATTAATAAAAAATTTACATCCTTGCAATACCCAGCCCCAAAACAGCCCAATTTAGCTTATTTACTAAAAAAAATCAATTCAAGTTAGACTAAAACCAATTAAAACACACAAATTTATTTATTTTTATTAATTATTTAATTCTGCAAAAAAAAAAAATAAATAAATCCATTAAATAAATATTAGGAATGTAATGTATAAAAATATATTTGGAAACACACTTTAAATTAAAATTGTATAATTTAAATAATTTAAAGAAATGACAAAAATAACTACACAAAAAAAAATAATAATTAAATTATATAAATAAATAATAAACTAACGAAAACAGCTCAGCTAAGATTGTGATTATTACATTTGTATAAACTAAAAAAAAAAAATATAAATAAATAATAATTAAAAAAAAAAAAAATATTAATTATAATAAAAAAACACTCTTAATTAATTATGTATTATCATTATGTACCATTAATTTATTTTAATTAATAAAAATGCAAAAATCGTAAAAAAAAATAATTAAACACATATTAAATTATATAAAAAATTGTCTATTTTCTCATAATTTTTTTTTTTATTAATTAAAATAATTAATTATTAAATAATATAAATAATTTTGTTTGTTTAAATATTTTGTTTTTATTTTTAAATACTATACAATTAAATTATTTAGTACTATAATATAAAAAAATAATAATAATAATAATAAAATGCAGATGAATAAATATAAATAATACAAATAATTGCAAATAATTTGCCAAACCAAAATGTTCGAGGAATATGGGTAAACAAAATATGAAAAATAAAATAATAAATTTAATTTATCTAAATACTAAAAGAAAAAAAATCAAATATAAATAAATATTTGTTACATTAAAAATACATTAATAATAATAAATAGATGACAGAGAACAAGCAAACAAATTACAATTAATATTTATTTCAAACAAATTATAAATAAACTATTATTTAATATTAAATAAAAATTTGAAAAATTATTAAAATTTATTGGATTTTATTCGGTCATGAAGTATGGTAAATAATTAGGATTACCCTCTATTTGGCTGCAAAATATAAACCTTATCTCTCCTTTAACATTAAATTACCCTTTGCGTACAAAGATACAAAAATCCTATTGACACAAAATGTTTTATTTGGTATCGTTGTCCTAACAAAGATCGTTGCCCGAACAACAAGCATAATCCTTATCACATCGAAACTGAAATTGCTAACCCTATACTGGAGAAAAATTGTTTAAAGCTACTGAAATCAAACTTACGCTTTGATATAAAAAATACCAATTATTTAACCCTCTAATGCATAAATCCGCCTAAAGGCGGACTTTACGTTATCTTAAATTGTGTAACTTTACGTTATCATGAATATTTTTTTCTTTAGTTTTTACATGAATTATCCTCTTTTAAAGTACTCTCGTCATAACGGTTTGGTTTTTGTTGTTGTAATATGAACATTTGTTCAACAACTACGAGTTGAAGTCAGAATTTTGATAGAAAATGATTAAAAATTCATGCATTAGAGGGTTAAGTATTTTATTTATTAAATCAAAATATTATAGCAGAAACAGTATATTTCAGTTTTAGCTCTATTTATAAATAATACATTATAGGTGCTTTTTGTATTCGAATGAATACTAATCCAGGTATATTAATGGTGTATTTTAAATAAAAATAAAAATAGTAAAAATAAACTAAAACGTGATTTTTCATTTTACGTAATACATAACTCTATTAATGAAAAATTAAAAAATTAGGGGCACAAACCTAGAAGGTCCAAACAAGTTTCTGTTCTCAAACATTAAATAGTAGTTGATTATCTAAACAGCTTACGTGTGGCATTCTTCCGAAAACTGCAATTTGTACCTTACCTGTAACTCCTTACTACTGAAACCGCTAATGCAAGTATAAATTGGTAACTACATATAAATATATTTACGTTTTGAACAAAACACATTTCGTCTACCAGAAATTCAGAAGTACTGAGTGTTTAAGTAGTGTTTGGGTAAAGAATATGGAGATTGAGGTACTTTTCAGTTTGCCTTTAAAAAAATTGTGCATTAGACGTAAGGAACTGCTATACGCAAACCGCGAGCCTATTAATCCAATATTTCCAGTTTCTGACAACATTTTTAATTCTACAATGACAAAATTATTAAAAAATAATTCTAATTTGTAAAAGTCGACGCAACAAAAAATCACAAAAAGTTTTCAGACACCTTCCATCACATTTTCAATCTAACAATAAATGACTCAGTTACTTCGGTCTAAAAAGACCAACGTATTGAAATCCTGTCAAAAATGAGCAAAAATTTGGTTGGTCCAAAACCACTTTCTCGACGTTTTGAAAGTTCCGGAGTCTAAAAAAGCAAAAAAAAAAAATTGCCGTCCATTTGTCTGGACGTCTGGATGTCTGTACGCATAGTATCTCGAGAACGGTTTTTCTGTCATTGTAGAATTAAAAATGTTGTCAGAAACTGGAAATATTGGTTTAAAAATAGGCTCGCGGTTTGCGTATAGCAGTTCCTTACGTCTAATACACAATTTTTTTAAAGGCAAACTGAAAAGTACCTCAATCTCCATATTCTTTACCCAAACACTACTGAAACACTCAGTACTTCTGAATTTCTGGTAGACGAAATGTGTTCTGTTCAAGATTTTGATCTTTTTTTCGCCAATCCGTTTCTATCATCTAGGCGGAGATTTGATTCAAGATCATTTTGGATTTATGTATTACTCATCGGCTTAATAAATTACGCAAGCATTAAAAATTAAATACATAAAACATTAAATAATACGTAAGTTTGCACAATAAAACGAAACTTATTTACCTGCAATACGGCTTCACACTTTTTTTTTTTCGGTGCACGGTCAAATTCAGTGATATTTTCTGCCACGGTTTACATACAACTGTTCAATTACTGCCGTCATGTGCATGTCATAAATCGGCTTCATCCTTGGTTATTCTGTTTATGACCCATAATCATTTGGAAATATCGTTTATGGCGTATCATAATCATTATCATTCATCATTGTCGACGGGCGGTGTGTATGTATTTGTGTTGTTATTCATTTCATTCGCAATCGCAATCTATAAACCACACCTTCCTTTGTACGCTATATCCCAGAGTACGAGAGAGACTCGGACGTTCTTATTTTGACTCGATCATTATGAACTTGTTCGGTGAGGTATAAACATAATAAATAATTGTAGTAAAAACATTTGCTACGACAAGCATCTAACCATCGACCTTTTTGTTTATACCACGCGCCAACTGTCTAAAGCTATTGCTGTTCATAAAGTGAGCTTGTTCTATGATGTCCAAAATCGTCACAATATTTACCTCTATTTTTGACCTTGTGTTTTACCAAACATTTGCGGTTCAGGTGAATCTTGAACCCCGTTAATTTTTTTATTCTGTGAGTAAATAATTCGAGCGATTTCAGTGATTGTGGAATAAAACCGTTCAATCGGGCTGTTTCCCGTACTTGCTTTTGGAGTTGTGAAATGTAACTCGCTGTTAAGCATTTCAATAAAATTTTTGAATAATTCGGAAATGAATTCCGCAGCATTGTCGATAACGATTTTTGCTGGTGTGCCATTTAGTGCAAAATAGTTTTTAAATTTAGAGATTATAGTTGTTGATTTCCTATCAACAATTTCAAAAGCAACGGCAAATTTTGAAAATTTGTCGATTATGCAACAGTTAAAAAATGTTTACTCCTAAGACTGGTATCTCAATGGATAATTTCCATAGGTAATGAGGGGGTTTCCGTTAATTGAAATTTTATCTTATTTGGGTTTCTCTCATATTTTATTGAGATTACAGATTTCACATTGTTTAATTTAGGCCGTATTAATTCCCGCATTTTTGGAAAAAAATAGTTTCTTTTGAGAGTGTCGATGTTTGGAATTATGACATTTTATTATGAGTTCTGCTTGCTTGATGGAATCTCCAATGTCTTCACGTATTTTGGTTGCTCTTACAACATTAATTCCTGAATCTTGGAAATTTTCCTTAAAAACAGTCTGAATTAAATTAAATACGCCATCTTCACAATAGATAGCTGTGAAGTGTTTTTATTAGGAAAGTTTGACAAGATGTGTTTAATGTCCTTCCTATTGAATAAAGATTTTTTAAAGAGAAATCTTTTATATTCTTGATGTTGAGTCCTCATGCCTATCGTCGACTATAAACATAAGTTGTGTTTTAAACTCATTTAACAAAGAATATGTTAAATTAATCAATATTTGTTTGGGTCTCGATATATTTCCGTTACCTAATGATATATTGTATTTGCTAGATATCAAGAGGATTTGTTTTGCCCCGGTGGCATAGTGGTTAGCATGCTTGCTTTAAGCTCCGGAGGTCCCGGGTTCGATTCCCGGCGGGTGATGAAAAAATCACGGCTGGTTAATGTTGGATCAATGAATTAATCACTCATTATCCGTTAAAAAAATGATTACGAAACTTCATTATGAAGCGGCCAAATCCCTCTATGGGATGTAGCGCCAGCGAAAAAAAAAAAAAAAAAAAAAAAAAAAAAAAAAATGATATATTGTAGCACTGATGAATGGTTTTATCTAACTTTTTATCAGAAGATTTTGGGATCCTCTCCAACAGGTTGATATTTTTTTTGATTTTTGATTGTTTTTGTGGTATACCATGGTAGTTACTGATGAGTTTCCTTTGGGTTTCTTCAGTAATTACTTTATCCTCTTTGGATACTGAGCTCTCTAATACAGCTTATGACGAGCGTCTTTGTGTCTCCTCACTATCTACATTACTAACCAATAACTTTGGACTTATTGCAGATTTCATCGAATTTTAGCGACGTTTTCGGCGTAAAAATAGATGTTCGGAACAAGCTACTTAGTTATTTGCATATGTGTTTTAATAATTTTATTTTGATTTGAAATAAATTTAGGATTGATAAAAGATTTATCAGCTCCCGTATCGACAAGAAATTTAAATTTTTAATGATTTAAAGTTAAAGTTACATATGGCAAATTTGATGTTTGAAAATTATTTATTTCTCCGAGGCATGATGTAGAAAATCCTCAACATTTACTTCGGATTCGATATTGTATGATAGTGATTTAATAAATGGTTTTTTATACGGTTCTTTTGGTTCCGTTTTTATTTGTATTGGTGGTTTTGCAAAATTATTTTGTTTTAGAAATAATTTTTGGTTGGTTGAGAACCAGAGGGTTGATTATCATTTTTATTATTACTAAATGTGTACGGATGTGTACTGATTCCAAATAATTATTGAATAATGCAAAATGAAAACCAAACTGTGTTAAATACGTTATAATACTTTAATTTATTTATATACATAAATGATTTTTTGTGAAATTTTGATAACTATGCTCTGTGGTCAAAATGAAAGTGAACGAGATACAAATTTTATTAGCTTGAGCTTACCAGTTACCAACATAGAAAATAAAAATAAAAACCGCGGCAATTCAAATAAATATTTGAGCTACAACTTATTATTTAATAGTGTTTAAACACAGATGGCGCAATGACAACATAGATGTTAAATATCAACTGCCGATAATACAAATTTCCACGTTATCAAAATAAATGTCATCACTCACCAATTTATACCAAAACTTATAGCTAATTCATAATTTTAATTATTTTAGGAAAATTTTATTCTTTCTGTTCCGTTTTTTAAGATTTTTTGAACTGTTCCTTTATTTTTAAAATATTGTTTTCTTGGTTAACGAATTCTAAGGCTTCTGTTATTGTTTTCGGTTGCCTAGCTCGTAACCAATATTCCATAGGTTCTTGTACACCACCAATAAATATAGTTAATAAACCCATTTGAATATACAATTCGAGTTTTGCCTCCATTGGCATTTTTCCAATTTTTGTAATTTTAATTGATTGGTTAACAAGCTGATGATTTGAATAATTTTTAAATATAATTCATCAGGTGGTAAATTATTTTTTAGGTTGTCGAGTTCAAACGTTAACGTTGATTCGTTTCGTTTATCCGCAAAATTTAAAATTAAAATTTTTTTTATGTCATCCCAATTGTTATCTTCAATTGAGTGTGTTAAAAGCAGTGTTTAAATGTAAATTTAGTTCCCTTCTTTAATCTCTGTTTGCGAATGGAAACAAAAAAATATTTTGTTTTGTTTCTCTCCGTTGGAACGAAATTCAACAAAATAAAATATCTCTCCTCTCCTATTCTTTGTGTTTTATATGAGGAGAAATATTTTATTTTTTTCGATTTTGTTCCCGGGGGAAAGAACCAAAAAAAAATATTTTTTGTTTCCTTCCACAAAGAGCGAAAAAAAAGAATAAAGAAGGGAACGAAAAATGAATTTAAACTCCGGGTTACTAGCTTTTCCTGATTTTATTTCTAATCCCATTGAGGAAAATTTTGTGATAGCATAGACTAAAGTAATATTATAGAGACGTCCTAATAATACGAATAAAAAAATTGTCCCAAAATTTGTATACATACACAAATGGCTGTAACACAAAACGTACACATTTTTTTCTAATTTAGTTTATTTTATAATTGAACTTTGCTTTTGCTTTTGGCATACAAAGTACACACAAGTCAATTTTTGCTTTGCATTTCGCTTTTTTTTGTTAATTTCACTAAAGATTACTACATATTGGCACCCGCTGTTATATGGATTGGCACCCGGTAATTGGATCTTTTTTTTATTCGTATTAGGACGTCTTTATAATATTACTTTAGTATATGGTGATAGTCATTTTTTCTAATATTTTCACACAGTTTTAAAATAGTATCTACACTAGATATAAAGAAATAAATGGAGTTTTTGTCCCCGTCAAACGGTCTAATGTGTTTGATTATGTGGGGTAGTTGGAATAACTTGAGAGTTTTCTCAATTTGTTCCTCCATTTGTTTTACTAAATTATATTCTTTAAGATTTTCCCAATTTGTATGAGACTGACTATTTGTTGGACTACGAAGATTCGTATATTTTTATGGAGATACTCTAAATCAAACCTATTATTTGTATTTGAATTGATTCACTTTTCACAACACACAATTTTATAATGATTTATTAAATTAAGATTTTAGTAGTTGCGGAATGGATAGTTTACATGAAAAATTCACTACCCAGCCAATATCAAGTATATAATACAGTGAAGTATATAATAGAGCTGATTTCTGGCCTCATCAAATGTTGATTGAAGAAAATATTAAAGTTGGTCAGGCGATAATAATTCACAATGTTATGGCCTTTTCACATGAATCGCGATTTTACATTTCATTGGTCATTGAACATAAATATTTTATTTAATAAAAAGAAAAATACATGTATGGTTTTATGTTTTGATAAATGCAATTTATGTTGACGCAGAATCGTTGTGGGTCGTTGTACATAACGTACTGCCATTATTAGAATATTCTGTATATTCGGAATGAATAAAAGAAAACAGCCCATTGTTGACAGAAAATAAGTTTTGTGTGATAAGTGCCAAAATGGAGAATAAAAATGAATTAATTCGTGACAAGACAAGACATCATTCATTTAAAAAAATTGTACATTAAAATTAAATATGTATCAAATAAATTCCACTAAAAAACTTCTGCGTGTCAATAAAGACGCTCATGTAGTTCACCTGCATTTCTGCCGGCAGCGCTGCTAGCAGAAATTCTGGTCATCTGTTTCCTGCATAATATTTAATATCTAAAGTATGTGTGTATTTTTTCTTTGTTTAATGTACATATTTCCATTTCAATTTTTTGAGTCACTTACACTACATATACATAATTTTTGTGCCGTTTCATTTTACACCCCTATTCCCTTAGTCGTGCCACTTGTCACTTGTACCGACAATCAAATTTTGGTGTTCTCTTAGTCGATTGATGCGACATTCATCGTTTGAAGTGCCAAACATCCTTTTACGTCGCATTCTCTTATATTATCACTTCGATCGACAAAGAGAATACCAATTTAAAGTTTAAGTGACACGACAATTGTCACGTCGAATGAAGTGACGCGACCAAGGAAATAAGGGTATTAATCTGACGGAAATTGTAATTCGAATTATATAGTATGCAACTTCGGTGAATTGTATGTTCGTTTTTCTTGTATGTACATAGCTATATACGAGAAATTTGCAAATTTTTGACCTCCGCTTAAGATGTTTTCACATCAATAATTATTCTTGGCTCTTATAAGGCGGCAAACATTTTTAAATGGTATTGCGCAAATTGATATTTTTTGTATTTAAATTTAAGAATTTATACACACACACACACCTGTTTCACAAACACATTTTTAGTTTTAATCTGCCAGTCCTCCTTGTCACATTCACCCCACAAAAAAAATTAATTACACTGTAGGGTTGCGCAGAAAATTACACATACACCAAGGTATATTATACACCAAGGTTGAGAAGTATGGTATGATAGCCCGAGCTAGTTTATAACCCGAGACGCAGAGTGTCGAGGTTTATAGTAAGCTAGGGCTATAATATCACTTCTCAAGCGTGGTGTATATACTATTTGTCCACTACTAGTCGTAGAAGGCACACCAACCATTAAGGTTTTTTGTTGATAAGAAAATTAATTTGATAAGGAAAACACTTGCTCTTTAATAACATTAAATATGTCGAAGTAGCCCGAATTTTTTACTGAATTGTATTGTAGTAAGCGTAAATTTAAAATGACACTGCATTTTGTTTTATTATTTGAAGTTTTAATTTTGTTGAGTCAAATTGGCATTCACCTAAAAAAAAAAATGGAGAATGATAATTTAATCGACACGCTGCGCCACCTGAAATATGTGAGATAGTCGAAAATATAACAGACCAGCTGCTGCCTCAAAAATCGAGGTTATTTATATAAAAATATATGAAAAATTTAAAATTTGGTGTAATATTAAAAGTGTTAATAAAATTTCGGAAAATATACTTTTGGCATATTTTCAAGAGTATTCAATTAATAAAAAAGCCTCCTCTTTATGGGACCATTATTCAATGTTAAAATTAAAAATATATCTAAACAAAAATATTGATATTTCGAAATTTTACAAACTAGTCGCATTTTTAAAACCAAAAAATATTGACTATCACCCAACAAAATCATTGGTTTTCACTTATAAGGATATTTGTAATTTTTAACTGCAACAAAGGTATGTATCTTATTTATATGTACTACTTAATTAGAGACTGTTGTAAAAGAAAAGCGTCTTTAATAATTAAATCATTATCATTGCAGGCCGCTCTTGTAATTGGTGTTGCAGGTGCCTGCAGTACCTACGAACTTTGCAATATGCTTGTGGTCGACATAACAATCAAACGTGAAATGATTCTTATTAAGATTACTAATACTAAAAATTGTACATCAAGAAAGTTTGTTATTATTAAAAAACTTTGGATGGCAATTATTCGTAGTTATTTAAAATTGAGACCGATTCCGGACATTCCAAAAGTTTTCATTTGTATAAAAAAAATGGAGGTGTGGCCAACACACGACTTTCTTTTACGAACAGCGAATTTTGAAAAACTTTGATAATTCAAATATCCCGCAAACTTAATTAAGATTGTTTTTATTATTTCATGTTTTCTGTAAATTGTATATTTTTGAAATATTTGCAAAATAAATTTTCTGTTTTACGGAATCTGGGAGCTGGGAGCTGGGACCCCAAAATTTATGTAAAAAGTTTAAACATGAAGTTGCAGTTTGATTGCTTAAACCATTTGGACTACAAATTGACAGTCATATGTATATACCAACAGACACCACTTCAAAACTCAATTTTTTGAACTCATTAGTACACACGTAAAAGAAATAAAAGGTGATATTTATGAATTTAAATTTTTTCTTTTAATTTTTTGGAATTTGTATTAGTGATTTTTTGTAAATCTTATAATTTTTAAAATATGTGCAAAACACATTTTCGGGCCGAGAGTGGCCACTTCCGGTTGACCGATTTGGCAATTTAACATACATGTAGGCTAAATATTTTTATAACATACAGTACGTCACTGAAGTGTGCAAATTAATTATAATTAGCATAATTGGGCTAATACACACAATAATTAAAATGACAAATGCAAGAACTGCTGTAACTCCCTGTAAAAAGTGTGGGGGGGGGGGGGGGCAGGAGTTGCGAAATATTTTTGTAATTATAAAACGATATATATACTTAAGTATTACAAACCCTAATAAGTCGTTAAAAAAGTTAAGAAACATGAGAAAATGATCCACATTCAATTATGTAATATTTGCATTAAAAACCGGAAGTATGTCACTGTAGTGTGCAAATTAATTATAATTAGCATAATTAGGCTATATATACACATATATTTATGTGTTGGCAAAACAATATTTAATTTTTTTTTATAAAATTTTTAAATTTTTTTTAATTTTTTTTTTTAATTTTTAATTTTAATTTTTTTTAATTTTTAATTTGTTTATTTTTATTTTTTTTTGATTTTTGGAAACATTTTGTATTAGTAATTTTTTGTAAACCTTATACTTTTTAAGATATTTGCAAAACAAATTTTCTGGCCCAAGGGAGTGGCCACTTCCGGTGGACCGATTTGAAGTAAAATTCACTGGGACCTCCCAATTTATCCAAAAAGCTTAAATCTGAAGTTTCAGTTCGATTGGTTAAGCCATCTGGGCTGTAGAGAGGACACAGACTGACAGACAGACAGACGGACAGACAGACGGACAGACAGACGGACTGACAGACAGACATCATTTCGAAACCCACTTTTTCGGACTCAGGGGACCTCAAAACAGATAAATCTTCAATAATCTCAAGGTCGAAAATTTTCATGATTACTATACTTTATTTTACTTACGTAAAAGAAAGTAAAAATGGAAAACCTGTTAGACAAAATATAGGCCATAATACTATATCACAAATGCCACAAAAAATTGCAAGGTACCTAAATTTAGAAAATTTTAGAAAGTTTTCGAAGAACTTCTGCTACTTTATTAGCTGCGAGTGGTGGTAATCTATTTCAACTTAAGCAACAAGGTAGATGGAAATCTTCCAATGTTGCCGAAGGATATATGTATAGAAGATTCTATATCAGGAAAAAAAATATAGCTCACACGGTTCAAAGTCAAAGTGCGTCAAAATCTCAAGAAGCTAATTCAAATATTTTTATTTTTGTATTTCTTTTGCTCAGGTCTAAATATTACTATCCACACGCCCTATAGATTTTTTTACATATCGAAACGTCAAATTACATTTTATTTGAAATGGTATAAAAAATGGGTGCGTTCTATCTTATATCTAACAGTGTTATAGCGATGCCACATGGAGATATAAAAACGAACGATTTCGTTCGTTTATACAAAAATGCGCCACATGAGAAATGATATATCGTCGATAAAAATTGACGTCACACAAACAAAATGACATTTGGCTTTAGCGTTTTTCAGTTTCTAATTTGATAAGTAGTCTGAAAATTAAAAATCATGGTGGGTTCAAAAGGAAATATTTATATTAATAATATTATTCACTACTTTTGACAACCCGGGACAACGAAATGAGGTTAAATCAGAACGAAAAAAAAAATCGTCGAAATTTTAGGATGAATGCGGAAATCGTGTTTATTTTTGGAAGAGTTCGGTCACGAATTTTATTATACCATTTAGTATAATATCGCCGACAAATTCTCTCAAATTCAGAATTTGTTATTTTTAAATAAAACTTAATATATTGTATGATATTTTAATTGTAATTACTAATAGGACAAATTTGGTAGATGATTTCATCAATTTTCATCAATATTATATTTTTATTTAATTGAAAATTGAATATTCGTTGATAGATCGTCGTCGATATTTCTGTCATGTGGCAAAGCTATTAACCTTAATTATTAATGTTTACATTTTGTGTTACATTTACTTAAAGTAATTATAAGTTATAGTCAATTTCTTTTAAGAAATCACATACAATTTTATAGTTTTTTTGTTTCCTTCTTTTAGGATATCTATTACATAATTTACTATTTTGTAATAAGTTGTATTTAGCTCTTATATGATTATATTTCTTGCATTTTTCGATTATATGTTGATTGTCCTTTATTATGTTGCATGAGTCGCATAGGCTGGAGTCTTCGATTTCCACGGTGTTTTTGAATTTCTTATTTTTCGCGTGGCCTGCTCGTAGTCTATTTATTTGCCTGATATTGTATGGGTTTAGATTGAATTTGCTATACTATGGTTTTGCTGAGGGGGAATTGTTGATTTGCTTATTGTATTTTCCCACTTCCATAGTCCAGTTATTATATTTTTGTTTCCATTCTTAATTTATTTCTCCATTGATTATTCCATATGCGTCCTCAATTGGTATTAAGTTATCAATTGCCTCAGTTGGATCATGTGCCGCTCTTTTAGCAAATTCATCAGCTTTTTCGTTCTCAACTATCCCCATGTGCCCAGGGATCCATTGTATTAGAATCGTGGTATTATCGTTGGCTAATGCTATATAAATTATTAACTTCTCATAATACTTGAATTTTTTTTCGTTATTGACCTTTGGACCTTATTCCTCCATTAATTTGGTTGAGTGATCCGTCCGTGTATATTTCATGGAAATTTTTGTATTTATTAAATAAATCTATATAATATGACATAACCTCGATATGATTAAGATTCTCCTTATTTTTATTGTTTTGTATTCATTCATTTATAGTTATGTTTGTTGCTGTTTTTATTATTGTATTACTAGGCTAAGCGATTTTAGACAGAAAGTTATGTTCAATGTATAGCTTCCATAATTTATCCATTATATCGTGATTTTGGATTCTTTTACCTATATCGCTGTTTTTATTTATGTGATTTGCTATGTATTTAAGTGTTGTTATCTTGCTGTCTAGTTCTGCTGGTAGTGTAGCTGTTTCTGCTAATATTGTTGGTATAGGTGTGGTTTTCAGTATTCCCGTGCATGTTCTCAGGTTTTGGTTGATTATTTTTTTTTTATCCTTATGCAGTTTTTATCCTTATGCAGGTTAGGTGTGATGATATCTGCATACTTTACGTTATAGGGTGGGCACCTCCATTTTTATGTGTAATGGATTTTTAGAGGTTTGTTGCATTGTCCTTATCTAGTTTTTTATAATGTGGTAATAGTGATAGTTTATTGTTAATTGTGATTCCCAGTAGCTTTATGAGTTAAATTTCATTTAGTCTCGTGTTGTCTATTTTTGCTATAAAATTTGATGGTTTAGTTTTGAATAATCTCATGAATGCACACTTGTTTGGATTGATTTTGAATCCCAGCTGATTTAGTTCTTCACTTATGCTTTTTAAAATAGAATTGGTAGTAGTTTGAGCTTCTATCTCATTTTTGCCTTTCACTAAAATCACTATGCCATCTGCAAATTGGTAAATCGTTGTATTTATTTGCTGGAGTTTATGGAGCTTATGTGTATATAGTATATATATATTGAATAAGCAAGGGCTTAAACAGCTTCCTTGTGGAATTCCTTTGTTTGCAGTATAGTTTATTCTTGTTGTTCCATTATTGTATATGATTGTACGATTTGTTAAGAATTGATATATCCAGTTTGTGATGTGTTTAGGTGTATCCATTTGAATTAGTTTTTCTATTAGAGTGCTTTGATTAACGTGGTCGAATGCTTTGTGATTTAAAGTATGTTTTACAGCTGGTTTTACTCCTATGCTGTTTTTGATTAGAAAACCTATTCCTCCATAGCCATCGTCTCTATTTTTTGTTATAAGCCGATATTTTAGTATGCTTAATTCTTTATCTTGATGTGCCCAAGTTTCACTTAGTATTGCAATTACAATTTGATGTGTGTGCATGAATAGTTGTAATATGTTTATGTTACTGTTTAGATTTCTTACGTTTAACTGAAGGATTTTTAATTTATTTACCATTTTATTTTAATTTCAGATTTCTTACTATATATTTTAAATCAATAGTAAGTAAATCGGGAACTTGGTATACTTTGATGCTGAGTTGTATAAATTTGTTAAGTGAGATTTCTAGTTTGTCAATTTTTTCTCTTTGCTCTTTTACTATTGCTTCCTGTCTGCCAGCTCTCGCTAGCCAGGCATTTGGTGTGATGATTTCATGATTGTTGTCGATTGGTGGGTAGTTGCTGAGCTCATGATCCATTCTTATTAATTTTTGTCTAGGATATAATACCGAAACTGTTTCTTTGAATGTTGTTTTGTTTTTGATCATGTGTATTTTAATATGTGTCTGTTTTCTTTTTTCCGGACATTGTTTTGAGTTTGTAAAATGGTTAAATGGATCAGTTGATTTGCTGTCAGGCTGGCTAATTGGTTGGTTAGTTATGTATGGTTTTGCGCATTTCACCCATTTTTGGATTCTTCAACGACAAAATTTTTTGATGTGTCCGTAGTTTAAACATCTTGAGTAGAATTTTAATTTTGGAATAAATATGTATGTTCTTATTTTCACATCATAGAATAATACTTCTTTCGGTAAGGAGTTCGCTCTTATTTCTATCCTTAAATTGTTTGTATTTTTAAGTGTTTTATTTTCTCTGTCCCAGATTTGGATTATCTCAATGTGCGTTATTCGATTATCGGCTCTAAGATTATTTTTGATTTCATCTAAGTTGAAATCTTCGACTAAGACTTTTAGCACTCCTTCTACGTAAGTATATAAGCCTTTGGTATAAAACATTTGTAACCTTTAGACTCAAGAATTTTGTGTAACGGGTCGTCGTTTCGAATGCATTTGTTTGCTTTGTCAATTTGTATTTGATTTGATTAGCACGTAGAAGGGACCTTTGTCTGTGTTGACATATTTGTTGCCCTCCATGTTTTTTTGTTTGTTTTCTTGTATATTTGTTGTAGTTGTATTAACGTCCTTATTGGGATTTTTGTTTAGTTTACTTTTCTTTGGAGGGGTTATCCCCATTTCATTCGTTAGTTCTGTATCACTATTTATTAATTTTCTTTTATACTTTACATTTAAATTATTTTCATTATATCCCTTAAAATCTTCATCCCATTTGCGATACCGCTTTAGAATTTTTATTGTTTAATTCACGAAGATGAAGTTTGCCGACACGAGCCGATAGGCGAGTGTCGTAAATCATCTGAGTGAATAACAGCCATTATATGCGAGTAGAATACGATACTTTGTCCACGACCAACAAATATCATTGTGTTTTATAATCAAATCCTCTAAATCCTCCTAAAATAATTTTCGTCGACATTTTGACGTCACAGTTGAATAATAATGAAAATGGCAAGAGACTACTAGATAATTTCAAAAATTAAATAATTTACTTTGTAACACAATCATTTTTAAACACACCCTTGCTACCATGTCCACCTACCTGGGTATGAATTAATTAAATTATGAGTGCTATTTAATAGATGGCACTAAAACTTTTATATAAATGAAAAAAAAAAAAAATTTATGACTGTTATGTCTCTTGTCGAACCACGAGATAAAAAAAATAAAAAAAAAATAAAATAAAATATATTAAAATTAATAATAATAATAAAAAATAATAGTGTACTTTTATTTTATACATAAACGCAACAAAATTCGATGAAACCTAATTTTGTGTATACGAACTAAAACAAAAAACAACGTGTAAACGACCCTAAGAAGATAAAAAAAAAAAGAGTAATGTTATACTGGCGCTCAACTAGTGGTGCATAAAATCGTGTGATTTCATCGAAATTATTAGTGTTCGAAATAAACTGCTTAACGTAATCAAATAAGCATATTTGTTTATAAAATATTTTATACAAAAACAACCAAAACAATTGTCCGCTGAATTTTTGCCATCGACATCACGCCGATTTGAGGTTATGTCATCTACGGCGTCCCTTCGAGTGAATTTTCTTGAGAATTGACGGCGCTCATAGCTCATTAATAGATAACGATCCAGTCATATTTATAAACGCGTTATTATACGTAAATCATTTTTGGGGATTTATCAATAAAATCTAGTGATTTCAATTATAAATGTAAATGCTATTTTGCATTAAGATCGTCTATCGAAGTTAAGTCGCAGAGCAGGTTATTTACGTCATTTTAATCAATTCAGCTGAATGGTTACAACAAGAAGCAGCACACTCAACAAAGGTATTCAAGCAGGAAAAGTAAGAAGAAACAGAATCCGACAAAGCACAATAATTACTCAAAGAGTAATCAGCAAAACAATGGCGACAAACGTGGTGATGACAGATGTCCAGTTCCAGGAATTAATTACATCAATAAGAAATGTAAACCAGGTAAGTGGTGCGTTAGGTAGTAATTATGGTGTTGAATTAGATTCACCCCGCATTTCGGGGAACTTTGCAGCTTGTAAAGCTCGTTTCGATGGGAAGGCTAAATCGAGTGTAGACACATTTGTGGATGCAGTCCAGATTTACCGAGATTGTGTCGGTATTTCGGACGAGAATGCGGTCAAGGGTATGGCAATGTTGCTTGTTGATGCGGCCGCGGTTTGGTGGAAAGGTGTCAAAGATACTGTCGCTACATTTAAGGATGCCATCGATCTTATTCTTTTAGCATATTCACGGAAAAAAAACCCATATCAAATTTATAAAGAAATTTTTTCCCAAGCCCAAGTCGAAAATACAAAAACGGATCTATTTATCAGTAAAATAAGAGCACTGTTCGCACAATTGCCTCCCGCTGATCTTACCGAATCTATTCAGTTGGATATGGCTTATTGTCTATTGTCTCGTAAAATTCGTTATCGCATTAAGAGAGAAAACATTAAATCATTTAATTAACTTCTCCAACTTGCCCGGATCGAAGAAGATTTCTTTGACGAGAGGGTAAAACGTGAGGTTTCAAAACCAGATTTCTCGGGTTCAACGACAAATACCCAGCAAAAGAATACGAAATTTTGCAGATACAGCAAAACAAAAGGGCATGACATAAACGAATGTACAAAACGGAAAATAGTTCCACCCCCAATCATCAAGAACGAAACGCCGGTGGTTGAACCACAAAAAGTAAAATTTGAATTATCATGTTACGGTTGTGGCATGAAAGGCGTGATTAAAAGTAATTGTACTCGTTGTAACCCAAAACCAACCACTTCAGTGTTGGCAGTTAATACGGCAAGCGTGGAGGCTGACTCATTCGATAATGTCAATAGTTCATATGATGAGTACTCTCTTGCTCCGATTGATTTGTATTCAGTAACATCGGAGGGAAAGGAAATTTCTCAATCCAGACTAGAGAACGGAAACAAGCGTAAAATTTCGATCAGACACAAACAAAAATTTATTATTGCAAGCACAAACAAAATCAATACAAAAACATACGAAAAATACGAAAAAGTATTTTTCGAGTAATTTTGCTCGTTTCGTTTTGTTGCAACAAGCAAAATCAAAATATAAAATTTCAAGTAAATCTAGTTGCCCAACTCGGAAAATTTTTTTGGTTTACTTGCGAGCAATTTTTGATTTTTCTTGAAATTTCGAAATTGTGCGGAATTTGTTTCGTTTTGAATTTTTGTTAGTTTGGATTTATTGAAATCACTGAATATTTTAGATATATAGTATACTTACATAATATATGAATGTTATCAAAATGTTAATAAAAATGTTACCTTTTTAGAATGGTGGTGATTAAGATAATTGAGGCTTAGATGTAAATTTTATGTTTCGATTTTCAGAGATAATTCAAAGATTGCCATTGTACAATAACCAAATAAGCGATATATGATCAGAAATTTATTGGTTTTACTCAAGTTTTGAGCGCATTTCCACACGTAAAATATTTCGTGTTTTTAAAAAACCATACATACCATCAAAATATTAAATTACAAAATTTCACATATCGAAATTTAGCCGACAAATGTTAAAGAGGTATTTTTTTTAAAGAAAATTATGTAATTTTAACAAACTTTTAAAAGTTATAATCCGGCTTTCAAAATTCAATTTTTCTTTTAATTTTTTCGTTGCAGAAATAACAAATTTATCAAAAATAAGTGCCGGTTTAAAAACCCGTTCGGAGGTTTTGCGTTTGGCAATGCCTTAAGCAAGGAAAATAATAAAATTTTGTAACTTCTCAAACCTCGACTTAATCGATATTACTTTCAAAAAAACGTGTATTACATTTTTATTCTTTCAGAACAAAAATAGTATAGTATTTTGTAGTGCTATAATTAGCATTTACAAATTAATTAGTTTATTTATAATTAACAATTATCCGAACTAAGATAACTTAAACTCAAAGATTGTCAATCTTCTGGATTTAAGTTAGGTTTGGATGTCTTCCCTACAATTAACAAAAAAATTTCATTCGAAAATTCTTTAGTCCTTAAAATGGATCCTTCAGAAATAAGCAACAAATTAAAAGATGAACTTTAAAATTGAGGCCAAAACAAAAGGCAGAAGTAAGGCATGTGAGTTATTTGGAGAGAAAATCACCAAAACAAATAAAATCATACCAAAATTTGTAGCGTCTCGCTCATGCTTTGCTGTAATAAAATACTAAGCAAAAACAACGATCAACCTAATAAGTCATATCTGCGTAAAGCAAAATTCTTCGTCGGCCAATGAAGCCTTTGATGAGCCTTTGGTAATCGCTTAAGTTAAATTTCGCCAAACTTAAACAAGTACACCTCGCCGGCCACTGCTGCACATTTTTGATTTAAATTAATGATAAATAATACAAAATGCGTTGCTGGGAACGGCAGAAATAAAAAATGCTCATTTTAAATATGCTGCTTTACATGTACATAAATGGAAAATCGGGTTCTATTAAAATGTCTCAGGACCCCCATTTTCAGTACAAGTCAAAGAAGACAAACTGAACGACTTTGATGTATAGATTACGCACATGTAGTTCAAGTTGAATAAATTGTTGTAACCTTTATTTTAGAGTATCTTACCATTCCGATACATATTGAGACATAAATGCATATTAAACTAATGACCTTTGTCATAAGTTTCTCTCAACCCCGTTTGTAATTAATTAATTATTATGTATAAATTATATTTGGTTGATACTAGTAATAATAAGAAGCTTTTACATGGTCAATGTCTCACTCTCACACCTACACATGACAACAGTCCTGATCAACACTCTATACAACATCAGCATGTCGAATTTCCAAGATATTAAGACACAAAGTACGGCCGCAAGTAAATTGCGTCGTAGCCTCTAAAACCAGAGATCACATTAAAGAGTATTGGCGACGGACATCTTCTTGTTGAATTTCATAGCTAATTGGAAAAATTCTCGATAGCTTGTTCTCAACTTTACGAATATTTTACTTAAAAGAAAAGCCGCTACCTTTAAAATGTTTTTTCTAATTTTCGTTTTTTCCAAAAATTTAACAATTGGCAATAAATAAAATCATTAAATGCAACATTGTCAAAGTTCGTTACAGTAGACATAACCTAGTAGCCTTATTTAACAGCTGCATTCACTTTTAGCGAGAACTTCGTGCTGTTGGTTAGAAACGATTCATCATTCAGCATCAGACAAACGTGTTAAAAAACCAACATAGTTCCAACAAAAGTTTGGTGAGAATATATTCTGTGGTGGTGTAACTGCGAAATAATTTGATCATTCAGGCTTCCTAAAGCACCGACATAAGCAAGTCATTTCGATCTCCAAAGTAAAGACTGGTTTGATGATAATTACAACAAGCAAGCAATTATTATAATCGACACTATTTTGAATTTCTTTGTATGGGGTAGGAGAACGAACGATACTAAAAAAGCAATGGTGGCAGAAGAAGTTCTACCGATTTACCCGATGAAAACGGAGTTAGGAACTTGAAGAAATCACCTAACTTAATGACAGTCAAATACATTATTTGTATACATATTCGTTGCGATTTGTTTATGTTTTTTTATTCTTCTACCAAATGTCAGTAAATATGTTCCTATTACCACGTCAAAAACTCTCAGACTATGTCTAACTGATTTTATTTCAAAATTAACAAACAGCAACAACACACAATTACCGTAAAAAAAATATTTCACTTAGAAGGCTATGATTGTTTTCTTGTATGTATGTATTTTGAAAAGGAAAAATTTGTCTTTGTGTAGATTCATTTCCTTATAAGTATGTATGTATGTTTATTAAATAAAATTGTTTGAATGTAATACAATTTTATTACAATATATAACATAAAAAATGCCAATTCCTACATTTTTCAAATTTCTCTGTAGTATCTAAACAGAGTTGGCAGTTTTATGTTTTGTTACATTTTTTGGGTCGGTTTTTTTGGTCGTTCGCTTTTCCTTTAGAAACCCCAGTATAAACGTTTTCAACATTAAAATTAATCTCGAAAGAGTCTTCAATATGCCAGTGTGTTATCAACAAAATAAAGGCGGTAGTAAATCCTAGAACTTAAACTAAAGACATTTGATTTACGTTAAATAGTTTAAAAGCTAGTACTTCAGTATAAATAGATATTGAAAATGGATCAATAGTTTCTAATCAAAATTATTAAAGGAAACATCCCATAAAATAATTACAGTGAACTACTTAATAACCTGCTTAATGAATTTTGTGGCCTGTTATAGCTTGAAAACCTTCAACCATGCCAAATTAAAAAAAAAATAGAATTTCGGATACCTTCTACGTGTAGTATACCAAATGCGTGAAAACTGAAAAGAGCACACTATTAGGAATTCGTAAGTTTTGTAGATAGTGGTGTACGTTACAATTCAGTTTAATTTGGTAATGGGGTTATTCTCTAATAACTTTGAAAATCATCTGGAACTGCCCGTTAGTCCGAGATATAATTGGGTTAGTAAATATATCCTCTGCAGAATGCATTTTGTTAAGGTATCAGGAAGATTGAGTGTCATATGATAATGTTTACATTTCTGTCTTAAACACGAAACAAATCCCACAATAATTTATTAAAAAAAGGTTAATTATAAGCTAGTGAGTCAAATTCTGGAATGACAACGTATATGCTTCCTTTATGGATTTGTAGTAAAAAACTAAAAATAAAAATATCAAAACATAAAATTTTAGAAGTTAGAATCGGCCTTACAAAAAGTCTTTTTTTTTTTTTTTGCTTTACTACATAAAATATTCCTTTTTCATCACTTTCGAAATTTAAGCACGGCACTTCACGAACTAAACGCTATAGCTTTAACTAATGTGCCGTTTGGTTTTTGTTTACATTATTCAATTGCTAATATGATGCAGAAAATCACTAAATGTTACCTTAAAACTTTAAAGTAAACATCAAAAATTTAATTTTATATGCCAATATTTACAAGTAAGATCGAGTTTGTTTGATATTTTGCAAGCAAATTTTTCGAAAAATATTTACAAGCAAGCAGTACGAAAAACAAAATAAAACGACTAAATTCAAAAACGAACAAAATCAAACAAAATGTTTTTCAATTTTTGAAAAATCAAACAGAAACAAAAAACTTATTATGGTTTTTCGATTAGACTCGATTTCGCTTGTTCCGTTCTCTGATCCAGACCTCAGTTAATCTTAAATATTTTTGGTAAGGATGAAGATGCTTTAATTGATACAGCTGCTAAGGTCAGCATTGCAAGTCAAGCGTTACACAAACATTTACAGAATAATAACGTAAACTTTGAGCAAAAATCCATGGCGATCAAATTGGCCGATGGCACCAAAAAAATGGAAAGTGTTCAAATGTGTACTGTAGATGTGATTCTTCATGAAAGAACAATACCCACCAAATTCATATCATTACCGAATTCATGTCCTGGACAAACCCTTCTTGGCATTGATTTTATTACTCGTTCTGGTTTGATTTTGGATTTTTCACAACACATATGGAAATTCTTTGATTCTGCAAAATCCCATCGATTGTGCTATGAACCGGAAAGTTTCACACAACAATCGTATGAAGGGTTTTGCCCTGTGGCATTGAAATATGAACATTTGAGGTCCGACGAAGGAAGTTCTCTAAATTCGGATCAAAGACAAAAGGCCAATGAATTACTTAATGGTCATGAAGACGTTTTCACAGTAGGGGGAGATTCAACTACATATGCTGAACATCATATTGATACGGCTGAGAGTCGACCAATTTCGGTTCCGCCGTATCCAATGTCTAAGGAGAAGCGCGAGATATTGAAGCTGGAATTGGAAAAAATGTTGAAAGACGACATTATAGAGGAATGTGAGTCTCCTTGGGCAGCACCGGTCGTGCTTATCCCGAAACCCGATAAGACGTATCGCGTCTGCATTGACTATCGAAAACTAAATTCATGTACTACTTCCGATAAGTATCCGATGCCGCGCATAGATGAAATACTCCATTTAGCTAAGAAAACCCTATATATGTCCACAATTGATTTGCGTTCAGGATATTGGCAAGTTCCAGTACGAATACAAGATCGTGATAAACCGCATTTGTGTCACAGTTCGGTTTATACAGGTTTAAAAGAATGCCTTTTGGGCTGAAGAATGCGCCAGCCACCTTTCAAAGGTTAATCGACCGATTCAGGAATGGGCTTCCGAATGTTATAATTTTTGGGTACCTTGATGATCTAATTCTTCTCTCCGAAACGTTTCAGGAGCATATTAGTGATCTCAAGTTAGTCTTTCAGAGGCTCAACCAGTTCAATTTAAAAGCAAATAGGCGGAAATGTGTGTTTTTTCGAAATAATATCAAATTTTTGGGACATATTATAACCCAGGACGGTATTCAAACCAATTTCGAAAAGATCGAAGGTATTTCGAAGATGGAAGAACCAAAGAATGTTCATCATCTTAAGACATTTCTTCAGACGTGCTCATGGTATCGCAAGTTTGTACCGAATTTTTCCAATGTAGCGCGTCCACTGACTGATTTAACAAAGAAAAAATCAAAATGGGAATGGAATTCTAGTCAACAAAGTGCATACGACCAGTTGAAGATGTTGTTAATATCGGCCCCAATTTTACGACAGGCTGACGAATCAAAACCATATACATTGCGAACCGATGCGAGTAACTATGCGTTAGGGGGAGTCCTCTTACAGGGCGAAGGGGATGATGAACGTCCAATTGAGTATGCAAGCAGGTTGCTTACTCCAACGGAACGCAATTATAACACGACGGAGCGAGAGGCTCTGGCTGTTGTTTGGGCTCTTAAAAAATTTCGAGGTTATTTGGATGGAGCTGAAGTTGTGGTTGGAACCGACCACCAAGCACTCAAGTGGCTGATGAGTTTACAAACTCCTGCAGGACGACTCGCTCGTTGGGCGTTGCTCATACAGTCTTATAATCTTAGTATTGTGTATACACCGGGAAAGGCGAATGTGGTTGCGGATACTTTGTCCAGGCCACCAAGCGCGGATGAGACTGTATGTGAAGTTAGTTCCATACAAGTAGATATCCCGAGCCTTGGTCTCCATAACATGAGACAAGCTCAAATCGATGATGGGGATATATATAAAATCATAAAGTGTTTTGAGACACCAGGTTGCGCAGATCTGGACAACTGGACCAATCGAGGGTATCTAATGTTTTGTTCCTGAGGAAGAAAGTGAGAATCCCCAATTAGTTATTCTTGAAAACTTGCGAATCGAGATTTTACAGGCTTTCCATGATTCTCCTACCGCAGGACACTACGGTGTCGAGAGAACCATTTGGTGCGGCAAGGCAGTCGAAAACACGCAACATTCGAATGCCCGTACGTTATCAGTAGTTTTCTGAATCCTCGTCGAGACGAGCTTCGATTCAGAGGGGGAGTTTGTAACACAATCAATTTTAAACACACCCTTGCTACCATGCCCGCCACCTACCTGGGTAATGAATTAATTAAATTATATTTTTATTCTTTGAGTGCTATTTAATAGATGGCACTAAAACTTTTATATCATATAAATGAAAAAAAAAAAAAAAAAAATTTATGACTGTTATGTCTCTTGTCGAACCACGAGATACAAAAAATAAAATATAAATAAAATAAAATATATTAAAATTAATAATAATAAATAATAGTGTACTTTTATTTTATACATAAACGCAACAAAATTCGATGAAACCTAATTTTGTGTATACGAACTAAAACAAAAAACAACGTGTAAACGACCCTAAGAAGAAAAAAAAAAAAGAGTAATGTTACAACTTGGAAATATTGAATAATGAAAGAAAAGACTACTAGATAAACTAGCAGTGAATAATGGATATCATTATAAGTGATGAAACAAACGTATAATGGGCATATTATACGTTAGTCGTGGACAAAAGATTTTATTTTCACGAAGACACAAATTGAGCCATTATTTTCTTTTACAAAATGACATACTACTGTATCAAAATAAAATAATATTCTTTACCCTCCCAGCACATTCCAATTGGAAAACTCTTATAAGCTCCACATAACATAATAACGATTGATTCACATCGAAAATATATACCGCGCAAAACGAGTGAATACTTTAAGGCTAATTGTACAACAACAAAAAACAAAAAATACATTCCATTTCCATGCACATAACATGTTTTGTATAAGTATTTGTAAACTCGCTCTCTTATTCTCGCTTATTCATCAACATTTCAATTTGATATTATATTTTTTGAAATTGATATGAAGCGAATTAAAATTTTTTTTTTGTTCTTTTTTATAATCATTACAAAGCAGAAAGAGAGCGATAACATAAATTTACTATGTGTGCAGTTATAATCAAAAACAAAACAAAAAATAAACGAATGAGTAAAATCAGATAATTTGTATATTGTAATCGGAGTAATCCATCTAGCTATCGCTTTAACAAAAAATTGATATTTTACTAATATCTATCGAATCCTAGTAGTGCTAGTGTTAAGAAATGACATTATAAAGAGAGTAAACATTTTCACGTGTTTTGTTTTTTTTTTTCATATCATATATAAATGTGTGTTGACTGAGAATTGTAAAGTAAAAGTTATCATTTAGAAATTTGTTTATAAAAAAATTGATATTAACTGCAAATACAATCTGTTTTCGTTTATAAAGTTTAATTATTAATTTATATTTTATTAAGTAATATTTTTAAATATTAATTAAATGGAATAAATGTACATTAGTTTTGTTAATAATTCAAGCCGAACTTTAAAATACAAACTATATAATTTAATAAAATGGAAGCGGATGGTAAATATACATTTTTATTACGTACATAGTTTACAATTTAAGTGGAGTGTGTGTGTGTAGGTGATTTGATATTAAGACAAAGTAATAATGTGACCATTTTTACAGAAAGTAACGACAGTTTTCTTTTTGAGGATTGTTCGACTCCGGCCAGCAGAGAAGAGCAACAAATGAAATGTTTTCTAGGCGAATTGAAACTTGAATATCTTAGCGATCTGTTTAAAGGCTAGTGTTTTTTTTTGATATAAAGTTGGAATTTTTTTAAATTTTATACATATAATTTCATTTGGTTACAGAGTGTGGCGTGACTTACGACAGATTGCGCTACTTAAAGAAAGAAGATTTTGAAGAAATTTTACCGGGGCGAACAAATATTGGTGTGCGAGCTGAAATTCGGGAGAAACTATTGGAATGGAAGGCTAAACGTGTGAGTTTTGTTAATCGACTAGTTTATAGGATATTTTAGACATTGTCTAATAATTTTTTTAATTAATTGCAGCCACACTTAGAAGAGACAACAATTATACAGCCACAAAAACGCAAACGAATTACAAGTTGTACTGAAATGCTGGAGAAATCAAAACCTTCACCATCACCCTCGATAATAGCACCACCACCCTCGATAATAGCACCACCCACAGTACCATTAATTGTAACCACCATCATACCAAGCTCATCACCCCTCCTTAATATAACCTCCAGCAATTCTCCGACCAACGTACAATACCAAAATATTCGTGAAATTTTGCAGAATTCAATCACAGGCCAATCGATCATAAAATTTTATGACGATAATAAATGCCTTGATGATTTTAATCGCAAAGAATTATTGAATTGTATCGTCGAAAATTTTTTCGATTCAACGACGAACCAGTATAAAATTCCGAGACCATGTGAAATGGAAAAAATAGCTGAAGAAATTAACGAAATATTCCCTTCGGAAGATAAAGATGCATACTATATATCGAGGCGGGCGGCAAGACGATCCAATCCAATGGGCCGGCTATTCAATCGATTCAATAATTTAAATCGTGATCGGCGGCAACCAAGATATCGCAAAGAAAGGTTAAATGGTGAGGCGGATCCAACAATTAATGAACCGTTGGACAAAACAACCAAATTAAAAATGGTGGACCTCAAATCGAAAATGAAGGAAATGGTGAATACGGATAAAAATGCGATCACTTACTGGGTTCAGAGCTATGAATTACGAAAATTGGATTACGCAAATTTAAGTTCAATCTCGGATATATTTCACGAATGGGTTTTCTTGAAGCAGAATGGCGGTGAAAAATTTGTCGATATTGATTTTGACATGATGTTCCCCTCCGCCAAGGGTAATCTGATAAACAACTGGAAACTCTACCGCCAAAAATTATTACACTACTATAATGCGAATCTCAAAGGAAATCAATACAAAGCACTTTTCGATGAGATGCAATCGAAAGTAACGGATAAAGATTCCGAGGATTGTATTCTAGTTGTACTATTAAATGCTGTCCTAAAACCAACTAATCGGCACGTTGAAATCGGCCCAGATGCCAAACGAATTGTACGTAAGGCATCCATTAATGATGCTATTAATAGTTTTATATTACATTTACCTGTGCTCAAAGATTTGGAATATGCGCTCGAGGGACGGACAACAACTCAACCATTTATAATTGTGGTCGGCTTAAAATTATCGGAACTTAGCGAGTTCTACATCAGGATCGGTGATACCGTTTTAAAAACGGTCTCATTCATTGCCGCACTTGATTTGTGCTTTAAAATATTCCATGTGTTTGATTTGAACTACTCGAAAGAGTCGCTTTTCGTTTGGTTGTTCCTTCAAAAATGTATTTACGGTATAAACACGGTACACGACATTAAGAATTCGGCCATAGCAGAGTTAATTTCAACACTACAAACCATTTAAGTTTTTGTTTATTTTTTTTTTTAAATAAAATGCATTTTGAATTAGGTATTTTATTTTATTTATTAATTAATAAAAATGGTGGCGTTTTATTTAACAATAATAGTTTTTTGTTTCTTCCCATGGATGAACTCTTCTTCAATCTCTTGGAGAGTTTTGTTTTTCGTTTCGGGTAGTCTAAAGTATAACACTAATGTACAGACTAATGTGATCATCCCATAAACCAGAAATGTTCCAGATGGTTTAATACTAGCAAATAATGAAGGACTGGTTTTGACCACAATGAAGAATGATGCAGAATTCCAAGCCGCAACAATTCCTGAGGCTAAACCGCGCTGTGCTATTGGGAATAGTTCACCGACAAGTACAAATGGTAGAGGCACCACTCCTATACTGGTGAAGCATATATATGCAACAAGGAGTATGAGTGGCATTAGAAATGTATACTCTGAATCCTTCCAAAATTCTGCTATCAAGTATAAGCTTAATGCTAATCCTAACAATGATACGGTTGTACCAACAAGACCCAACATCGATAGTGTCCGCCGCCCATACCATTTCATCATCATCAACGATAACAACGACATTACTAATCTTATCAGATCTATAACTATCATGGCTAAATACTCATCAATGCCATCTTTTAAAGTATCCTGCAGTATATTCACGGTATAAAATGAAATAGCATTCACGCCCGAATACTGAAAAGCTGCAAAAAACACCAACATTATGATCATTGGCTGTACAAATTCGATTTTTGATAAATTCATCCGCAATTCTTGGAAATAGTTTAATTTCACCTCATCCAGCTTCTGCTTTTTAACACTCTCGTGACGCTCGACCATTTTACGAAATTCATCGTTTGCATTAGCGCTATGTCCACGCAGCCATTTAAATGATTTTTCAGCTTTATCGATGTTATCCTGCATCAAGAGCCAAGCCGGACTTTCAGGGACAAATTGCATTATAATAAAACAAATTAGTGGATAAGGCGTTGATAACAATGCGGCAAGCTTCCAATCTACAAATGTGCCGAACACATGAATTAACAAAATTCCTAGGGACAAGCATAATGATATCCCGCCAAGAAGTATACCACGATATCGTGGGTCTGTTGTTTCACCAATATACACCGAAACTAGAGATGCGAGCATTCCAACTGCTATTCCATTTACAAATCGGCCAATCAATATCCACGGTAACGATGGAGCTATCGCTATACTTAACCACCCTAAAACGAATGGGATGCATATAATCATATGTGTTGTGCGTCGACCAAATTTCTCCATTAGATAGCCGCCAAGAAAAGATCCAGGTGCCATTGGCAACGCTGTTATAGATGCAATCCATGAAGCTTCTTCTAGGTTAATTTTTAATATACTGTTGCGATGCATTAGCTGCGGCAATGCAATGGCTGAGTATCCTGTAATCATTCCGACCGAAGTTACAGATAGTAATGGACCAAAAATTGTGGCCAATTGTCGACATAGTGGTGAAAATTTTTGAGCGGGTATTGGATTTTCCTTAAATGATTGGTCGATGGCCGGTTTAGCATTAATATCGCAATTTTCACTTGTTACCGCTGCTGCCATTATGATGTCTGAAAATACAAAAAAAAAAAATTTTAAGAAAATTCAAATCAAATTTATTTGACCCCCAAATATATACAAGGTTCTCAACAAATTCTTATGGAAAAGCTTACTATCTACTCCTGAATGTTTGCTTGTGATTAACATTTAAAAGTGTTATACAATATTAATTTATGGCGATATACGTGCCTAAATGATAGTATTAGTATAATATTACATATATTCAGGGGTAACGAATATTATTTTGAATAGAATAGGAATTTTCGTTAATGTGTGCTTTTATAAAGTTACTGTTAATAATGTTATCTAAGAAACATTTTTTAGGCGTAAGCTAAACGGTAGGTATAAAACGTGTATGAAATGTATTATCAAGAGCTTCGAAAATATTTATTGGACTTAAATTGTAATAACAGTTAAGTTGGGCTCATAATTATGAAGAAAAAATGGGAAAATTTAATTATCAATAGATTCGACCTTAAACTGGTAAAGTAGGCTTAAAAAATGACAATGATGCATAATCATTCCACACTTCTAGTTTCCAGAGACGGTATTTGCCACTGCCTTAATTATCCAAGCTTTATGAAAACGATGCCCTGATGACGAAATACTGCCAACTTATTCAGTTAGGTATAATAATTGTTATTGCTTACAAAGATTTTTTGCCAAAACTCCATCAATAACACTATCAGTTCTTTATTCTTCAAGATTTTCAGATTAGAATACAGACAATACTTTTTAAGAAACCAAAAATTTGAGCTCCAAGAGAATTTTTGACGTGATAACGCCTTACACCGCATGTTCAGAAAATTGACACGAAATTTTGCCTTTAATCGTCGGCCATATTTAAATGTAATACTGTGCCCAAAAAGTAAAACCAGTTTTCAATTTAAATCGCGAAACCTCACATAATAAACAAAACATTCATTAGGTTTTGCTTTACGCTTAGTTTTGTATACGGCGCTAAAAGTGCATTCGGCGATTTTTACAATTTCTAAGTACATTGAGCAAAGAAGTTGCATTAAATTGTTTGCGGAATGAAATTTCGGGTGCAGAAATCTTAAGGATGTGGCAAAAAACCTTCGGGGATCATGCTATGTCGGAAAAAAAAAATTTACAAGTGGTATGAACAGTTCAAAGAAGGTTGTGAGAGTGTTGAAGACGAAGAGCGTTCCGGACGACCATCAATCAACCTCTACCGATGAACAAGACATCAAGAAAATCGACTGCCAAAAATCTTGCTGATGCCGTTGGTATTTCGAAAGGAGCTGCAAATATCATTTTGAAAGATATTTTGGGCTTGAAACGTGTAAAATTTCGACTATTGCCACAATACTGGTGTTCAGTTGAATTTCAATAAAATTGAATTTTCTGCGAAATGTGTAGAAATATTTGAGCGATTCAAATGACCGTTGATAGAGGTATCAACCATCGAAATCGGAGCACAATTGCAGATTTTCGATTTTTCTGGCTCTGAATTTATGGGCTATAGTTCAGTTGATTTTCAATAAAATTGAATTTTCCGCGAAATGTGTAGAAATATCTGAGCGATTCAACTGACCGTTGGCATGACGATTACAGGTTTCAGCGCTCATTGATAGAGGTATCAACCATCAAAATCGGAGCACAATTGCAGATTTTCGATTTTTGTGGATCTGAATTTGTGGGCTATAGTTCAGTTGATTTTCAATAAAATTGAATTTTCCGCGAAATGTGTAGAAATATTTGAGCGATTCAAATAACCGTTGATAGAGGTATCAACTATCAACCATCGAAATCGGAGCTCAATTGCAGATTTTCGATTTTTGTGGCTCTGAATTTGTGGGCTATAGTTCAGTTGATTTTCAATAAAATTGAATTTTCCGCGAAATGTGTAGAAATATTTGAGCGATTCAACTGACCGTTGGCATGACGATTACAGGTTTCAGCGCTCATTGATAGAGGTATCAACCATCGAAATCGGAGCACAATTGCAGATTTTCGATTTTTCTGGCTCTGAATTTGTGGGCTATAGTTCAGTTGATTTTCAATAAAATTGAATTTTCCGCGAAATGTGTAGAAATATTTGAGCGATTCAAATAACCGTTGATAGAGGTATCAACTATCAACCATCGAAATCGGAGCACAATTGCAGAATTTCGATTTTTGTGGCTCTGAATTTGTGGGCTATAGTTCAGTTGATTTTTCAATAAAATTGAATTTTCTGCGAAATGTGTAGAAATATTTGAGCGATTCAAATGACCGTTGATAGAGGTATCAACCATCGAAATCGGAGCACAATTGCAGATTTTCGATTTTTCTGGCTCTGAATTTATGGGCTATAGTTCAGTTGATTTTCAATAAAATTGAATTTTCCGCGAAATGTGTAGAAATATCTGAGCGATTCAACTGACCGTTGGCATGACGATTACAGGTTTCAGCGCTCATTGATAGAGGTATCAACCATCAAAATCGGAGCACAATTGCAGATTTTCGATTTTTGTGGATCTGAATTTGTGGGCTATAGTTCAGTTGATTTTCAATAAAATTGAATTTTCCGCGAAATGTGTAGAAATATTTGAGCGATTCAAATAACCGTTGATAGAGGTATCAACTATCAACCATCGAAATCGGAGCTCAATTGCAGATTTTCGATTTTTGTGGCTCAGAATTTGTGGGCTATAGTTCAGTTGATTTTCAATAAAATTGAATTTTCCGCGAAATGTGTAGAAATATTTGAGCGATTCAACTGACCGTTGGCATGACGATTACAGGTTTCAGCGTTCATTGATAGAGGTATCAACCATCGAAATCGGAGCACAATTGCAGATTTTCGATTTTTCTGGCTCTGAATTTGTGGGCTATAGTTCAGTTGATTTTCAATAAAATTGAATTTTCCGCGAAATGTGTAGAAATATTTGAGCGATTCAAATAACCGTTGATAGAGGTATCAACTATCAACCATCGAAATCGGAGCACAATTGCAGAATTTCGATTTTTGTGGCTCTGAATTTGTGGGCTATAGTTCAGTTGATTTTTCAATAAAATTGAATTTTCTGCGAAATGTGTAGAAATATTTGAGCGATTCAAATGACCGTTGGCATGACGATTACAGATTTCAGCGCTCATTGATAGAGGTATCAACCATCAAAATCGGAGCACAATTGCAGATTTTCGATTTTTCTGGCTCTGAATTTGTGGGCTATAGTTCAGTTGATTTTCAATAAAATGGAATTTTCCGCGAAATGTGTAGAAATATTTGAGCGATTCAAGTGACCATTGATAGAGGTATCAACTATCAACCATCGAAATCGGAGCACAATTGCAGATTTTCGATTTTTGTGGCTCTGAATTTGTGGGCTATAGTTCAGTTGATTTTCAATAAAATTGAATTTTCCGCGAAATGTGTAGAAATATTTGAGCGATTCAACTGACCGTTGGCATGACGATTACAGGTTTTAGCGCTCATTGATAGAGGTATCAACCATCAAAATCGGAGCACAATTGCAGATTTTCGATTTTTCTGGATCTGAATTTGTGGGCTATAGTTCAGTTGATTTTCAATAAAATTGAATTTTCCGCGAAATGTGTAGAAATATTTGAGCGATTCAACTGACCGTTGGCATGACGATTACAGGTTTTAGCGCTCATTGATAGAGGTATCAACCATCAAAATCGGAGCACAATTGCAGATTTTCGATTTTTCTGGCTCTGAATTTGTGGGCTATAGTTCAGTTGATTTTCAATAAAATTGAATTTTCTGCGAAATGTGTAGAAATATTTGAGCAATTCAAATGACCGTTGATAGAGGTATCAACCATCGAAATCGGAGCACAATTGCAGATTTTCGATTTTTCTGGCTCTGAATTTGTGGGCTATAGTTCAGTTGATTTTCAATAAAATTGAATTTTCCGCGAAATGTGTAGAAATATTTGAGCGATTCAAATGACCATTGATAGAGGTATCAACTATCAACCATCGAAATCGGAGCACAATTGCAGATTTTCGATTTTTGTGGCTCTGAATTTGTGGGCTATAGTTCAGTTGATTTTCAATAAAATTGAATTTTCCGCGAAATGTGTAGAAATATTTGAGCGATTCAACTGACCGTTGGCATGACGATTACAGGTTTTAGCGCTCATTGATAGAGGTATCAACCATCAAAATCGGAGCACAATTGCAGATTTTCGATTTTTCTGGCTCTGAATTTGTGGGCTATAGTTCAGTTGATTTTCAATAAAATTGAATTTTCTGCGAAATGTGTAGAAATATTTGAGCGATTCAAATGACCGTTGATAGAGGTATCAACCATCGAAATCGGAGCACAATTGCAGATTTTCGATTTTTCTGGCTCTGAATTTGTGGGCTATAGTTCAGTTGATTTTCAATAAAATTGAATTTTCTGCGAAATGTGTAGAAATATTTGAGCAATTCAAATGACCGTTGATAGAGGTATCAACCATCGAAATCGGAGCACAATTGCAGATTTTCGATTTTTCTGGCTCTGAATTTGTGGGCTATAGTTCAGTTGATTTTCAATAAAATTGAATTTTCCGCGAAATGTGTAGAAATATTTGAGCGATTCAACTGACCGTTGGCATGACGATTACAGGTTTTAGCGCTCATTGATAGAGGTATCAACCATCAAAATCGGAGCACAATTGCAGATTTTCGATTTTTCTGGCTCTGAATTTGTGGGCTATAGTTCAGTTGATTTTCAATAAAATTGAATTTTCCGCGAAATGTGTAGAAATATTTGAGCGATTCAAATGACCGTTGATAGAGGTATCAACCATCGAAATCGGAGCACAATTGCAGATTTTCGATTTTTCTGGCTCTGAATTTGTGGGCTATAGTTCAGTTGATTTTCAATAAAATTGAATTTTCTGCGAAATGTGTAGAAATATTTGAGCAATTCAAATGACCGTTGATAGAGGTATCAACCATCGAAATCGGAGCACAATTGCAGATTTTCGATTTTTCTGGCTCTGAATTTGTGGGCTATAGTTCAGTTGATTTTCAATAAAATTGAATTTTCCGCGAAATGTGTAGAAATATTTGAGCGATTCAAATGACCATTGATAGAGGTATCAACCATCGAAATCGGAGCACAATTGCAGATTTTCGATTTTTCTGGCTCTGAATTTGTGGGCTATAGTTCAGTTGATTTTCAATAAAATTGAATTTTCTGCGAAATGTGTAGAAATATTTGAGCGATTCAAATGACCGTTGATAGAGGTATCAACCATCGAAATCGGAGCACAATTGCAGATTTTCGATTTTTCTGGCTCTGAATTTGTGGGCTATAGTTCAGTTGATTTTCAATAAAATTGAATTTTCTGCGAAATGTGTAGAAATATTTGAGCAATTCAAATGACCGTTGATAGAGGTATCAACCATCGAAATCGGAGCACAATTGCAGATTTTCGATTTTTCTGGCTCTGAATTTGTGGGCTATAGTTCAGTTGATTTTCAATAAAATTGAATTTTCCGCGAAATGTGTAGAAATATTTGAGCGATTCAACTGACCGTTGGCATGACGATTACAGGTTTTAGCGCTCATTGATAGAGGTATCAACCATCAAAATCGGAGCACAATTGCAGATTTTCGATTTTTCTGGCTCTGAATTTGTGGGCTATAGTTCAGTTGATTTTCAATAAAATTGAATTTTCTGCGAAATGTGTAGAAATATTTGAGCGATTCAAATGACCGTTGATAGAGGTATCAACCATCGAAATCGGAGCACAATTGCAGATTTTCGATTTTTCTGGCTCTGAATTTGTGGGCTATAGTTCAGTTGATTTTCAATAAAATTGAATTTTCTGCGAAATGTGTAGAAATATTTGAGCAATTCAAATGACCGTTGATAGAGGTATCAACCATCGAAATCGGAGCACAATTGCAGATTTTCGATTTTTCTGGCTCTGAATTTGTGGGCTATAGTTCAGTTGATTTTCAATAAAATTGAATTTTCCGCGAAATGTGTAGAAATATTTGAGCGATTCAAATGACCATTGATAGAGGTATCAACTATCAACCATCGAAATCGGAGCACAATTACAGATTTTCGATTTTTGTGGCTCTGAATTTGTGGGCTATAGTTCAGTTGATTTTCAATAAAATTGAATTTTCCGCGAAATGTGTAGAAATATTTGAGCGATTCAACTGACCGTTGGCATGACGATTACAGGTTTTAGCGCTCATTGATAGAGGTATCAACCATCAAAATCGGAGCACAATTGCAGATTTTCGATTTTTCTGGCTCTGAATTTGTGGGCTATAGTTCAGTTGATTTTCAATAAAATTGAATTTTCCGCGAAATGTGTAGAAATATTTGAGCGATTCAACTGACCGTTGGCATGACGATTACAGGTTTTAGCGCTCATTGATAGAGGTATCAACCATCAAAATCGGAGCACAATTGCAGATTTTCGATTTTTCTGGCTCTGAATTTGTGGGCTATAAGTTCAGTTGATTTTCAATAAAATTGAATTTTCTGCGAAATGTGTAGAAATATTTGAGCGATTCAAATGACCGTTGATAGAGGTATCAACCATCGAAATCGGAGCACAATTGCAGATTTTCGATTTTTCTGGCTCTGAATTTGTGGGCTATAGTTCAGTTGATTTTCAATAAAATTGAATTTTCTGCGAAATGTGTAGAAATATTTGAGCGATTCAAATGACCGTTGATAGAGGTATCAACCATCGAAATCGGAGCACAATTGCAGATTTTCGATTTTTCTGGCTCTGAATTTGTGGGCTATAGTTCAGTTGATTTTCAATAAAATTGAATTTTCTGCGAAATGTGTAGAAATATTTGAGCAATTCAAATGACCGTTGATAGAGGTATCAACCATCGAAATCGGAGCACAATTGCAGATTTTCGATTTTTCTGGCTCTGAATTTGTGGGCTATAGTTCAGTTGATTTTCAATAAAATTGAATTTTCCGCGAAATGTGTAGAAATATTTGAGCGATTCAAATGACCGTTGATAGAGGTATCAACTATCAAAATCGGAGGTCAATTGCAGATTTTCGATTTTTCTGGCTCTGAATTTGTGGGCTATAGTTCAGTTGATTTCAATAAAATTGAATTTTCCGCGAAATGTGTAGAAATATTTGAGCGATTCAACTGACCGTTGGCATGACGATTACAGGTTTTAGCGCTCAATGATAGAGGTATCAACCATCAAAATCGGAGCACAATTGCAGATTTTCGATTTTTCTGGCTCTGAATTTGTGGGCTATAGTTCAGTTGATTTTCAATAAAATTGAATTTTCTGCGAAATGTGTAGAAATATTTGAGCAATTCAAATGACCGTTGATAGAGGTATCAACCATCGAAATCGCAGCACAATTGCAGATTTTCGATTTTTCTGGCTCTGAATTTGTGGACAATAGTTCAGTTGATTTTCAATAAAATTGAATTTTCTGCGAAATGTGTAGAAATATTTGAGCAATTCAAATGACCGTTGATAGAGGTATCAACCATCGAAATCGGAGCACAATTGCAGATTTTCGATTTTTGTGGATCTGAATTTGTGGGCTATAGTTCAGTTGATTTTCAATAAAATTGAATTTTCTGCGAAATGTGTAGAAATATTTGAGCGATTCAAATGACCGTTGATAGAGGTATCAACCATCGAAATCGGAGCACAATTGCAGATTTTCGATTTTTCTGGCTCTGAATTTGTGGGCTATAGTTCAGTTGATTTTCAATAAAATTGAATTTTCTGCGAAATGTGTAGAAATATTTGAGCAATTCAAATGACCGTTGATAGAGGTATCAACCATCGAAATCGGAGCACAATTGCAGATTTTCGATTTTTCTGGCTCTGAATTTGTGGGCTATAGTTCAGTTGATTTTCAATAAAATTGAATTTTCTGCGAAATGTGTAGAAATATTTGAGCAATTCAAATGACCGTTGATAGAGGTATCAACCATCGAAATCGCAGCACAATTGCAGATTTTCGATTTTTCTGGCTCTGAATTTGTGGGCTATAGTTCAGTTGATTTTCAATAAAATTGAATTTTCTGCGAAATGTGTAGAAATATTTGAGCAATTCAAATGACCGTTGATAGAGGTATCAACCATCGAAATCGGAGCACAATTGCAGATTTTCGATTTTTGTGGATCTGAATTTGTGGGCTATAGTTCAGTTGATTTTCAATAAAATTGAATTTTCTGCGAAATGTGTAGAAATATTTGAGCGATTCAAATGACCGTTGATAGAGGTATCAACCATCGAAATCGGAGCACAATTGCAGATTTTCGATTTTTCTGGCTCTGAATTTGTGGGCTATAGTTCAGTTGATTTTCAATAAAATTGAATTTTCTGCGAAATGTGTAGAAATATTTGAGCAATTCAAATGACCGTTGATAGAGGTATCAACCATCGAAATCGGAGCACAATTGCAGATTTTCGATTTTTCTGGCTCTGAATTTGTGGGCTATAGTTCAGTTGATTTTCAATAAAATTGAATTTTCCGCGAAATGTGTAGAAATATTTGAGCGATTCAAATGACCGTTGATAGAGGTATCAACTATCAAAATCGGAGCACAATTGCAGATTTTCGATTTTTCTGGCTCTGAATTTGTGGGCTATAGTTCAGTTGATTTCAATAAAATTGAATTTTCCGCGAAATGTGTAGAAATATTTGAGCGATTCAACTGACCGTTGGCATGACGATTACAGGTTTTAGCGCTCAATGATAGAGGTATCAACCATCAAAATCGGAGCACAATTGCAGATTTTCGATTTTTCTGGCTCTGAATTTGTGGGCTATAGTTCAGTTGATTTTCAATAAAATTGAATTTTCTGCGAAATGTGTAGAAATATTTGAGCAATTCAAATGACCGTTGATAGAGGTATCAACCATCGAAATCGGAGCACAATTGCAGATTTTCGATTTTTCTGGCTCTGAATTTGTGGGCTATAGTTCAGTTGATTTTCAATAAAATTGAATTTTCCGCGAAATGTGTAGAAATATTTGAGCGATTCAAATAACGGTTGATAGAGGTATCAACTATCAAAATCGGAGGTCAATTGCAGATTTTCGATTTTTCTGGCTCTGAATTTGTGGGCTATAGTTCAGTTGATTTCAATAAAATTGAATTTTCCGCGAAATGTGTAGAAATATTTGAGCGATTCAAATGACCGTTGATAGAGGTATCAACTATCAACCATCGAAATCGAAGCACAATTGCAGATTTTCGATTTTTCTGGCTCTGAATTTGTGGGCTATAGTTCAGTTGATTTTCAATAAAATTGAATTTTCCGCGAAATGTGTAGAAATATTTGAGCGATTCAAATAACCGTTGATAGAGGTATCAACTATCAAAATCGGAGGTCAATTGCAGATTTTCGATTTTTCTGGCTCTGAATTTGTGGGCTATAGTTCAGTTGATTTTCAATAAAATTGAATTTTCTGCGAAATGTGTAGAAATATTTGAGCGATTCAAATGACCGTTGATAGAGGTATCAACCATCGAAATCGGAGCACAATTGCAGATTTTCGATTTTTCTGGCTCTGAATTTGTGGGCTATAGTTCAGTTGATTTTCAATAAAATTGAATTTTCTGCGAAATGTGTAGAAATATTTGAGCAATTCAAATGACCGTTGATAGAGGTATCAACCATCGAAATCGCAGCACAATTGCAGATTTTCGATTTTTCTGGCTCTGAATTTGTGGGCTATAGTTCAGTTGATTTTCAATAAAATTGAATTTTCTGCGAAATGTGTAGAAATATTTGAGCAATTCAAATGACCGTTGATAGAGGTATCAACCATCGAAATCGGAGCACAATTGCAGATTTTCGATTTTTCTGGCTCTGAATTTGTGGGCTATAGTTCAGTTGATTTTCAATAAAATTGAATTTTCCGCGAAATGTGTAGAAATATTTGAGCGATTCAAATGACCGTTGATAGAGGTATCAACTATCAAAATCGGAGGTCAATTGCAGATTTTCGATTTTTCTGGCTCTGAATTTGTGGGCTATAGTTCAGTTGATTTCAATAAAATTGAATTTTCCGCGAAATGTGTAGAAATATTTGAGCGATTCAACTGACCGTTGGCATGACGATTACAGGTTTTAGCGCTCATTGATAGAGGTATCAACCATCAAAATCGGAGCACAATTGCAGATTTTCGATTTTTCTGGCTCTGAATTTGTGGGCTATAGTTCAGTTGATTTCAATAAAATTGAATTTTCCGCGAAATGTGTAGAAATATTTGAGCGATTCAAATGACCGTTGATAGAGGTATCAACTATCAACCATCGAAATCGGAGCACAATTGCAGATTTTCGATTTTTCTGGCTCTGAATTTGTGGGCTATAGTTCAGTTGATTTTCAATAAAATTGAATTTTCCGCGAAATGTGTAGAAATATTTGAGCGATTCAACTGACCGTTGGCATGACGATTACAGGTTTTAGCGCTCATTGATAGAGGTATCAACCATCAAAATCGGAGCACAATTGCAGATTTTCGATTTTTCTGGCTCTGAATTTGTGGGCTATAGTTCAGTTGATTTCAATAAAATTGAATTTTCCGCGAAATGTGTAGAAATATTTGAGCGATTCAAATGACCGTTGATAGAGGTATCAACTATCAACCATCGAAATCGAAGCACAATTGCAGATTTTCGATTTTTCTGGCTCTGAATTTGTGGGCTATAGTTCAGTTGATTTTCAATAAAATTGAATTTTCCGCGAAATGTGTAGAAATATTTGAGCGATTCAAATAACCGTTGATAGAGGTATCAACTATCAAAATCGGAGGTCAATTGCAGATTTTCGATTTTTCTGGCTCTGAATTTGTGGGCTATAGTTCAGTTGATTTTCAATAAAATTGAATTTTCTGCGAAATGTGTAGAAATATTTGAGCAATTCAAATGACCGTTGATAGAGGTATCAACCATCGAAATCGGAGCACAATTGCAGATTTTCGATTTTTCTGGCTCTGAATTTGTGGGCTATAGTTCAGTTGATTTTCAATAAAATTGAATTTTCCGCGAAATGTGTAGAAATATTTGAGCGATTCAAATGACCATTGATAGAGGTATCAACTATCAACCATCGAAATCGGAGCACAATTGCAGATTTTCGATTTTTGTGGCTCTGAATTTGTGGGCTATAGTTCAGTTGATTTTCAATAAAATTGAATTTTCCGCGAAATGTGTAGAAATATTTGAGCGATTCAACTGACCGTTGGCATGACGATTACAGGTTTTAGCGCTCATTGATAGAGGTATCAACCATCAAAATCGGAGCACAATTGCAGATTTTCGATTTTTCTGGCTCTGAATTTGTGGGCTATAGTTCAGTTGATTTTCAATAAAATTGAATTTTCTGCGAAATGTGTAGAAATATTTGAGCGATTCAAATGACCGTTGATAGAGGTATCAACCATCGAAATCGGAGCACAATTGCAGATTTTCGATTTTTCTGGCTCTGAATTTGTGGGCTATAGTTCAGTTGATTTTCAATAAAATTGAATTTTCTGCGAAATGTGTAGAAATATTTGAGCAATTCAAATGACCGTTGATAGAGGTATCAACCATCGAAATCGGAGCACAATTGCAGATTTTCGATTTTTCTGGCTCTGAATTTGTGGGCTATAGTTCAGTTGATTTTCAATAAAATTGAATTTTCCGCGAAATGTGTAGAAATATTTGAGCGATTCAACTGACCGTTGGCATGACGATTACAGGTTTTAGCGCTCATTGATAGAGGTATCAACCATCAAAATCGGAGCACAATTGCAGATTTTCGATTTTTCTGGCTCTGAATTTGTGGGCTATAGTTCAGTTGATTTTCAATAAAATTGAATTTTCCGCGAAATGTGTAGAAATATTTGAGCGATTCAAATGACCGTTGATAGAGGTATCAACCATCGAAATCGGAGCACAATTGCAGATTTTCGATTTTTCTGGCTCTGAATTTGTGGGCTATAGTTCAGTTGATTTTCAATAAAATTGAATTTTCTGCGAAATGTGTAGAAATATTTGAGCAATTCAAATGACCGTTGATAGAGGTATCAACCATCGAAATCGGAGCACAATTGCAGATTTTCGATTTTTCTGGCTCTGAATTTGTGGGCTATAGTTCAGTTGATTTTCAATAAAATTGAATTTTCCGCGAAATGTGTAGAAATATTTGAGCGATTCAAATGACCATTGATAGAGGTATCAACCATCGAAATCGGAGCACAATTGCAGATTTTCGATTTTTCTGGCTCTGAATTTGTGGGCTATAGTTCAGTTGATTTTCAATAAAATTGAATTTTCTGCGAAATGTGTAGAAATATTTGAGCGATTCAAATGACCGTTGATAGAGGTATCAACCATCGAAATCGGAGCACAATTGCAGATTTTCGATTTTTCTGGCTCTGAATTTGTGGGCTATAGTTCAGTTGATTTTCAATAAAATTGAATTTTCTGCGAAATGTGTAGAAATATTTGAGCAATTCAAATGACCGTTGATAGAGGTATCAACCATCGAAATCGGAGCACAATTGCAGATTTTCGATTTTTCTGGCTCTGAATTTGTGGGCTATAGTTCAGTTGATTTTCAATAAAATTGAATTTTCCGCGAAATGTGTAGAAATATTTGAGCGATTCAACTGACCGTTGGCATGACGATTACAGGTTTTAGCGCTCATTGATAGAGGTATCAACCATCAAAATCGGAGCACAATTGCAGATTTTCGATTTTTCTGGCTCTGAATTTGTGGGCTATAGTTCAGTTGATTTTCAATAAAATTGAATTTTCTGCGAAATGTGTAGAAATATTTGAGCGATTCAAATGACCGTTGATAGAGGTATCAACCATCGAAATCGGAGCACAATTGCAGATTTTCGATTTTTCTGGCTCTGAATTTGTGGGCTATAGTTCAGTTGATTTTCAATAAAATTGAATTTTCTGCGAAATGTGTAGAAATATTTGAGCGATTCAAATGACCGTTGATAGAGGTATCAACCATCGAAATCGGAGCACAATTGCAGATTTTCGATTTTTCTGGCTCTGAATTTGTGGGCTATAGTTCAGTTGATTTTCAATAAAATTGAATTTTCTGCGAAATGTGTAGAAATATTTGAGCAATTCAAATGACCGTTGATAGAGGTATCAACCATCGAAATCGGAGCACAATTGCAGATTTTCGATTTTTCTGGCTCTGAATTTGTGGGCTATAGTTCAGTTGATTTTCAATAAAATTGAATTTTCCGCGAAATGTGTAGAAATATTTGAGCGATTCAAATGACCGTTGATAGAGGTATCAACTATCAAAATCGGAGGTCAATTGCAGATTTTCGATTTTTCTGGCTCTGAATTTGTGGGCTATAGTTCAGTTGATTTCAATAAAATTGAATTTTCCGCGAAATGTGTAGAAATATTTGAGCGATTCAACTGACCGTTGGCATGACGATTACAGGTTTTAGCGCTCAATGATAGAGGTATCAACCATCAAAATCGGAGCACAATTGCAGATTTTCGATTTTTCTGGCTCTGAATTTGTGGGCTATAGTTCAGTTGATTTTCAATAAAATTGAATTTTCTGCGAAATGTGTAGAAATATTTGAGCAATTCAAATGACCGTTGATAGAGGTATCAACCATCGAAATCGCAGCACAATTGCAGATTTTCGATTTTTCTGGCTCTGAATTTGTGGACAATAGTTCAGTTGATTTTCAATAAAATTGAATTTTCTGCGAAATGTGTAGAAATATTTGAGCAATTCAAATGACCGTTGATAGAGGTATCAACCATCGAAATCGGAGCACAATTGCAGATTTTCGATTTTTGTGGATCTGAATTTGTGGGCTATAGTTCAGTTGATTTTCAATAAAATTGAATTTTCTGCGAAATGTGTAGAAATATTTGAGCGATTCAAATGACCGTTGATAGAGGTATCAACCATCGAAATCGGAGCACAATTGCAGATTTTCGATTTTTCTGGCTCTGAATTTGTGGGCTATAGTTCAGTTGATTTTCAATAAAATTGAATTTTCTGCGAAATGTGTAGAAATATTTGAGCAATTCAAATGACCGTTGATAGAGGTATCAACCATCGAAATCGGAGCACAATTGCAGATTTTCGATTTTTCTGGCTCTGAATTTGTGGGCTATAGTTCAGTTGATTTTCAATAAAATTGAATTTTCTGCGAAATGTGTAGAAATATTTGAGCAATTCAAATGACCGTTGATAGAGGTATCAACCATCGAAATCGCAGCACAATTGCAGATTTTCGATTTTTCTGGCTCTGAATTTGTGGGCTATAGTTCAGTTGATTTTCAATAAAATTGAATTTTCTGCGAAATGTGTAGAAATATTTGAGCAATTCAAATGACCGTTGATAGAGGTATCAACCATCGAAATCGGAGCACAATTGCAGATTTTCGATTTTTGTGGATCTGAATTTGTGGGCTATAGTTCAGTTGATTTTCAATAAAATTGAATTTTCTGCGAAATGTGTAGAAATATTTGAGCGATTCAAATGACCGTTGATAGAGGTATCAACCATCGAAATCGGAGCACAATTGCAGATTTTCGATTTTTCTGGCTCTGAATTTGTGGGCTATAGTTCAGTTGATTTTCAATAAAATTGAATTTTCTGCGAAATGTGTAGAAATATTTGAGCAATTCAAATGACCGTTGATAGAGGTATCAACCATCGAAATCGGAGCACAATTGCAGATTTTCGATTTTTCTGGCTCTGAATTTGTGGGCTATAGTTCAGTTGATTTTCAATAAAATTGAATTTTCCGCGAAATGTGTAGAAATATTTGAGCGATTCAAATGACCGTTGATAGAGGTATCAACTATCAAAATCGGAGCACAATTGCAGATTTTCGATTTTTCTGGCTCTGAATTTGTGGGCTATAGTTCAGTTGATTTCAATAAAATTGAATTTTCCGCGAAATGTGTAGAAATATTTGAGCGATTCAACTGACCGTTGGCATGACGATTACAGGTTTTAGCGCTCAATGATAGAGGTATCAACCATCAAAATCGGAGCACAATTGCAGATTTTCGATTTTTCTGGCTCTGAATTTGTGGGCTATAGTTCAGTTGATTTTCAATAAAATTGAATTTTCTGCGAAATGTGTAGAAATATTTGAGCAATTCAAATGACCGTTGATAGAGGTATCAACCATCGAAATCGGAGCACAATTGCAGATTTTCGATTTTTCTGGCTCTGAATTTGTGGGCTATAGTTCAGTTGATTTTCAATAAAATTGAATTTTCCGCGAAATGTGTAGAAATATTTGAGCGATTCAAATAACGGTTGATAGAGGTATCAACTATCAAAATCGGAGGTCAATTGCAGATTTTCGATTTTTCTGGCTCTGAATTTGTGGGCTATAGTTCAGTTGATTTCAATAAAATTGAATTTTCCGCGAAATGTGTAGAAATATTTGAGCGATTCAAATGACCGTTGATAGAGGTATCAACTATCAACCATCGAAATCGAAGCACAATTGCAGATTTTCGATTTTTCTGGCTCTGAATTTGTGGGCTATAGTTCAGTTGATTTTCAATAAAATTGAATTTTCCGCGAAATGTGTAGAAATATTTGAGCGATTCAAATAACCGTTGATAGAGGTATCAACTATCAAAATCGGAGGTCAATTGCAGATTTTCGATTTTTCTGGCTCTGAATTTGTGGGCTATAGTTCAGTTGATTTTCAATAAAATTGAATTTTCTGCGAAATGTGTAGAAATATTTGAGCGATTCAAATGACCGTTGATAGAGGTATCAACCATCGAAATCGGAGCACAATTGCAGATTTTCGATTTTTCTGGCTCTGAATTTGTGGGCTATAGTTCAGTTGATTTTCAATAAAATTGAATTTTCTGCGAAATGTGTAGAAATATTTGAGCAATTCAAATGACCGTTGATAGAGGTATCAACCATCGAAATCGCAGCACAATTGCAGATTTTCGATTTTTCTGGCTCTGAATTTGTGGGCTATAGTTCAGTTGATTTTCAATAAAATTGAATTTTCTGCGAAATGTGTAGAAATATTTGAGCAATTCAAATGACCGTTGATAGAGGTATCAACCATCGAAATCGGAGCACAATTGCAGATTTTCGATTTTTCTGGATCTGAATTTGTGGGCTATAGTTCAGTTGATTTTCAATAAAATTGAATTTTCTGCGAAATGTGTAGAAATATTTGAGCGATTCAAATGACCGTTGATAGAGGTATCAACCATCGAAATCGGAGCACAATTGCAGATTTTCGATTTTTCTGGCTCTGAATTTGTGGGCTATAGTTCAGTTGATTTTCAATAAAATTGAATTTTCTGCGAAATGTGTAGAAATATTTGAGCAATTCAAATGACCGTTGATAGAGGTATCAACCATCGAAATCGGAGCACAATTGCAGATTTTCGATTTTTCTGGCTCTGAATTTGTGGGCTATAGTTCAGTTGATTTTCAATAAAATTGAATTTTCCGCGAAATGTGTAGAAATATTTGAGCGATTCAAATGACCGTTGATAGAGGTATCAACTATCAAAATCGGAGGTCAATTGCAGATTTTCGATTTTTCTGGCTCTGAATTTGTGGGCTATAGTTCAGTTGATTTCAATAAAATTGAATTTTCCGCGAAATGTGTAGAAATATTTGAGCGATTCAAATGACCGTTGAAAGAGGTATCAACTATCAACCATCGAAATCGGAGCACAATTGCAGATTTTCGATTTTTCTGGCTCTGAATTTGTGGGCTATAGTTCAGTTGATTTTCAATAAAATTGAATTTTCCGCGAAATGTGTAGAAATATTTGAGCGATTCAAATGACCGTTGATAGAGGTATCAACCATCGAAATCGGAGCACAATTGCAGATTTTCGATTTTTCTGGCTCTGAATTTGTGGGCTATAGTTCAGTTGATTTTCAATAAAATTGAATTTTCTGCGAAATGTGTAGAAATATTTGAGCAATTCAAATGACCGTTGATAGAGGTATCAACCATCGAAATCGGAGCACAATTGCAGATTTTCGATTTTTGTGGCTCTGAATTTGTGGGCTATAGTTCAGTTGATTTTCAATAAAATTGAATTTTCCGCGAAATGTGTAGAAATATTTGAGCGATTCAACTGACCGTTGGCATGACGATTACAGGTTTTAGCGCTCATTGATAGAGGTATCAACCATCAAAATCGGAGCACAATTGCAGATTTTCGATTTTTCTGGCTCTGAATTTGTGGGCTATAGTTCAGTTGATTTTCAATAAAATTGAATTTTCTGCGAAATGTGTAGAAATATTTGAGCGATTCAAATGACCGTTGATAGAGGTATCAACCATCGAAATCGGAGCACAATTGCAGATTTTCGATTTTTCTGGCTCTGAATTTGTGGGCTATAGTTCAGTTGATTTTCAATAAAATTGAATTTTCTGCGAAATGTGTAGAAATATTTGAGCAATTCAAATGACCGTTGATAGAGGTATCAACCATCGAAATCGGAGCACAATTGCAGATTTTCGATTTTTCTGGCTCTGAATTTGTGGGCTATAGTTCAGTTGATTTTCAATAAAATTGAATTTTCCGCGAAATGTGTAGAAATATTTGAGCGATTCAACTGACCGTTGGCATGACGATTACAGGTTTTAGCGCTCATTGATAGAGGTATCAACCATCAAAATCGGAGCACAATTGCAGATTTTCGATTTTTCTGGCTCTGAATTTGTGGGCTATAGTTCAGTTGATTTTCAATAAAATTGAATTTTCTGCGAAATGTGTAGAAATATTTGAGCAATTCAAATGACCGTTGATAGAGGTATCAACCATCGAAATCGGAGCACAATTGCAGATTTTCGATTTTTCTGGCTCTGAATTTGTGGGCTATAGTTCAGTTGATTTTCAATAAAATTGAATTTTCCGCGAAATGTGTAGAAATATTTGAGCGATTCAACTGACCGTTGGCATGACGATTACAGGTTTTAGCGCTCATTGATAGAGGTATCAACCATCAAAATCGGAGCACAATTGCAGATTTTCGATTTTTCTGGCTCTGAATTTGTGGGCTATAGTTCAGTTGATTTTCAATAAAATTGAATTTTCTGCGAAATGTGTAGAAATATTTGAGCGATTCAAATGACCGTTGATAGAGGTATCAACCATCGAAATCGGAGCACAATTGCAGATTTTCGATTTTTCTGGCTCTGAATTTGTGGGCTATAGTTCAGTTGATTTTCAATAAAATTGAATTTTCTGCGAAATGTGTAGAAATATTTGAGCAATTCAAATGACCGTTGATAGAGGTATCAACCATCGAAATCGGAGCACAATTGCAGATTTTCGATTTTTGTGGCTCTGAATTTGTGGGCTATAGTTCAGTTGATTTTCAATAAAATTGAATTTTCCGCGAAATGTGTAGAAATATTTGAGCGATTCAACTGACCGTTGGCATGACGATTACAGGTTTTAGCGCTCATTGATAGAGGTATCAACCATCAAAATCGGAGCACAATTGCAGATTTTCGATTTTTCTGGCTCTGAATTTGTGGGCTATAGTTCAGTTGATTTTCAATAAAATTGAATTTTCTGCGAAATGTGTAGAAATATTTGAGCAATTCAAATGACCGTTGATAGAGGTATCAACCATCGAAATCGCAGCACAATTGCAGATTTTCGATTTTTCTGGCTCTGAATTTGTGGGCTATAGTTCAGTTGATTTTCAATAAAATTGAATTTTCCGCGAAATGTGTAGAAATATTTGAGCGATTCAACTGACCGTTGGCATGACGATTACAGGTTTTAGCGCTCATTGATAGAGGTATCAACCATCAAAATCGGAGCACAATTGCAGATTTTCGATTTTTCTGGCTCTGAATTTGTGGGCTATAGTTCAGTTGATTTTCAATAAAATTGAATTTTTTGCGAAATGTGTAGAAATATTTGAGCGATTCAAATGACCGTTGATAGAGGTATCAACCATCGAAATCGGAGCACAATTGCAGATTTTCGATTTTTCTGGCTCTGAATTTGTGGGCTATAGTTCAGTTGATTTTCAATAAAATTGAATTTTCTGCGAAATGTGTAGAAATATTTGAGCAATTCAAATGACCGTTGATAGAGGTATCAACCATCGAAATCGGAGCACAATTGCAGATTTTCGATTTTTGTGGCTCTGAATTTGTGGGCTATAGTTCAGTTGATTTTCAATAAAATTGAATTTTCCGCGAAATGTGTAGAAATATTTGAGCGATTCAACTGACCGTTGGCATGACGATTACAGGTTTTAGCGCTCATTGATAGAGGTATCAACCATCGAAATCGGAGCACAATTGCAGATTTTCGATTTTTCTGGCTCTGAATTTGTGGGCTATAGTTCAGTTGATTTTCAATAAAATTGAATTTTCTGCGAAATGTGTAGAAATATTTGAGCGATTCAAATGACCGTTGATAGAGGTATCAACCATCGAAATCGGAGCACAATTGCAGATTTTCGATTTTTCTGGCTCTGAATTTGTGGGCTATAGTTCAGTTGATTTTCAATAAAATTGAATTTTCTGCGAAATGTGTAGAAATATTTGAGCAATTCAAATGACCGTTGATAGAGGTATCAACCATCGAAATCGCAGCACAATTGCAGATTTTCGATTTTTCTGGCTCTGAATTTGTGGGCTATAGTTCAGTTGATTTTCAATAAAATTGAATTTTCTGCGAAATGTGTAGAAATATTTGAGCAATTCAAATGACCGTTGATAGAGGTATCAACCATCGAAATCGGAGCACAATTGCAGATTTTCGATTTTTGTGGATCTGAATTTGTGGGCTATAGTTCAGTTGATTTTCAATAAAATTGAATTTTCTGCGAAATGTGTAGAAATATTTGAGCGATTCAAATGACCGTTGATAGAGGTATCAACCATCGAAATCGGAGCACAATTGCAGATTTTCGATTTTTCTGGCTCTGAATTTGTGGGCTATAGTTCAGTTGATTTTCAATAAAATTGAATTTTCCGCGAAATGTGTAGAAATATTTGAGCGATTCAAATGACCGTTGAAAGAGGTATCAACTATCAACCATCGAAATCGGAGCACAATTGCAGATTTTCGATTTTTGTGGATCTGAATTTGTGGGCTATAGTTCAGTTGATTTTCAATAAAATTGAATTTTCTGCGAAATGTGTAGAAATATTTGAGCAATTCAAATGACCGTTGATAGAGGTATCAACCATCGAAATCGGAGCACAATTGCAGATTTTCGATTTTTCTGGCTCTGAATTTGTGGGCTATAGTTCAGTTGATTTTCAATAAAATTGAATTTTCCGCGAAATGTGTAGAAATATTTGAGCGATTCAAATGACCGTTGATAGAGGTATCAACTATCAAAATCGGAGGTCAATTGCAGATTTTCGATTTTTCTGGCTCTGAATTTGTGGGCTATAGTTCAGTTGATTTCAATAAAATTGAATTTTCCGCGAAATGTGTAGAAATATTTGAGCGATTCAACTGACCGTTGGCATGACGATTACAGGTTTTAGCGCTCAATGATAGAGGTATCAACCATCAAAATCGGAGCACAATTGCAGATTTTCGATTTTTCTGGCTCTGAATTTGTGGGCTATAGTTCAGTTGATTTTCAATAAAATTGAATTTTCCGCGAAATGTGTAGAAATATTTGAGCGATTCAACTGACCGTTGGCATGACGATTACAGGTTTTAGCGCTCATTGATAGAGGTATCAACCATCAAAATCGGAGGTCAATTGCAGATTTTCGATTTTTCTGGCTCTGAATTTGTGGGCTATAGTTCAGTTGATTTCAATAAAATTGAATTTTCCGCGAAATGTGTAGAAATATTTGAGCGATTCAAATAACGGTTGATAGAGGTATCAACCATCGAAATCGGAGCACAATTGCAGATTTTCGATTTTTCTGGCTCTGAATTTGTGGGCTATAGTTCAGTTGATTTTCAATAAAATTGAATTTTCCGCGAAATGTGTAGAAATATTTGAGCGATTCAAATAACCGTTGATAGAGGTATCAACTATCAAAATCGGAGGTCAATTGCAGATTTTCGATTTTTCTGGCTCTGAATTTGTGGGCTATAGTTCAGTTGATTTTCAATAAAATTGAATTTTCCGCGAAATGTGTAGAAATATTTGAGCGATTCAAATGACCGTTGAAAGAGGTATCAACTATCAACCATCGAAATCGGAGCACAATTGCAGATTTTCGATTTTTCTGGCTCTGAATTTGTGGGCTATAGTTCAGTTGATTTTCAATAAAATTGAATTTTCCGCGAAATGTGTAGAAATATTTGAGCGATTCAAATAACCGTTGATAGAGGTATCAACTATCAACCATCAAAATCGGAGCACAATTGCAGATTTTCGATTTTTCTGGCTCTGAATTTGTGGGCTATAGTTCAGTTGATTTTCAATAAAATTGAATTTTCTGCGAAATGTGTAGAAATATTTGAGCGATTCAACTGACCGTTGGCATGACGATTACAGGTTTTAGCGCTCATTGATAGAGGTATCAACCATCAAAATCGGAGCACAATTGCAGATTTTCGATTTTTCTGGCTCTGAATTTGTGGGCTATAGTTCAGTTGATTTTCAATAAAATTGAATTTTCCGCGAAATGTGTAGAAATATTCGAGCAATTCAAATGAATGAATTGAGGTATCAACCATCGAAATCGGAGCTCAATTGCAGATTTTCGATTTTTGTGGCTTTTAATTTGTGGGCTATAGTTCAGTTGATTTTCAATAAAATTGAATTTTCCGCGAAATGTGTAGAAATATTTGAGCGATTCAACTGACCGTTGGCATGACGATTACAGGTTTTAGCGCTCATTGATAGAGGTATCAACCATCAAAATCGGAGCACAATTGCAGATTTTCGATTTTTCTGGCTCTGAATTTGTGGGCTATAGTTCAGTTGATTTTCAATAAAATTGAATTTTCCGCGAAATGTGTAGAAATATTCGAGCAATTCAAATGAATGAATTGAGGTATCAACCATCGAAATCGGAGCTCAATTGCAGATTTTCGATTTTTGTGGCTTTTAATTTGTGGGCTATAGTTCAGTTGATTTTCAATAAAATTGAATTTTCCGCGAAATGTGTAGAAATATTTGAGCGATTCAACTGACCGTTGGCATGACGATTACAGGTTTTAGCGCTCATTGATAGAGGTATCAACCATCAAAATCGGAGCACAATTGCAGATTTTCGATTTTTCTGGCTCTGAATTTGTGGGCTATAGTTCAGTTGATTTTCAATAAAATTGAATTTTCCGCGAAATGTGTAGAAATATTCGAGCAATTCAAATGAATGAATTGAGGTATCAACCATCGAAATCGGAGCTCAATTGCAGATTTTCGATTTTTCTGGCTCTGAATTTGTGGGCTATAGTTCAGTTGATTTTCAATAAAATTGAATTTTCCGCGAAATGTGTAGAAATATTTGAGCGATTCAAATGACCGTTGAAAGAGGTATCAACTATCAAAATCGGAATGAATGATTTGTGGGCTATAGTTCAGTTGATTTTCAATAAAATTGAATTTTCCGCGAAATGTGTAGAAATATTCGAGCAATTCAAATGAATGAATTGAGGTATCAACCATCGAAATCGGAGCTCAATTGCAGATTTTCGATTTTTGTGGCTTTTAATTTGTGGGCTATAGTTCAGTTGATTTTCAATAAAATTGAATTTTCCGCGAAATGTGTAGAAATATTTGAGCAATTCAAATAACCGTTGATAGAGGTATCAACTATCAAAATCGGAGCTTAATTGCAGATTTTCGATTTTTCTGGCTCTGAATTTGTGGGCTATAGTTCAGTTGATTTTCAATAAAATTGAATTTTTCGCGAAATGTGTAGAAATATTTGAGCAATTCAAATGACCGTTGATAGAGGTATCAACTATCAACCATCGAAATCGGAGGACAATTGCAGATTTTCGATTTTTCTGGCTCTGAATTTGTGGGCTATAGTTCAGTTGATTTTCAATAAAATTGAATTTTCCGCGAAATGTGTAGAAATATTTGAGCGATTCAAATGACCGTTGATAGAGGTATCAACTATCAACCATCGAAATCGGAGCACAATTGCAGATTTTCGATTTTTCTGGATCTGAATTTGTGGGCTATAGTTCAGTTGATTTTCAATAAAATTGAATTTTCCGCGAAATGTGTAGAAATATTTGAGCGATTCAAATAACCGTTGATAGAGGTATCAACTATCAAAATCGGAGCTCAATTGCAGATTTTCGATTTTTCTGGCTCTGAATTTGTGGGCTATAGTTCAGTTGATTTTCAATAAAATTGAATTTTCCGCGAAATGTGTAGAAATATTTGAGCGATTCAAATGACCGTTGATAGAGGTATCAACTATCAACCATCGAAATCGGAGCACAATTGCAGATTTTCGATTTTTGTGGATCTGAACTTGTGGGCTATAGTTCAGTTGATTTTCAATAAAATTGAATTTTCCGCGAAATGTGTAGAAATATTTGAGCAATTCAAATGACCGTTGATAGAGGTATCAACTATCAACCATCGAAATCGGAGCACAATTGCAGATTTTCGATTTTTGTGGATCTGAATTTGTGGGCTATAGTTCAGTTGATTTTCAATAAAATTGAATTTTCCGCGAAATGTGTAGAAATATTTGAGCGATTCAAATGACCGTTGATAGAGGTATCAACCATCGAAATCGGAGCACAATTGCAGATTTTCGATTTTTGTGGCTCTGAATTTGTGGGCTATAGTTCAGTTGATTTTCAATAAAATTGAATTTTCCGCGAAATGTGTAGAAATATTTGAACGATTCAACTGACCGTTGGCATGACGATTACAGGTTTCAGCGCTCATTGATAGAGGTATCAACCATCAAAATCGGAGCACAATTGCAGATTTTCGATTTTTCTGGCTCTGAATTTGTGGGCTATAGTTCAGTTGATTTTCAATAAAATGAAATTTTCCGCGAAATGTGTAGAAATATTTGAGCGATTCAAATGACCGTTGATAGAGGTATCAACTATCAACCATCGAAATCGAAGCACAATTGCAGATTTTCGATTTTTCTGGCTCTGAATTTGTGGGCTATAGTTCAGTTGATTTTCAATAAAATTGAATTTTCCGCGAAATGTGTAGAAATATTTGAGCGATTCAAATGACCGTTGATAGAGGTATCAACTATCAACCATCGAAATCGGAGCACAATTGCAGATTTTCGATTTTTGTGGATCTGAACTTGTGGGCTATAGTTCAGTTGATTTTCAATAAAATTGAATTTTCCGCGAAATGTGTAGAAATATTTGAGCGATTCAAATAACCGTTGATAGAGGTATCAACTATCAAAATCGGAGCTCAATTGCAGATTTTCGATTTTTCTGGCTCTGAATTTGTGGGCTATAGTTCAGTTGATTTTCAATAAAATTGAATTTTCCGCGAAATATGTAGAAATATTTGAGCAATTCAAATGACCGTTGATAGAGGTATCAACTATCAACCATCGAAATCGGAGGACAATTGCAGATTTTCGATTTTTCTGGCTCTGAATTTGTGGGCTATAGTTCAGTTGATTTTCAATAAAATTGAATTTTCCGCGAAATGTGTAGAAATATTTGAGCGATTCAAATGACCGTTGATAGAGGTATCAACTATCAACCATCGAAATCGGAGCACAATTGCAGATTTTCGATTTTTCTGGATCTGAATTTGTGGGCTATAGTTCAGTTGATTTTCAATAAAATTGAATTTTCCGCGAAATGTGTAGAAATATTTGAGCGATTCAAATAACCGTTGATAGAGGTATCAACTATCAAAATCGGAGCTCAATTGCAGATTTTCGATTTTTCTGGCTCTGAATTTGTGGGCTATAGTTCAGTTGATTGTCAATAAAATTGAATTTTCCGCGAAATGTGTAGAAATATTTGAGCGATTCAAATAACCGTTGATAGAGGTATCAACTATCAAAATCGGAGCTCAATTGCAGATTTTCGATTTTTCTGGCTCTGAATTTGTGGGCTATAGTTCAGTTGATTTTCAATAAAATTGAATTTTCCGCGAAATATGTAGAAATATTTGAGCAATTCAAATGACCGTTGATAGAGGTATCAACTATCAACCATCGAAATCGGAGGACAATTGCAGATTTTCGATTTTTCTGGCTCTGAATTTGTGGGCTATAGTTCAGTTGATTTTCAATAAAATTGAATTTTCCGCGAAATGTGTAGAAATATTTGAGCGATTCAAATGACCGTTGATAGAGGTATCAACTATCAACCATCGAAATCGGAGGACAATTGCAGATTTTCGATTTTTCTGGCTCTGAATTTGTGGGCTATACTTCAGTTGATTTTCAATAAAATTGAATTTTCCGCGAAATGTGTAGAAATATTTGAGCGATTCAAATAACCGTTGATAGAGGTATCAACCATCGAAATCGGAGCACAATTGCAGATTTTCGATTTTTGTGGATCTGAATTTGTGGGCTATAGTTCAGTTGATTTTCAATAAAATTGAATTTTCCGCGAAATGTGTAGAAATATTTGAACGATTCAACTGACCGTTGGCATGACGATTACAGGTTTCAGCGCTCATTGATAGAGGTATCAACCATCAAAATCGGAGCACAATTGCAGATTTTCGATTTTTCTGGCTCTGAATTTGTGGGCTATAGTTCAGTTGATTTTCAATAAAATGAAATTTTCCGCGAAATGTGTAGAAATATTTGAGCGATTCAAATGACCGTTGATAGAGGTATCAACTATCAACCATCGAAATCGAAGCACAATTGCAGATTTTCGATTTTTCTGGCTCTGAATTTGTGGGCTATAGTTCAGTTGATTTTCAATAAAATTGAATTTTCCGCGAAATGTGTAGAAATATTTGAGCGATTCAAATGACCGTTGATAGAGGTATCAACTATCAACCATCGAAATCGGAGCACAATTGCAGATTTTCGATTTTTGTGGATCTGAATTTGTGGGCTATAGTTCAGTTGATTTTCAATAAAATTGAATTTTCCGCGAAATGTGTAGAAATATTTGAGCGATTCAAATAACCGTTGATAGAGGTATCAACTATCAACCATCGAAATCGGAGGACAATTGCAGATTTTCGATTTTTCTGGCTCTGAATTTGTGGGCTATACTTCAGTTGATTTTCAATAAAATTGAATTTTCCGCGAAATGTGTAGAAATATTTGAGCAATTCAAATGACCGTTGATAGAGGTATCAACTATCAACCATCGAAATCGGAGGACAATTGCAGATTTTCGATTTTTATGGCTCTGAATTTGTGGGCTATACTTCAGTTGATTTTCAATAAAATTGAATTTTCCGCGAAATGTGTAGAAATATTTGAGCGATTCAAATGACCGTTGATAGAGGTATCAACCATCGAAATCGGAGCACAATTGCAGATTTTCGATTTTTCTGGCTCTGAATTTGTGGGCTATAGTTCAGTTGATTTTCAATAAAATTGAATTTTCCGCGAAATGTGTAGAAATATTTGAGCAATTCAAATGACCGTTGATAGAGGTATCAACTATCAACCATCGAAATCGGAGGACAATTGCAGATTTTCGATTTTTCTGGCTCTGAATTTGTGGGCTATAGTTCAGTTGATTTTCAATAAAATTGAATTTTCCGCGAAATGTGTAGAAATATTTGAGCGATTCAAATGACCGTTGATAGAGGTATCAACTATCAACCATCGAAATCGGAGGACAATTGCAGATTTTCGATTTTTCTGGCTCTGAATTTGTGGGCTATACTTCAGTTGATTTTCAATAAAATTGAATTTTCCGCGAAATGTGTAGAAATATTTGAGCGATTCAAATAACCGTTGATAGAGGTATCAACCATCGAAATCGGAGCACAATTGCAGATTTTCGATTTTTGTGGATCTGAATTTGTGGGCTATAGTTCAGTTGATTTTCAATAAAATTGAATTTTCCGCGAAATGTGTAGAAATATTTGAACGATTCAACTGACCGTTGGCATGACGATTACAGGTTTCAGCGCTCATTGATAGAGGTATCAACCATCAAAATCGGAGCACAATTGCAGATTTTCGATTTTTCTGGCTCTGAATTTGTGGGCTATAGTTCAGTTGATTTTCAATAAAATGAAATTTTCCGCGAAATGTGTAGAAATATTTGAGCGATTCAAATGACCGTTGATAGAGGTATCAACTATCAACCATCGAAATCGAAGCACAATTGCAGATTTTCGATTTTTCTGGCTCTGAATTTGTGGGCTATAGTTCAGTTGATTTTCAATAAAATTGAATTTTCCGCGAAATGTGTAGAAATATTTGAGCGATTCAAATAACCGTTGATAGAGGTATCAACTATCAACCATCGAAATCGGAGGACAATTGCAGATTTTCGATTTTTCTGGCTCTGAATTTGTGGGCTATACTTCAGTTGATTTTCAATAAAATTGAATTTTCCGCGAAATGTGTAGAAATATTTGAGCAATTCAAATGACCGTTGATAGAGGTATCAACTATCAACCATCGAAATCGGAGGACAATTGCAGATTTTCGATTTTTCTGGCTCTGAATTTGTGGGCTATACTTCAGTTGATTTTCAATAAAATTGAATTTTCCGCGAAATGTGTAGAAATATTTGAGCGATTCAAATGACCGTTGATAGAGGTATCAACCATCGAAATCGGAGCACAATTGCAGATTTTCGATTTTTCTGGCTCTGAATTTGTGGGCTATAGTTCAGTTGATTTTCAATAAAATTGAATTTTCCGCGAAATGTGTAGAAATATTTGAGCGATTCAAATGACCGTTGATAGAGGTATCAACTATCAACCATTGAAATCGGAACACAATTGCAGATTTTCGATTTTTGTGGATCTGAATTTGTGGGCTATAGTTCAGTTGATTTTCAATAAAATTGAATTTTCCGCGAAATGTGTAGAAATATTTGAGCAATTCAAATGACCGTTGATAGAGGTATCAACTATCAACCATCGAAATCGGAGCACAATTGCAGATTTTCGATTTTTCTGGCTCTGAATTTGTGGGCTATAGTTCAGTTGATTTTCAATAAAATTGAATTTTCCGCGAAATGTGTAGAAATATTTGAGCGATTCAAATGACCGTTGATAGAGGTATCAACTATCAACCATCGAAATCGGAGGACAATTGCAGATTTTCGATTTTTCTGGCTCTGAATTTGTGGGCTATACTTCAGTTGATTTTCAATAAAATTGAATTTTCCGCGAAATGTGTAGAAATATTTGAGCGATTCAAATAACCGTTGATAGAGGTATCAACCATCGAAATCGGAGCACAATTGCAGATTTTCGATTTTTGTGGATCTGAATTTGTGGGCTATAGTTCAGTTGATTTTCAATAAAATTGAATTTTCCGCGAAATGTGTAGAAATATTTGAGCAATTCAAATGACCGTTGATAGAGGTATCAACTATCAACCATCGAAATCGGAGGACAATTGCAGATTTTCGATTTTTCTGGCTCTGAATTTGTGGGCTATACTTCAGTTGATTTTCAATAAAATTGAATTTTCCGCGAAATGTGTAGAAATATTTGAACGATTCAACTGACCGTTGGCATGACGATTACAGGTTTCAGCGCTCATTGATAGAGGTATCAACCATCAAAATCGGAGCACAATTGCAGATTTTCGATTTTTCTGGCTCTGAATTTGTGGGCTATAGTTCAGTTGATTTTCAATATAATGAAATTTTCCGCGAAATGTGTAGAAATATTTGAGCGATTCAAATGACCGTTGATAGAGGTATCAACTATCAACCATCGAAATCGGAGGACAATTGCAGATTTTCGATTTTTCTGGCTCTGAATTTGTGGGCTATACTTCAGTTGATTTTCAATAAAATTGAATTTTCCGCGAAATGTGTAGAAATATTTGAACGACTCAACTGACCGTTGGCATGACGATTACAGGTTTCAGCGCTCATTGATAGAGGTATCAACCATCAAAATCGGAGCACAATTGCAGATTTTCGATTTTTCTGGCTCTGAATTTGTGGGCTATAGTTCAGTTGATTTTCAATAAAATGAAATTTTCCGCGAAATGTGTAGAAATATTTGAGCGATTCAAATGACCGTTGATAGAGGTATCAACTATCAACCATCGAAATCGAAGCACAATTGCAGATTTTCGATTTTTCTGGCTCTGAATTTGTGGGCTATAGTTCAGTTGATTTTCAATAAAATTGAATTTTCCGCGAAATGTGTAGAAATATTTGAGCGATTCAAATAACCGTTGATAGAGGTATCAACTATCAAAATCGGAGCTCAATTGCAGATTTTCGATTTTTCTGGCTCTGAATTTGTGGGCTATAGTTCAGTTGATTTTCAATAAAATTGAATTTTCCGCGAAATGTGTAGAAATATTTGAACGATTCAACTGACCGTTGGCATGACGATTACAGGTTTCAGCGCTCATTGATAGAGGTATCAACCATCAAAATCGGAGCACAATTGCAGATTTTCGATTTTTCTGGCTCTGAATTTGTGGGCTATAGTTCAGTTGATTTTCAATAAAATGAAATTTTCCGCGAAATGTGTAGAAATATTTGAGCGATTCAAATGACCGTTGATAGAGGTATCAACTATCAACCATCGAAATCGAAGCACAATTGCAGATTTTCGATTTTTCTGGCTCTGAATTTGTGGGCTATAGTTCAGTTGATTTTCAATAAAATTGAATTTTCCGCGAAATGTGTAGAAATATTTGAGCGATTCAAATGACCGTTGATAGAGGTATCAACTATCAACCATCGAAATCGGAGCACAATTGCAGATTTTCGATTTTTGTGGATCTGAATTTGTGGGCTATAGTTCAGTTGATTTTCAATAAAATTGAATTTTCCGCGAAATGTGTAGAAATATTTGAGCGATTCAAATAACCGTTGATAGAGGTATCAACTATCAAAATCGGAGCTCAATTGCAGATTTTCGATTTTTCTGGCTCTGAATTTGTGGGCTATAGTTCAGTTGATTTTCAATAAAATTGAATTTTCCGCGAAATGTGTAGAAATATTTGAGCAATTCAAATGACCGTTGATAGAGGTATCAACTATCAACCATCGAAATCGGAGGACAATTGCAGATTTTCGATTTTTCTGGCTCTGAATTTGTGGGCTATACTTCAGTTGATTTTCAATAAAATTGAATTTTCCGCGAAATGTGTAGAAATATTTGAGCGATTCAAATAACCGTTGATAGAGGTATCAACTATCAAAATCGGAGCTCAATTGCAGATATTCGATTTTTCTGGCTCTGAATTTGTGGGCTATACTTCAGTTGATTTTCAATAAAATTGAATTTTCCGCGAAATGTGTAGAAATATTTGAGCGATTCAAATGACCGTTGATAGAGGTATCAACTATCAACCATCGAAATCGAAACACAATTGCAGATTTTCGATTTTTCTGACTCTGAATTTGTGGGCTATAGTTCAGTTGATTTTCAATAAAATTGAATTTTCCGCGAAATGTGTAGAAATATTTGAGCGATTCAAATGACCGTTGATAGAGGTATCAACTATCAACCATCGAAATCGGAGCACAATTGCAGATTTTCGATTTTTGTGGATCTGAATTTGTGGGCTATAGTTCAGTTGATTTTCAATAAAATTGAATTTTCCGCGAAATGTGTAGAAATATTTGAGCGATTCAAATAACCGTTGATAGAGGTATCAACTATCAAAATCGGAGCTCAATTGCAGATTTTCGATTTTTCTGGCTCTGAATTTGTGGGCTATAGTTCAGTTGATTTTCAATAAAATTGAATTTTCCGCGAAATGTGTAGAAATATTTGAGCAATTCAAATGACCGTTGATAGAGGTATCAACTATCAACCATCGAAATCGGAGGACAATTGCAGATTTTCGATTTTTCTGGCTCTGAATTTGTGGGCTATAGTTCAGTTGATTTTCAATAAAATTGAATTTTCCGCGAAATGTGTAGAAATATTTGAGCGATTCAAATGACCGTTGATAGAGGTATCAACTATCAACCATCGAAATCGGAGCACAATTGCAGATTTTCGATTTTTGTGGATCTGAATTTGTGGGCTATAGTTCAGTTGATTTTCAATAAAATTGAATTTTCCGCGAAATGTGTAGAAATATTTGAGCGATTCAAATAACCGTTGATAGAGGTATCAACTATCAAAATCGGAGCTCAATTGCAGATTTTCGATTTTTCTGGCTCTGAATTTGTGGGCTATAGTTCAGTTGATTTTCAATAAAATTGAATTTTCCGCGAAATGTGTAGAAATATTTGAGCGATTCAAATAACCGTTGATAGAGGTATCAACTATCAAAATCGGAGCTCAATTGCAGATATTCGATTTTTCTGGCTCTGAATTTGTGGGCTATACTTCAGTTGATTTTCAATAAAATTGAATTTTCCGCGAAATGTGTAGAAATATTTGAGCGATTCAAATGACCGTTGATAGAGGTATCAACTATCAACCATCGAAATCGGAGCACAATTGCAGATTTTCGATTTTTGTGGATCTGAATTTGTGGGCTATAGTTCAGTTGATTTTCAATAAAATTGAATTTTCCGCGAAATGTGTAGAAATATTTGAGCGATTCAAATGACCGTTGATAGAGGTATCAACTATCAACCATCGAAATCGGAGCACAATTGCAGATTTTCGATTTTTGTGGATCTGAATTTGTGGGCTATAGTTCAGTTGATTTTCAATAAAATTGAATTTTCCGCGAAATGTGTAGAAATATTTGAGCGATTCAAATAACCGTTGATAGAGGTATCAACTATCAAAATCGGAGCTCAATTGCAGATTTTCGATTTTTCTGGCTCTGAATTTGTGGGCTATAGTTCAGTTGATTTTCAATAAAATTGAATTTTCCGCGAAATGTGTAGAAATATTTGAGCAATTCAAATGACCGTTGATAGAGGTATCAACTATCAACCATCGAAATCGGAGGACAATTGCAGATTTTCGATTTTTCTGGCTCTGAATTTGTGGGCTATACTTCAGTTGATTTTCAATAAAATTGAATTTTCCGCGAAATGTGTAGAAATATTTGAGCGATTCAAATAACCGTTGATAGAGGTATCAACTATCAAAATCGGAGCTCAATTGCAGATATTCGATTTTTCTGGCTCTGAATTTGTGGGCTATACTTCAGTTGATTTTCAATAAAATTGAATTTTCCGCGAAATGTGTAGAAATATTTGAGCGATTCAAATGACCGTTGATAGAGGTATCAACTATCAACCATCGAAATCGAAACACAATTGCAGATTTTCGATTTTTCTGACTCTGAATTTGTGGGCTATAGTTCAGTTGATTTTCAATAAAATTGAATTTTCCGCGAAATGTGTAGAAATATTTGAGCGATTCAAATGACCGTTGATAGAGGTATCAACTATCAACCATCGAAATCGGAGCACAATTGCAGATTTTCGATTTTTGTGGATCTGAATTTGTGGGCTATAGTTCAGTTGATTTTCAATAAAATTGAATTTTCCGCGAAATGTGTAGAAATATTTGAGCGATTCAAATAACCGTTGATAGAGGTATCAACTATCAAAATCGGAGCTCAATTGCAGATTTTCGATTTTTCTGGCTCTGAATTTGTGGGCTATAGTTCAGTTGATTTTCAATAAAATTGAATTTTCCGCGAAATGTGTAGAAATATTTGAGCAATTCAAATGACCGTTGATAGAGGTATCAACTATCAACCATCGAAATCGGAGGACAATTGCAGATTTTCGATTTTTCTGGCTCTGAATTTGTGGGCTATAGTTCAGTTGATTTTCAATAAAATTGAATTTTCCGCGAAATGTGTAGAAATATTTGAGCGATTCAAATGACCGTTGATAGAGGTATCAACTATCAACCATCGAAATCGGAGCACAATTGCAGATTTTCGATTTTTGTGGATCTGAATTTGTGGGCTATAGTTCAGTTGATTTTCAATAAAATTGAATTTTCCGCGAAATGTGTAGAAATATTTGAGCGATTCAAATAACCGTTGATAGAGGTATCAACTATCAACCATCGAAATCGGAGCTCAATTGCAGATTTTCGATTTTTCTGGCTCTGAATTTGTGGGCTATAGTTCAGTTGATTTTCAATAAAATTGAATTTTGCGCGAAATGTGTAGAAATATTTGAGCAATTCAAATGACCGTTGATAGAGGTATCAACTATCAACCATCGAAATCGAAACACAATTGCAGATTTTCGATTTTTCTGACTCTGAATTTGTGGGCTATAGTTCAGTTGATTTTCAATAAAATTGAATTTTCCGCGAAATGTGTAGAAATATTTGAGCGATTCAAATGACCGTTGATAGAGGTATCAACTATCAACCATCGAAATCGGAGCACAATTGCAGATTTTCGATTTTTGTGGATCTGAATTTGTGGGCTATAGTTCAGTTGATTTTCAATAAAATTGAATTTTCCGCGAAATGTGTAGAAATATTTGAGCGATTCAAATAACCGTTGATAGAGGTATCAACTATCAAAATCGGAGCTCAATTGCAGATTTTCGATTTTTCTGGCTCTGAATTTGTGGGCTATAGTTCAGTTGATTTTCAATAAAATTGAATTTTCCGCGAAATGTGTAGAAATATTTGAGCAATTCAAATGACCGTTGATAGAGGTATCAACTATCAACCATCGAAATCGGAGGACAATTGCAGATTTTCGATTTTTCTGGCTCTGAATTTGTGGGCTATAGTTCAGTTGATTTTCAATAAAATTGAATTTTCCGCGAAATGTGTAGAAATATTTGAGCGATTCAAATGACCGTTGATAGAGGTATCAACTATCAACCATCGAAATCGGAGCACAATTGCAGATTTTCGATTTTTGTGGATCTGAATTTGTGGGCTATAGTTCAGTTGATTTTCAATAAAATTGAATTTTCCGCGAAATGTGTAGAAATATTTGAGCGATTCAAATGACCGTTGATAGAGGTATCAACCATCGAAATCGGAGCACAATTGCAGATTTTCGATTTTTGTGGATCTGAATTTGTGGGCTATAGTTCAGTTGATTTTCAATAAAATTGAATTTTCCGCGAAATGTGTAGAAATATTTGAGCAATTCAAATGACCGTTGATAGAGGTATCAACTATCAACCATCGAAATCGGAGGACAATTGCAGATTTTCGATTTTTCTGGCTCTGAATTTGTGGGCTATAGTTCAGTTGATTTTCAATAAAATTGAATTTTCCGCGAAATGTGTAGAAATATTTGAGCGATTCAAATGACCGTTGATAGAGGTATCAACTATCAACCATCGAAATCGGAGCACAATTGCAGATTTTCGATTTTTGTGGATCTGAATTTGTGGGCTATAGTTCAGTTGATTTTCAATAAAATTGAATTTTCCGCGAAATGTGTAGAAATATTTGAGCGATTCAAATAACCGTTGATAGAGGTATCAACTATCAAAATCGGAGCTCAATTGCAGATTTTCGATTTTTCTGGCTCTGAATTTGTGGGCTATAGTTCAGTTGATTTTCAATAAAATTGAATTTTCCGCGAAATGTGTAGAAATATTTGAGCAATTCAAATGACCGTTGATAGAGGTATCAACTATCAACCATCGAAATCGGAGGACAATTGCAGATTTTCGATTTTTCTGGTTCTGAATTTGTGGGCTATAGTTCAGTTGATTTTCAATAAAATTGAATTTTCCGCGAAATGTGTAGAAATATTTGAGCGATTCAAATGACCGTTGATAGAGGTATCAACTATCAACCATCGAAATCGGAGCACAATTGCAGATTTTCGATTTTTGTGGATCTGAATTTGTGGGCTATAGTTCAGTTGATTTTCAATAAAATTGAATTTTCCGCGAAATGTGTAGAAATATTTGAGCGATTCAAATAACCGTTGATAGAGGTATCAACTATCAAAATCGGAGCTCAATTGCAGATTTTCGATTTTTCTGGCTCTGAATTTGTGGGCTATAGTTCAGTTGATTTTCAATAAAATTGAATTTTGCGCGAAATGTGTAGAAATATTTGAGCGATTCAAATGACCGTTGATAGAGGTATCAACTATCAACCATCGAAATCGGAGCACAATTGCAGATTTTCGATTTTTGTGGATCTGAATTGTGGGCTATAGTTCAGTTGATTTTCAATAAAATTGAATTTTCGGTGAAATGTGTAGAAATATTTGAGCAATTCAAATGACCGTTGATAGAGGTATCAACTATCAACCATCGAAATCGGAGCACAATTGCAGATTTTCGATTTTTGTGGATCTGAATTTGTGGGCTATAGTTCAGTTGATTTTCAATAAAATTGAATTTTCCGCGAAATGTGTAGAAATATTTGAGCGATTCAAATGACCGTTGATAGAGGTATCAACCATCAAAATCGGAGCACAATTGCAGATTTTCGATTTTTCTGGCTCTGAATTTGTGGGCTATAGTTCAGTTGATTTTCAATAAAATGGAATTTTCCGCGAAATGTGTAGAAATATTTGAGCGATTCAAATGACCGTTGATAGAGGTATCAACTATCAACCATCGAAATCGAAGCACAATTGCAGATTTTCGATTTTTCTGGCTCTGAATTTGTGGGCTATAGTTCAGTTGATTTTCAATAAAATTGAATTTTCCGCGAAATGTGTAGAAATATTTGAGCGATTCAAATGACCGTTGATAGAGGTATCAACTATCAACCATCGAAATCGGAGCACAATTGCAGATTTTCGATTTTTGTGGATCTGAATTTGTGGGCTATAGTTCAGTTGATTTTCAATAAAATTGAATTTTCCGCGAAATGTGTAGAAATATTTGAGCGATTCAAATAACCGTTGATAGAGGTATCAACTATCAAAATCGGAGCTCAATTGCAGATTTTCGATTTTTGTGGATCTGAATTGTGGGCTATAGTTCAGTTGATTTTCAATAAAATTGAATTTTCGGTGAAATGTGTAGAAATATTTGAGCAATTCAAATGACCGTTGATAGAGGTATCAACTATCAACCATCGAAATCGGAGCACAATTGCAGATTTTCGATTTTTGTGGATCTGAATTTGTGGGCTATAGTTCAGTTGATTTTCAATAAAATTGAATTTTCCGCGAAATGTGTAGAAATATTTGAGCGATTCAAATGACCGTTGATAGAGGTATCAACCATCAAAATCGGAGCACAATTGCAGATTTTCGATTTTTCTGGCTCTGAATTTGTGGGCTATAGTTCAGTTGATTTTCAATAAAATGGAATTTTCCGCGAAATGTGTAGAAATATTTGAGCGATTCAAATGATCGTTGATAGAGGTATCAACTATCAACCATCGAAATCGGAGCACAATTGCAGATTTTCGATTTTTGTGGCTCTGAATTTGTGGGCTATAGTTCAGTTGATTTTCAATAAAATTGAATTTTCCGCGAAATGTGTAGAAATATTTGAGCGATTCAAATGACCGTTGATAGAGGTATCAACTATCAACCATCGAAATCGAAGCACAATTGCAGATTTTCGATTTTTCTGGCTCTGAATTTGTGGGCTATAGTTCAGTTGATTTTCAATAAAATTGAATTTTCCGCGAAATGTGTAGAAATATTTGAGCGATTCAAATGACCGTTGATAGAGGTATCAACTATCAACCATCGAAATCGAAGCACAATTGCAGATTTTCGATTTTTCTGGCTCTGAATTTGTGGGCTATAGTTCAGTTGATTTTCAATAAAATTGAATTTTCCGCGAAATGTGTAGAAATATTTGAGCGATTCAAATGACCGTTGATAGAGGTATCAACTATCAACCATCGAAATCGGAGCACAATTGCAGATTTTCGATTTTTCTGGCTCTGAATTTGTGGGCTATAGTTCAGTTGATTTTCAATAAAATTGAATTTTCCGCGAAATGTGTAGAAATATTTGAGCGATTCAAATGACCGTTGATAGAGGTATCAACTATCAACCATCGAAATCGGAGCACAATTGCAGATTTTCGATTTTTGTGGCTCTGAATTTGTGGGCTATAGTTCAGTTGATTTTCAATAAAATTGAATTTTCCGCGAAATGTGTAGAAATATTTGAGCGATTCAAATGACCGTTGATAGAGGTATCAACTATCAACCATCGAAATCGGAGCACAATTGCAGATTTTCGATTTTTGTGGATCTGAATTTGTGGGCTATAGTTCAGTTGATTTTCAATAAAATTGAATTTTCCGCGAAATGTGTAGAAATATTTGAGCGATTCAAATAACCATTGATAGAGGTATCATCTATCAAAATCGGAGCTCAATTGCAGATTTTCGATTTTTCTGGCTCTGAATTTGTGGGCTATAGTTCAGTTGATTTTCAATAAAATTGAATTTTCTGCGAAATGTGTAGAAATATTTGAGCGATTCAAATAACCGTTGATAGAGGTATCAACTATCAACCATCGAAATCGGAGCACAATTGCAGATTTTCGATTTTTCTGGCTCTGAATTTGTGGGCTATAGTTCAGTTGATTTTCAATAAAATTGAATTTTCCGCGAAATGTGTAAAAATATTTGAGCAATTCAAATGACCGTTGATAGAGGTTTCAACTATCAACCATCGAAATCGAAGCACAATTGCAGATTTTCGATTTTTCTGGCTCTGAATTTGTGGGCTATAGTTCAGTTGATTTTCAATAAAATTGAATTTTCCGCGAAATGTGTAGAAATATTTGAGCGATTCAAATGACCGTTGATAGAGGTATCAACCATCGAAATCGGAGCACAATTGCAGATTTTCGATTTTTCTGGCTCTGAATTTGTGGGCTATAGTTCAGTTGATTTTCAATAAAATTGAATTTTCCGCGAAATGTGTAGAAATATTTGAGCGATTCAAATGACCGTTGATAGAGGTATCAACTATCAACCATCGAAATCGAAGCACAATTGCAGATTTTCGATTTTTGTGGCTCTGAATTTGTGGGCTATAGTTCAGTTGATTTTCAATAAAATTGAATTTTCCGCGAAATGTGTAGAAATATTTGAGCGATTCAAATGACCGTTGATAGAGGTATCAACCATCAAAATCGGAGCACAATTGCAGATTTTCGATTTTTCTGGCTCTGAATTTGTGGGCTATAGTTCAGTTGATTTTCAATAAAATGGAATTTTCCGCGAAATGTGTAGAAATATTTGAGCGATTCAAATGACCGTTGATAGAGGTATCAACTATCAACCATCGAAATCGGAGCACAATTGCAGCTTTGCGATTTACAATTGCAGATTTTCGATTTTTGTGGATCTGAATTTGTGGGCTATAGTTCAGTTGATTTTCAATAAAATTGAATTTTCCGCGAAATGTGTAGAAATATTTGAGCGATTCAAATGACCGTTGATAGAGGTATCAACCATCGAAATCGGAGCACAATTGCAGATTTTCGATTTTTGTGGCTCTGAATTTGTGGGCTATAGTTCAGTTGATTTTCAATAAAATTGAATTTTCCGCGAAATGTGTAGAAATATTTGAGCGATTCAAATGACCGTTGATAGAGGTATCAACTATCAACCATCGAAATCGAAGCACAATTGCAGATTTTCGATTTTTCTGGCTCTGAATTTGTGGGCTATAGTTCAGTTGATTTTCAATAAAATTGAATTTTCCGCGAAATGTGTAGAAATATTTGAGCAATTCAAATGACCGTTGATAGAGGTATCAACCATCGAAATCGGAGCACAATTGCAGATTTTCGATTTTTGTGGATCTGAATTTGTGGACTATAGTTCAGTTGATTTTCAATAAAATTGAATTTTCCGCGAAATGTGTAGAAATATTTGAGCGATTCAAATAACCGTTGATAGAGGTATCAACTATCAACCATCGAAATCGAAGCACAATTGCAGATTTTCGATTTTTCTGGCTCTGAATTTGTGGGCTATAGTTCAGTTGATTTTCAATAAAATTGAATTTTCCGCGAAATGTGTAGAAATATTTGAGCGATTCAAATGACCGTTGATAGAGGTATCAACTATCAACCATCGAAATCGAAGCACAATTGCAGATTTTCGATTTTTGTGGATCTGAATTTGTGGGCTATAGTTCAGTTGATTTTCAATAAAATTGAATTTTCCGCGAAATGTGTAGAAATATTTGAGCGATTCAAATGACCGTTGATAGAGGTATCAACCATCGAAATCGGAGCACAATTGCAGATTTTCGATTTTTGTGGCTCTGAATTTGTGGGCTATAGTTCAGTTGATTTTCAATAAAATTGAATTTTCCGCGAAATGTGTAGAAATATTTGAGCGATTCAAATGACCGTTGATAGAGGTATCAACTATCAACCATCGAAATCGAAGCACAATTGCAGATTTTCGATTTTTCTGGCTCTGAATTTGTGGGCTATAGTTCAGTTGATTTTCAATAAAATTGAATTTTCCGCGAAATGTGTAGAAATATTTGAGCAATTCAAATGACCGTTGATAGAGGTATCAACCATCGAAATCGGAGCACAATTGCAGATTTTCGATTTTTGTGGATCTGAATTTGTGGACTATAGTTCAGTTGATTTTCAATAAAATTGAATTTTCCGCGAAATGTGTAGAAATATTTGAGCGATTCAAATAACCGTTGATAGAGGTATCAACTATCAACCATCGAAATCGAAGCACAATTGCAGATTTTCGATTTTTCTGGCTCTGAATTTGTGGGCTATAGTTCAGTTGATTTTCAATAAAATTGAATTTTCCGCGAAATGTGTAGAAATATTTGAGCGATTCAAATGACCGTTGATAGAGGTATCAACTATCAACCATCGAAATCGAAGCACAATTGCAGATTTTCGATTTTTCTGGCTCTGAATTTGTGGGCTATAGTTCAGTTGATTTTCAATAAAATTGAATTTTCCGCGAAATGTGTAGAAATATTTGAGCGATTCAAATGACCGTTGATAGAGGTATCAACCATCGAAATCGGAGCACAATTGCAGATTTTCGATTTTTGTGGCTCTGAATTTGTGGGCTATAGTTCAGTTGATTTTCAATAAAATTGAATTTTCCGCGAAATGTGTAGAAATATTTGAGCGATTCAAATAACCGTTGATAGAGGTATCAACTATCAAAATCGGAGCTCAATTGCAGATTTTCGATTTTTGTGGATCTGAATTGTGGGCTATAGTTCAGTTGATTTTCAATAAAATTGAATTTTCGGTGAAATGTGTAGAAATATTTGAGCAATTCAAATGACCGTTGATAGAGGTATCAACTATCAACCATCGAAATCGGAGCACAATTGCAGATTTTCGATTTTTGTGGATCTGAATTTGTGGGCTATAGTTCAGTTGATTTTCAATAAAATTGAATTTTCCGCGAAATGTGTAGAAATATTTGAGCGATTCAAATGACCGTTGATAGAGGTATCAACCATCAAAATCGGAGCACAATTGCAGATTTTCGATTTTTCTGGCTCTGAATTTGTGGGCTATAGTTCAGTTGATTTTCAATAAAATGGAATTTTCCGCGAAATGTGTAGAAATATTTGAGCGATTCAAATGACCGTTGATAGAGGTATCAACTATCAACCATCGAAATCGAAGCACAATATTGCAGATTTTCGATTTTTCTGGCTCTGAATTTGTGGGCTATAGTTCAGTTGATTTTCAATAAAATTGAATTTTCCGCGAAATGTGTAGAAATATTTGAGCGATTCAAATGACCGTTGATAGAGGTATCAACTATCAACCATCGAAATCGAAGCACAATTGCAGATTTTCGATTTTTGTGGATCTGAATTTGTGGGCTATAGTTCAGTTGATTTTCAATAAAATTGAATTTTCCGCGAAATGTGTAGAAATATTTGAGCGATTCAAATGACCGTTGATAGAGGTATCAACCATCGAAATCGGAGCACAATTGCAGATTTTCGATTTTTGTGGCTCTGAATTTGTGGGCTATAGTTCAGTTGATTTTCAATAAAATTGAATTTTCCGCGAAATGTGTAGAAATATTTGAGCGATTCAAATGACCGTTGATAGAGGTATCAACTATCAACCATCGAAATCGAAGCACAATTGCAGATTTTCGATTTTTCTGGCTCTGAATTTGTGGGCTATAGTTCAGTTGATTTTCAATAAAATTGAATTTTCCGCGAAATGTGTAGAAATATTTGAGCAATTCAAATGACCGTTGATAGAGGTATCAACCATCGAAATCGGAGCACAATTGCAGATTTTCGATTTTTGTGGATCTGAATTTGTGGACTATAGTTCAGTTGATTTTCAATAAAATTGAATTTTCCGCGAAATGTGTAGAAATATTTGAGCGATTCAAATAACCGTTGATAGAGGTATCAACTATCAACCATCGAAATCGAAGCACAATTGCAGATTTTCGATTTTTCTGGCTCTGAATTTGTGGGCTATAGTTCAGTTGATTTTCAATAAAATTGAATTTTCCGCGAAATGTGTAGAAATATTTGAGCGATTCAAATGACCGTTGATAGAGGTATCAACTATCAACCATCGAAATCGAAGCACAATTGCAGATTTTCGATTTTTGTGGATCTGAATTTGTGGGCTATAGTTCAGTTGATTTTCAATAAAATTGAATTTTCCGCGAAATGTGTAGAAATATTTGAGCGATTCAAATGACCGTTGATAGAGGTATCAACCATCGAAATCGGAGCACAATTGCAGATTTTCGATTTTTGTGGCTCTGAATTTGTGGGCTATAGTTCAGTTGATTTTCAATAAAATTGAATTTTCCGCGAAATGTGTAGAAATATTTGAGCGATTCAAATGACCGTTGATAGAGGTATCAACTATCAACCATCGAAATCGAAGCACAATTGCAGATTTTCGATTTTTCTGGCTCTGAATTTGTGGGCTATAGTTCAGTTGATTTTCAATAAAATTGAATTTTCCGCGAAATGTGTAGAAATATTTGAGCAATTCAAATGACCGTTGATAGAGGTATCAACCATCGAAATCGGAGCACAATTGCAGATTTTCGATTTTTGTGGATCTGAATTTGTGGACTATAGTTCAGTTGATTTTCAATAAAATTGAATTTTCCGCGAAATGTGTAGAAATATTTGAGCGATTCAAATAACCGTTGATAGAGGTATCAACTATCAACCATCGAAATCGAAGCACAATTGCAGATTTTCGATTTTTCTGGCTCTGAATTTGTGGGCTATAGTTCAGTTGATTTTCAATAAAATTGAATTTTCCGCGAAATGTGTAGAAATATTTGAGCGATTCAAATGACCGTTGATAGAGGTATCAACTATCAACCATCGAAATCGAAGCACAATTGCAGATTTTCGATTTTTCTGGCTCTGAATTTGTGGGCTATAGTTCAGTTGATTTTCAATAAAATTGAATTTTCCGCGAAATGTGTAGAAATATTTGAGCGATTCAAATGACCGTTGATAGAGGTATCAACCATCGAAATCGGAGCACAATTGCAGATTTTCGATTTTTGTGGCTCTGAATTTGTGGGCTATAGTTCAGTTGATTTTCAATAAAATTGAATTTTCCGCGAAATGTGTAGAAATATTTGAGCGATTCAAATAACCGTTGATAGAGGTATCAACTATCAAAATCGGAGCTCAATTGCAGATTTTCGATTTTTGTGGATCTGAATTGTGGGCTATAGTTCAGTTGATTTTCAATAAAATTGAATTTTCGGTGAAATGTGTAGAAATATTTGAGCAATTCAAATGACCGTTGATAGAGGTATCAACTATCAACCATCGAAATCGGAGCACAATTGCAGATTTTCGATTTTTGTGGATCTGAATTTGTGGGCTATAGTTCAGTTGATTTTCAATAAAATTGAATTTTCCGCGAAATGTGTAGAAATATTTGAGCGATTCAAATGACCGTTGATAGAGGTATCAACCATCAAAATCGGAGCACAATTGCAGATTTTCGATTTTTCTGGCTCTGAATTTGTGGGCTATAGTTCAGTTGATTTTCAATAAAATTGAATTTTCCGCGAAATGTGTAGAAATATTTGAGCGATTCAAATGACCGTTGATAGAGGTATCAACTATCAACCATCGAAATCGAAGCACAATTGCAGATTTTCGATTTTTCTGGCTCTGAATTTTTGGGCTATAGTTCAGTTGATTTTCAATAAAATTGAATTTTCCGCGAAATGTGTAGAAATATTTGAGCGATTCAAATGACCGTTGATAGAGGTATCAACTATCAACCATCGAAATCGAAGCACAATTGCAGATTTTCGATTTTTCTGGCTCTGAATTTGTGGGCTATAGTTCAGTTGATTTTCAATAAAATTGAATTTTCCGCGAAATGTGTAGAAATATTTGAACAATTCAAATGACCGTTGATAGAGGTATCAACTATCAACCATCGAAATCGGAGCACAATTGCAGATTTTCGATTTTTGTGGATCTGAATTTGTGGGCTATAGTTCAGTTGATTTTCAATAAAATTGAATTTTCCGCGAAATGTGTAGAAATATTTGAGCGATTCAAATGACCGTTGATAGAGGTATCAACTATCAACCATCGAAATCGAAGCACAATTGCAGATTTTCGATTTTTCTGGATCTGAATTTGTGGGCTATAGTTCAGTTGATTTTCAATAAAATTGAATTTTCCGCGAAATGTGTAGAAATATTTGAGCGATTCAAATAACCATTGATAGAGGTATCATCTATCAAAATCGGAGCTCAATTGCAGATTTTCGATTTTTCTGGCTCTGAATTTGTGGGCTATAGTTCAGTTGATTTTCAATAAAATTGAATTTTCCGCGAAATGTGTAGAAATATTTGAGCGATTCAAATGACCGTTGATAGAGGTATCAACTATCAACCATCGAAATCGGAGCACAATTGCAGATTTTCGATTTTTGTGGATCTGAATTTGTGGGCTATAGTTCAGTTGATTTTCAATAAAATTGAATTTTCCGCGAAATGTGTAGAAATATTTGAGCGATTCAAATGACCGTTGATAGAGGTATCAACTATCAACCATCGAAATCGGAGCACAATTGCAGATTTTCGATTTTTGTGGATCTGAATTTGTGGGCTATAGTTCAGTTGATTTTCAATAAAATTGAATTTTCCGCGAAATGTGTAGAAATATTTGAGCGATTCAAATGACCGTTGATAGAGGTATCAACTATCAAAATCGGAGCTCAATTGCAGATTTTCGATTTTTCTGGCTCTGAATTTGTGGGCTATAGTTCAGTTGATTTTCAATAAAATTGAATTTTCCGCGAAATGTGTAGAAATATTTGAGCGATTCAAATGACCGTTGATAGAGGTATCAACTATCAACCATCGAAATCGGAGCACAATTGCAGATTTTCGATTTTTGTGGCTCTGAATTTGTGGGCTATAGTTCAGTTGATTTTCAATAAAATGGAATTTTCCGCGAAATGTGTAGAAATATTTGAGCGATTCAACTGACCGTTGGCATGACGATTACAGGTTTCAGCGCTCATTGATAGAGGTATCAACCATCGAAATCGGAGCACAATTGCAGATTTTCGATTTTTGTGGATCTGAATTTGTGGGCTATAGTTCAGTTGATTTTCAATAAAATTGAATTTTCCGCGAAATGTGTAGAAATATTTGAGCGATTCAAATAACCATTGATAGAGGTATCATCTATCATAATCGGAGCTCAATTGCAGATTTTCGATTTTTCTGGCTCTGAATTTGTGGGTTATAGTTCAGTTGATTTTCAATAAAATTGAATTTTCCGCGAAATGTGTAGAAATATTCGAGCGATTCAAATGACCGTTGATAGAGGTATCAACTATCAACCATCGAAATCGAAGCACAATTGCAGATTTTCGATTTTTGTGGCTCTGAATTTGTGGGCTATAGTTCAGTTGATTTTCAATAAAATTGAATTTTCCGCGAAATGTGTAGAAATATTTGAGCGATTCAAATGACCGTTGATAGAGGTATCAACCATCGAAATCGGAGCACAATTGCAGATTTTCGATTTTTCTGGCTCTGATTTTGTGGGCTATAGTTCAGTTGATTTTCAATAAAATGGAATTTTCCGCGAAATGTGTAGAAATATTTGAGCGATTCAAATGACCGTTGATAGAGGTATCAACTATCAACCATCGAAATCGGAGCACAATTGCAGATTTTCGATTTTTCTGGCTCTGAATTTGTGGGCTATAGTTCAGTTGATTTTCAATAAAATTGAATTTTCCGCGAAATGTGTAGAAATATTCGAGCGATCCAAATGACCGTTGGCATGACGATTACAGGTTGCAACGCCTATTGATAGAGGTATCAACCATCGAAATCGGAGCACAATTGCAGATTTTCGATTTTTCTGGCTCTGATTTTGTGTAGTTTAGTTGATTTTCAATAAAATTGAATTTTCTGCGAAATGTGTAAACATTTTCGAGCGATTCAACTGACCGTTGGTATGACGATTACAGGTTTCAACGCCTATTGATAGATGTATCAACCATCGAGATCGGAGCACAATTGCAGATTTTCGATTTTTGTGGCTCTGAATTTGTGGGCTATAGTTCAGTTGATTTTCAATAAAATTGAATTTTCCGCGAAATGTGTAGAAATATTTGAGCGATTCAAATGACCGTTGATAGAGGTATCAACCATCAAAATCGTAGCACAATTGCAGATTTTCGATTTTTCTGGCTCTGAATTTGTGGGCTATAGTTCAGTTGATTTTCAATAAAATTGAATTTTCCGCGAAATGTGTAGAAATATTCGAGCGATCCAAATGACCGTTGGCATGACGATTACAGGTTGCAACGCCTATTGAAAGAGGTATCAACCATCGAAATCGGAGCACAATTGCAGATTTTCGATTTTTCTGGCTCTGATTTTGTGGGCTATAGTTCAGTTGATTTTCAATAAAATTGAATTTTCCGCGAAATGTGTAGAAATATTTGAGCGATTCAAATGACCGTTGATAGAGGTATCAACTATCAACCATCGAAATCGGAGCACAATTGCAGATTTTCGATTTTTCTGGCTCTGAATTTGTGGGCTATAGTTCAGTTGATTTTCAATAAAATTGAATTTTCCGCGAAATGTGTAGAAATATTTGAGCGATTCAAATGACCGTTGATAGAGGTATCAACCATCGAAATCGGAGCACAATTGCAGATTTTCGATTTTTGTGGCTCTGAATTTGTGGGCTATAGTTCAGTTGATTTTCAATAAAATTGAATTTTCCGCGAAATGTGTAGAAATATTTGAGCGATTCAAATGACCGTTGATAGAGGTATCAACCATCGAAATCGGAGCACAATTGCAGATTTTCGATTTTTGTGGCTCTGAATTTGTGGGCTATAGTTCAGTTGATTTTCAATAAAATTGAATTTTCCGCGAAATGTGTAGAAATATTTGAGCGATTCAAATGACCGTTGATTTTGGAATCAACCATCGAAATCGGAGCACAATTGCAGATTTTCGATTTTTGTGGCTCTGAATTTGTGGGCTATAGTTCAGTTTATTTTCAATAAAATTGAATTTTCCGCGAAATGTGTAGAAATATTTGAGCGATTCAACTGACTGTTGGCATGACGATTACAGGTTTCAGCGCTCATTGATTGAGGTATCAACCATCAAAATCGGAGCACAATTGCAGATTTTCGATTTTTCTGGCTCTGAATTTGTGGGCTATAGTTCAGTTGTTTTTCAATAAAATTGAATTTTCTGCGAAATGTGTAGAAATACTTGAGCAATTCAAATGACCGTTGATAGAGGTATCAACTATCAACCATCGAAATCGGAGCACAATTACAGATTTTCGATTTTTCTGGCTCTGAATTTGTGGGCTATAGTTCAGTTGTTTTTCAATAAAATTGAATTTTCTGCGAAATGTGTAGAAATATTCGAGCGATTCACATGACTGTTGATAGAGGTATCAACCATCGAAATCGGAGCACAATTGCAGATTTTCGATTTTTCTGGCTCTGAATTTGAGGGCTATAGTTCAGTTGATTTTCAATAAAATTGAATTTCCTGCGAAATGTGTAGAAATATTCGAGCGATTCACATGACTGTTGATAGAGGTATCAACCATCGAAATCGGAGCACAATTGCAGATTTTCGATTTTTCTGGCTCTGATTTTGTGGGCTATAGTTCAGTTGATTTTCAATAAAATTGAATTTTCTGCGAAATGTGTAGAAATTTTCGAGCGATTCAATTGACCGTTGGCATGACGATTACAGGTTTCCACGGATATTGATAGATGTATCAACCATCGAAATCGGAGCACAATTGCAGATTTTCGATTTTTCTGGCTCTGATTTTGTGGGCTATATTTCAGTTGATTTTCAATAAAATTGAATTTTCCGCGAAATGTGTAAAAATATTTGAGCGATTCAAATGACCGTTGATAGAGGTATCAACTATCAACCATCGAAATCGGAGCACAATTGCAGATTTTCGATTTTTGTGGATCTGAATTTGTGGGCTATAGTTCAGTTGATTTTCAATAAAATTGAATTTTCCGCGAAATGTGTAGAAATATTTGAGCGATTCAAATGACCGTTGATAGAGGTATCAACCATCGAAATCGGAGCACAATTGCAGATTTTCGATTTTTGTGGCTCTGAATTTGTGGGCTATAGTTCAGTTGATTTTCAATAAAATTGAATTTTCCGCGAAATGTGTAGAAATATTTGAGCGATTCAAATGACCGTTGATAGAGGTATCAACCATCGAAATCGGAGCACAATTGCAGATTTTCGATTTTTGTGGCTCTGAATTTGTGGGCTATAGTTCAGTTGATTTTCAATAAAATTGAATTTTCCGCGAAATGTGTAGAAATATTTGAGCGATTCAAATGACCGTTGATAGAGGTATCAACTATCAACCATCGAAATCGAAGCACAATTGCAGATTTTCGATTTTTCTGGCTCTGAATTTGTGGGCTATAGTTCAGTTGATTTTCAATAAAATTGAATTTTCCGCGAAATGTGTAGAAATATTTGAGCGATTCAACTGACCGTTGGCATGACGATTACAGGTTTCAGCGCTCATTGATAGAGGTATCAACCATCAAAATCGGAGCACAATTGCAGATTTTCGATTTTTCTGGCTCTGAATTTGTGGGCTATAGTTCAGTTGATTTTCAATAAAATTGAATTTTCCGCGAAATGTGTAAAAATATTTGAGCGATTCAAATGACCGTTGATAGAGGTATCAACTATCAACCATCGAAATCGGAGCACAATTGCAGATTTTCGATTTTTGTGGCTCTGAATTTGTGGGCTATAGTTCAGTTGATTTTCAATAAAATTGAATTTTCCGCGAAATGTGTAGAAATATTTGAGCGATTCAAATGACCGTTGATAGAGGTATCAACTATCAACCATCGAAATCGGAGCACAATTGCAGATTTTCGAATTTTGTGGATCTGAATTTGTGGGCTATAGTTCAGTTGATTTTCAATAAAATTGAATTTTCCGCGAAATGTGTAGAAATATTTGAGCGATTCAACTGACCGTTGGCATGACGATTACAGGTTTCAGCGCTCATTGATAGAGGTATCAACCATCGAAATCGGAGCACAATTGCAGATTTTCGATTTTTGTGGCTCTGAATTTGTGGGCTATAGTTCAGTTGATTTTCAATAAAATTGAATTTTCCGCGAAATGTGTAAAAATATTTGAGCGATTCAAATGACCGTTGATAGAGGTATCAACTATCAACCATCGAAATCGGAGCACAATTGCAGATTTTCGATTTTTGTGGCTCTGAATTTGTGGGCTATAGTTCAGTTGATTTTCAATAAAATTGAATTTTCCGCGAAATGTGTAGAAATATTTGAGCGATTCAAATGACCGTTGATAGAGGTATCAACTATCAACCATCGAAATCGGAGCACAATTGCAGATTTTCGAATTTTGTGGATCTGAATTTGTGGGCTATAGTTCAGTTGATTTTCAATAAAATTGAATTTTCCGCGAAATGTGTAGAAATATTTGAGCGATTCAACTGACCGTTGGCATGACGATTACAGGTTTCAGCGCTCATTGATAGAGGTATCAACTATCAAAATCGAAGCACAATTGCAGATTTTCGATTTTTCTGGCTCTGAATTTGTGGGCTATAGTTCAGTTGATTTTCAATAAAATTGAATTTTCCGCGAAATGTGTAGAAATATTTGAGCGATTCAACTGACCGTTGGCATGACGATTACAGGTTTCAGCGCTCATTGATAGAGGTATCAACCATCGAAATCGGAGCACAATTGCAGATTTTCGATTTTTGTGGCTCTGAATTTGTGGGCTATAGTTCAGTTGATTTTCAATAAAATTGAATTTTCCGCGAAATGTGTAGAAATATTTGAGCGATTCAAATGACCGTTGATAGAGGTATCAACTATCAACCATCGAAATCGGAGCACAATTGCAGATTTTCGATTTTTGTGGCTCTGAATTTGTGGGCTATAGTTCAGTTGATTTTCAATAAAATTGAATTTTCCGCGAAATGTGTAGAAATATTTGAGCGATTCAACTGACCGTTGGCATGACGATTACAGGTTTCAGCGCTCATTGATAGAGGTATCAACTATCAAAATCGAAGCACAATTGCAGATTTTCGATTTTTCTGGCTCTGAATTTGTGGGCTATAGTTCAGTTGATTTTCAATAAAATTGAATTTTCCGCGAAATGTGTAGAAATATTTGAGCGATTCAAATGACCGTTGATAGAGGTATCAACTATCAACCATCGAAATCGGAGCACAATTGCAGATTTTCGAATTTTGTGGATCTGAATTTGTGGGCTATAGTTCAGTTGATTTTCAATAAAATTGAATTTTCCGCGAAATGTGTAGAAATATTTGAGCGATTCAACTGACCGTTGGCATGACGATTACAGGTTTCAGCGCTCATTGATAGAGGTATCAACTATCAAAATCGAAGCACAATTGCAGATTTTCGATTTTTCTGGCTCTGAATTTGTGGGCTATAGTTCAGTTGATTTTCAATAAAATTGAATTTTCCGCGAAATGTGTAGAAATATTTGAGCGATTCAACTGACCGTTGGCATGACGATTACAGGTTTCAGCGCTCATTGATAGAGGTATCAACCATCGAAATCGGAGCACAATTGCAGATTTTCGATTTTTGTGGCTCTGAATTTGTGGGCTATAGTTCAGTTGATTTTCAATAAAATTGAATTTTCCGCGAAATGTGTAGAAATATTTGAGCGATTCAAATGACCGTTGATAGAGGTATCAACTATCAACCATCGAAATCGGAGCACAATTGCAGATTTTCGATTTTTGTGGCTCTGAATTTGTGGGCTATAGTTCAGTTGATTTTCAATAAAATTGAATTTTCCGCGAAATGTGTAGAAATATTTGAGCGATTCAAATGACCGTTGATAGAGGTATCAACTATCAACCATCGAAATCGGAGCACAATTGCAGATTTTCGAATTTTGTGGATCTGAATTTGTGGGCTATAGTTCAGTTGATTTTCAATAAAATTGAATTTTCCGCGAAATGTGTAGAAATATTTGAGCGATTCAACTGACCGTTGGCATGACGATTACAGGTTTCAGCGCTCATTGATAGAGGTATCAACTATCAAAATCGAAGCACAATTGCAGATTTTCGATTTTTCTGGCTCTGAATTTGTGGGCTATAGTTCAGTTGATTTTCAATAAAATTGAATTTTCCGCGAAATGTGTAGAAATATTTGAGCGATTCAACTGACCGTTGGCATGACGATTACAGGTTTCAGCGCTCATTGATAGAGGTATCAACCATCGAAATCGGAGCACAATTGCAGATTTTCGATTTTTGTGGCTCTGAATTTGTGGGCTATAGTTCAGTTGATTTTCAATAAAATTGAATTTTCCGCGAAATGTGTAGAAATATTTGAGCGATTCAAATGACCGTTGATAGAGGTATCAACTATCAACCATCGAAATCGGAGCACAATTGCAGATTTTCGATTTTTGTGGCTCTGAATTTGTGGGCTATAGTTCAGTTGATTTTCAATAAAATTGAATTTTCCGCGAAATGTGTAGAAATATTTGAGCGATTCAACTGACCGTTGGCATGACGATTACAGGTTTCAGCGCTCATTGATAGAGGTATCAACCATCGAAATCGGAGCACAATTGCAGATTTTCGATTTTTGTGGCTCTGAATTTGTGGGCTATAGTTCAGTTGATTTTCAATAAAATTGAATTTTCCGCGAAATGTGTAGAAATATTTGAGCGATTCAAATGACCGTTGATAGAGGTATCAACTATCAACCATCGAAATCGGAGCACAATTGCAGATTTTCGAATTTTGTGGATCTGAATTTGTGGGCTATAGTTCAGTTGATTTTCAATAAAATTGAATTTTCCGCGAAATGTGTAGAAATATTTGAGCGATTCAACTGACCGTTGGCATGACGATTACAGGTTTCAGCGCTCATTGATAGAGGTATCAACTATCAAAATCGAAGCACAATTGCAGATTTTCGATTTTTCTGGCTCTGAATTTGTGGGCTATAGTTCAGTTGATTTTCAATAAAATTGAATTTTCCGCGAAATGTGTAGAAATATTTGAGCGATTCAACTGACCGTTGGCATGACGATTACAGGTTTCAGCGCTCATTGATAGAGGTATCAACCATCGAAATCGGAGCACAATTGCAGATTTTCGATTTTTGTGGCTCTGAATTTGTGGGCTATAGTTCAGTTGATTTTCAATAAAATTGAATTTTCCGCGAAATGTGTAGAAATATTTGAGCGATTCAAATGACCGTTGATAGAGGTATCAACTATCAACCATCGAAATCGGAGCACAATTGCAGATTTTCGATTTTTGTGGCTCTGAATTTGTGGGCTATAGTTCAGTTGATTTTCAATAAAATTGAATTTTCCGCGAAATGTGTAGAAATATTTGAGCGATTCAACTGACCGTTGGCATGACGATTACAGGTTTCAGCGCTCATTGATAGAGGTATCAACTATCAAAATCGAAGCACAATTGCAGATTTTCGATTTTTCTGGCTCTGAATTTGTGGGCTATAGTTCAGTTGATTTTCAATAAAATTGAATTTTCCGCGAAATGTGTAGAAATATTTGAGCGATTCAACTGACCGTTGGCATGACGATTACAGGTTTCAGCGCTCATTGATAGAGGTATCAACCATCGAAATCGGAGCACAATTGCAGATTTTCGATTTTTGTGGCTCTGAATTTGTGGGCTATAGTTCAGTTGATTTTCAATAAAATTGAATTTTCCGCGAAATGTGTAGAAATATTTGAGCGATTCAAATGACCGTTGATAGAGGTATCAACTATCAACCATCGAAATCGGAGCACAATTGCAGATTTTCGAATTTTGTGGATCTGAATTTGTGGGCTATAGTTCAGTTGATTTTCAATAAAATTGAATTTTCCGCGAAATGTGTAGAAATATTTGAGCGATTCAACTGACCGTTGGCATGACGATTACAGGTTTCAGCGCTCATTGATAGAGGTATCAACCATCGAAATCGGAGCACAATTGCAGATTTTCGATTTTTGTGGCTCTGAATTTGTGGGCTATAGTTCAGTTGATTTTCAATAAAATTGAATTTTCCGCGAAATGTGTAGAAATATTTGAGCGATTCAAATTACCGTTGATAGAGGTATCAACTATCAACCATCGAAATCGGAGCACAATTGCAGATTTTCGAATTTTGTGGATCTGAATTTGTGGGCTATAGTTCAGTTGATTTTCAATAAAATTGAATTTTCCGCGAAATGTGTAGAAATATTTGAGCGATTCAACTGACCGTTGGCATGACGATTACAGGTTTCAGCGCTCATTGATAGAGGTATCAACTATCAAAATCGAAGCACAATTGCAGATTTTCGATTTTTCTGGCTCTGAATTTGTGGGCTATAGTTCAGTTGATTTTCAATAAAATTGAATTTTCCGCGAAATGTGTAGAAATATTTGAGCGATTCAACTGACCGTTGGCATGACGATTACAGGTTTCAGCGCTCATTGATAGAGGTATCAACCATCGAAATCGGAGCACAATTGCAGATTTTCGATTTTTGTGGCTCTGAATTTGTGGGCTATAGTTCAGTTGATTTTCAATAAAATTGAATTTTCCGCGAAATGTGTAGAAATATTTGAGCGATTCAAATGACCGTTGATAGAGGTATCAACTATCAACCATCGAAATCGGAGCACAATTGCAGATTTTCGAATTTTGTGGATCTGAATTTGTGGGCTATAGTTCAGTTGATTTTCAATAAAATTGAATTTTCCGCGAAATGTGTAGAAATATTTGAGCGATTCAACTGACCGTTGGCATGACGATTACAGGTTTCAGCGCTCATTGATAGAGGTATCAACTATCAAAATCGAAGCACAATTGCAGATTTTCGATTTTTCTGGCTCTGAATTTGTGGGCTATAGTTCAGTTGATTTTCAATAAAATTGAATTTTCCGCGAAATGTGTAGAAATATTTGAGCGATTCAACTGACCGTTGGCATGACGATTACAGGTTTCAGCGCTCATTGATAGAGGTATCAACCATCGAAATCGGAGCACAATTGCAGATTTTCGATTTTTGTGGCTCTGAATTTGTGGGCTATAGTTCAGTTGATTTTCAATAAAATTGAATTTTCCGCGAAATGTGTAGAAATATTTGAGCGATTCAAATGACCGTTGATAGAGGTATCAACTATCAACCATCGAAATCGGAGCACAATTGCAGATTTTCGAATTTTGTGGATCTGAATTTGTGGGCTATAGTTCAGTTGATTTTCAATAAAATTGAATTTTCCGCGAAATGTGTAGAAATATTTGAGCGATTCAACTGACCGTTGGCATGACGATTACAGGTTTCAGCGCTCATTGATAGAGGTATCAACTATCAAAATCGAAGCACAATTGCAGATTTTCGATTTTTCTGGCTCTGAATTTGTGGGCTATAGTTCAGTTGATTTTCAATAAAATTGAATTTTCCGCGAAATGTGTAGAAATATTTGAGCGATTCAAATGACCGTTGATAGAGGTATCAACTATCAACCATCGAAATCGGAGCACAATTGCAGATTTTCGAATTTTGTGGATCTGAATTTGTGGGCTATAGTTCAGTTGATTTTCAATAAAATTGAATTTTCCGCGAAATGTGTAGAAATATTTGAGCGATTCAACTGACCGTTGGCATGACGATTACAGGTTTCAGCGCTCATTGATAGAGGTATCAACTATCAAAATCGAAGCACAATTGAAGATTTTCGATTTTTCTGGCTCTGAATTTGTGGGCTATAGTTCAGTTGATTTTCAATAAAATTGAATTTTCCGCGAAATGTGTAGAAATATTTGAGCGATTCAACTGACCGTTGGCATGACGATTACAGGTTTCAGCGCTCATTGATAGAGGTATCAACCATCGAAATCGGAGCACAATTGCAGATTTTCGATTTTTGTGGCTCTGAATTTGTGGGCTATAGTTCAGTTGATTTTCAATAAAATTGAATTTTCCGCGAAATGTGTAGAAATATTTGAGCGATTCAAATGACCGTTGATAGAGGTATCAACTATCAACCATCGAAATCGGAGCACAATTGCAGATTTTCGATTTTTGTGGCTCTGAATTTGTGGGCTATAGTTCAGTTGATTTTCAATAAAATTGAATTTTCCGCGAAATGTGTAGAAATATTTGAGCGATTCAAATGACCGTTGATAGAGGTATCAACTATCAACCATCGAAATCGGAGCACAATTGCAGATTTTCGAATTTTGTGGATCTGAATTTGTGGGCTATAGTTCAGTTGATTTTCAATAAAATTGAATTTTCCGCGAAATGTGTAGAAATATTTGAGCGATTCAACTGACCGTTGGCATGACGATTACAGGTTTCAGCGCTCATTGATAGAGGTATCAACTATCAAAATCGGAGCACAATTGCAGATTTTCGATTTTTCTGGCTCTGAATTTGTGGGCTATAGTTCAGTTGATTTTCAATAAAATTGAATTTTCCGCGAAATGTGTAGAAATATTTGAGCGATTCAACTGACCGTTGGCATGACGATTACAGGTCTCAGCGCTCATTGATAGAGGTATCAACCATCAAAATCGGAGCACAATTGCAGATTTTCGATTTTTCTGGCTCTGAATTTGTGGGCTATAGTTCAGTTGATTTTCAATAAAATTGAATTTTCCGCGAAATGTGTAGAAATATTTGAGCGATTCAAATGACCGTTGATAGAGGTATCAACTATCAACCATCGAAATCGGAGCACAATTGCAGATTTTCGATTTTTGTGGATCTGAATTTGTGGGCTATAGTTCAGTTGATTTTCAATAAAATTGAATTTTCCGCGAAATGTGTAGAAATATTTGAGCGATTCAACTGACCGTTGGCATGACGATTACAGGTTTCAGCGCTCATTGATAGAGGTATCAACCATCAAAATCGGAGCACAATTGCAGATTTTCGATTTTTCTGGCTCTGAATTTGTGGGCTATAGTTCAGTTGATTTTCAATAAAATTGAATTTTCCGCGAAATGTGTAGAAATATTTGAGCGATTCAAATAACCGTTGATAGAGGTATCAACTATCAAAATCGGAGCTCAATTGCAGATTTTCGATTTTTCTGGCTCTGAATTTGTGGGCTATAGTTCAGTTGATTTTCAATAAAATTGAATTTTCCGCGAAATGTGTAGAAATATTTGAGCGATTCAACTGGCCGTTGGCATGACGATTACAGATTTCAGCGCTCATTGATAGAGGTATCAACCATCAAAATCGGAGCACAATTGCAGATTTTCGATTTTTCTGGCTCTGAATTTGTGGGCTATAGTTCAGTTGATTTTCAATAAAATTGAATTTTCTGCGAAATGTGTAGAAATATTCGAGCGATCCAAATGACCGTTGGCATGACGATTACAGGTTGCAACGCCTATTGATAGAGGTATCAACCATCGAAATCGGAGCACAATTGCAGATTTTCGATTTTTCTGGCTCTGATTTTGTGGGCTATAGTTCAGTTGATTTTCAATAAAATGGAATTTTCCGCGAAATGTGTAGAAATATTTGAGCGATTCAAATGACCGTTGATAGAGGTATCAACTATCAACCATCGAAATCGGAGCACAATTGCAGATTTTCGATTTTTGTGGATCTGAATTTGTGGGCTATAGTTCAGTTGATTTTCAATAAAATTGAATTTTCCGCGAAATGTGTAGAAATATTCGAGTTATCCAAATGACCGTTGGCATGACGATTACAGGTTGCAACGCCTATTGATAGAGGTATCAACCATCAAAATCGGAGCACAATTGCAGATTTTCGATTTTTCTGGCTCTGAATTTGTGGGCTATAGTTCAGTTGATTTTCAATAAAATTGAATTTTCTGCGAAATGTGTAGAAATATTCGAGTTATCCAAATGACCGTTGGCATGACGATTACAGGTTGCAACGCCTATTGATAGAGGTATCAACCATCGAAATCGGAGCACAATTGCAGATTTTCGATTTTTCTGGCTCTGATTTTGTGGGCTATAGTTCAGTTGATTTTCAATAAAATTGAATTTTCCGCGAAATGTGTAGAAATATTTGAGCGATTCAAATGACCGTTGATAGAGGTATCAACTATCAACCATCGAAATCGGAGCACAATTGCAGATTTTCGATTTTTGTGGATCTGAATTTGTGGGCTATAGTTCAGTTGATTTTCAATAAAATGGAATTTTCCGCGAAATGTGTAGAAATATTTGAGCGATTCAAATGACCGTTGATAGAGGTATCAACTATCAACCATCGAAATCGGAGCACAATTGCAGATTTTCGATTTTTCTGGCTCGGAATTTGTGGACTATAGTTCAGTTGATTTTCAATAAAATTGAATTTTCCGCGAAATGTGTAGAAATATTTGAGCGATTCAAATAACCGTTGATAGAGGTATCAACTATCAAAATCGGAGCTCAATTGCAGATTTTCGATTTTTCTGGCTCTGAATTTGTGGGCTATAGTTCAGTTGATTTTCAATAAAATTGAATTTTCCGCGAAATGTGTAGAAATATTTGAGCGATTCAACTGACCGTTGGCATGACGATTACAGGTTTCAGCGCTCATTGATAGAGGTATCAACCATCAAAATCGGAGCACAATTGCAGATTTTCGATTTTTCTGGCTCTGAATTTGTGGGCTATAGTTCAGTTGATTTTCAATAAAATTGAATTTTCTGCGAAATGTGTAGAAATATTCGAGTTATCCAAATGACCGTTGGCATGACGATTACAGGTTGCAACGCCTATTGATAGAGGTATCAACCATCGAAATCGGAGCACAATTGCAGATTTTCGATTTTTCTGGCTCTGATTTTGTGGGCTATAGTTCAGTTGATTTTCAATAAAATGGAATTTTCCGCGAAATGTGTAGAAATATTTGAGCGATTCAAATGACCGTTGATAGAGGTATCAACTATCAACCATCGAAATCGGAGCACAATTGCAGATTTTCGATTTTTGTGGCTCTGAATTTGTGGGCTATAGTTCAGTTGATTTTCAATAAAATTGAATTTTCCGCGAAATGTGTAGAAATATTTTGAGCGATTCAACTGACCGTTGGCATGACGATTACAGGTTGCAACGCCTATTGATAGAGGTATCAACCATCGAAATCGGAGCACAATTGCAGATTTTCGATTTTTCTGGCTCTGATTTTGTGGGCTATAGTTCAGTTGATTTTCAATAAAATGGAATTTTCCGCGAAATGTGTAGAAATATTTGAGCGATTCAAATGACCGTTGATAGAGGTATCAACTATCAACCATCGAAATCGGAGCACAATTGCAGATTTTCGATTTTTGTGGATCTGAATTTGTGGGCTATAGTTCAGTTGATTTTCAATAAAATTGAATTTTCCGCGAAATGTGTAGAAATATTTGAGCGATTCAACTGACCGTTGGCATGACGATTACAGGTTTCAGCGCTCATTGATAGAGGTATCAACCATCAAAATCGGAGCACAATTGCAGATTTTCGATTTTTCTGGCTCTGAATTTGTGGGCTATAGTTCAGTTGATTTTCAATAAAATTGAATTTTCTGCGAAATGTGTAGAAATACTCGAGCGATCCAACTGACCGTTGGCATGACGATTACAGGTTGCAACGCCTATTGATAGAGGTATCAACCATCGAAATCGGAGCACAATTGCAGATTTTCGATTTTTGTGGATCTGAATTTGTGGGCTATAGTTCAGTTGATTTTCAATAAAATTGAATTTTCCGCGAAATGTGTAGAAATATTTGAGCGATTCAAATAACCGTTGATAGAGGTATCAACTATCAAAATCGGAGCTCAATTGCAGATTTTCGATTTTTCTGGCTCTGAATTTGTGGGCTATAGTTCAGTTGATTTTCAATAAAATTGAATTTTCCGCGAAATGTGTAGAAATATTTCAGCGATTCAAATGACCGTTGATAGAGGTATCAACTATCAACCATCGAAATCGGAGCACAATTGCAGATTTTCGATTTTTCTGGCTCTGAATTTGTGGGCTATAGTTCAGTTGATTTTCAATAAAATTGAATTTTCCGCGAAATGTGTAGAAATATTTGAGCGATTCAAATGACCGTTGATAGAGGTATCAACTATCAACCATCGAAATCGGAGCACAATTGCAGATTTTCGATTTTTGTGGATCTGAATTTGTGGGCTATAGTTCAGTTGATTTTCAATAAAATTGAATTTTCCGCGAAATGTGTAGAAATATTTGAGCGATTCAACTGACCGTTGGCATGACGATTACAGGTTGCAACGCCTATTGATAGAGGTATCAACCATCGAAATCGGAGCACAATTGCAGATTTTCGATTTTTCTGGCTCTGATTTTGTGGGCTATAGTTCAGTTGATTTTCAATAAAATGGAATTTTCCGCGAAATGTGTAGAAATATTTGAGCGATTCAAATGACCGTTGATAGAGGTATCAACTATCAACCATCGAAATCGGAGCACAATTGCAGATTTTCGATTTTTGTGGATCTGAATTTGTGGGCTATAGTTCAGTTGATTTTCAATAAAATTGAATTTTCCGCGAAATGTGTAGAAATATTTGAGCGATTCAAATAACCGTTGATAGAGGTATCAAATATCAAAATCGGAGCTCAATTGCAGATTTTCGATTTTTCTGGCTTTGAATTTGTGGGCTATAGTTCAGTTGATTTTCAATAAAATTGAATTTTCCGCGAAATGTGTAGAAATATTTGAGCGATTCAAATGACCGTTGATAGAGGTATCAACTATCAACCATCGAAATCGGAGCACAATTGCAGATTTTCGATTTTTGTGGCTCTGAATTTGTGGGCTATAGTTCAGTTGATTTTCAATAAAATTGAATTTTCCGCGAAATGTGTAGAAATATTTGAGCGATTCAAATAACCGTTGATAGAGGTATCAACTATCAAAATCGGAGCTCAATTGCAGATTTTCGATTTTTGTGGCTTTGAATTTGTGGGCTATAGTTCAGTTGATTTTCAATAAAATTGAATTTTCCGCGAAATGTGTAGAAATATTTGAGCGATTCAAATGACCGTTGATAGAGGTATCAACTATCAACCATCGAAATCGGAGCACAATTGCAGATTTTCGATTTTTGTGGCTCTGAATTTGTGGGCTATAGTTCAGTTGATTTTCAATAAAATTGAATTTTCCGCGAAATGTGTAGAAATATTTGAGCGATTCAACTGACCGTTGGCATGACGATTACAGGTTGCAACGCCTATTGATAGAGGTATCAACCATCGAAATCGGAGCACAATTGCAGATTTTCGATTTTTCTGGCTCTGATTTTGTGGGCTATAGTTCAGTTGATTTTCAATAAAATGGAATTTTCCGCGAAATGTGTAGAAATATTTGAGCGATTCAAATGACCGTTGATAGAGGTATCAACTATCAACCATCGAAATCGGAGCACAATTGCAGATTTTCGATTTTTGTGGATCTGAATTTGTGGGCTATAGTTCAGTTGATTTTCAATAAAATTGAATTTTCCGCGAAATGTGTAGAAATATTTGAGCGATTCAAATAACCGTTGATAGAGGTATCAACTATCAAAATCGGAGCTCAATTGCAGATTTTCGATTTTTCTGGCTCTGAATTTGTGGGCTATAGTTCAGTTGATTTTCAATAAAATTGAATTTTCCGCGAAATGTGTAGAAATATTTGAGCGATTCAAATGACCGTTGATAGAGGTATCAACTATCAACCATCGAAATCGGAGCACAATTGCAGATTTTCGATTTTTGTGGCTCTGAATTTGTGGGCTATAGTTCAGTTGATTTTCAATAAAATTGAATTTTCCGCGAAATGTGTAGAAATATTCGAGCGATTCAACTGACCGTTGGCATGACGATTACAGGTTGCAACGCCTATTGATAGAGGTATCAACCATCGAAATCGGAGCACAATTGCAGATTTTCGATTTTTCTGGCTCTGATTTTGTGGGCTATAGTTCAGTTGATTTTCAATAAAATGGAATTTTCCGCGAAATGTGTAGAAATATTTGAGCGATTCAAATAACCGTTGATAGAGGTATCAACTATCAAAATCGGAGCTCAATTGCAGATTTTCGATTTTTCTGGCTCTGAATTTGTGGGCTATAGTTCAGTTGATTTTCAATAAAATTGAATTTTCCGCGAAATGTGTAGAAATATTTGAGCGATTCAAATGACCGTTGATAGAGGTATCAACTATCAACCATCGAAATCGGAGCACAATTGCAGATTTTCGATTTTTGTGGATCTGAATTTGTGGGCTATAGTTCAGTTGATTTTCAATAAAATTGAATTTTCCGCGAAATGTGTAGAAATATTTGAGCGATTCAAATAACCGTTGATAGAGGTATCAACTATCAAAATCGGAGCTCAATTGCAGATTTTCGATTTTTCTGGCTCTGAATTTGTGGGCTATAGTTCAGTTGATTTTCAATAAAATTGAATTTTCCGCGAAATGTGTAGAAATATTTGAGCGATTCAACTGACCGTTGGCATGACGATTACAGGTTTCAGCGCGCATTGATAGAGGTATCAACCATCAAAATCGGAGCACAATTGCAGATTTTCGATTTTTCTGGCTCTGAATTTGTGGGCTATAGTTCAGTTGATTTTCAATAAAATTGAATTTTCTGCGAAATGTGTAGAAATATTCGAGCGATCCAAATGACCGTTGGCATGACGATTACAGGTTGCAACGCCTATTGATAGAGGTATCAACCATCGAAATCGGAGCACAATTGCAGATTTTCGATTTTTCTGGCTCTGATTTTGTGGGCTATAGTTCAGTTGATTTTCAATAAAATGGAATTTTCCGCGAAATGTGTAGAAATATTTGAGCGATTCAAATGACCGTTGATAGAGGTATCAACTATCAACCATCGAAATCGGAGCACAATTGCAGATTTTCGATTTTTCTGGCTCTGAATTTGTGGGCTATAGTTCAGTTGATTTTCAATAAAATTGAATTTTCCGCGAAATGTGTAGAAATATTTGAGCGATTCAAATGACCGTTGATAGAGGTATCAACTATCAACCATCGAAATCGGAGCACAATTGCAGATTTTCGATTTTTGTGGATCTGAATTTGTGGGCTATAGTTCAGTTGATTTTCAATAAAATTGAATTTTCCGCGAAATGTGTAGAAATATTTGAGCGATTCAAATGACCGTTGATAGAGGTATCAACTATCAACCATCGAAATCGAAGCACAATTGCAGATTTTCGATTTTTCTGGCTCTGAATTTGTGGGCTATAGTTCAGTTGATTTTCAATAAAATTGAATTTTCCGCGAAATGTGTAGAAATATTTGAGCGATTCAAATGACCGTTGATAGAGGTATCAACTATCAACCATCGAAATCGGAGCACAATTGCAGATTTTCGATTTTTGTGGATCTGAATTTGTGGGCTATAGTTCAGTTGATTTTCAATAAAATTGAATTTTCCGCGAAATGTGTAGAAATATTTGAGCGATTCAAATAACCGTTGATAGAGGTATCAACTATCAAAATCGGAGCTCAATTGCAGATTTTCGATTTTTCTGGCTTTGAATTTGTGGGCTATAGTTCAGTTGATTTTCAATAAAATTGAATTTTCCGCGAAATGTGTAGAAATATTTGAGCGATTCAAATGACCGTTGATAGAGGTATCAACTATCAACCATCGAAATCGGAGCACAATTGCAGATTTTCGATTTTTGTGGCTCTGAATTTGTGGGCTATAGTTCAGTTGATTTTCAATAAAATTGAATTTTCCGCGAAATGTGTAGAAATATTTGAGCGATTCAACTGACCGTTGGCATGACGATTACAGGTTGCAACGCCTATTGATAGAGGTATCAACCATCGAAATCGGAGCACAATTGCAGATTTTCGATTTTTCTGGCTCTGATTTTGTGGGCTATAGTTCAGTTGATTTTCAATAAAATGGAATTTTCCGCGAAATGTGTAGAAATATTTGAGCGATTCAAATGACCGTTGATAGAGGTATCAACTATCAACCATCGAAATCGGAGCACAATTGCAGATTTTCGATTTTTGTGGATCTGAATTTGTGGGCTATAGTTCAGTTGATTTTCAATAAAATTGAATTTTCCGCGAAATGTGTAGAAATATTTGAGCGATTCAAATAACCGTTGATAGAGGTATCAACTATCAAAATCGGAGCTCAATTGCAGATTTTCGATTTTTCTGGCTCTGAATTTGTGGGCTATAGTTCAGTTGATTTTCAATAAAATTGAATTTTCCGCGAAATGTGTAGAAATATTTGAGCGATTCAAATGACCGTTGATAGAGGTATCAACTATCAACCATCGAAATCGGAGCACAATTGCAGATTTTCGATTTTTGTGGATCTGAATTTGTGGGCTATAGTTCAGTTGATTTTCAATAAAATTGAATTTTCCGCGAAATGTGTAGAAATATTTGAGCAATTCAAATGACCGTTGATAGAGGTATCAACTATCAACCATCGAAATCGGAGCACAATTGCAGATTTTCGATTTTTGTGGATCTGAATTTGTGGGCTATAGTTCAGTTGATTTTCAATAAAATTGAATTTTCCGCGAAATGTGTAGAAATATTTGAGCGATTCAAATGACCGTTGATAGAGGTATCAACTATCAACCATCGAAATCGGAGCACAATTGCAGATTTTCGATTTTTGTGGCTCTGAATTTGTGGGCTATAGTTCAGTTGATTTTCAATAAAATTGAATTTTCTGCGAAATGTGTAGAAATATTCGAGCGATCCAACTGACCGTTGGCATGACGATTACAGGTTTCAGCGCTCATTGATAGAGGTATCAACCATCAAAATCGGAGCACAATTGCAGATTTTCGATTTTTCTGGCTCTGAATTTGTGGGCTATAGTTCAGTTGATTTTCAATAAAATTGAATTTTCTGCGAAATGTGTAGAAATATTCGAGCGATCCAACTGACCGTTGGCATGACGATTACAGGTTGCAACGCCTATTGATAGAGGTATCAACCATCGAAATCGGAGCACAATTGCAGATTTTCGATTTTTCTGGCTCTGAATTTGTGGGCTATAGTTCAGTTGATTTTCAATAAAATTGAATTTTCCGCGAAATTTGTAGAAATATTTGAGCGATTCAAATGACCGTTGATAGAGGTATCAACTATCAAAATCGGAGCTCAATTGCAGATTTTCGATTTTTCTGGCTCTGAATTTGTGGGCTATAGTTCAGTTGATTTTCAATAAAATTGAATTTCCTGCGAAATGTGTAGAAATATTTGAGCGATTCAACTGACCGTTGGCATCAGGGTTGTGGAGTCGGATTCGGAGTCGGGAGTCGGAGTCGGGAGTTTGTGCAGTTTTAATCGATTTTTGCAGGAGTCGGAGTCGGAGTCGGACCGGACAAAATTGAGCCGACTCCGACTCCAAAAAAATAATTCGTTTTATAACTTCATGCATGTGTGTGTGTATGAATTATTTTGTTGTATATGAATGTATATAAAAACTATAACAGAAATGAGAAAACGTTACAATAAAATAGAAAGAAATAGAAAACTATTGCGCAGGGGATTAACATTTTTATATATAATAGATGATGTTCTACTGAAATATGTATTAACGTTAATAGTTTGCAATCCTCTGACACGCGAAATGAGAATGAACACTTCAGATGTAATTATATTTCCGTTGAATTTGAATGGTGATGAAATTTTTAATCTAACCTGAGCAAGAAACAACAAATTTTCACTATTAATTGCAGCTATTCTAACAAATTTTCGTTACTTCTGTAGGAGTCGGAGTCGGAGTCGGAGTCGGGTATTTTTCCCCCGACTCCACAACCCTGGTTGGCATGACGATTACAGGTTTTAGCGCTCATTGATAGAGGTATCAACCATCAAAATCGGAGCACAATTGCAGATTTTCGATTTTTCTGGCTCTGAATTTGTGGGCTATAGTTCAGTTGATTTTCAATAAAATTGAATTTTCCGCGAAATTTGTAGAAATATTTGAGCGATTCAAATGACCTTTGATAGAGGTATCAACTATCAAAATCGGAGCACAATTGCAGATTTTCGATTTTTCTGGCTCGAGAATTTGTGGGCTATAGTTAGTTCAGTTGATTTTCAATAATTGAATTTTCCGCGAAATTTGTAGAAATATTTGAGCGATTCAAATGACCGTTGATAGAGGTATCAACTATGAAAATCGGAGCACAATTGCAGATTTTCGATTTTTCTGGCTCTGAATTTGTGGGCTATAGTTCAGTTGATTTTCAATAAAATTGAATTTTCCGCGAAATGTGTAGAAATATTTGAGCAATTTAAATGACCGTTGATAGAGGTATCAACTATCAACCATCGAAATCGGAGCTCAATTGCAGATTTTCGATTTTTCTGGCTCTGAATTTGTGGGCTATAGTTCAGTTGATTTTCAATAAAATTGAATTTTCCGCGAAATGTGTAGAAATATTTGAGCGATTCAACTGACCGTTGATAGAGGTATCAACTATCAACCATCGAAATCGGAGCACAATTGCAGATTTTCGATTTTTCTGGCTCTGAATTTGTGGGCTATAGTTCAGTTGATTTTCAATAAAATTGAATTTTCCGCGAAATGTGTAGAAATATTTGAGCAATTTAAATGACCGTTGATAGAGGTATCAACTATCAACCATCGAAATCGGAGCACAATTGCAGATTTTCGATTTTTCTGGCTCTGAATTTGTGGGCTATAGTTCAGTTGATTTTCAATAATTGAATTTTCCGCGAAATTTGTAGAAATATTTGAGCGATTCAAATGACCGTTGATAGAGGTATCAACTATCAAAATCGGAGCACAATTGCAGATTTTCGATTTTTCTGGCTCTGAATTTGTGGGCTATAGTTCAGTTGATTTTCAATAAAATTGAATTTTCTGCGAAATGTGTAGAAATATTTGAGCAATTCAAATGACCGTTGATAGAGGTATCAACTATCAACCATCGAAATCGGAGCACAATTGCAGATTTTCGATTTTTCTGGCTCTGAATTTGTGGGCTATAGTTCAGTTGATTTTCAATAAAATTGAATTTTCCGCGAAATGTGTAGAAATATTTGAGCAATTTAAATGACCGTTGATAGAGGTATCAACTATCAACCATCGAAATCGGAGCACAATTGCAGATTTTCGATTTTTCTGGCTCTGAATTTGTGGGCTATAGTTCAGTTGATTTTCAATAAAATTGAATTTTCCGCGAAGTTTGTAGAAATATTTGAGCGATTCAACTGACCGTTGATAGAGGTATCAACTATCAACCATCGAAATCGGAGCACAATTGCAGATTTTCGATTTTTCTGGCTCTGAATTTGTGGGCTATAGTTCAGTTGATTTTCAATAAAATTGAATTTTCTGCGAAATGTGTAGAAATATTCGAGCGATCCAAATGACCGTTGGCATGACGATTACTGGTTTCAACGCTAGCAATTTCGAAATGTCAACCATTTTCGAAAAAAAAAAAACGGAATTTCATCTGGTCCCTTGAGTCACCGGCTTAGATAATTTTCACTGTCCATTAAGTATGTATGTATGTAATATGGTTTGTAGAACACTTATCTGCTTAAAAATGTTTTCCTGAAAAATGTGAATATTAGACTTGTGGCAATATGAGTCGATTTGATCTGCCTTTTTTCTGTTAAGAACACAGGTAAATGTATGCATAATTTTTAAAATTGGTTCATATGCCGTAACTAAGGCCACTCCGCGTAATAATTTTGCCCATATTATAGGTTTACGTAAAGGACCAATATCAGTCTGTATTGTATTTATAGAACCGATTCCATTTCAACAATATTCTAATACGGAAGCAATTTCGTTTTATCTGCCGAGGAGAGACATGTTCTAGCCGAAATGCTTAGGCTGCAATGAATTGCTTACAATTCTGAAAAATAGTACATTCAATTGTTTATCAATTTAGAAACTAATGTTCTCATGTTTACAAAACACTCAGTCTAATTGTTTTGACTCGAATCTTAAGTTTATTATCAGCAAATTTTAATTTACATTTTGTTTTGATTTTAATTGAAAATAAAAATTATGTATCATTTGCACAAGTATCATAATAAATTAAATTGTTTAATCTTAACCTTAAAACTACAAAAATAAACAAACTATTTTGGTCGAACATTTCTGTTGACAGATAATTTTACATTCGTCAGATGATTATTGTGACGTTTAACATATAAAATATTTTTATATTGATTATTATTGTTTTTGTTTTTACTTCTAGGAATAAAGACGCTTAATTATCGCAATATCTGTTGATTAAATGACGCAATTTTGAGTTTCATTGCGTATTATAACTTTTTATATTCTCTTCGTCTTTTATAAATCTCGTTTCTTGAACAAGCCAAAATATAAAGAACCTGAGACGGCGAAGAATAACTATGTAGGCTTAATATAGCTGAATAGCATATTTCAAGGCATCCTACACTCTTCATAGCTAACTTTTCACGTCCTATCTTACGCAGTAACCAAATCGAGGTTTCACGGCTACAGGTCCGTTTTACCAAAGATCATACTATATTAGAGATGATTCATTCAGTACAAAAAATTAAAAAGACTTCTAAACCCTCCCATTTCTTTATATAGGGTACCTTTGCATAAGTTGTAGTAGAATAGAAACCGGCACATTAAAGTTAAACTATTTACATGTAATTTGTATGCAAAATATTTACGTATATATCAAAGGAACCCTATATATTGCATCAGGGGGACCCAATTTTTGCCTCATATTTTGGTACTGAATGGATCATCTTTATATGGGATTATCTTTGGTTTTACGTACTTTTAGGTAGTGGGTTATATGTTTATCAGCATCATCGATTGTAGCCAGATGAAGAAAATTCACTTTTGCATCCCTCCCCTGTCTAAATTCGAACCTGATACATCCAGATCCAAACGGCTCAGCTTTAACCACGTTGGTCGATTTCTACGAACTTTAGTGAGTGGATCCTAAATGAAACTATAAGTAAACTAATCGGACGATTGTTTGTTTCACCAGAGATATACCACGAAGTTAACTAACTGAGTTGAATTATTTTCAACAATTAACCAAATTGGATCAGGGTTACCAACATAGTTCACAAACATACTCGTAGTAACCAATTTGTTAGATCTTTTCACCAGAAATTTACCAAGTACGCTCTTTTAGAATTTGTACGTTTTAAACAGAATGAATAAAATTAAAGTTTACACTTTAACCGTTTTAGAGAATTAAATTTGAAATTTAAGACATCAGATTTTTGAAATAAGTTGGTGGGCCATTCGATGGACCGTTAATAATGGAAAATGATGTTATAAATATTGAGAAAATTGATCAAAGTGTACCTGTCTATCAAGAGGAGAATACCATTGCTGAGGTAAAACCAAGGCGATGGTTATTTTTAAGAAGAATCGATTTATCCGTCACCGATGTACATAGTTTAAACTTTAAAGGTCAAAAACAAATTCCACCTAAGAATGCGAGAATATGGAAGCCACTACTTCATATCTCGTTAGTGTAAATGACGGAGCTTATCGATCGTCATTTTATATTTTGTAGTGCTGAGTTTTCGATCGTTGAACATAGTCAAACCTAATACTTCATTCAAAAATTCAATTAATGGTAGATTTTTATCATCTGCATGGTTAATATTGAAGCCTCCATTTAATATCATATATGTAGGTATACATCGTCAAATTTTTCGCCAAATCTTTTTTCGAATATTTCAGAACCTTCTTTTGTATAAATTATCAAATTTTTGAACAAAAATTGATGTATCTGCCGCAATAAAATGCATTGTTCGTTTTCGGAATGGCAATGAGCAGCGCATATTTTGCCTATATCAAAAACATTAACGCCAATCCCTCTATCTAGTGAATTTGGTATGGATCATCATCTATACGACCTGATTCCAGCTAGCACAGAAATGAATAATCCCGTAGATGGAAATAGCGGTAAAACTATCCCAGCTAAACAGGTCACAACGTCTGTTAATACGGATGACTTCAGTATCAGAGTAGTCCAACCAAGGCGCTGGCTTTTTGTCACGCGTATTCATCACACTGTGCCAGAGGAACACATTCACAGGTTGCTGGACTGTATAACATCCAGTAATGACGTATTCTTACAAAAAATCATTCCAAAGTCATCCAATGGAGTGAAATACGATTACGTATCATATAAGATTAACATGCCAGAGGAGTCTTTTCAAGCCGCCATAACATCCAAATTATGGCCTGATGGGCTTCTTGTCAAAGAGTTTGAATGGTGGCAAAAGAAACCTTTTTTTCAACAACTTCGGCTAAACCACGAACACCGATAAAGCTACCAACTAATCTGGAACATGAATTCCACTACGATAAAAAGAACACAAGAGACGCGAGGTGCTCAGTTAACGGTGGAATTTTATTTGCTGAATTTGGTGAATCGTATTACCGAGAAAAGAAAATACCTGCTATAGGCCAAGTTCATTGCGGAGTACAGACGGAACACATGCAAAATCGACAGGCAGATCCTCTGTCCAATAAATTCTTTTCGAGGCTCTATTCGAATCTCCGTAAATCAACTAAATCTAAAACAAATCTGATAGAAGATTGTGAAGAATGCTTCCAATTTTTAAAGTTGATTCCTAATAAAACATTCAACTACAATGAACCTGAGGTAATTTCTTGGATTAAAGCTAAAACACTTCCGGATGTATCACTACTGATTGCTGTAGCCATATACGAAAAATTGGACAACTGTATGCTGAAGTCATACTTTAAGAATATGAATATTGATCCCAATAAACATTATCTCCAGACAATTAACTCAGTAACTAAGTTATGTATACAAGATTGTAGTGATGTATTTATCATCGTGGTGATAAATAATCAAAACAAAACCATGTGCCGGGATCTTGTTGAGCTGGTACGTACCTTTACCTCTTTGTTACACTCACGAAAACCTGAGGTATTTCGGCTGGTGCTTGATGTCTGCTGCAATGTGGACCGCCTTGAAAAGGTAATTAACTTCATCAATGGCATAATGTCTTCAAATGTCAAATGGATACTGAACATCCCATTTAACGATTCAGTTAAAATAAACGAGCTTTATCATCTAGATGGATTGTTGACATGCCACTAACGAATAGTGTTCATAGTGCAGGTATATCTAACACCACACCGCTTCCTACAACACCTAGTTACTATTCTGAAGAAGTATCTGATCATTACTATCGTAATTCTATAAAGGAAATTCTCCACTTTATGAAATTCTCCAACATCTTCATGAGTGATCATCTGTCGAAACTATATAACAAATCAATTGACAGTCTACTTTTTTCTGCGAGTTCCTTATCATCAATTAGAGTTTTTGTTTATGATAATCATAACAAAGCCTACATAGAAGAACCTGTAACTGAACACCAATATGGATTCGATGGGAATACGTTGGTACAATTTGATTCTGAAAAGAACTGCTGAAATAATGCTACACCAGAAAATATTTCAAAGATTAAATCAGCTTCCACTATCAGTTGATAAAAATAAACCTGAAATTATATCTATTCAAGGAGTACCAGGCTGCGGTAAATCAACATGGATCTTAAATTCACATATAATTGGAAAAGATCTCGTCCTCAGTTCTACGAAGCACGGCATTAATGATATAAAAACTAAAGTGGCTTTCCAATATAAAGAAGCTGGCAAAAACTTTGAAGATATTAAAACTAACTACCGCACGATTGCTTCTTACCTCTTAAATGGACTCAAAACATATGATACGGTTTATATCGACGAGTACATGATGGTACATGCTGGACTATTGGGATTAGTGGCTTTGTTAAGCGACTGCCGTAAAATGTTCATTCTGGGTGATCAAAACCAAATACCGTACATCGACCGGCTTAATTACGTCAACATGCTTTATTTTGATGCAAATAAGTTTACAACACGTTCTAAACATCAATTCTATACCACTAATAATAATAGGAAATCAGTCAGTTTTAACAAATGCCGGTTGATTTCGGATATTCCAATTATGCCAAATTCACTGTACTTAACTTTCACAAAACGCGACAAAAGGCAATTAACTAACAATTTAAAATTACCTGATTCAAGTAAAATCCTAACTATTCATGAGGCTCAAGGCTTAAGTTCAGCTAGCGTTAACTGTGTCCAACTGTCTGACAAAGAAATTAAACTATTCGATAGCTTACCACATGCTATAGTAGCATTAACCAGACACACACACACACACACATACAAATTTAACTACTTTTCACCGATTGAAGGAGACCAACTGCACTCTTTAATACGAATTGCTTTAACTGCAAACCAATATAACCTCGTTCATGTCATCGATAAATCTGGTTCCAGTACCAATCAAAGCCCAGCACATATTTTGGAGATATCAGACTACAACAATGGCAAAACCACCAAGAATTAGGAACCATTCATTTTATTTCCAAAATGTAAATAAAATGTCTTCGAAAGCAGCTCAATTTCGCAATTTTGTGTTAAAAACGCTCTTCCCGGTTTATATCATCTGTGAAACTTCATTTCACAAAGGAATCCTGAGTTCTGAATTCTTTCCTAGCCAATATGTGGTTTATAGATGCGACCGATCAGCGCTAACTAGTGATAAAAAATCTGGCGGAGGAGTACTCATTGCGGTTGATGCATCATTATCGAATGAGTTAGTTGAAATATCTAACCTGTCCATCGAGCAATTGTGTGTTAAGATCGCAATCAACAAAAAGTCAATTTTTATCTACGTTGCGCATATGTTCCGCCTGGCTCACCGATATCATCTTACACCGCCTGCTGCGACACAATAATGGAAATAAACAATGCTGCTAATTCAACTGACACCATCTTGATCACGGGGGATTTTAATTTTCCAACTATCAGCTGGTCATATGACGAAGAAATGGATGAAATTTTACCATTGAACGTGAGTTCTGAAATTGAGTGTCTGTTTATCGATACTGTTTTCGATATAAATCTTAGCCAAATTTGCGAGGTACAGAATGGTCTTGACCGAATTCTAGATCGAATTTTTACAAATGAACGGAATCTATTTAAAGTTAATGAATCACCATCACCATTCGTTATTAATGATATTAACCACAAAGCCCTAGAAATAATTTTTGAAAGCAAGGGTAGCAATATTTTTGACAACCATCAAAACAGAGAGCCGTATTACAACTTTAGAAAAGCCGACAGAATAAACCTTCATCTTTATTTTGAGCAGATTAACTGGAAAAATGAACTAATCAGTAGCAACATAGATGTTAACGTGGAGAAATTCTACAAAATTATATCTGAGGGCATTGCACTATTTGTTCCTACTACACAGTTAAAAAACTTGCTTGATTTTTAAACGCAAGCTTTGCCTTTAACGCTATTTAATGCAAGCGTGTATCATACTATAAAACAAAAGTAACATTAACCAAATTTTTAGTGTAACTTGAGATACTTTTTAATATTTGTTTTGTATTAAATGATATGTAGTAAATATTGTATTCCAATTTAAAGCAGGGCTATTTACATTTTTTTTTGTTAAAGTTTGTGCTTTATATTTTGAAGGAAGATTTATTTTACCAGAATATGTAAAGCAATGATTTGAAAATTTTACAGCAAGCTACTTTATTTTATGCTATTATATTATATTTAGGTTGCCCAAATTTACCATTCGGGTTTTAATTAAAATTCTGTGATACACAACAATCACATTTTATAAAGTTCTACGGGAAATAAATTAGCCGATAAAATTTTGTTCTTAAACCTGATACGAAAAACAGGAGTATAAAAATAAATATATCGTAATTTATTAAAAAATGATTGGTGATTATTTCAATGTAAGGCCCCAATTTTTTTAGACATCTTTGAGTTAATGCAACCTGTATTGTTTTTCATGGGAAAGTAATGTTTTGTTGTGTAATGTTGTTTCATTACACCTACCTTTTTCTAATCGTCTCGAATATTTTACTCGTTTTTGTTTTAATAAACGTTAGTTAGAGAGAAACAAAAGTATGATAATTTTAACGGTTTTTATGATAGAAGACAAAATTATTATTCTACGTATATCCTCATTGTGTTGATAAATTTCGTTTGTGAAGTGTGAAAAAAAAGTGTGAGTATTTTGAAAATAAATGGAGAAAGCTGAAGCGTTTTGCAAAGCGGATTTAAACGGAAAAATCGTTTACGCTAAATTTGTAAAAAGGGGCATAACCTGGGAGTATAGCGATTTTATATTAGCCCGTAAGTATCCAAGATGTATTTAATCGTAATTATTAATTCGTAGTACAATTTTGCACGTGTTTATTTTATGTCCCGTTACACTGGTGGGTTACAGGAATTTTCTAAATTACCTCAATAGATTAGTGTTATATTTGTGTTGTGATTGATTCAAGTAAGCATAAGCCATTTTTGTAAAAAATTATAATTTTTTCAGTTGGGATTCATGCTGATATACCAGCATTCGATATAGCTAATATCACGGATAAGTTTGGAGTAGTGATTCCCGAAGAAGATTTTGTTAAAATATTTTTTGAAAGATATACGCACCCTGAATTCATCCTGAAAATCAAAAGAAATGACGAAATAAGTGCTTCTACCTCAACATCGGTTTATCGTCAAAATTGCAGGATAGGTCATGACATGTACTTTACGTCAGAGGTGGAAAAAAATAATATTTACGCGAAATCGTGATTAATCTGTGAATTTAATTAGTGATTATAAATGAGCTTGTGTATTAGATGTGTGTGAGGGGCAGGTATGTTAGTTTGTGTTTGTGTGTGTGATTTTGTGTTTGTTTGTATAATTTATAAACAAGCAAATTCAATTGATTTAGTGGTTTTTGGGTGAATGAAGTATGTTTGCCCGTATATGTATTTTTGGTTCTGTTTGTATGATGTACGTGGGCATAACAATGTGTGGCTACTTATGTGTACATTTGTAAATTAATGCTTACGCATATTGTGTGTGCGCTTTGTGATATTTGAATGAGTATGCTTTTGTGTAAGTATTTGTATGAGAATTTGTATTTTATTATGTATTTTTGAATTTATTATTACCAACGCATTTATTTACGTCTGCAGGAACTTGAAAATTCTCTATTGAAAACTCCTTACTCGTATGTCTTGTTAAAAAAACATAAATCGGATAAATCAGAGATACCTGATTTATCAGATATAGAAAGAAGAGCTATAATACGTGTGGCCGTTAATTTAATGGTGGAAAAGTATACATATCATCCTGAGCATGACCATAAGCTTGCATTAGCTTATGCAATTGTTAAGCTTTTTCCACAGCTAAAAACAAATGATTCATCCAATGAAGGAGTGGTAAATTTTACGCATTTGTTCATCTACCAGTATCTTAGACACATGATTATATTTCCAGGATCTATTATACAATAGAAATCAAAATCGTGGCTACATAATCACCAAACTAAACAACATTAGAAATAAACTCTACAAAATTGAAGCAGAGGAAACAAACACTCCGATTTCTAAGAAAAGACTCAGCGCCGTGGATAAGAAAAAATTCAAAAAATCAAAAATTCAAAGTGAGGCCTCTTCAATTCCGATTGCCATTGAGGAAGACTATTTAATTTTAAAAAATTTAAATGTCGCTACTCAAAAAGGTTATATCAAAGAAAAGCTAAGATCAACATTAACATACAGAGAAGACGCTTTAAAAAAAAATTGTTTTAAAAAAATATCCCAAGCGTTCCCCTTTTTTTTTACATCTCCAGACTTGGTAAGTTTTGCACTTTGTACAGGTTTTTTTTACCGTTACACAACTATTTATTTTTATTGTTTTAGATTTTATTTGATTTTGATTTGAGATACCCACAATCCTCAAACAATTTTATTAACGATTGGCCTAACGTATCAGAGCTCATTGAAAAAGTTTGGAGAGGGTTTAAAGGATCATCTGTTGTGCCGCTCCTTGACATCGAAGGTAAGCAAAGGTTCTTAAGTAGTTTATTTTTATTAAATTTTAAAGAGATTTCTTATAATTTTTATTTATTTTGATTTACACTCACCGAAAAAGTTTATACATAAACATGTAATATGATTTTACATAATAATTATACTAGTATACTTTTATCGGTAAGTTATCTTAGTCAAAATTGTTTGTGCAAGCTAAATTTCCATTGAAACGTCAACACAAATATCTTTAAAAATGAAACAAATAATGATTTTTTATAAATTTTTAATGAATTAAATTAAAGGGCATTTTTATTTCCATATATCATAATATTTTGTTTTCATGCTGGGGAAAAGTACAGCTGATAATGTTTTGTCAAAATTGTTTGTGCATTTAAATTTTGATTCAAAATTGTTTGGGTACATTAAAACTTTAGACAATAAAATGGTAAATTAATTTAAATTTGTTCACTAATTAAATAGAGATTTAGGAACTTATGTCACTGTACCCTTTTCAGTTTTTATCAGAGACGTAGGTTATCTCGCAAGTGTTCCAAATTTGTTGATAAAATCACAGAAAATCATTTCTCTCATGGTTTAATTAGCCGCCTACTAGAATTGAACATACATTTCTATATACAAGAAAAGATGCCAATATTTCAATTTTAATAAATATATGTACTTTTTTTTGTTTTGATTTTTAATGTCAAACAAACAATTTTGACTACGATAGTTGTTACAAAGTTTTATAATTTTTTAATATTGTATTTTATTGTTACTATGTCTATTTTTGCTTAGATTGGGTGCCGTCGTATCAGAAATTTTTTTATTTGTTAAGTTTGTTACCCCAAACTGCCTTAGGCAAAACATCTGCGCAAACTAAAAGGTTGCCTTTTCGAGACAGCATTAGTCGTATTATTCATTTTAAACCGGTATGTTTTTAAAATCTGTAAAATTTAGAAAATAAAACAAATTTTAATACACTATGTTTCTTTTATAGCTTAATTTAACAAATGAAGAATTTCTGCAAACCACAAATATTTCAGCTCCTTATTTAATTGGAAGTGGAGAAAATACCAAAGCAATAACCAATTTTATGTTGTGTATCGAAAACGAACTTATACCGCTACCTGCTAATTTTTGCTTGATGGATGCTATTGATATTTTATTCAAAGCACACTATGTATTCAATCAACATTTTGATGTGAGTGTAAAAAACTTTTGGTTGTTCATGTCTTACTTTTTTTACAAAATTGAAAACAATGCGTTACCCACCAAAATAAAAGACGTGGCAAACAAAATCAATACTGAAATTTTGAAGCTCAAAAATTAATACTATTAAAAATTATTTGTTTAATGTGCATTTAGATTAAAATTTTATTTTTTAATACTATAAAATATATAATACCACTGAATTTATATTATTATATATTTAGTTAAGCTTTCTTTTGTTATAAACCAATATTAAACCTTAACAATTTATAATGGAGTATTTTTGTTTTAAGTGCGAAGCACAATTTTCTGATATTAAATTTATTATAAGGCATTTAAAATTAAAAGAACATATTCATGAAGGGTGTTCGAAAAAAATAATCAAATGTGTAATAAATAAAAATTGTAACAGTACTTTTGTAACATTTTCGGGGTTACGGAAGCATGTAAAAAAAAAATCTTGTATAATAGCATATACTGGCTCTGAGATTGAACCAGCTACTCCAAAAGAGAATAGTGAATGGGCAAGCTTACATAATGAAATGATTCCACAAAATGATTCAGTACGTTTAAAACATTCAAATTTACTACGTTCAAAAATGGATATGGCAACCACTTGTGAAACAAATTTGAAGATATTATATAGCACAATGAATCAGCTAGGCATCCCAGAGGATTCAATTTCAAAAATATTTGTTGCCACGAAAGCCTTAGTTCAAGGCATTGCACAATCTTTAGATTTCTCTGATTCAAGTCAGAACCAGTCCAAAACTGCTGAAGTTAATGATACACTCAACAAATATTGCTCAAAGTATCGTAGGCGTAACACGTTTAAAGATAACCCGTTTTATGTATCAGCAGAATCATTTTCCATAGGGTTTAGATGGGAAATGAGATTTAACCAAGCTACAAATTCATATAGGCAGGTTATTGAACAAAACAATTTTTATTTCGTGCCTATAACGGAAACTTTAACAAGATTATTTTTGAACAAAAATTTTAAGCAAAATTTTCAAGTACATAATTTTTCTCATTATTGTGAGCCAGACATCTTCAAATATGCATGTTGTGGCCGAATTCTAAACGCAGTGAAAGAAAAATTCGATCAGCAGCTTTGTTTACAACTGCAGTTATATTATGACGATTTTGAAATAGCAAAAGTATTAGGAAGTAAGGTAATCATACACAAAATTGGAGCAATATATTTTAATATTCAAAATTACCCGAATTACATGAATTCGAATTTAGGCAATATTTTTCTGGTTAGCTTATTTTATGTTAATGACCTCCACGGAGAATTTAATTTAAATAATATTCTGCGACCTATAGTAAATAACATAAAAATTCTTGAAACTAAGGGAATTTTCGTGGATAATATTGGAACTATGCGTGGCACATTAGCATCTTTATCTCATGATAACCTGGCGGCGAACGATATGTTGGGTTTTACGAAATCATTTTCGTCTCTCTATTTCTGCCGGATTTGTGTAATGCATAAAGAAAGTACCAAAATTTCAACCAGAGAAAATAGCCATCTTTTAAGGAACAAAGAATGTTACAATATTTTATCAGAACAACCGCCAAATAAAAAAATTAAACTAGCTAATACACAGGGTATTTGGCGTGAATCTGCTTTAAACGATTTAAATTATTTTCATACGATAAAAAACAGCAGCGTAGATTTTATGCATGACGGATTAGAGGGGTTTGTGGCTCTAGTTTTAAAATATGTGATAGAGTTTTTTCTAGATAAAAAGATATTTTGTGACCTAAATAAACTGAATGATTGTGTAACTGCCTATAATTTTGGCTATATTGACAGGAAAAGTAAGCCATCACATATTAACTTAGAAAAAAGCAACTTAGGGCAAAATGCAATACAAATCCTGTGTTTGATCACACATTTCCCTATCATATTTGCTCGTTATTATAAACCTGATTTTGCTGAACAATGGGAGGGTGTGTGTACTATGCTAAAAATTTTAAAAATAATATTTTCTTATATAATTCTTGAAAGTGAGATTTTAAGCTTGGAAAAATTAATAGAATCACATTTAAACATAATTATAAACGTATTTAAAAAAAAACTTACCCCTAAACAGCATCTTTTAACTCATTATCCGAATATAATTAGAAGAATGGGCCCAATTATATATTTGTGGACAATGCGCTATGAAGCAAAACATAGATATTTCACAAGGCTGAAACTACAAAATTATATAAATGTGTGTAAAACTCTTACCGAGCGACATCAAGAGATGCTGGCTAACGTGTGGCTTAATTCAGATTTTGAAAAAAAAATTGTCATGGGTAAAAAAACAAAAATTGATAGTCAAACAGCTCCTGTTTATAAATTAAATTTTTTCGAACACTTCTTTCATTATAAGTCTGGATTTTTTTTATTAAAAGAAAAAGTTAGTGATTTTGTTATGTATTTTTATAGAATTGAAGAAATTATAGAAAAACAAAATTCGATTTATTTTAATGTGAAAGAATTTATTGGAACATATGATGAATTTTATTGTGCCTATAATATATTTGTAAAACCAATTGAAATAAAATGTATTAAATATTCAGAAATAATTTATAAAAAGGCTTATGAAAGCGTTTATTGTAATCATAATAATAAAAAATATATATTAGCTTATAATATTAATTTAATCTGACAAATACATATGTACCTAAACTTATTTTATAATTTGTTTACCTTAATTATTGAAGTTTACAATTTTTAATTTAATAAAACTAATAGTCTGATAATGGAAAAGGTATGTGTTTTATTAATTTTGATATATTAGAATTTAACAATCGCTAAGCTACCTTCTAATGGAAGAGATCATTATAAAATACTATAAACTGCAGTTAGTAAGTATACTTTTATATATTAATGCAACACTACGAGGTTTTTTAAATGCTGTGTTACATTACAATAAACATTATATTTTAATGTATTGCTGTATTACTTTTTGTAATGTTGAAAACGTCACTTAATAATGTTGCTTAGTTTAGATTAAATAAAGTAAGTAGATTTTAATTTTAATGCAACACAACGTGATTTTTATAATGCAGTATGCAACATTTTTTAATGTAAATACAATATTAAGTTTTAAATCAAGTTTATTTTGATTTTAATACAGTGCTCCATTAAATTGTAATAAAATGTATGTATTAGATTTAAATGTTTCTTACATTAAATTTTTTTTAATGTAACCTTTGCATTATTTGGCGAAGTAACATTGCTCTGGACCTATATGAAATACATCTTGCATTGCATAGCCCTACTTTTTTTTAACTGTGTACTGCTGCGGCCAAATTGTACAAATATCCACCATGGTACGACGATAAACTAATCAATCTTAAGAACAAGAAAGACAAAGCCTACAAAGCAAATCTCAAAATCAGTTCATACGAAAGCAAACATATTATATTCACTGCGTGTAATCAAAATTTCGAGAGATACTTTGAGATAAAGTATACGAGTTATATAAGCCGTATTAAGGAAAAAATAAGAAACGATCCAAAACATTTTTGGAGATATTTTAAAGAAACACATGAAACTAATGGTTACCCAGTGTGTATGACATTCAAAGAACGTAAATCCTGTGACCCACAGGTTATATCAAACATGTTTGCGGAGTTTTTTCAATCAGTTTATAAACCGGAAGACATTGATAAGTATGAACATCCAAACAATGGTGAAAACAACGTAACCATACTAACACCAAGGATTGAAACCGAGGATATTCATCGAGGTTTAGAAGTATTCGGAGATGGATGTGGTCCTAATGGCATTCCAGCTTCATTATTGAAAGATTTCACATCGTTGGTAACTCCTCTGTGTCTTCTATTTAATCAATCATTACAACTAGCCGTATTTCCCAAGAAATGGAAAGTAACAAGAGTAACACCAATTTTCAAAACAGGAGCAAGAAATGATGTCTCTTGTTACAGAGGAATTACATCAATATCTTCAATACCCAAATTATTTGAACTGGTTGTATGCAACTCATTCAGATCTTTGGTTCCTCGATTCATCTCACAGTGTCAGCATGGTTTTATACCCAAAAGATCAACATCATCAAATCTTATTGAATTTACCAGCAACACCATTAAAGAAATTGAAATGCATAAGCAAGTTGATGTGGTGTATACTGACTTTGCCAAAGCCTTTGACTCCATCAGTCATTGTAAAACGTTGGAACAGTTATACAGATTCGGTTTTTCTAAACAGTTTGTTTCGTGGTTTAAATCATATTTGAGTAATCGCATTCAGTATATTGAGCTTAGTAATAGAAGATCAGAATCAATTCAAGCTACCTCAGGAGTTCCACATGGCTCTCATGTTGGTCCTTGGATCTTCATAATTTTCATCAATGACGTTACTGAAGTAATACAACATTCTAAGGTATTAATGTTCGCAGATGATCTCAAAATCTTTAAAACGGTAGAAAACATCGGCGATACCCATAAGCTACAAGAGGACATCGACAATCTAGCGAAATGGTGTGAGTCTAACCTCCTCAGTCTCATCATCAACAAGTGTAATAGTTTATCGTTCCATCGGAAAGTTAACCCTGTTACACAACAATATCAAATAAATGGCGTACTTTTACAAAAAGTATTCGAGATTAAAGACCTAGGGGTTACTTTCGTTGAAAACATGTGCTTTCTAAGCACATTGAGCAATGCGTTGCTTGAGCCAATTACATGCTTGGGTTTATTAAGTGTTGGACTGGGGATATTTATGACGTCAAGATCCTGTATTATGCCTACGTCAGATCTCAACTTGAATATGCTGTCAACATCTGGTGTCCTTTTTACGACGAACCTATCTGAAAAATCGAGAGTGTCCAAAAAAAGCGTATACGGTATATAACGTGTAAAGACGGATGGGATTACGGCCATGACTTACCGCACCACGTTAATCTGAAGCGATTACCATCATATGCTACTGGATGCAAAATCTATCAAATGACAACATTGGCAAATAGACGAGAGCTTTTAAAGTGTTCGTTTATTGGAAATATTTTACTTGATCAAATCGATGCACCATCCATACTGGAATCAATTAAAATAAAGGCACCGAGTAGGAATTTAAGAGATCATGAGTTCCTACATCTGAATAAACACAGAACAAACTATGGTGACAATGAAACGGTAAACATGATGTCGAAGAGTTTTAATAAAATCAACCATTTGTTCGACTTTTACTTAAGTAAAGACAGCTTTAAACGTAGCTTGAAGCAACATTTTGCTCCAACCTAAAAATATTTTTATGTCAGTTTTAATTCTTTTTTTGTTTAATTTAATTTTTATTCTACCCTGTTTAATATGTTATAAATTTAAGTCAAATTTGGAGACTTTTCTCTGTATAAATAAATAAAACCCATTTCTAGTAAATAATCACTCTAATTGGGAATGCTTTAAACTATCTCTAGAAGAAAAAATTAACTTAATGGTCCCATTAAAGACCGAGCAGCAATTAGACAAAGAAGTTCACAAATTTGTAAACGATATACAGCAATCAGCTTGGGAAAACAACCCTGAAATTTAAAAGAAAATCAAGGGAAACAACTACCCTATGAAAATTAGGGAACTCCTAGCAGAAAAAAGAAGAGCGAGAAGAGTATGGCAACAAACAAGGGCCCCCCAAGATAAAACTAATTTGAACAATCTCACACCGGAGTGAAGTTTCTAACGTTAATTTAAAGTGTAGTTTAACACTAAAAAAAAGTGTAAGAAATAAGTGGTAGAAAAAGTGTTGAAAAAATTTACTAACGTTAAAAAATGTAGCTACACAAAAAAGTGTTAAATGACCAAAAAAAAAAAAAAACAATTTCCAGAATTTCAATATAAAATTAATAATGCAAAAAGGTTTGGCAAAATTGTCGAAACTTATCAAATTTCGAATTAATCAAAACGAAATTATGTTATTTTAATTAACTTAATAAACCATTAAAAAGTTTTGAATGCTAAAATGAGGGCGAAATTACAGCATTAAACAAAATAACACAAATCTCAGAGATGTGCTCATGTACTCACTATACTCAACGGTTCAGCAATACAATAAGCTAGTTAGGCGTGCACATGCCATTCTGTTATGATGGGTTGGGCTCAAATAACAAATTTTCAAAAAATGATAAATTTTCAAAACTTAACAAATTTTTCGAATTTATTTGGAAGCGGTACTACACTAAGTCAATTAACACAAATCTCAGAGATGTGCTCATATACTCACTATACTCAACGGTTTGGGAATACAATAAGCTAGTTGATGTGCCTATGCCATTCTGTTATGATGGGTTGGGCTCAAATAACAAATTTTCAAAAAATGATAAATTTTCAAAACGTAACAAATTTTTCGAATTTATTTGGAAGCGGTACTACACTAAGTCAATTAACACAAATCTCAGAGATGTGCTCATATACTCACTATACTCAACGGTTTGGGAATACAATAAGCTAGTTGATGTGCCTATGCCATTCTGTTATGATGGGTTGGGCTCAAATAACAAATTTTCAAAAAATGATAAATTTTCAAAACGTAACAAATTTTTCGAATTTATTTGGAAGCGGTACTACACTAAGTCAATTAACACAAATCTCAGAGATGTGCTCATATACTCACTATACTCAACGGTTTGGGAATACAATAAGCTAGTTGATGTGCCTATGCCATTCTGTTATGATGGGTTGGGCTCAAATAACAAATTTTCAAAAAATGATAAATTTTCAAAACTTAACAAATTTTTCGAATTTATTTGGAAGCAGTACTACACTAAGTCAATTAACACAAATCTCAGAGATGTGCTCATATACTCACTATACTCAACGGTTTGGGAATATAATAAGCTAGTTGATGTGCCTATGCCATTCTGTTATGATGGGTTGGGCTCAAATAACAAATTTTCAAAAAATGATAAATTTTCAAAACTTAACAAATTTTTCGAATTTATTTGGAAGCGGTACTACACTAAGTCAATTAACACAAATCTCAGAGATGTGCTCATATACTCACTATACTCAACGGTTTGGGAATACAATAAGCTAGTTGATGTGTTTATGCCATTCTGTTATGATGGGTTGGGCTCAAATAACAAATTTTCAAAAAATGATAAATTTTCAAAACTTAACAAATTTTTCAGGGACCATTTTGCAGTGACCATAAACTGTAAATCGGCCCAATCGCCCGTGAATTTCACACTGCCAATAAATTTAAAACTGCATATTTCAGATTTTTTGAAAGTTGGTGATTTTTCTAATTTATTCAATGGATGTTTAAATAAAAATTTAGATTTTAAATCGCGTGCATCGTCCGTTTTAATGTAATCTGCGATGACTTCTTTTGAAATAATGTTGCTTCGAATTGAGACATCATTATTACAGTATTGAGGCAAGTCAGATTTAATTTCGCTAATTGAACTTTCAATGTCTGCACTCATATCACGATCTTTATGTGATACTATAACATCGGTAATATCTTCAATTTTCTCTAGATTCGATTGAAGAGTTTTTTTTTTTTTTTTTTTTTTTCGCTGGCGCTACATCCCATAGTGGGATTTGGCCGCTTCATGCTGAAGTTTCGTAATCATTTTTTTTAACAGATAATGAATGATTAATTCATTGATCCTACCCTTAACCAGCCGTGATTTTTTCATCACCCGCCGGGAATCGAACCCGGGACCTCCGGAGCTTAAGCAAGCATGCTAACCACTGTGCCACCGGGGCGGCAAATTCAAGAGTTTCCAGAGATTTAATAATTGATTGCATATTTTACTTCGGTCTAAAAAGACCAAAGTATTGAAATCCTGTCAAAAATGACGAAAAATTTGGTTGGTCCAAAACCACTTTTCTCGACGTTTTGAAAGTCCCTGAGTCTGAAAATGCAAAAAAAAAAAAAATGTCCGTCCGTCTGTCTGTGTGTCTGTGTGTCTGTGTGTCTGGACCCATGGTATCTCGAGAACGGCTTGTCCGATTTGGATTTTTTTTACGCCAATCTGTTTCTATGGTCAAGGCGGAGATTTGAAAAGCTTTTGGAGACTGTACATCAAAGGGGTGGGGTACCTGCCATACGAATTGACCCAAAATACCTGCTTTTATAAATATGTATTTACGATTTTTTTATACATGCTTATTTCATTATTGAATTGGGCATTGAATTGGGAATTGATTTGAAGGTTAAATTAGGGGTCAATTTGCGCGTTGAGTTGGAGTTGAGTTGGAGTTGAGTTGGGGTTGGATTTGGATGTAGTGAATAGTTAACAAACTATTTATATGATGGAACTTGCCTATTTATCAACCGATTATTATGAAATTCAATGTGTATGTTAGAAATGGGATTCCAAAATGAGTTTTGGATGAAGTTCTGGAATATGGCCAAGTAGGATGGAACTTGCCCATTTCTCAACCGATTACGATGAAATTCGACATTTGTATTTGAAATGGGATTCTAAAATGTTTTTTGAATGAAGTTCTGGAATTTTAAAACGATTTCTGGATGAAGTTCTGGAATATGGCCAAGTATGATGGAACTTGCCCATTTCTCAACCGATTATTATGAAATTTAATTTGTATGTTAGAAATGGGATTCTAAAATGAGTTTTGGATGAAGTTCTGGAATATGGCCAAGTATGTTGGAACTTGGCTATTTCTCAACCGATTATGATGAAATTCGACATGTGTATTCAAATTGGGAATCTGAAATGAGTTTTGGACGAAGTTCAGGAATATGGCCAAGTATGATGGAACTTTGCTATTTCTTAACCGATTATGATGAAATTTGATATGTGTGTTGGAAATGGGATTATAAAATGATTTTTGGATAAAGCTTTGGAATATGGCTTTGTTCCATCCTGGAACTCAGTTATTCCTTACCCGTTTGTTATGAAATTTGACATGCAATTTGTAAATGGGATTCTAAAATGAGTTTTTGGATAAGTTCCTGGAATATAGTCAGTTAAACGGTTAGAAGTATCAGTATAGTTTGTTATACTATTTTCGGTATAAAGTTCTAGAATACGATTTTTCGTTTTAAATTGGATGCCTGTACCTATGTTATTGAAGCTTTTGACCTGTTTGTCTGTTGTTGTATAAGTAAATATAATTTGGTTAAAATAGAAATCAATAATGTCAAAACTGTCACACCAACTTTATGACATTATTGAAGATACCAAAGACCGAAGTTCTGATCACCTCGTGAGGTTTCAGCCCTTTATATTTTTTGAATTAAATTTACTATTTTGCAACGATTAGTTTTATTATTTTTTAATTTCAATTCAGAACAAAGATTAACCACCAAATGGCAGTTTCAACCTTTCCCGATATCCAAATCATTAACATCACTAATGTTTAATTTGTTTAAAGCCAAAACCAAACTTAGTAGGCTAATAGAGCTCTGTTTTAGCTTATAATTATATTTTTTATGTAAAACCGACATGATAATTTAATCTACTAAAGTAAATTACAGAGAATAACGATAAAAAAATAAACAATTTAAAATCCAGTAATAAAGAAAATCCAATAAAAAGCTAATGTCAATAATATAATGTACTAGCAAATCAATATAAAATCAGTTTTAAAACAGTTTTTGAAAATTTGTTATTTGAGCCCAACCCATCATAACAGAATGGCATAGGCACATCAACTAGCTTATTATATTCCCAAACCGTTGAGTATAGTGAGTATATGAGCACATCTCTGAGATTTGTGTTAATTGACTTAGTGTAGTACCGCTTCCAAATAAATTCGAAAAATTTGTTAAGTTTTGAAAATTTATCATTTTTTGAAAATTTGTTATTTGAGCCCAACCCATCATAACAGAATGGCATAGGCACATCAACTAGCTTATTATATTCCCAAACCGTTGAGTGTAGTGAGTATATGAGCACATCTCTGAGATTTGTGTTAATTGACTTAGTGTAGTACTGCTTCCAAATAAATTCGAAAAATTTGTTAAGTTTTGAAAATTTATCATTTTTTGAAAATTTGTTATTTGAGCCCAACCCGTCATAACAGAATGGCATAGGCACATCAACTAACTTATTGTATTCCCAAACCGTTGAGTATAGTGAGTATATGAGCACATCTCTGAGATTTGTGTTAATTGACTTAGTGTAGTACTGCTTCCAAATAAATTCGAAAAATTTGTTACGTTTGGAAAATTTATCATTTTTTGAAAATTTGTTATTTGAGCCCAACCCATCATAACAGAATGGCATAGGCACATCAACTAGCTTATTGTATTCCCAAACCGTTGAGTATAGTGAGTATATGAGCACATCTCTGAGATTTGTGTTAATTGACTTAGTGTAGTACCGCTTCCAAATAAATTCGAAAAATTTGTTAAGTTTTGAAAATTTATCATTTTTTGAAAATTTGTTATTTGAGCCCAACCCATCATAACAGAATGGCATAGGCACATCAACTAGCTTATTGTATTCCCAAACCGTTGAGTATAGTGAGTATATGAGCACATCTCTGAGATTTGTGTTAATTGACTTAGTGTAGTACCGCTTCCAAATAAATTCGAAAAATTTGTTAAGTTTTGAAAATTTATCATTTTTTGAAAATTTGTTATTTGAGCCCAACCCGTCATAACAGAATGGCATAGGCACATCAACTAGCTTATTGTATTCCCAAACCGTTGAGTATAGTGAGTATATGAGCACATCTCTGAGATTTGTGTTAATTGACTTAGTGTAGTACCGCTTCCAAATAAATTCGAAAAATTTGTTAAGTTTTGAAAATTTATCATTTTTTGAAAATTTGTTATTTGAGCCCAACCCATCATAACAGAATGGCATAGGCACATCAACTAGCTTATTATATTCCCAAACCGTTGAGTATAGTGAGTATATGAGCACATCTCTGAGATTTGTGTTAATTGACTTAGTGTAGGACCGCTTCCAAATAAATTCGAAAAATTTGTTAAGTTTTGAAAATTTATCATTTTTTGAAAATTTGTTATTTGAGCCCAACCCATCATAACAGAATGGCATGTGCACGCCTAACTAGCTTATTGTATTGCTGAACCGTTGAGTATAGTGAGTACATGAGCACATCTCTGAGATTTGTGTTATTTTGTTTAATGCTGTAATTTCGCCCTCATTTTAGCATTCAAAACTTTTTAATGGTTTATTAAGTTAATTAAAATAACATAATTTCGTTTTGATTAATTCGAAATTTGATAAGTTTCGACAATTTTGCCAAACCTTTTTGCATTATTAATTTTATATTGAAATTCTGGAAATTGTTTTTTTTTTTTTTTTGTCATTTAACACTTTTTTGTGTAGCTACATTTTTTAACGTTAGTAAATTTTTTCAACACTTTTTCTACCACTTATTTCTTACACTTTTTTTTAGTGTTAAACTACACTTTAAATTAACGTTAGAAACTTCACTCCGGTCAATCTCACTCAACAATTAAGAAGAGGGATCAAAGAATTGAAAGATGAATCAATTAACAACTATTTAAGAAACTTAACCAATGATAGCAGTACTGATTATTATCTTTGCAAAGCAACCAAAAGAATTAAAAGACCAATAATGCAGAATCCTCCAATAAGAGTAGCAGGCGGGAAATGGGCTAGAAATAATGAAGACAACACGTGAAGACCAAACGTTGGAATCCGAGATAATAAATGAACAAGCTGTGCAAGAAAGTAAAGAAATCTTAACGACAACGTCAAAAAAAGTCATGCGGGAGATAAAAGCAAATATGAAACAAAAGAGGCTCCTGGCTACGATCTGATTACTGAAGAAGTCTTAAAAGAACTGCCAAGGAAAGCTCTGGTGAAGCTCACCAATCTTATAAATGCAGCATTTAGAATTAAATGTGTATTTATCTTGTGAAAAATTGCAGTAGTAATTATGATCACAAAACCTGGGAAACCACCACACATAACCTCATCTTATAGGCCAATTTCGCTGTTCCCAGTCATTTCCAAACACTTTGAGAAGCTACTGTTTAAATCCCATAATCGAGAATAAAAACTTGATCCAAAATCATCAGTTCGGTTTTCGTAACCAACACTCAACAATTGATCAAGTTCATAGAATAACCAGTATAATTGAGAAAGCCCTAGAGTAGAAAAAAGTCTGTCCAACGAGTTTTTTTTCAGTTTTTAAATTTTCCTTTTAAATATAAAGATAGAAATTAAACCGTAAAATAAAATCTTCATTCTTATTTGGTGATGATGTCTTGGGTCCGATACAAAGTAGATTTCCTAACAACATTGCACTGAAAGAAAAAACGAATAACTTAAGCTAGTTTAAAATGTTTTAGTTGTAAGTACCCATTTTTTGGTTAATTTGTCGAAAATATGCTCTAGTAAATTTGAGCCATGTAAGTTTTAAAATACAAAACTAGCTAAGTTATTACTTTCTTTTACGTAAGTAAAATAAAGTATAGTAATCATGAAAATTTTCGACCTTGAGATTATTGAAGATTTATCTGTTTTGAGGTCCCCTGAGTCCGAAAAAGTGGGTTTCGAAATGATGTCTGTCTGTCAGTCTGTCCGTCTGTCTGTCCGTCTGTCTGTCAGTCTGTGTCCACTCTACAGCCCAGATGGCTTAACCAATCGAACTGAAATTTCAGATTTAAGCTTTTTTGATAAATTGGGAGGTCCCAGTGAATTTTGCTCCAAATCGGTCAACCGGAAGTAGCCACTCCCGTGGGGCAGAAAATTTGTTTTGCAAATATCTGAAAAAGTATAAGGTTTACAAAAAACTACTAAAATAAAATGTTTCCAAAAACTAAAAGTAAAAAAAAATAAACAAAAAAAAATTAAAAATTAAAAAAAAAATTTAAAAAAAAAAAATTTAAAAAAAAATTTAAAAAATTTTATAAAAAAAATAAAATTGATGTGTGGCCAACACATTTCTTCTACGAACAGGGAATTTTGAGACACCAATTACGCAAACTTCTTACAAATTTATTATTTTTTATTACTTTCTTTTACATAAGTAAAGCTTAAATCTAAAGTTTTTGTTCGATTGGTTAAGCCATATGGGCTACTTATATGGGCCACTTTTTCGGACTCAAGGGACCTCAAAACAGATATATCTTCATTAATCTCTTACATAATATTTGGGGTTCCAGGTCCCAGATTCCGTAAAACAGAAAATTTATTTTAAAAATATTTCAAAAATATACAATTTACAGAAAACATGAAAAAATAAAAACAATCTTAATAAAGTTTGCAAGAAATTTGCATTATAAAAGTTTCTTAAAATTCGCTGTTCGTAAAAGAATGTCGTGTGTTGGCCACACCTCCATTTTTTTTTTTCGTGTACAGTTGTAATAACCCATGTTTTGGTTAATTTGTTGAGAAATGCTCTATAGTTAATTTGAAGCGTGCAAGTTTTAAAATACAAAACAACTATGTTATTATTTTATTTTTTTTATTTTTTTAATAAAATTGCATGTTATTCTTGGTATTTTATAATGAAAATGTTCATAAATTTCTATGTAAATGCTCATAAGTTAAATTAATTTAACTTAGATGCATATTCTCTTAACTTTGTTTAAATTTATTAAAAAAATAATCAATACGACGATGCAGTAGTTAATCTAAAGTATGGCAAAGTTAAATTTACTTATGTGCTTTGGTTGATTTAAACAAGGCTAGGTTTTAAAATATCGAACTGACCAATTTAAGTTAATTTTTTGTCGATTATTTCTGCTAAAGTATGTATTATAAATTTAATCGTACTGTAAATTTTTCTAATAATTAGGGTCACATGTACTGTAAGAACAGCTCATATGTCCATCTGACGTGTAGCATCAGTTCAATGAATATTTGAATGCAATTTTTCGTATTTCTTAATGAAAATTTTGATTAAGACAAATATTAATCGCTGCAGTAGTTAATCTAAAGTATGACGAAATTAAACCTACTTTTGTACTTTGGTTGGTTTAAACCAGGCCATGTTTTAAAATATGAAACTGACTAAGTTGAGTTATTCTTGGTCCGTTACTTCTGTTAAGTATTGTATTATATGTATATAATAGAGCACTTTCTAGATATAACCATGCAGTTGTTAATTTAAACAAGAGTGAGGTAAAATATATTGATATGCAGAAGTTAGCTTTACGTAAGTATAGGATCTTTTATTTTGTTTATTTTAACTGGTTTTGCATTTTGTTTTTTTAAGAGAGTTTGACGAAACACCTGGTTGTTTTTTATTGGTTCTGAATTTCTGATTCTAGAAAATAATTGTAAATTCTCTTGAATTATTCTCTTAAATTAATGCATAAAGCCAACAATTTTATTCGTTATTGCTGCATTTTAACGTGTAATTTTAAAGTGATAGTGAGTGAATATTGATAAAAAAGGTAACATTAAAAATAAATGAGTGTTAAAAGTGAAGTAATTTTTAATATACATACATATGTAATTGTTATTAGACTCGTATTATAATAATATGTATTATAGTAATTAGATTCGAGTGGGCAGGTAAATTTATTAAGTTTTTAATTAAGTAATATACCCTTAATCGTATATACATACATCAGCATTTTGATTTTAAAACAGCAAAAATTTTGGAAATTTAAACTTCATGATTTTTGATTTATTTTATTTTTGGTGTACGTGTACTAGTTGCAAAAATAAAAAATACCGTTATTTTATTTTTGTGATATAGGGTGTATGTTTCGCACAGGATGGTCCCAAAGTTTTGAAAAAATGGTAAAACGCCATTTGGAGTAAACTTCAAAGCAATTTTATGAATTAAATAGTTAATCGATTTTAATTTTTTTTTTTGTGTTTATTAGAGTAAATACTGAAATTAAGAATTCTTATAAAAATTTTATCAAAATTCAATTTCTTCGACCTAAAATATACCGGTAAAATATTAAATGACTTATTAAATTAACCCCTGATTTTAACATTTTTTTTTTTTGCTCAAAATAAAGTTTAACTAATCAACTATCGCATATTTAAATATAAATGTAGTGTTATTTTTTGTTTTTAAACTACACAAATTCAAACAAAGGGCATTCTACCCGCTACACTTATGATACACTTTTACATTTTTTCTCATTTTTAATTTTGATAAGCTAGTAACGTAAGTAGACTAAGAACCGAAACTCCCATGAATTTTAATTTCACTTATTCGAAATGTATGACCATCTCGAACAAAAACAAAGCAAAATTGATGAAGGGTTTGTTAGACGTCAATTTATAAATTTATTTTGAAATATAATGTTCACCAACAATTTTTAAATTTGAAAATGATTTAGTTACAAATTTATTTTTTGCCTTGGATATAAAACAATGATAACCGAGTTCCCTTTATATTAATTGAGCTTTGCTAACAACTTTGCAATTGTAATTTAACTTCATCATATTCTTCTCTCATGGCATATTCAAAGTGCATTGCTGATTCCCTTGATTTAGCCTATTCGTATAGTTGTCGTGGTGTTTGAATTGACCCCTTTGTTGAACTGTAGCGATAGGCACCTCTAGGACTTAGATTAATTAAATTGCTTCTATTTTTATATTGTGTTCTAGCTCAGTCTGACATATAGAAAATCTTTTTGATGGACAACATCATTTCTTTTTTGGAAAATTCAATCATTTTAGTTTTGAATAGATGTACCGCGATGCTATCGTATTCCATACAATTTGAAATAATAATGAATGTTTCATGTTTCACAACAGTGCTCTCAGGATCCTTATAATAAATACGAACGGATGAATAGTGGCTTGTGCAATATTCCAGTGATGACCTTGCACTGAATCTTTCAATTCTTTTGTACTAAAATTTTCTGATTATAATGGGAAATCTTTTCTTTTATATCAGGTAGTTTTAGGAATAAATAAATAAATTCAGAATTGCGTTTACACTGTGAAACAAAGAGATAAGAAATTAAATCATAAATTGAATTGCGAGAGGAGAACCATCAATATTTAAATGAGTGTAGTTTGAAAAGAAAACAACACAAAGGGAACTGACGGTTATCACTGTTTTAAACCCAAGGCAAAACATATATTAGTGACTAAATCATTTTCAAATTCAAAAATCATTAGTGAACATTATATTTAAAAATAAATATATAAACCTAACCCTTTCGTCAATTTTGCTTTGTCTTTTTTAGATGCTCGTAAATTTCGACGAAGGGAAATAAAAAACTTCCAGAAATCAAGACTCATGCGAATTTCGGTTCTTAGTCTACTTCCGTTACTAAATTATTAAAATTAGAAAGGAGAAAAATGTAAAAGTGTACCATGCGGGTAGAATGGCCTTTGTTTGAATTTGTGTAGTTTAAAAACAAAAAATAACACTACATTTATATTTAAATATGCGATAGTTGATTAGTTAAACTTTATTTTGAGCAAAAAAAAAAATGTTAAAATCAGGGGTTAATTTAATAAGTCATTTAATATTTTACCGTTATATTTCAGGCCGAAGAAATTGAAATTTGATAAAAATTGTATAAGAATAACACAAAAAAAAAATTTAAAATTGATTAATTATTTAATTCATAAAATTGCTTTGAAGTTTACTCCAAATGGCGTTATTTACCATTTTTGCAAAACTTTGAGACCATTCTGTGCGCAACATACACACACCCTATATCAAAAAAAAATAAAATAACGGTATTTTTTATTTTTGCAACTACTACACGTACATACACCAAAAATAAAGCAAATCAAAATTCATGAAGTTCAGTCACTGCTGCCCAAAAATGAAATTCCTCATATTATGCTATTCAGTGCTATTCAGGAAATCACAATTAAAAATCTGTACATGAAAGAAAATAAGCGTCGCATTCATATTGGTAAAATTCTATTTGTGTTTGAATTTTACTGTTATTTAATATTATAATGAAATAAAAGGATAATGATAAATAACGGTAAAATTCAAACACAAATAGAATTTTACGCATATGAATACGACGCATATTTTTCTTCATGTACAGATTTTAAATATTTTACAGTTATCGAAAACCGTTATTCGTACTATAATGAAGATTAAGATTGTATTTAAAAATTATGCAAATGATTAAATTATTATACATTTGAATTTCTATATTCTTACTAGATCTTTTTATTATGTTTAAACGTTTATTAAATCAAAATTATTCCCGATTTGCGACATTTGCGAATTAAAATAGTTTATGAGGTTAACAATATTTTTCAACAATGTGAATTACATAGCTTAATCTCTAATGATTTGTTTTTAAAAATTTTCATTTCTCTGCTTTATTATTATTTACCTTAGATACTGGTCAATATGCCTCAACCATCAATATTAGCGATGAAAATTATAATCTACTTAAAATTAAACTCAAACATATGAGAACACCATGGGACGATGTCATTAAGATGTGGAAAGAAACAGCAGAAAGGAGAATAGAAAAAAATCTGTGGTCAAAAGGTAAAACATCATATTTCATGTTTCAAAATTTTTCTAAACAGTTAGAAAAATTTTAATATTATATTAATTTTTCACTTACGTCGACTTAATTTGCTATGGATTTGCGACTTAAGCCTTTGGTCACAAGGTGTTACCACTTAAGTCCAACTAAGTTAGGTTAAAGGAGAGATAGAACACGTTGAACATTAAAAAGGTAAAACAGCTTAAGTCGACTTAAGATAGTTTACCTTTTGAGCACAGAAATATAACTAATAAGGATTCAAATATGAATTCCATACTGGAACAATAGGCATTATTTCCATATTTCCAAGTTCCAGAACTTGTAGTAGGTATACTTACAAAAATATGGTTTGTTTTTCTAGCGAATTAATTATGTATATTTTTGCTTGCAGATATCTTACGATTCTCTGAAAAGATACCCGGGTCGTCACAACATTTATGAAAAGTGGGATCAGTATTTAGGAATCAAAATATTTTCAAAAATAATGTGACGGATCACCGAACCAAGCTTTTATTTGAAACCATCCTAAAAATAAAAGAGCAGTTAACAATGTGTAATAAATTTTGATTGTTTTTTTTTAATAAATCTTGGGTTGAATTTTTATATTGCTTTTGCCGGCGAAACCCAGATGTTCTTAAAATAGATACAAATTTAAATTTGATTTTCATTTAAATCTAACGTTCCAATTTACATTACACATCATTTTATAACGTTTTTTCTTACTTATTTCTGATTGAGGCCAAGTTTCCGCTGTAATAAAAACAAAAGAAAGTAACAAACAAATATGTTATACATTTCTTTTGCTCTTACATTACTAAACTTTGAAAACGATGTGGAATTTAAACTGAAACGTTAGAAATAAATAAAAACTGAAGTGTTCAATTTGAATTTTAAACTAATTTTATGTTTAATTTAGAAACTTTTGCATCCTGCCGAGAAACCGTTTATACATTTTGTAATCTCCTATTCTTATTTGAATAATAATATTAGTTACTCGTACAACTTATTACATATTTTATTTTTAAACACGTGCAATTTGCAATTAATGTATCTGTTACCAGCCGCCATTCCACCTGCCTTACAAAGAAATAATAAAAAAAAAATCATATAAAAACCTACTATTGCCGACGCTCACATGAATTTTATAATAAACGCGGAAAATTCTAATGACCTTAACAAAAAATTACATTTAATTTGCCAGGACAATGAATTAAAGCAGGAGAAAGTACAACCACTCCTGGGTGCCATCGGGGATGACAAAAATTTTAACGAATTTAATGTCATACTATGTAGATGATCATAAATTTAAAATTGGAAGTTTTTTGGAAGCGTTGGACACATGTTTTAAAATTTTCCATATCTTCGAACTCGGATATCCTAAAGCTGCATACAATCCATGAATGTTTATCCAGTTAATTTTTTATGAAATTAGAACTAAATATGATGACCCAGTTCCGGCAGTTCTAACTCTCTGCCAAGATTTAAAACAAGATTTACAACAGGACCCTTAAAATATTTTGGAAATTTATATGGACAATAAATTCGCGTCATACATATTATATATTTAGTATATAGGTAGTGAGCATTTACGTAATATATAATAAGTATACATCAAGTATTGTTATAGTTTAAGTAGCATTTAATGAATTTGGCCTTAAATATTTATTTATGTTGAATTTAATAAATTAATACACATTTATTATTTATTTATAAAATACATACATTATATTGTATTTATGTATATAACATATTACATGTTACATATATATATATATATTTTATTTTTTTTATTATTACTTAATATGTTTATAATAAATGAATTAAATTAGTATCATCTGTTATTTCAAATTCCACACTTTCGCATTGTCGTATTAAACATTTCCTTAGTTAATTTTCGCTTAATTTTGTTTAATATTACAGCAGTGGTTAATTTAACCTAATAACCTAATTTAGTATAGGTTATTTTTTCTAAGCTGTAAATCAAAATTTTGTTTAAATTTACCTCTCCGCTTAGCTAACTATAGTTCAGTTTAACTAGGCAATCAGTTGAAAATTTGTTAACAATAACCTTTCTAATTAGTTATTTTAATGTTTGGAAAAAGTTGTCGTAACTGAGCAATTAGTTCGAAATGTTTATTTAACTTAACAATTGTTTAAATAATTAGTTAATAATAACGTAAGACCTTGGTTATGTTAAATGAATAACAAAGGTTAAAATTCAGAAACAGTCACTGATGCAATTAGTTTGAATTGACCCATCGCAAGGTTAAAAATTTAAAAATAACCTAGCAAATTTAGTATTATAGAACACGCGCTTAGTTGGCTGAAAAACAATCGATATGCTAAGTTAATTTAAATGTTGTTTTCGTTTATTATTACCCAGTTATTTTTTTCAGTGTATATGCCTTATTCAAATTATGGCGGTAAAGAACTTCTCTATAGCCATACTGAAACTTAAATTGATTTTTTCTGAGATAATTTTATTTCTAAATTTAAACTTTATATTACAATATATAAATTTGACTTTTGTCCTTAAGCGTATATACTTTAGACACCACTGTAAAATTCAATAAAACGTTATGAAAACTTCTGTTTATAATTAATTTCCCGCTAGATGACGGGATACACGATCGAAACATAAGTGTTTAATAAATAAAAGTAAGTAAAATAACAATTAAATCGTTTTAAATAAAAAATAAACTAAGCTAACTTAAATGGAATATAAGACTTCCTGCATAATGTTTATCTCACCTTAAAATGTTTATAATGATGAATATAAATCATCATAATTTTTTACCATTTTCCGAAATCTTTAACGTCAAAATGCCCAAAAATATCAAACTACATTAATGGGAATAAGTGAACCCTATATAAAGCAAGTTTTATTATAATTTTATATATTTAACGAATAAAGGTATACTCCCGGTATGGTACATAACTATTCTGGGAAAAGTAGCAAATATTTATAGAATCATTTACTAAATTCAAAAACATACATACATATTTACCTTATACAATGACAGCTTTCTGTACAAAATTTAATAATTACTAATTTAATTACGTGTGCGTCATGCTCCATTAAAACAATTTTGTGGGAAAGCTGGTCGAATGTCCCAATTTCATTGAATAAAGTGTATAATAAACACCAAATTTATCTCATTCTAAAATAGCGGATATTGATATGTAGACATAAGTGTTATAATTGTAAATTATTTAACTAACTTTTTTTGTTGGTAGATCTAAACGGTTTATCCTTTTAGTCTATGACTACAAGAATTCCATACACTGTGAACATATTTGCGTAATTTCGAAGCAAACATTGTTCGGAACAGAACAATTACTAAACCTATATATGTAATTTGATTAACTTACTTACAAACGGAACTTAAAAACTTGAACTAAATGGCTCTTAAACAGTTATGCAGGTTGTCGCCTTCACTTTGATGTTTAACTGATATCACAAAATAATTTTTAATTTTTTTTTTAACACTCAAAAACTATAAATCTCACTCAGATAACTTTTATTGTATTCCAAAATTCTAATAAAAAAGGTAATCTACTTTATTAAAGTTTGTATAACTATAATTTTTTTTTTTTAATTATTAACACAGCTGGTTGTTGGCGAAGAGAAGTTCAAGATAAAACTATTTATGCATTAAACTTATTCGTCGTAGATGTTATAATTTTTGCAATCCAAAATATTCTGAATGTTTCAAAATTGGTTTGGTACAAAGAGGGGATTTTCGCTTATTAATTCAAAATAGTTTGAATATTGGAAAAGTAATTTATAGTAAGTTTATCCTATTTTTGTGTTTGCTTCCGTGTTTGCTTATTGTTTTTTTTAATAAAGGTACAGTGCAGTGCAAAAAACTGTTCTACTTATTTTTTTACAAATTGCAGTCTTGGTCGCTAAAATTACAAAACTTTTGATTTTACATACTGTTGCAACGCAACAATTCATATCAATATATTCTAGAACTTGTTATCATATATGCTGTAATTGCAGAAGAACACTCGTAATCCAAAGATTTTATTTACACCTGCAAAACAAAACAAAGCATCAGCTAAAACATTAATCACAATAAATACAATTTTGAATTTTGATACTTACTAGATACTTATCTTTTATACTTGAATTTTATTATTTTGTATTTCCATTATTTTGTTGTAATGTTTACCTGAAATCAAATAGTAAAATTTATTATTTTAAACTCCTACTTTCTTATTTTTTAAATACTTATCTTGTTAATCTGTTAGTATGTATATGTACATATTCCATTAAATACAGTAAGATCAAAAAGTACCGGGAATTTGTAATTTAAATGAACCACGCTGAACCGATCCAGTTATTTTTTTTTTTGAAGTGAAACTTCTTTAGCGAAGGTAGTGAGTCTAATAAAAATAAAACGCTTTTCAAAGTGAAACGCATTAGTACTTTAACTTGCTGTTTTTATGAACAATTCTCATACAAAAGAGGTAGAAAAAAATAAAATGCTACAATGCATTAAAATATACAGTATATTGTATCTCGTATTTCTATTATATTTCGTCTATTTTTTGATTTTTTGTTTATTTCAATTTTAATACAGAAAATACCAAAAAACAATTTTGTGGAATTCCACACCAAAACGGATCATTTCAATCATAAATAATTTTACACAATTTGAAAAAATTTGATTACATCATTAATATCTAAAGCAAGTTCTATTCCAGAAACGGGAAAAATATTCTTGTATAAGCATAGATAAATTGGGTCAATCATAATTTAAATAGTTTGCTTTCAAAGCCATGAGAAATATAAATTTAACCCTGCGTGTGTACAATGGTTCTTTGAAGGAACGGTCTAAATTTGAAACTCACGCGTTGGCATGACGATTACAGGTTTCAGCGCCTATTGATAGAGGTATCAACCATCGAAATCGGAGCACAATTGCAGATTTTCGATTTTTATGGCTCTGAATTTGTGGGCTATAGTTCAGTTGATTTTCAATAAAATTGAATTTTCTGCGAAATGTGTAGAAATATTCGAGCGATCCAATTGACCCTTGGCATGACGATTACAGGTTTCAGCGCCTATTGATAGAGGTATCAACCATCGAAATCGGAGCACAATTGCAGATTTTCGATTTTTCTGGCTCTGAATTTGTGGGCTATAGTTCAGTTGATTTTCAATAAAATTGAATTTTCTGCGAAATGTGTAGAAATATTTGAGCGATCCAATTGACCCTTGGCATGACGATTACAGGTTTCAGCGCCTATTGATAGAGGTATCAACCATCGAAATCGGAGCACAATTGCAGATTTTCGATTTTTCTGGCTCTGCATTTGTGGGCTATAGTTCAGTTGTTTTTCAATAAAATTAAATTTTCTGCGAAATGTGTAGAAATATTTGAGCGATCCAACTGACCGTTGGCATGACGATTACAGGTTTCAGAGCCTATTGATAGAGGTATCAACCATCGAAATCGGAGCACAATTGCAGATTTTCGATTTTTCTGGCTCTCAATTTGTGGGCTATAGTTCAGTTGATTTTCAATAAAATTAAATTTTCTGCGAAATGTGTAAAAATATTCGGGCGATTCAACTGACCGTTGGCATGACGATTACAGGTTTCAACGCCTATTGATAGAGGTATCAACCATCGAAATCGGAGCACAATTGCAGATTTTCGATTTTTCTGGCTCTGAATTTGTGGGCTATAGTTCAGTTGATTTTCAATAAAATTGAATTTTCTGCGAAATGTGTAAAAATATTCGGGCGATTCAACTGACCGTTGGCATGACGATTACAGGTTTCAACGCCTATTGATAGAGGTATCAACCATCGAAATCGGAGCACAATTGCAGATTTTCGATTTTTCTGGCTCTGAATTTGTGGGCTATAGTTCAGTTGATTTTCAATAAAATTGAATTTTCTGCGAAATGTGTAAAAATATTCAGGCGATTCAACTGACCGTTGGCATGACGATTACAGGTTTCAGCGCCTATTGATAGAGGTATCAACCATCGAAATCGGAGCACAATTGCAGATTTTCGATTTTTCTGACTCTGAATTTGTGGGCTATAGTTCAGTTCATTTTCAATAAAATTGAATTTTTTGCGAAATGTGTAAAAATATTCGGGCGATTCAACTGACCGCTGGCATGACGATTACAGGTTTCAACGCCTATTGATAGAGGTATCAACCATCGAAATCGGAGCACAATTGCAGATTTGCGATTTTTCTGGCTCTGAATTTGTGGGCTATAGTTCAGCTGATTTTCAATAAAATTGAATTTTCTGCGAAATGTGTAGAAATATTCGGGCGATTCAACTGACCGTTGGCATGACGATTACAGGTTTCAACGCCTATTGATAGAGGTATCAACCATCGAAATCGGAGTACAATTGCAGATTTTCGATTTTTCTGGCTCTGAATTTGTGGGATATAGTTCAGTTGATTTTCAATAAAATTGGGTTTCCTGCGAAATGTGTAGAAATATTCGAGCGATTCACATGACCGTTGATAGAGGTATCAACCATCGAAATCGGAGCACAATTGCAGATTTTCGATTTTTCTGGCTCTGAATTTGTGGGCTATAGTTCAGTTGATTTTCAATAAAATTGAATTTTCTGCGAAATGTGTAAAAATATTCGGGCGATTCAACTGACCGTTGGCATGACGATTACAGGTTTCAACGCCTATTGATAGAGGTATCAACCATCGAAATCGGAGCACAATTGCAGATTTTCGATTTTTCTGGCTCTGAATTTGTGGGCTATAGTTCAGTTGATTTTCAATAAAATTGAATTTTCTGCGAAATGTGTAGAAATATTCGAGCGATCCAAATGACCGTTGGCATGGCGATTACAGGTTGCAACGTCTATTGATAGAGGTATCAACCATCGAAATCGGAGCACAATTGCAGATTTTCGATTTTTCTGGCTCTGAATTTGTGGGATATAGTTCAGTTGATTTTCAATAAAATTGGATTTCCTGCGAAATGTGTAGAAATATTCGAGCGATTCACATGACCGTTGATAGAGGTATCAACTATCAACCATCGAAATCGGAGCACAATTGCAGATTTTCGATTTTTCTGGCTCTGAATTTGTGGGCTATAGTTCAGTTGATTTTCAATAAAATTGAATTTTCTGCGAAATGTGTAGAAATATTTGAGCGATCCAATTGACCCTTGGCATGACGATTACAGGTTTCAGCGCCTATTGATAGAGGTATCAACCATCGAAATAGGAGCACAATTGCAGATTTTCGATTTTTCTGGCTCTGAATTTGTGGGCTATAGTTCAGTTGATTTTCAATAAAATTGAATTTTCTGCGAAATGTGTAAAAATATTCGGGCGATTCAACTGACCGTTGGCATGACGATTACAGGTTTCAACGCCTATTGATAGAGGTATCAACCATCGAAATCGGAGCACAATTGCAGATTTGCGATTTTTCTGGCTCTGAATTTGTGGGCTATAGTTCAGTTGATTTTCAATAAAATTGAATTTTCTGCGAAATGTGTAAAAATATTCGGGCGATTCAACTGACCGTTGGCATGACGATTACAGGTTTCAACGCCTATTGATAGAGCATCAACCATCGAAATCGGAGTACAATTGCAGATTTTCGATTTTTCTGGCTCTGAATTTGTGGGCTATAGTTCAGTTGATTTTCAATAAAATTGAATTTTCTGCGAAATGTGTAGAAATATTTGAGCGATCCAATTGACCCTTGGCATGACGATTACAGGTTTCAGCGCCTATTGATAGAGGTATCAACCATCGAAATCGGAGCACAATTGCAGATTTTCGATTTTTCTGCCTCTGAATTTGTGGGCTATAGTTCAGTTGTTTTTCAATAAAATTGGATTTCCTGCGAAATGTGTAGAAATATTCGAGCGATTCACATGACCGTTGATAGAGGTATCAACCATCGAAATCGGAGCACAATTGCAGATTTTCGATTTTTCTGGCTCTGAATTTGTGGGCTATAGTTCAGCTGATTTTCAATAAAATTGAATTTTCTGCGAAATGTATAAAAATATTCGGGCGATTCAACTGACCGTTGGCATGACGATTACAGGTTTCAACGCCTATTGATAGAGGTATCAACCATCGAAATCGGAGCACAATTGCAGATTTTCGATTTTTCTGGCTCTGAATTTGTGGGCTATAGTTCAGTTGTTTTTCAATAAAATTGGATTTCCTGCGAAATGTGTAGAAATATTCGAGCGATTCACATGACCGTTGATAGAGGTATCAACCATCGAAATCGGAGCACAATTGCAGATTTTCGATTTTTCTGGCTCTGAATTTGTGGGCTATAGTTCAGCTGATTTTCAATAAAATTGAATTTTCTGCGAAATGTGTAAAAATATTCGGGCGATTCAACTGACCGTTGGCATGACGATTACAATTGCAGATTTTCGATTTTTCTGGCTCTGAATTTGTGGGCTATAGTTCAGTTGATTTTCAATAAAATTGAATTTTCTGCGAAATGTGTAGAAATATTTGAGTGATCCAATTGACCCTTGGCATGACGATTACAGGTTTCAGCGCCTATTGATAGAGGTATCAACCATCGAAATCGGAGCACAATTGCAGATTTTCGATTTTTCTGGCTCTGAATTTGTGGGCTATAGTTCAGTTGATTTTCAATAAAATTGAATTTTCTGCGAAATGTGTAGAAATATTTGAGCGATCCAATTGACCCTTGGCATGACGATTACAGGTTTCAGCGCCTATTGATAGAGGTATCAACCATCGAAATCGGAGCACAATTGCAGATTTTCGATTTTTCTGCCTCTGAATTTGTGGGCTATAGTTCAGTTGTTTTTCAATAAAATTGGATTTCCTGCGAAATGTGTAGAAATATTCGAGCGATTCACATGACCGTTGATAGAGGTATCAACCATCGAAATCGGAGCACAATTGCAGATTTTCGATTTTTCTGGCTCTGAATTTGTGGGCTATAGTTCAGTTGATTTTCAATAAAATTGAATTTTCTGCGAAATGTGTAAACATTTTCGAGCGATTCAACTGACCGTTGGCATGACGATTACAGGTTTCAACGCCTATTGATAGAGGTATCAACCATCGAAATCGGAGCACAATTGCAGATTTTCGATTTTGCTGGCTCTGAATTTGTGGGCTATAGTTCAGTTGTTTTTCAATAAAATTGGATTTCCTGCGAAATGTGTAAACATTTTCGAGCGATTAACATGACCGTTGATAGAGGTATCAACCATCGAAATCGGAGCACAATTGCAGATTTTCGATTTTTCTGGCTCTGAATTTGTGGGCTATAGTTCAGTTGATTTTCAATAAAATTGAATTTTCTGCGAAATGTGTAAAAATTTTCGAGCGATTCAACTGACCGTTGGCATGACGATTACAGGTTTCAACGCCTATTGATAGAGGTATCAACCATCGAAATCGGAGCACAATTGCAGATTTTCGATTATTGTGGCTCTGAATTTGTGGACTATAGTTCAGTTGTTTTTCAATAAAATTGAATTTCCTGCGAAATGTGTAGAAATATTCGAGCGATTAACATGACCGTTGATACAGGTATCAACCATCGAAATCAGAGCACAATTGCAGATTTTCGATTTTTCTGGCTCTGAATTTGTGGGCTATAGTTCAGTTGTTTTTCAATAAAATTGGATTTCCTGCGAAATGTGTAGAAATATTCGAGCGATTAACATGACCGTTGATAGAGGTATCAACCATCGAAATCGGAGCACAATTGCAGATTTTCGATTTTTCTGGCTCTGAATTTGTGGGCTATAGTTCAGTTGTTTTTCAATAAAATTGGATTTCCTGCGAAATGTGTAGAAATATTCGAGCGATTAACATGACCGTTGATAGAGGTATCAACCATCGAAATCGGATCACAATTGCAGATTTTCGATTTTTCTGGCTCTAAATTTGTGGGCTATAGTTCAGTTGATTTTCAATAAAATTGAATTTTCTGCGAAATGTGTAAACATTTTCGAGCGATTCAACTGACCGTTGGCATGACGATTACAGGTTTCAACGCCTATTGATAGAGGTATCAACCATCGAAATCGGAGCACAATTGCAGATTTTCGATTTTTCTGGCTCTGAATTTGTGGGCTATAGTTCAGTTGATTTTCAATAAAATTGAATTTTCTGCGAAATGTGTAAAAATTTTCGAGCGATTCAACTGACCGTTGGCATGACGATTACAGGTTTCTACGCCTATTGATAGAGGTATCAACCATCGAAATCGGAGCACAATTGCAGATTTTCGATTTTTCTGGCTCTGAACTCGTGGGCTATAGTTCAGTTGTTTTTCAATAAAATTGAATTTCCTGCGAAATGTGTAAAAATTTTCGAGCGATTCAACTGACCGTTGGCATGACGATTACAGGTTTCAACGCCTATTGATAGAGGTATCAACCATCGAAATCGGAGCACAATTGCAGATTTTCGATTTTTCTGGCTCTGAATTTGTGGGCTATAGTTCAGCTGATTTTCAATAAAATTGAATTTTCTGCGAAATGTGTAAAAATTTTCGAGCGATTCAACTGACCGTTGGCATGACGATTACAGGTTTCTACGCCTATTGATAGAGGTATCAACCATCGAAATCGGAGCACAATTGCAGATTTTCGATTATTGTGGCTCTGAATTTGTGGACTATAGTTCAGTTGTTTTTCAATAAAATTGGATTTCCTGCGAAATGTGTAGAAATATTCGAGCGATTAACATGACCGTTGATAGAGGTATCAACCATCGAAATCGGATCACAATTGCAGATTTTCGATTTTTCTGGCTCTAAATTTGTGGGCTATAGTTCAGTTGATTTTCAATAAAATTGAATTTTCTGCGAAATGTGTAAACATTTTCGAGCGATTCAACTGACCGTTGGCATGACGATTACAGGTTTCAACGCCTATTGATAGAGGTATCAACCATCGAAATCGGAGCACAATTGCAGATTTTCGATTTTTCTGGCTCTGAATTTGTGGGCTATAGTTCAGTTGATTTTCAATAAAATTGAATTTTCTGCGAAATGTGTAAAAATTTTCGAGCGATTCAACTGACCGTTGGCATGACGATTACAGGTTTCTACGCCTATTGATAGAGGTATCAACCATCGAAATCGGAGCACAATTGCAGATTTTCGATTTTTCTGGCTCTGAATTTGTGGGCTATAGTTCAGTTGTTTTTCAATAAAATTGAATTTCCTGCGAAATGTGTAAAAATTTTCGAGCGATTCAACTGACCGTTGGCATGACGATTACAGGTTTCAACGCCTATTGATAGAGTTATCAACCATCGAAATCGGAGCACATTTGCAGATTTTCGATTTTGCTGGCTCTGAATTTGTGGGCTATAGTTCAGTTGTTTTTCAATAAAATTGGATTTCCTGCGAAATGTGTAAACATTTTCGAGCGATTAACATGACCGTTGATAGAGGTATCAACCATCGAAATCGGAGCACAATTGCAGATTTTCGATTTTTCTGGCTCTGAATTTGTGGGCTATAGTTCAGTTGATTTTCAATAAAATTGAATTTTCTGCGAAATGTGTAGAAATATTCGAGCGATTAACATGACCGTTGATAGAGGTATCAACCATCGAAATCGGAGCACAATTGCAGATTTTTGATTTTTCTGGCTCTGAGTTTGTGGGCTATAGTTCAGTTGATTTTCAATAAAATTGAATTTTCTGCGAAATGTGTAAACATTTTCGAGCGATTCAACTGACCGTTGGTATGACGATTACAGGTTTCAACGCATATTGATAGATGTATCAACCATCGAAATCGGAGCACAATTGCAGATTTTCGATTTTTCTGGCTCTGAATTTGTGGGCTATAGTTCAGTTGTTTTTCAATAAAATTGAATTTCCTGCGAAATGTGTAAAAATTGTCGAGCGATTCAACTGACCGTTGGCATGACGATTACAGGTTTCTACGCCTATTGATAGAGGTATCAACCATCGAAATCGGAGCACAATTGCAGATTTTCGATTTTTCTGGCTCTGAATTTGTGGGCTATAGTTCAGTTGTTTTTCAATAAAATTGAATTTCCTTCGAAATGTGTAGAAATTTTCGAGCGATTCAACTGACCGTTGGCATGACGATTACAGGTTTCTACGCCTATTGATAGAGGTATCAACCATCGAAATCGGAGCACAATTGCAGATTTTCGATTTTTCTGGCTCTGAATTTGTGGGCTATAGTTCAGTTGTTTTTCAATAAAATTGAATTTCCTGCGAAATGTGTAAAAATTTTCGAGCGATTCAACTGACCGTTGGTATGACGATTACAGGTTTCAACGCCTATTGATAGAGGTATCAACCATCGAAATCGGAGCACATTTGCAGATTTTCGATTTTGCTGGCTCTGAATTTGTGGGCTATAGTTCAGTTGTTTTTCAATATAATTGGATTTCCTGCGAAATGTGTAAACATTTTCGAGCGATTAACATGACCGTTGATAGAGGTATCAACCATCGAAATCGGAGCACAATTGCAGATTTTCGATTTTTCTGGCTCTGAATTTGTGGGCTATAGTTCAGTTGATTTTCAATAAAATTGAATTTTCTGCGAAATGTGTAGAAATTTTCGAGCGATTCAACTGACCGTTGGCATGACGATTACAGGTTTCAACGCCTATTGATAGAGGTATCAACCATCGAAATCGGAGCACAATTGCAGATTTTCGATTTTTCTGGCTCTGAATTTGTGGGCTATAGTTCAGTTGTTTTTCAATAAAATTGGATTTCCTGCGAAATGTGTAGAAATATTCGAGCGATTAACATGACCGTTGATAGAGGTATCAACCATCGAAATCGGAGCACAATTGCAGATTTTTGATTTTTCTGGCTCTGAATTTGTGGGCTATAGTTCAGTTGATTTTCAATAAAATTGAATTTTCTGCGAAATGTGTAAACATTTTCGAGCGATTCAACTGACCGTTGGCATGACGATTACAGGTTTCAACGCCTATTGATAGAGGTATCAACCATCGAAATCGGATAAATTGCAGATTTTCGATTTTTCTGGCCCTGAATTTGTGGGCTATAGTTCAGTTGATTTTCAATAAAATTGAATTTTCTGCTAAATGTGTAAACATTTTCGAGCGATTCAACTGACCGTTGGCATGACGATTACAGGTTTCAACGCATATTGATAGATGTATCAACCATCGAAATCGGAGCACAATTGCAGATTTTCGATTTTTCTGGCTCTGAATTTGTGGGCTATAGTTCATTTGTTTTTCAATAAAATTGAATTTCCTGCGAAATGCGTAAAAATTTTTGAGCGATTCAACTGACCGTTGGCATGGCGATTACAGGTTGCAACGCCTATTGATAGAGGTATCAACCATCGAAATCGGAGCACAATTGCAGATTTTCGATTTTTCTGGCTCTGAATTTGTGGGCTATAGTTCAGTTGATTTTCAATAAAATTGAATTTTCTGCGAAATGTGTAAAAATTTTCGAGCGATTCAACTGACCGTTGGCATGACGATTACAGGTTTCAACGCCTATTGATAGAGGTATCAACCATCGAAATCGGAGCACAATTGCAGATTTTCGATTTTTCTGGCTCTGAATTTGTGGGCTATAGTTCAGTTGTTTTTCAATAAAATTGAATTTCCTGCGAAATGTGTAGAAATATTCGAGCGATTCACATGACTGTTGATAGAGGTATCAACCATCGAAATCGGAGCACAATTGCAGATTTTCGATTTTTCTGGCTCTGAATTTGTGGGCTATAGTTCAGTTGATTTTCAATAAAATTGAATTTTCTGCGAAATGTGTAAAAATTTTCGAGCGATTCAACTGACCGTTGGCATGACGATTACAGGTTTCAACGCCTATTGATAGAGGTATCAACCATCGAAATCGGAGCACAATTGCAGATTTTCGATTTTTCTGGCTCTGAATTTGTGGGCTATAGTTCAGTTGTTTTTCAATAAAATTGAATTTCCTGCGAAATGTGTAGAAATATTCGAGCGATTCACATGACCGTTGATAGAGGTATCAATCATCGAAATCGGAGCACAATTGCAGATTTTCGATTTTTCTGGCTCTGAATTTGTGGGCTATAGTTCAGTTGATTTTCAATAAAATTGAATTTTCTGCGAAATGTGTAAAAATTTTCGAGCGATTCAACTGACCGTTGGCATGACGATTACAGGTTTCAACGCCTATTGATAGAGGTATCAACCATCGAAATCGGAGCACAATTGCAGATTTTTGATTTTTCTGGCTCTGAATTTGTGGGCTATAGTTCAGTTGTTTTTCAATAAAATTGAATTTCCTTCGAAATGTGTAGAAATTTTCGAGCGATTCAACTGACCGTTGGCATGACAATTACAGGTTTCAACGCCTATTGATAGAGGTATCAACCATCGAAATCGGAGCACAATTGCAGATTTTTGATTTTTCTGGCTCTGAATTTGTGGGCTATAGTTCAGTTGTTTTTCAATAAAATTGAATTTCCTGCGAAATGCGTAAAAATTTTCGAGCGATTCAACTGACCGTTGGCATGACGATTACAGGTTTCAACGCCTATTGATAGAGGTATCAACCATCGAAATCGGAGCACGCAGATTTTCGATTTTTCTGGATCTGAATTTGTGGGCTATAGTTCAGTTGATTTTCAATTAAATTGAATTTTCTGCGAAATGTGTAGAAATATTCGAGCGATCCAAATGACCGTTGGCATGGCGATTTCAGGTTGCAACGCCTATTGATAGAGGTATCAACCATCGAAATCGGAGCACAATTGCAGATTTTCGATTTTTCTGGCTCTGAATTTGTGGGCTATAGTTCAGTTGTTTTTCAATAAAATTGAATTTCCTTCGAAATGTGTAGAAATTTTCGAGCGATTCAACTGACCGTTGGCATGACAATTACAGGTTTCAACGCCTATTGATAGAGTTATCAACCATCGAAATCGGAGCACATTTGCAGATTTTCGATTTTGCTGGCTCTGAATTTGTGGGCTATAGTTCAGTTGTTTTTCAATAAAATTGAATTTCCTTCGAAATGTGTAGAAATTTTCGAGCGATTCAACTGACCGTTGGCATGACAATTACAGGTTTCAACGCCTATTGATAGAGTTATCAACCATCGAAATCGGAGCACAATTGCAGATTTTCGATTTTTCTGGCTCTGAATTTGTGGGCTATAGTTCAGTTGTTTTTCAATAAAATTGAATTTCCTGCGAAATGTGTAGAAATATTCGAGCGATTCACATGACTGTTGATAGAGGTATCAACCATCGAAATCGGAGCACAATTGCAGATTTTCGATTTTTCTGGCTCTGAATTTGTGGGCTATAGTTCAGTTGATTTTCAATTAAATTGAATTTTCTGCGAAATGTGTAGAAATATTCGAGCGATCCAAATGACCGTTGGCATGGCGATTTCAGGTTGCAACGCCTATTGATAGAGGTATCAACCATCGAAATCGGAGCACAATTGCAGATTTTCGATTTTTCTGGCTCTGAATTTGTGGGCTATAGTTCAGTTGTTTTTCAATAAAATTGAATTTCCTGCGAAATGTGTAGAAATTTTCGAGCGATTCAACTGACCGTTGGCATGACGATTACAGGTTTCAACGCCTATTGATAGAGGTATCAACCATCGAAATTGGAGCACAATTGCAGATTTTCGATTTTTCTGGCTCTGAATTTGTGGGCTATAGTTCAGTTGTTTTTCAATAAAATTGGATTTCCTGCGAAATGTGTAGAAATATTCGAGCGATTCACATGACTGTTGATAGAGGTATCAACCATCGAAATCGGAGCACAATTGCAGATTTTCGATTTTTCTGGCTCTGAATTTGTGGGCTATAGTTCAGTTGATTTTCAATAAAATTGAATTTTCTGCGAAATGTGTAGAAATTTTCGAGCGATTCAACTGACCGTTGGCATGACGATTACAGGTTTCAACGCCTATTGATAGAGGTATCAACCATCGAAATCGGAGCACAATTGCAGATTTTCGATTTTTCTGGCTCTGAATTTGTGGGCTATAGTTCAGTTGATTTTCAATAAAATTGAATTTTCTGCGAAATGTGTAAAAATTTTCGAGCGATTCAACTGACCGTTGGCATGACCATTACAGGTTTCAACGCCTATCGATAGAGGTATCAACCATCGAAATCGGAGCACAATTGCAGATTTTCGATTTTTCTGGCTCTGAATTTGTGGGCTATAGTTCAGTTGTTTTTCAATAAAATTGAATTTTCTGCGAAATGTGTAGAAATATTCGAGCGATTCACATGACCGTTGATAGAGGTATCAACCATCGAAATCGGAGCACAATTGCAGATTTTCGATTTTTCTGGCTCTGAATTTGTGGGCTATAGTTCAGTTGTTTTTCAATAAAATTGAATTTCCTGCGAAATGTGTAAAAATATTCGCAACGGATTTGAAAACCTATATATGAACTCATCGACAGACTGAGTAGAAAAGTGGTGATTATCATCGGCGATTTCCGATTTTTTTATTAAATCATTTTCTAACAACTTCTCAGAACGAGCTTTTCTTAAGTTGCAAGGCTTCATAATTTTTTGAGTGTTTCCCATCTGTAATAATGACTTATCAATTATTTTAGCATAAATAAAATATATAGAATTGGCAAATTCATATTTCATTACATTTTGCATTTTGTCCCGCTGTTCGCCTCTTAGTTGTGTAAATTCCTTAACGCTGCCATGGAATTTTAAATCCTCACCAATAGTAAAAATTTCGAGTATTTTATTACTTAATACAATAAATTTGTACATATTTTTGATTGGATTTGAATACTTACATTGGGCGTAAACAACCAAGCTATTGTCTGTTTCATTAACATTAATTGTTTTCAAGGAAAGTACACATGAATTTCCCGCTGACGTAAGACAATCTGCTATGTTACTTCTTATTAATTCGTTTGTCCAATGTTGGGTTATACATATCTATCGGGATATTCATAATTCCTCTTCTGAGCCATTTATTTACGGGTGTGCTTTCAATAACGACATGTAAATTATTTATTTCATTAATTTCGATAATTTCTAGCGAAATTACCGATTGACAAGGTAAGTTTCCTTGGTTAAATGATTGATTTTGAATGTTACGATCGTGGAGATCGGTTAGATTATTATCATTGCTTTCGCAGCTCTCCTCTATATTGCCAGTTGACAAGTTAATTTTAATTGGCATTTTCAATACTACCATCGTAAAGCTGTATTTCTTTTCCATATTTTATAGATTTTGTTCCGATTTTTTTCTGGGTTTATTACACATAATTCTCGACACAATTTCTCCATTTCAATAATTGAGTGCCGTGGGATCTTAACATTTTGTAAGTCCCCTGGAAAAATGGTTTGTATTGCACGCAATAAATTAAACTTGTTTAGTTTTTTCAAAGAATCCGCCAATTTTCTATTCAATTTTTTGCCTTTGGTTACAGTAGAATTAATTTTCATTGTGAAATGAGAATTTATACCCTTTATTAGAAACTGACTGAAAGATACGAGTAAGTTTAATGAACACTCTGTCTCTTTTAGTGAAAATTATGTTTTTATACTTCAGCGAATGGTTTGCCAATACGAGTACATAAAAAGTTTGTTTATTATTTATGTTGCTCCATGGTACATTCGAAATAGTAATATACACGTCGACCTTGGAATTAAAACCATTAAAGAAACAATTAAAGAATTTAGTTCGAAATATTACTCAAAACTAGAAGCACATCCCAACGAATTGGCCAGGGATATACTAAAACAACCGCGATTTAGGCGACTAAGAACAGATCCACTCGGACTGATGAACCTGTAAATTTGTTAATGTTTAGGTTATACCCTTGGTTGTGAACACAAATAATAGGTATTAACATTGGTTAATATTTAAAATTGTAATAATTTTAGGTTAAGATTTGAATACTTCTTGTTACTTTCTTTTGTAGAACTAGAAAGATTCAAGAATAAAGCCATTGGCAGCATTTATAAAAAAAAAAAATTATTTATGTATGTTTATAAGCTTATTTTGTCAAAAATTCACTTCTATTTTTATTTTAATTAACCGAAATATGGTATGTATTAATTAATGTTTAAATAATCAGTAACACCATATATTTAAAAGTATTAATAAAATTCTCATGAAATTCGTTTAATAATAACAAAACAACACTGTGAAATAATATTCACTCAGAGAAAAATCGGCAGTTAGGTTTTCTCTTTTTCTATTGACGATTGTAAAAGTAAAGAAAGCGCCTCTCGAGGACAATAGTTAAAATGATGCACCTGATAAAATGACATTTGTCACAAATGCGACGAAAGAAAATTTAGCAATGCGGTAATTAAAAATCGTTTTTATACTCCACAATTGGAATTATTTACAATTATTAGCAATCCCATAAGTAAAAATTGTGTTTACAGATCAAAATTGGAATTATTTACCACAATTTCGAACGTCAAATTATCAGGTAGATCAGTTTAAAAATGTTCCACTAGGTGGAATCCGTGATGCTCCAATCGTCAATAAAATGTTTGACTTTTTTTTTCAACGAAATACGATTTCATTTTACTTTTTGATTATTTCGTAGAAAAAAAAATCAAAAATTTTATAGAAAAAGCGAACTAAAAAAAAATAATTGCACTACATATTGCACTATTTATCACCGTTCAATTTGATTTCAATATGCGGCAGGTGGTGATTCTGTCATATTAAACCGTCAGAGTTACCGAAGCCGATGTGTTCGTTGAATAAATTAAAACTACATTAATTCTTAAATAGAACATTTCTTTTTATTGTTCACGGTTACTCGGTGATGTCAGGACTAATTTATCTTTTGCCTTCTTTTCACTTAAGTAGAAATGTGTTACATGGGCACAGTCATGATGTTCGGTTCTTTCTACAGATGGCATTACAATTTATAAAATAAATATAAGATAAATTCAAATGAGGGCGCTACGTTAATATAATTCAAAATGTGTAACGAATTAAAAATATAAAAATAATAACCGTTTTTGGTGTTTATATTCGGCCAACCTGACCGAGGATTGCCTCAATCCTCTTCTGAGGAGGATTCCTCAATATCGCTATCGTCGGGACTAACGACTTTTTTCATGCTGTCTGATGCAAAAACCCCGCTAAATCTTCTTTTCCCAGGCTCCGGATTTTTATCTATTAGAAGATATCGATCTCCCTGTAATATTTTCTCGACGGTGTATGGACCTCGAAAACATCGTTGAAGTTTCTTACTTTCACCAATCGAAACTGGCTCTCGGAATACGACTACTAAGTCTCCTTCCTGGAATTCCTCCGGTGGTTTGTGTTTCTGATCAAACCTAATCTTTTGTTGTTCCTGGTTCTTCTTAATACGAAGAGACACCTCTTCACGTAACTCTGGCAAATTTATCTCCGTTTTATCATTTTCATGCGTTGTTTGATGCAACTCCAATGCAAGTTTTTCCCCAAAAATAGGTCGTGGACTCAAACCAAACAATAGTTCTTGCGGTGAGACTTTAGTTGTAGAGTTGGGTAAGCTATTTATTGACCATTGAATTGGTCGAAGGCAGCTTTCCCAATACGTTGTTCCTACATTCTCAACCATTGTTGGTATTGCACTCAATATTGTTCTGTTGGAACGCTCCACTTGGCCATTGGCTCGCGGTGTTGCCGTGGCGTTGAGTATGCGATTAATATTATTTTCGACACAGTACTTGTTGAAGGAATTCGACGTGAATGCTGAACCTCTGTCAGATATAACACGAGTTGGTGTCCCAAAATGAAGACTTAATTCTTTGCTTCAATTCATTGCTTTGATGACATACTGTGTTGAAGTATCTTTTACAGCTTTGATATATACATATTTGGTGAAAGCATCGATGATAACCAAAATGTGACTATTTTTCCGTACACTTTTAATAAATGGACCTACGTGGTCAAGATGCCAGGTGTACAGGGTACTGGCACCTTGTCAATTGGATGTAGTTCAATTCCTTTCATTCCACCTTTCTCTTTGTGGTAGAGACACTCCATACACGACGTAATATACTTTTTAACTACTTGGCGCATTCGTGGAAACCAGTAGTATTTTTGAATGGCACTTATAGTTTTATCAATGCTGAAATGCCCTCTTTGATCATGACATTCAGCTAAAATTCTTCGACGAACTCCTTTTGGTACAACAAATAGTAAATCATTATTATTCGTTTTTCGATATAACTTCCCATTCAGCACTTTGTAATCATGTCGTAGTTGTTTCGATTTTTCGTCATTTAAATCGCTAATTATTTGAATAATTTCGCTATCATTCTTCTGTAAAGCGACAAGCCAATCATACCCTATGAAATTTACATACAAAACGTCGAGAGATGCCGGTACAATATCTGACGGCGGCAGAACCGGGCTTCTACTCATGGCATCTACATGACCCATTTGGTTACCACTTCTATGGATGATATTAAAATCATAATCTTGAAGGCGTAACCACCATCGACCAATACGAGAGTTGATATCTTTTTTGGTAGATGCGGTCTTGAGAGCATTGCAGTCTGTAACTACTGTAAAGTGTTTACCTAGGAGATATGGTCGAAATCGATCAATCGTTTCAACAACCGCTAAGGTTTCCAGCTCAAAACTGTGATATTTTCTTTCTAGATTCGATGTTTGACGGCTAAAATACGCCACGGGATGTAAACAGTTGTCTTCCTCTAGTTGCAAGAGCATACCAGTCACCCCAATCATACTAGCGTCGGTGTGAATCTGATGTTGCCTCTTCGAGTCATATAATGTCAGAACGTTACGTTCACAAAGTTTTGACTTAATGGTCTCAAATGCGTGAATTTGCTCATCTAACCATTGATATTTGGTGTCTACTCTGGTGAGACGTGTCAGTGGTTCAGCTATTGTTGAGAAATGCGGCACAAATTTTCTAAAGTAGCTGGCAAGTCCTATAAAACTTCGAACTTCATGGACGTTTATCGGTGCGGGAAAATTCTTCACAGCGGTAATGTAACGGGCGCTTGTCATCCCCGTCACAAAATAATCTTATCCATCAAATTCGCGTATAAAACTGTACCCCACATTTGAAGATTTTTTTTCTTCTAAATTATGCCAATTTACATGACATCCGGGTACAGTTCACTTTACGTTTACATTAATTGTGTTGGAACAATCTTGTCTGTACATATTAAAACATGCACATAAGCAAGATTCATAACCAACAACTAAATTAATGTAAAATCCTATTATCTCCAATGGCGCGTGCCCATATGACTTGGTTTTCATTTATGTGTATTTGCGGAAGCTCAAGTTTCGGTAAACAAACATAAGAATATTTTTTTTTATTATCACACATTCTTTAATCAGTGTGGAGACACATTTGTTTTTGTTGAAGTCTCAATTTTTGTTTCCGTTTATTCAACCTGGGTCATTGTCAATGTAATTGAATTTCTCAAGGTAAAAATAAGCGTGAAAATATAATTTTTTTTTTTTTTTGCGACTTGGGCAGTTCATGTGGTTACACATGCAGCCAAAACGTGCCTCATGTTTACAGTTCGTGCATATTGTCCGGAAATTCGGATAAAATGTCAGTGGGGTGATTATGGAATTTTTCAAGTTTATTGGAAGAGAAAAAGAAAAAGAAAATATGTGTTTTTTTTTTTTCAATCAGCAGAAAAATTGTATAAAAACCCCACAAAAATTTTATTCGTGGCTTTTTGTTTGATTTTTGCTAACCGTCAGGTTAGAAGTTTTCTATGTCAAAAAAAATTTTTTTTTTGGAAAATAAATATTTTTTTCTTCAATTTATAAATTAAATTTTTTTTGTGTTTTTTTTTTTTTTGCGGTCTAAATCAAGGAAAACAAAGGGTAAATATAAGAAGAAAAAAAAAAAACAATATAACTAACTAAAAGAGGTCCAGTCAGTATAGTAGGGAGTCAATAGCCTCATTAGAGGCAGGTGAATGTACAGCTTCAACCGCGTCATTTACCCTTTCTTTTGACTACCTACTTACTGACCAAGTTTACTTACTAATTGAACCCTCATCCAGGGACTTGTTAATTGATTTTTTTGTTTGTGTATTTCAAATAATGTGTGGCTAAGGCCCAAAAACTGTCCATTCATGCTGGACAAATAACTTAGTTTTCTGTTGGTCGCTGTAGACAGGCCCAACGTTTCTAATCCCCAATCCTTTTGTGATCTCAATGATCACCCAATATTTTCGTCCAACCGCGGTATTACTAGGTTTCTCAACTGTGTCACCCCAACCCCACGACTAATTTTACCTCTACCGGCCTTGAGCACAGGTAAATGCCGCAGGGGTGACAACAGCGGTCGAGAGACCATTTCTTAGTAATGTTGAGCTGAGGTAACTCAGTTACTTCATGTTTTTTTTCACATTACAGTAATCTTATCTTCCCCTGCTTTTATTCCCTGCTGTGAGATATCATGACCAAGGAATGTCACATTTTCTTGTAGAAATTTACATTTGGTCAGTTTCAAAGTTAGGCCATACTGGCGAAGTTTTAATAAAAATTTCTCGAGTAGTTTCAACCCACTTTCTATATCGACGCTGGGTAAAATTGTGTCGTCCATGTAAACAACAATCTCGTTATCCATCTCTTGAGCGATAGAATTCATCAAACGCTGGCACACTGCAGGTGCGTTGGCCACCCCAAATGGCATTCGGTTAAACTCGTACTGCCCGTCTGGTGTCACAAATGCGGTTAAATGTTTTGACTCTTTGTTGACTTTAATTTGGTAGTAACCGGAGGCCAAATCCACAACGGTGAAATATTTTTTTCCTGCTAATCTTTGCAGCAAATCGTCGATTTGAGGCATTGGAAAACGATCCTTCACGGTTTTGGCATTTAGACGCCGATAATCAATGCACATTCGATCTTCGCCGGTTTTCTTCTTCACAACCACGATTGGACTCGAATATGAGGACGCAGAATTTCGAATTATGCCCAAAGCCAACATCTCATCGATACATTTCGATACATTCTCACGCTGGGAAACAGACAAACGATAGGGTCGGTAACACACTGGTGTAGAATCATTCAGAACAATTTTTATTTCCGCGCGATCTGTCATTCCTAATTCTGACATATTCACGGCGAAACAGTCTCGATATTCATTCAAAATGCCTCGCAGCTTGTCCCTATCGACTTTGGATAAATATTCGCTGATACTATTTTCGATAACTCTATCAGTCTCTACACTATTTACATTAAACTCATTTATTTTTTCTGATTCGTTAGAATCCTGTTTCCTTATCTCCGCCGGTGTTGAATGATCATCTTTCAATTCATCCTTAATTTCAGTGATGTCGTTTTCTAGCTTAAGAATATTCTCCTGAATGTCAACTAAACCAACCTCTTTCGCTTTATTATTAATCGGATTAATAGTGCTATAACCTTATTTCCCTCGATTGAATTCAATGCGTCGTTACTAACTCTTCGGATGACCAATTTTTTATAAGATTTCTCGATGACTATATCTGGCTTGTCTAAAGCACTACGACCTACCATAATTTCATCTTTTTGCATTTCATTTGGAACAATCAAAAGCTTTACATCTATACTGATATTATCAATCTGAATTTGTGACAAACTTTTACCCGTTGTAACAGCTAATCCCTCGCCAAAACCTCTCAAAATTTGTTTATGGGGAACAATATGTAACTTTAACTTACTAGCGGTACTTTCTCGAACAGTGACACAATCACTTCCTAAATCTATAAAACCTTTGACTACTATTCCATTTACCACAATCATTTTATAATATTCGTCGATTACTTCTACTCGCTTGACACTTTTTACTGGATTACCAGTTTTATCAGCCGTATTTGTGTCAAATCTTTTTTTTCTACACTGAACTTCGTAGTGGCCTTCCTTTCTACAATACGAACAAACTAAAACCTTTTCGATACATTGATGAGATAAATGCCCAATTTTGTGACATTTGAAACATTTGGGTTTCTCTAAACTATCACGATTACTCTCTTTACGGAGATTATTGTCGGCGGGATGAAAATGTTTTTGTTTCATTATACTCTCATAAACCTTAACCTGATTTGCTAACTGTAATATATTATCAAACTGCTGTGCCGCTAACGATTTTACAAGATCTGGTTCGTTAACGATATTTCAAGATCTGGTATCTCATCTAAATTACCTTGACTTCCGATACTTTTAATCCGATAAATATACTCCATAAATGTTTCGTTGGATTTCTTTTTACATGAGCATAACATTAAATGAATATCGGCTGCAGTACGGCGACGGCCAAATTCCGACACCAAACCAGTACGCAAACCTCCCCAATCCCTTACAGACATCGACATAGACTCATACCAAGTCAAAGCGATTCCCTTTAACCTGGTAACTACAGCGTAAAAAACTAACAATTCATCCAAATTGTATATACCTCTAATATGCCTAATGTACTATTGAAATTGTACTTATTTCAGGGTCAAAATCGGTAATCATAGCACTCACATCACGGGGACTACAATTATACGTACTTTTCTTCGGTCCAATCTGATTATTAATATGCATTATGTCTCGCTCGCGGCGTAAAATATCGTTTTCCCGTCTCAATAAATCCATTTCAAACTCGAACCGATTTAATGGCTGTGGCGGCGGCGGTGGTAACATGGCTGATTGTTGATAATAATTCGACTGAGTTTGTTGTGGTGGCTCATTGTATGTAGGTTCACGCGGCACTGGATAAATATTACTATTCTGCGGCATATACGATGGTTGGAAATATGTCGGCTGTGTTTCCATTGGATTTGACAATTGATTATAATAAGATGTACTCTGTTTCAACGCGTTCTCTCGCGTATTTGCGTAATAGAGATCCGGTTGTGTACTATGACCATCGACAAAAGTCGTATGAATATTCGGCGAACCATGATGAAAAACCTGTTGAGGTTGATGATCATTTCGTACAATATTCTCATTTGCTATTTCATATCCTGATGACGCCGATGACAAACTTCCACGTGGTGGTGTTAACATGACGCCATTTTGATGATGCTGCGACGTAATCATTTTTTGATTTTCCGATTCAATATTCTCGTGGTCTATTTTATTTTATTTTCGAAGCTAATTTATTATTAATAAAACTGTAGATCTTTTATCCCACTTCTGAGTTGTAAGACAATTATTTGGTTATGGTGTTCGTTGAATAAATTAAAACTACATTAATTCTTAAATAGAACATTTCTTTTTATTGTTCACGGTTACTCGGTGATGTCAGGACTAATTTCTCTTTTGCCTTCTTTTCACTTAAGTAGAAATGTGTTACATGGGCACAGTCATGATGTTCGGTTCTTTCTACAGATGGCATTACAATTTATAAAATAAATATAAGATAAATTCAAATGAGGGCGCTACGTTAATATAATTCAAAATGTGTAACGAATTAAAAATATAAAAATAATAACCGTTTTTGGTGTTTATATACGTGTCATTAATAGATTCTAAATAATCCGATCCTATGCGGGCCATTTGAATCGTAACGGCCAACCCTTAACTTAACTTAAAACTGTAGAGGCTAACGGCACAAACCTGGAATGGACCAATATTTATTTTATCAACATACTCCGATTTCCGGACCAAATATCAAAAATGACTTAGAAAAACGCGTGCTTCTCAAACTTTACTTTCAATTTCTCAATAACACATTTCAATATTGATTGGTTACTAATACATACATACTTTCAAACATTTTTGTATTTATGAAAGATTTAAGAAGTACTTCACACGCGTAATGGATTGAGGAATTTGAAAGATTTTTCTGAATAATTTATGTGATATATACTGTATAGATATACTTAAGGTGTGTACGCAAGTGATTTTATTTTGTTAAAGTATTGTTTAAGATTATTTTTATTTCTTCTTAAGTAAAATAATTTGAATAATTTTGCTAATAAAATAATAAAACGTTGTTTTACTCATTGCAAAATTTGCTAGGTACGAAAAACATCTATACTACACTTCTATACTACACTTGTTTAGCTACACTTGCTACACTTTTTGTGCTTGGAAGTGGCAGCACTACTCACAAAGCAAAGAGAGAGAGCGAGATTAAATTAACAATGTGTGCAACTGTGCAGTTTTAATAAAAAACAACACAAAAACAAAAAATAAACGAATGAGTAACAGATAGTTTTTATATAGCAATTTGTTAACACACCGTCTACCACTTTAACAAAAATTAATATTTTACCTAATATATATCGGATCCTAGTAGTACTAGTGTTAAGAAATGACATTATAAAGAGAGTAAATATTTTGTACGAGGTTTGTTGTTTTTTTTTTATTCTCATAATAAATGTTTTTGGCTGACAATTATTGTAATGTATAGTAAAAGTTATTATTTAGAAGTTTGTTAATAAAAAAATTTGATATTACTCGTTTATAAAGTTTTTAATTATTAATTTAAGTTTTAATAAGTGATAATGTATATTAATTAATTAGAATAAATGGAAATTAGTTTTGTGAATAATTCATGCCAAACTTTAAAATACAAACTACCTATATAATTAGATAAAATGGAGACAGATGGTAAATAAGCATTTTTATTACGTACATAGAGATTATGATTAGCGTGGTGTATTACGGTTTACTATGAAAACCATAGCAGGTGATTTGATATTATGATAAATAATGTGTACATTTTTACAGATAGTAATGACTGTCTTGATTTTGAGCATTGTTCAACTCCGGCCGGCAAAGAAGAACAGCAAACAAAACGATTTCTCGGCGAATTGAAACTTGAAAATCTTAGTGACGTTTTTAAAGGCTAGTGTTTTTTTATATGAAATTTGATATTTTTTTAATTTTGTACATATGTAATACATTTGGTTACAGATTGTGGCGTGACTTATGACAGATTGCGCTATTTAAAGAAAGAAGATTTTGAAGAAATTTTACCGGGGCGAGAAAATATTGGTGTGCGAGCTGAAATACGAGAGAAATTATTGGAATGGAAAGCTAAACGTGTGAGTTATTTTAATCTAGTAGTTTTTGGGCTATTTTAGACATTCTCTAACAAATTCTTTATATAATTGCAGTTACACGCAGAAGAGACAACAACTTTTAAACCACAAAAACCCGAACGAATTACAAATTGGATTGAAATGCTGGAGAAATCAAAACCTTCACCATCGCCCTCGATAATAGCACCACCCACAACAGTACAGCACTGCATTGAAATGCATGAGAAATCAAAACCTTCATCATCGCCCTCGATAATAGCACCATCCACAGTACCATTAATTATGGCCACCGCCAAAACACGCTCATCATCTCTCCTTAATCAAAGTAATTCACCGGCCAACAAACAATACCAAACTCTTCGTGAAATTTTACAGAATTCAGTCAAAGGCCAATTGATCATACAATTTTATAACCATGAAAAATTCCTCGACGAATTTTATCGCAAAGAATTGGAGAATTGTATCGTCGAGAATTTTTCCGACACAACGGCCAACCAGCTTAAATATCCGAGAACGTGTGAAATGGAAAAACTGGCTAACGAAATTGCCGAAATATTCCCAACGGAAGATAAATATGCTTACTATATGCCGGCGCGGGTGGCGAAAAAACGGAAACCAATGGGCCGGTTATTTTATCGATTATTTAATATATATCAATCTAAGCAGAAAGCCCGAAGGAAAAAGTTAAATGGTGTGGCGGATCCAACAATTAATGAAAAGCCGGTCAAAAAAACTAAGTACAGTCAAACTTAGATATAAAAAATCGGGATATAACGAACTTATATAAAATCCCAAACTTCGAGAAATACATATAAATGTAGGTAAATTGATCTCTGGATATAACGTTTGTTCCTTATAACGAACAAAATTTTTAGTCCCTTGAGGTTCGTTATAACCAAGTTCGACTGTAGTTGAAAATGTCAAGGCGAAAATGAAGGAAATGATGAATACGGATAAAGATGCGATGACATTTCTTAATTTTGAATTACGACAATTGGAATATGTAAATTTAAGTTCGATCTCGATTAATAGTTGTATACTACATCTCTGTTCAAAGATTTAGAATATGCGCTCGAAGGACGATCATCAATTCAACCATTTATAATTGTGGCCGAACTAAAATTATCGGAACTTCGCAAGTTCTACTTCAGTATTTGTGATATTTTTTTTAAAATGGCCTCATTCATTACCGCACTTGATTTGTGCTTTGAAATATTCCATGTTTTTGAATTGAACTACTCAAAAGAGTCACTTCGTGTTTGCTCGACATTAAGGATTCGGTCATAGCTGAGTTAATGGAATCACTGCAAAGTATTTAAGTTTTTGTTCATTTTTTTTTTTCTAAATTAGCATTTTGAATTATTTTCTTTTGTTTATTAATTAATTAAAATGGGGCGTTTTAATTAACAATAATATTTGTTTAAAATAACCAATAAAAAATAACGATTCGCAACAAATGTTGTGCAACAAAATTTTGTATATAGACAATTGTTATTTTTTAGTAATTTTTGAGTGCCTTGAAAATGATTTAAATACCCGAAAATTTGGCAGAATTTATAGATAAAGGAGAAATGTTAATAAAGAAGTTTATTAAAATTAACCCTCCTAAACGATTTGTACAATATATTGTACATCAACTTTCATCGCTTCGACCAACCATAATTTTTAATTTTTGTCTCATTTCTCTTGTGCTATCGCAAAAACGCCAAGAAATTAGACAAATGTATTATTATTATTAATTGTAGGGTTGATGTGTTAAGCCACCCCGCACTGCGACCTAAACGATCTTTTGTACATGGACCCTGCTCAATGATCCGTCCAGTGAATATTCAGGCTCCTAATGAACCTAACAATACTGCCGGCCGGTAAATGATACATACTATCTGGGCTCATTACTCTCCCTGCTAGATGTTGTAGTCTTTGGCGGAAAATGGCTGGGTAATAGCACAGAACATGTTCCGCTGATTCCGTCTGTCGTACTTAGGCCCATTTTCATAAGGTGATACTTAAAGGGATGTGACCTGTGAAGAAGCCAGTAAGCAGCCTCAACTAAGGTTTCCTAAGTACAAGACACTCCTTAACCCTGACTGATGAAGCTGAAATACATTTCTTCGCCTGTCGCAAACCTAGAATTCTGCCCCAATAGGAGGACTTTCGCACGTCCTCCTAGCGTTTTACCGCTGCCCTAAGGTGTCCCTTAGTGATGCCGCAGAAGGAGAAATGAATGGAGAAACAGAACCCTCGCGGGCGAGGCCATCACCTGCCTTATTTCCCACAATTTCAGTATAACCTGGCACCCAAATAATTGTTACCTTATTTGAGCTTGTCAAATGCTTAATAACCTTCAGACAGTCACATACCAGCCTTGATTCAACGGTAAAGAGCCTTTAAGGCCAATTGGCTGTCTGATACAATATATACCTTTGCATCGTTTAGGCCTATTGCAATGCCTATCCTAGCGCAAAGTTCTACAGCATGTACTTTTGGGAAAGACGGTAGCGTTGTTACCCAAGGACTTCGAGAGGGCAGTCGTGCTTCCGTACATTCCCACCCCCGCCTCATCTTCCGTTTTTGATCCATCTGTAAACCATACCATTGACCCTTCTCAAAGGATGGTCCCCCTGTTCTCCACAAATCCAGGTTAGGTAACCTAACACAAAATGGTTTGTGGAAGTCCAGTTTAGCTGGCATACAGTCGGAAGGCATTCCTATGGTAGGGTCTGCCTGAAATTCCCGGAGGATTTCCAGATGGCCCACCATATTGCCTGGTTTGATGTTACCCGCCGCCTGCATCTTAAGGGCCATAGTAGCAGCATCATTTTTTACATGCAGATGCAATGGGGTTAGTCCAAGGAGTGTCTCCATTGCTGCGGTCGGGCATGTTTTCATTGAGCCCGTAACCCCAATGCAGGTCATACGCTGAACCTTATTTAATAAAGTTTGCGCTGTCCTTGTTCAGTTTTTGGCCACCACACTAGTGCTGCGTAGGTAACCATAGGCCTAATGATTGTTAGAAATGACCGGTAGGCAGTAGCTCATTTTTGGTTGTAATCCCCAAGTACGTCCGTAGAGTCTCTGACAGGCCCAAAAAGCCTTGGTGGCTCTATTTTGAATTTTTTGTAAATGTTGCTGCCAGTTCAGTTTATGATCTAACCCCTAGATATTTAACCTCTTTGGAAAAGGCAAAACAAATAGTACCGTTTAACGAGGAAGCTATAAGCGTGAGTTTTTTCCTTCTCGTAAAAGAGACAATGACAGTTTTGTTTGAATTGACACTGAGTCCTTCCTGGTCACACCACTGCCATATTAAATCGAGTGCATTTTGCATGAGATCAGAGATAACCCCATCAAACTTGCCTCTAATCATGATAGCCACGCCATCCGCATGGCCCTGGACATCAAACCCATGGCTACTCAGGAGCACCAGTAGTCTGTCAATAACCAATGACCATAAAAGAGGATACAGTACGCCTCCTTGGGGACAGCCCTTTATGGCCCTGATGGTTACTGACTCGCCACCTAATCTGGCTGTAATATCGCGATATTTCAGCATGGAGCGGATCCACCTAGTTGTAGAAGGCGGAACCCCTTCTCCATAGCTGCCCTCTCTATTGAACCATAGGAGGTATTATCAAAAGCCCTCTCAATGTCTACAAAGGCACACAGGGCAATTTACTTAAAAGCCACCGCTCTTTAAATCCTCGTGACTAGGCCACTATAAGAGCCATCACAGTGGATTTGCCAGCTTGATAAGCATACTGGTTCCGATGCAGCGGGTTATTTACAAGTATTTCACTTCTTATTTGATGATTCAGGATTTTTCCATCGTCTTCATTAGAAATGATGTGAGGCTGGGTGTCCAGACGACCCCTCCCTTTGGTATAAAGACCACATTTACTTCCCTCCATAGTTTCGGAATATAGTTAAAAGCAAAACTTGCCCGAAACAACTGGACCAAGCTGGGGAGTATTTCCTCAATACCTTTTTGGAGTAAAGCTGGAAAGATACCATCCCCTCTAGCAGATTTGAACGGTTTGAAAGAGCAAATAGCCCATCTCACCTTGCTGGGTGTGAAAATTTCTCCAGAGAGGCTCCTAATCCTACTGTGGAGTGGATAGGCTACATCACTTGAAGGGTCATGCGGGTCCTCCTGGGCTCCTACCACTATTGAGTCCGGAAAGTGGGTACCTAATAGTAGCTCCAAGGTTTCCTTCCGGTTTTCAGTGAACCTCCCGATTTGCTTCTGAAGAAGCCCTAAACCATTTGAGTGATCTCTAGAAAGAACTTTCTGGAGACGAGCTGCAGAGAGTAATTCATTGATTCCCTCACAGAAGTTTCTCCAGGTAGCCCTTTTTGGATCTTCTTAATTCGAGATTATATTCCGTTAAACCCATCCTATACTCGCCCATTCCCCGGTGCGTTTAGCCTTATTGAATAACCTTTTCGATTTTTTCCTCAGCTTACTAAGCGCCCTATCTCACCAAGGAACCAACTTAATGGACTCTCTTCGTTTAACCGGGTAGCTGTTTTCGTAAGTCAAGTGTATAGAATTATGCAGCTGGTTCGAACAGAATACCAAGCCCTCTAGAGACTCTATGTTCCCCATAACCGAGGGCATTTCTGATTCGAATGAAACTCTATAAGAGTCCCAAACGGTCAGTTTTGGAATTCTAATCTCCTGCCGCTGCATGGTCTCCGCCGCCAAATCAAATATGATATGCAAGTGATCCGGTAAGGAGGCCTATTCAGACACATACCAGTTTTTAATTAAATTGCTAAAATGCGGACTAGCAAGCGTCACATCTAAGTCCTCTTGCCTAATCGCATTTATAAAGGTAGGTTTCTTCTGATTTACATTATTAGTAATAATATACTCAAAAGCTACTCACCCCTATTATTGATGCTCGTTCTGCCCCCACACCGTGTGGTGCGCATTTGCATCGCATCATATCAGGTACGCCAGGAGGTATCATTTCCGAGTCTCCAGGAAAGTAGGCGGAGGCCATTATAGTCTCCTGTTTCCCTTTTTCCTACAGAACCTCCGCCATTACCGCAACTGCGTCCCTGGAGATGAACTCTGAAATAGGAATGAAATTAATTTGCGAGCTGGCCAAAATGGCCGCTCTTGGACTCTCAGTTCCGTTACAATAAATCAACTTACCCACTTGTTTTGGTATACCTTTAGTTTGGTTACCTATTACCCATGGCTCCTGTATTAGAGCCATGCCAATTTTCTGGCAGATAAACCTACGACAAAGGACGTCCGAAGACGCCTTTGCATGATGCAGGTTTATCTGTAGGCAGGTTATATGTGCCTTCATTCCAGCGACGCCTGCTGAATTAGCCTTCTTACTCGCACCGCCATTGCCAGATGGCGAATCGATGTCCTCCATCTTGCTAGTGCTGTCCACAGCTGACTGAGAGCCACCAGGCCTCACCAGTGGCTTGCGCGAGACAACCGCTGACGCCTTCCTCTCTCTTTCCCTCCTTCTCCTCGCCTGTCTCCTGGAAAGGGCCGCCACACCAGTGGTTTTAACCACAGGTGCGGCCACGATAGCCGCCATAGGTGCGGCCACGATCGCCTCCACAGGTGCAGCCACGATAGCCTCCATAGGCTTGACCACTTAACCACAATCCAAATTAAAAACATAATTTTCTTAATTTTTGTTTAATTTCAGACTATTTTTACCTTCAAATAAAAATTAGTTTTATTTAATGATTACAACTAGTTTTTCAAATAAAAACCAAAAAATAAAGTTTGACCAAATTCTTTGTTGCCTAAATCAACATACACTTCAGTATTACAAAATAATAAAATGAAAGTTGGACCATCGTTTTATTTGATATCCTCTCTTAAATCCATTTAGGCATAGGCATAGCCGACTTAACGGTAACCACATGCCCTATTTTGCTCCATTCGATGGGCAAAGCGTTTTTGAACTCAGCTTTGCTTCTGATGTTGTGAATCCGAATCCGGCACTCTAATTCGTTCCATAGATGTTCTATCGGATTCATGTCCAGTGATTGGGGTGGCATTCTGAGTTAATGTGGGCAATTATATATAAGCCACTCTTGAACCATAAGAGCAGTATGATTGGATCGTTATCTTGTTGGAAGGTAAACACTCCATCAACACCAAGATGCTGTCAACTTGTCTTCAAAATGTCTTGTAAAATATTTAAATACCCAAATCGTATCAGCGTTGAAATCACAAACACCAGTTTTCCCACTCCTGCTGACGACATATATCCACACACCATAATAATAGCGCTGCCGTATTTAACTGTGCCTACTGTATTTTGTGTTTGCAGTTCAGTATTTGGTTTCCGCCGCACTCCGACCCTTCCGTCGTTCCCATAAATACTAAAGTTACTCTCGTCAGAGAAAATGACAGGATCCCAAATTCTTTAGGCTTATGGACATGAGATTATTCAAAATTAAGCGCTTCTCCCGATTTTTGTTAGTTTATAAACGGCTTCTTTATGATGAACTGCTCCGAAATCTAGTTCGGTTAATTATTTCGTTAACAGCGGAACGGTGACATTTCTTTCCTGCATTTACACACATCTTTGCAGCTACTTTACTTGCAGATTTACGTGGATCAGCTCTGATTTGTGTTACAAGAAACAAAAACTTTTTTTTGAAAGGTATTATTTCATCAAGATACAAGCGTTCAAATCTGAATATGTATTAACCATATGTTCTTTACCGCATAGTATACTGCTTCTGCTGAAAGGAAATTTTCCAAATTAAACCTAATAAAAACGAATACACGTAACAGTTTAAACACAACAACTGTGGAAAATTTAATGTTTGCAAAGGAATTAATTAAGCCGAAGAAAGATTGTTGGCAAGCATATGATGAACCATGTCTGTTAAAATTTTTCGAAAAATTTAAGTTTGTTGACGGGCGATACCAAATGGATTGAGGAATTTGAAACAATTTTCTGAATAATTTATGTGATATATACTGTATAGATATACTTAAGGTGTGTACATAAGTGATTTTATTTTGTTAAAGTATTGTTTAAGACTATTTTTATTTCTTCTTAAGTGAAATAATTTGAATAATTTTGCTAATAAAATAAAGATTAAAAAATAAAACGTTGTTTTACTCATTGCAAAATTTGCTATGAAAAACATCTATACTACACTTTTTTAGCTACACATGCTACACTTTTTGTGCTTGGAAGTGGCAGCAGTACTCTCGAAGCAGAAAGAGAGCGAGATTAAATTAACAATGTGTGCAGTTTTAATAAAAACAACACAAAAACAAAAAAATAAACGAATGAATATAGTAATTTTGTTAACACACACTTTAACAAAAATTTATATTTACCTAATATCTATCGGATCCTAGTAGTGCTAGTGTTAAGAAATGACATTTAATAAAGAGAAGAGAGTAAACATTTTGTATGTGTTTTTTTTTTTTTTTTTTTGATTCTCATAATAAATGTTTTTGGCTGACAATTGAAATGTATAGTAAAAGTTATTATTTAGAAGTTGGTTAATAAAAAAATTTGATATTACTCGTGTATAAAGTTTAATTATTAATTTTAGTTTTAATAAGTGATAATGTATATTACCTAAATGTAATAAATATACGTTTTGTGAATAATTCATGCCAAAATATAAAATACAAACTACAAATTTAATGAAATGGAGGCAGATGGTAAATAAGCATTTTTATTTCATACGATTAGCGTGGTGTATTATGGTTTACTATGTAAAACATAGCCGGTGATTTGATATTACGATAAAGTAATAATGTGTACATTTTTACAGATAGTAATGACTGCTTTGCTTTAGAGCATTGTTCGACTCCGGCCAGCAGAGAAGAGCAACAAATTAAACTTTTTCTAGGCGAATTGAAACTTGAATATCTTACTGACGTTTTTAAAGGCTTGTGTTTTTTATGAAGTTTGAATTATTTTTAATTTGTATAATTTAATTTGGTTACAGATTGTGGCGTGACTTACGGCAGATTGCGCTACTTAAACAAAAAAGATTTTGAAGAAATTTTACCGGGGCGAAAAAATATTGGAGTGCGAGCTGAAATTAGGGAGAAATTATTGGAATGGAAGTCTAAACGTGTGAGTTGTTTTAATCTACTATTTTTTGGGGTAGTTTAGACATTCTCTAATAAATTTAACTAATTGCAGCCACACTCAGAAGAGACAACAATTATACCACCACAAAAATGCAAACGAAGTACAAGTTGGATTGAAATGCCCGAGGAATCAAAACCTGCACCATCGCCCTCGATAATAGCACCACCCACAGCAGTACAGCACTACATTAAAATGCGCGAGGTATCAAAACCTTCACCATCACCCTCGATAATAGCACCACCCACAACAGTACAGCACTGCATTGAAATGCATGAGGAATCAAAACCTTCACCATCGCCCTCGATAATAGCACCACCCACACTACCATTAATTGTGGCCACCACCAAAACACGCTCATCATCCCTCCTTAATCAAAGTAATTCACCGGCCAACAAACAATACCAAACTGTTCGTGAAATTTTACAGAATTCAGTCAAAGGCCAATTGATCATGCAATTTTATAACCATAATAACCTCCTCGACGAATTTAATCGCAAAAAATTAGTGAATTGTATCGCCGACAATTTTTTCGACGCAACGGCCAACCAGCTTAAAGTTCCGAGAACGTGTGAAATGGAAAAACTGGCTAACGAAATTTCCGAAATATTCCCAACGGAAGATAAATATGCTTACTATATATCGAGGCGGGTGGCGAAAAAACCGAACCCAATGGGCCGGCTATTCTATCGATTCTTTCATATTAAGCAGAAAGCCAAAAAGAAAAAGTTAAATGGTGAGGTGATGAAACGCCGGTCAAAATAACTAAGTACATAGTTGAAAATGTGGCGGGCCTCAATAATTAGCAGGATTGTTTTTCTTTCTACTAAATTTGATCAGAAATTACGCCAAGCACAATTTTTTCGTGTCTGCAAAATTATAGCTTTTAATCTATATCCATTTTCCGCTATATCACACATTATTGTTGTCATAATATAGCGTATGCTAAAAAAACTTCTCATCGGAAAATTACTATTTTTTAAATAAATTTTCCCAAAATTATAATTTTTTCATCTTAATTCTATTCTCGCAATTTATCATTACACTATTATGTCAAAATCTTTGAACTATCGTATTAGCCAAGGTCGTAATGACTTAGCAAACTTTAATTTTCATTTTTCTGTAAAGATTGGTTTTGTCGCTTAGCCTTAGCGTACTCTAGTCCTGAGACGAACGAAATGCTTTAATATTTCGATATACATAATTCAAGAATTTCAATTTCATATTTTTCGTAGAGATATTTTAAATACAATTCGTTTTGGGTTCAAGGGATTTATAAAATATACGATTTGGAAATTCCATTTTGGTTGCGGAACATGTTTGTACCCGTCCCACAAACTGCCCAGATAACCTTTTGTCTGGTACTATAAAATTAGCGTAAAAATGTTAAGCAACACTCCTTTCAAAGAACGATTCAAAACAATTATTTTTTTTTTTTTGAAATTTAAGTAATCTGAGTAAAAAAAATTAAAATAAATTTAGTGTTACACATTTACACTCACTGATTTATATTTTTTTATTCTACTAAAAATGAGAATGTTTTTCACGATATTCAAAAACAAACAAAATTTTCTTTACAGCTTTACTTCTGTATCTGTTTTCTGTGGTCAACAAACCATGTCTAACGTCTGTTGTATTTGGATGTGTGTTTCACAAAATCACAAAGTACAAAGAGAGCGAGAGCGTGTGTGTACAATTATAATAAAATAACAAACAAAACAAAAACAAAAAATAAACAATGAGTAAAATCAATAGCTTTACATTGTAGTTTGTTAACACACCGTCTACCACTTTAACGAAAATTGATATTTACCTAATATACATATATCGGATCCTAGTAGTGCTAGTGTTAAGAAATGACATTAATAAAGAGAGTAAACATTTTGTGCGAGATTTGTTTTTTTTTCTTTGATTCACATAATAAAATGTTTTTGCTTTTGGCTGACAATTGTAATGTATAGTAAAAGTTATCATTTAGAAGTTGGTTAATAAAAAAATTTGATATTAACTGCAAATACAATCTGCTCTCGTTTATAAAGTTTAATTATTAATTTAAGTTTTAATAAGTGTTAATGTATATTAATTAAATGGAATAAATATAAATTAGTTTTGTGAATAATTCATGCCAAACTATATAATTTAATAAAATGGAGGCGGATGGTAAATAAGCATTTTCATTACATACATTGTTTACAATTTTGCGCGATGTATTATGGTTTACTATGAAAACCACAGCAGGTTATTTCGTATTATGATAAAGTAATAATGTGTACATTTTTACAGATAGTAGTGATAATGACTGTTTTATTTTTGAGGATTGTTCGACTCCGGTCAGCACTGTCAACAGAGAAGAGCAAGAAATGAAACTTTTTCTAGGCGAAATGAAACTTGAATATCTTAGTGACGTTTTTAAAGGCTAGTGTTTTTTTTATATGAAGTCTGATATTTTTTTAACTTAGTACATATAAATTAATTTGGTTACAGAATGTAGCGTGACTTACAGCAGATTGTGCTACTTAAACAAAGAAGATTTTGAAGAAATTTTACCGGGGCGAGAAAATATTGGTGTGCGAGCTGAAATACGAGAGAAATTATTGGAATGGAAGGCTAAACGTGTAAGTTATTTTAATCTATACCTTTTCAACTTCAAATTGGAAGTTATCATTTTCAAAATGGAAATAATCAATATCAAATTAGAAATAATCATTTCCAAAATTTTCAGTATAATATTTTCAAACCTTTGTAAACGAAATTCGGTTTGAGTCAAATCTATCCTTTTTTCACCTTGTAACAACCGCTTGTGGTTGTTATGATCTGTTTAATTTAAATCTGTAATTACGGTTGAAAATCCCAACAAGGTTGCATGTTTATCCACTGCGCTGCATAAAATCTCTTCCACTACACGTCATTCTTTCTTTGGCTTAATTTGTAATAGAAAATATTTTTTTTTTTTGGTAGAGTGTACCATTTAGCATTTTATACTTCTCCGTATTTTGGTCGGTTACTCGATTCGTTTTATCATTTTTTGTTTGATGGTGTGTAATGACGTGTGGTGGTTGGTGTGTTGCTTCATCTGTTTTGTTTTGGTTAGCGCGTGGATTTTCCATGTAAATGGAATGTTCCAGTGATTAAATTAAATAGTATTGGTGTGTGCGAGTCGATTTTTGGGTGCGGTTGTATGTATGTACGCCACCCGAAATTTATCGGTCGGGTTAATGTTTTCTTTAGTAAATAATTTTTGGGTGGGGGAATAAATTTTTATTTTGTACGCGTCGGGAATTTTTTTTTTGGTTAGTCTGGTTTTGAATATAAAATAAATAAGATATAAGTCTAGTTTTGAATTTTAAACAAAAATGGTCTGTTTCTTTTGAAAAAAAACCGAAAAGTTTTGAGTTTAAAACAAAAAAAAAATGTCAAGTTTGGAGTGTGTGTATGATGAAGCTGGATGTTTCTTTTTATCAGCCCGTCAATTGTGAAATTAAAAATATTTGATAAGATTTAAAAAAAAAAAAAGTTTGGACATTAGTACTGTAGAGTTGTAAATTTAATTCTATTTGGATGTATTTTTTTTTATCCCTGCTAAGAAACATTTTTGTGTTTATTTTTCTAATTTTTTTTAAGTTTGTAAAAGAAGGATTAGCTTAAATAAAGTTAATGTGGACAGTTGTTTTAGAAATTTAAAAAAAAAAAAAAAAAAAAAAGTTATACTAAATGTTTATACATTAATAATTTTGTAAAAAACTAAGAAATTATTAAAAATTCAGATACAGATATAAAAAAAAAAAAAAAACCAAAGGTTTTTGATTTTGATAACCCCACAATCCGTTCGTCAAGTGAGATTAAAACTTGATTAATAACATTAAAGTTTTGAATTAATTGCTGAAACCCAAGCAAGTGAAAAAAAAAATAAAATCGGTTTATAAAATTATTAGTGCTGATGAAACTCTTATATATAAAACCATATATACTGTATGTAATTTTGATACAGGACTAAAACTGTGGTTTGGTTGGTGTAAGAAAAAAAAAATATATAACCAAAACGGTTTTTTGTTTCTGTATACTGGTTTGAGCCCAATTTTTGTATTGTGGTGTGACCGCTAGTGTGAATTTTGGTAACCGGGTGAATTGGGTTTGTGGCAGCAACTCCGCCTAACGGAGTGGGGTTCGTGGGTCCAGAGGGGGCTGCTGATTGTTCCTGCGTCGGCGCTGGTAGCTGAATTTTTGTGGTCGGACGGACCAAATTTATGTTCAGGTAAGGTGTGACGGCTAAAATACAAAAAGAACGCCGTCCACACCGTGTGGTATTTTTATTTTATTATTTTTGATTGTGAGCCAAACTTGATGGTTGTTTGTTTTATTATTATATTTGTTTTATATATATTTAAATTTTTTTTTACGGGTTTTCAGGTTCCGGGTGGCGTCACATGCGACACACCCCAAATTCGATTCACACCACGTTTTTTTTTCTGGTTTTATTTTCATTAACGGTTCATTTTTTCTTTCAAATTCTTGTTTTTCACATTTCATTATTCTCATTTCATTTTTTCTCGATTTGGGTTTTTCCTGCGTAATTACAGTTTTTTCCCTCTTTTATCATTTTCAAGTTTTTAGTGATGTGTAATTAATTAGTTCTTTGTGATCGCGTGAGGATGGGCGGCCGTATGCTGACCTAGGCCTTGAGCAGGGTCGCCGGAGTGGCACCGGCGTCCTTGTTGAACGCAAACCCATTTTATGATTATCTACCACTGTGGTCGTGGCACAGTAGAATAATTTTCTTGTCCCCTTCGTTTTATCTCTATGCGGTTTTCAAGCATAGCAATATGTCTGGTAACCCCCACGCCTAGCGGCGAGCTTCAGCCAGTGCAATACCGCAACCAGACCTCTATTGCTATGTTCTGTTAACAAAATCCCTTTTGGGGGATTTTGTTACAGTGGCGCCCAAATGTTCTGTTCAACAAAATCCCTTTTGGGGGATTTTGTTACAGTGGCGCCCAAACCTTCGGCTAATTTTGTTTTGCTTTTCGTCTTTAATTTCACAATTTTTTTTTTCAGCTTGCTTGTTGTGAGTACCACGTGCAAAGTCCAACGCTTGCGTTGTTTGAGCTTGCACGGGTGCTCACATCAACGTTTCCTGCCCGATCAACATTCAAATCTGCATTGCAACCAGCGTAAGCTGTTTGATTGCATGCAGATGAGAATGTTGATCCCTATTCTCAGCTCGTCTGATGAATGGGCTTACCATTTCTGCCATGTGGCATTGATTGTGGTTAAGCTCATTCTTCTTTCGTTCTGAGTTTAGTCTTTTTAAATTTTTAGAGTCTTCGTACCTATAAATAATTTAATTTTTTTATTTCAGTCCGACTACCTACATGGGGAGGGATCACAGCATGTTCTAACCTTTGGTTATTTGATCTTGCTGGATCGCTCGTCATGTTGGTTCCATGTGTCATGGGTGTTGGGATCACGAACTTGTTGTTTCCACCAATGTGGTGTTGATTGGACAGTTCGTGATCGCAGTACTCATTGGCACATCTTTAGTCAATTTCTACTTTCAGGTAAAATTTTATTTTTCAAATTTTTTTTGTTCAATTCTAATTAAACTACTGGGACCACAGTGGTAATTTTTATTTTTTTTATTATTATAGCGTTCACGCCTAGCTCAGCATGGGGCCGTGCTCACTTCTCACGTGATCACATTTTGTATTTTTTGTACAAGTAATACGCTTTACTTATTTTTCTTTTGCTTTTTCATTTTTTTTTTTGGGAATTTTTTTTGATTATTGGTTGTTTTCAGTTTTGGTTAATGGAGCAGCTAAAATACTATTAATAATTTTGGTCAGTTCATTTTTTTTATAATTCTATTTCGGTATTTTGATTTTTTTTGTTTTTGGTTATATTTTGCGTGCGAATGAATTCAGGCAATAATAATCTACCGTGGGATAGACCGGCAAGTGCGGTTGTTCATACAGTGTTTGAGTCGAGTGAAAGTAGTGCTTTACCGCGGATAAGTCCTTGGGATAACCATAGTAATTTTCCAGCTCCTCAATTCTTCCGACTTGTTGATATCTACGTGATTATTATAGTTATAATTTAAAAAGTTCATTCTAATTTTCATTATTTTGTCAAATTATTTTCATTAATTTTTTTTTCGGTTTTGGGATATTGATATTTAAATTAATTTTTTTCTTTCGGTAATTTTTTTTGTGTATATACATATATATATATATATATATAAATATAATTCATTTTCTTTATTTTATTTTTTTTGTCTCTCACATTCAGTTCAATAGTAAACTCAGTAAACATAAATTCTTTTTGTCCTTTAAATTATATTGAGGTATTAAGCAACACTTTGGATTCCAACACATTACCTTGGGATAGACTGGCGAGTACGGATGAGAAAAAGGTTTTGAGTTGAGCGCTAGTTCAGTATTGACGCGAGTGGTCCAGTGGATAGTAATTTGTGCTCGCAGCTCCTCAAACAGCCCGGCTTGTGGATATCTACTTGGTCATAGTGAGTTTAATTTGAGATTGGTGCTTCAATATATGTTTTCAATAAATTTCTTTAAATAATTAATTAATAATTTAAAAAAAAAAAAAAAATTTTTTTCTGCTTTAAATTAATTAATTCTATTTTGTTTTTCATATATATATATATATCCAAATATTGTTATATTTAATTTTTTTTGGTTGGGAAAATTTATTTTTTTTAGTAATCTCTACAATTAAATAATTTGTTTGATTTTTTTTTTTTTTTGGTTGAAATTGCCAGTATCGCTGGTCTCATTTATTATTCAGTTAACATTAAAATTTAATAACTTTTGGTTTAGGTAACTTTAATTATAACTATAATTTATTCAGTTCTTCTATTCAGTAAATATAAGTTGGAATTTTTTTTTTAATTTAAATATTGTTAGTTTACATTTATTAAAAATTAATTCTCATTACTTTTAAAATCACGTTTAAATTCCATTTTTGATTAAGTCCTTTTTCTTTCTCGTTAAATTCGTTGTTGCGTGTTAAAATGGATATTTCACATCTTAAGGCTGATGAGATTGAAGTAGAATTTTTGCTTCGATCTATCCAACCCAATACTGAGGAAGCGTTGAATGAATTAAAGAAAGCTTTGGCCGCAGAGCTGGATGGCACCAGGGACAAACCGATTGAAATGCACAGTCGAGCTAAAAGGAAACCCAATGACGAAATCCTCACTTGTCAAAGCAAAGTGCAGAGCCTCCAACAAACCTTTATTGGTATTGAAAATCTAGATGGGGAAGATCAGGTTCGAACAGCTCAGCGTTTGCGGTCGCGGTTACTGCATGTCCATGATCGTTTGGAAAGAGCTACTCAGTCTCCTTCATATGGAAAGCAGGCTCAAACTATTTTAGATATTTGTATTAAATTATACACGGCGTTAGATCAGTATATAACTGACCCTACTTTACTGGATCAATCTGTTGAGTCTGCTAAAGGTATTGATGGAGGTCAAGCGTTGGTATTTCAGGAGGTATATCCGGTAGAATCAAAACTGACTCCTCCAGAAGTAGTGAGTAAATCTCAACCTAGTCCTGCGGGTAAGATTAGCAATTCGGTACTGCATCCTTCAACCTCTAACACCATTACCACGGCAGATAATGCAGTTAACTCTAGTGACCCAGCCGAACTTTTAAAATCATTAATGCAACAAGTGCAATTTCTCACCAATCAGCTTTTAGTAAGACAGACTGCTCCAATTCCTTCGGGGAATAGCATTCCTGTAGTATCCGGGGTTAAAAGTTCTGCTGACGAATATCCTGGCGGTCGTTCTTTGCCAATGGACCCGGCTGTCGTAGCGGCGAATCAAAATATTCAAAAATCAGCCCAAGTTCATTTTCCACCAGCACATACCTCTCAGGGAGGACTCGAACAGTTAAATGATTTCCTTGGTTTAACGTCTTCGCATTTGGAACCTGTCTCTAAAGAGCGTTCATCTCCGGAGCAGGCCACCCAACGTTCCAATTTTCAGTCAGCACCAGATGTTAGAGATCTTCATAATAGTACTTTGAATCCCGTGCCTTCAGCAATTCATAATCCATCTACTCAATATAATCCTGATTTCAATAGACGTTCTTTATCTCGATGTGGGATTTCCTACACAGGTTCACCTTCTGGCATAACTGTGGACATGTTCCTTTTTCAGCTGGACTCTGTAGTGAAATCCAACAATCTATCACCTTCTTCTGTACTTCTGGATCTGCATCTTGTCCTGAAAGATGTGGCACTGCAGTGGTACTGGACCTACCGCAGGTATAATCCTTCAGCACCTTGGGATAGCCTCCGATTAGCCTTCCAAGAAAGATTTAAAGATAGGCGTACTCCCTACGAAATTCGTCGTATGGTTGAGTCTCGCAAACAGTTACCTAACGAATCATTCTTGGAATTTTATCATCACATGTGGAATTTGGCCCTGCAGTGTCACACCCCTTACAGCGACGATGAATTCATACAACTACTGATGAACAATATGAAGCCTGTCCTTCAGTATCAACTTACTGATCGACACTTCTCACATATCAATGAGCTCATCAAAAGTTGTACTTCATGGGAAGATTCGCTAAAACGTTTTCGTTCTCCACCTGATTACTCGATGCACCCTCGTCGTAGTATCAATGAACTCGGTGTTGAGAGAATGTATGATTCAGAACCAATCGTTCCAATTTCTAATCCGTCAGTTCCATCCGCAGATACGTCAGGAACCGCATATCGCGTTCCATCCGGTGTTTTTGTTCCGACGTCCGAATCTGTGCAACATATTTCTGCTATCAGCCCTAGCCATTCTTATCGTGCTCCAATGGGAACGACTATTACAAATTCTAAGTCTTTTAAATCCCCTTCTACTTCAACTACACCCAATGTAACCAATACCTCTAGATCTGGCCGTAATTACATTTGCTATAATTGTTCTGATATAGGGCATGGTTTTCAAGACTGTCCTCGTCCTCACTTGGGTGCCTTTTGCTATCGTTGTGGTCTCAAAGGCACCATCTCAACAAATTGTGTTCGTTGTGCGGGAAACCAGACCAGTGGTTCATGGAGATCGGGGAACCAGGAACCACAGACCATCTCAACCCCAACAATAATTACCAAAGTAGATGCAGTCAGCAATACCGACCCAGAGTTTCGGAAGAGACTGATGCCAGATGGAAAGAATCAGTCGAACCAGTGAAAGTTCGCGTTGAGTCCTTTGACTCCGCAATCTCTTCTGGATCTGGTTCAGCTGGTTCCGACCTAATGGTATCGGACTCTTGCTTGCCTGTTTCTCCACCTGAATGTCGAGTAAATTCCTTTTCCAAATTGGAACACTCCATTCCTTCAACTTCTTCATTTAACAATAGTTCTAAATTTTCTGATTCCGTTCCGTCTCTCCCCAACACTTTTGGGAGACTCATCTCAGCTCAGTTACTTCGCTCAAAAAAATACTGGGAGCAACGTCGGATTTTGCGATCCTTTGTTGTTTCTTCAGTACTCGGTTCTGAGACAAGCGATAAACGGCCTTATGCCGATATTCTTGTCAATGATGTTCCATACCGAGGTCTATTAGATAGTGGAGCGAGTGTAAGTGTGTTGGGTTGTGGTTCTGAAAAGTTGTTGGCGGACAACAACCTTCATATTCATAATTTTCCTACTTCTATTCAGACTGCGAGTGGTCAATCTCAGAACGTCATTGGTTACATAAATGTTCAGGTTAGCTTTAATTCCCAATCTCATTACATGCGATTCTTTTTAGTACCTTCTCTAAAGCAATCTCTTTATTTAGGGATTGACTTTTGGAATAAATTCGGCATTACTTTGCAACTACCTGCGTTGAGTGAATTATCGGACTCCGCAGAAATATCTTGTTCTCCTAAATTCCATTCTCTCTCTCCAGATGATAACTTAAAGCTCTCTACAATAGTTAAAAAATTTCCGTCAAGTGCTAAAATGGGTCTTGGACGAACTACATTAATCTCTCATGAGATTGATGTTGGTGAATCCAAGCCTGTTAAGCAACGTTTTTACTCTGTTTCTCCTGCTAAGCAAAAACTAATGTACGATGAGCTAAATAGGATGTTATCACTGGATGTGATTGAAGAAAGCCACAGTTCATGGTGTTCTCCTGTCACCATGGTGCATAAGGCTAATGGCCAAGTACGCTTGTGTTTGGATGCCCGTGAGGTGAACAAGGTGACGGTCAGGGATGCGTATCCGCTTCCCCTTATCAACGGATTGTTGGGTCGATTGGATCAAACACGGTATATTTCTACCATCGATCTGAAAGATGCCTTTTGGCAGATCCCTCTTGACCCGCAATCCCGAGATAAGACGGCGTTTACTGTCCCTGGTCGTCCCTTGTACCACTTCAAGGTCATGCCCTTTGGGTTGTGCAACGCTCCCCAAACACTGTGTCGCCTTATGCATCGGGTGATTCCTTATCAACTGCACGACAAAGTATTCGTCTACCTTGATGATTTATTGGTTACTTCGTCCACTTTTGATGAACACTTGGAACTTTTGGAAGTTGTGGCTTCGTTGCTAGTAAAGGCTGGTTTAACCATAAATTTAGAAAAGAGTCAGTTTGTTTTGAAGGAGGTTAAATACCTGGGTTATTTAGTGGGTGATGGTTGCCTTCGCACCAACCCAGAAAAATGTAAGGCAATTAGAGAATTTCCTCGACCAAAAACAACTAAACAAATACGTAGTTTCTTGGGTTTATGTGGGTGGTATAGGCGTTTTATTAAAAACTTCGCGTCTTTAGCTGCTCCACTAACCGATCTGACAGGGAAAAAATCTAAGTCTAAATGGAATCTTCACGCTGAGGAATCCTTCCAATCTCTTAAAGTATCTTTATCGTCTGCTCCTGTTTTAGCTAATCCTGACTATGGGCGCCCTTTCTTCATCCAATGCGACGCAAGTGCTGTTGGCGTGGGTAGTGTACTTTTTCAGCTTGATCCTGATGGCGCTGAACACCCCATTGAATTCTTTTCGCACAAACTTAATGCCGCTCAGAGGAATTATTCTGTAACTGAGTTGGAGTGCTACGCAGCAGTACTTAGCGTCCAAAAATTTCGGCCCTATATCGAGGGATACCCGTTCACGATTTATACTGATCACGCTAGTCTCCGCTGGTTGATGTCCCAAAAAGATCTATCTGGTAGACTCGCCCGCTGGAGTTTAAAACTGCAAGCGTACAAATTTGATATCGGATATCGTAAAGGAACGGTGAATGTTGTACCTGATGCCCTCTCCAGAGCTTTTTATAGTGAGCCCACAGACGATGTAAGTAATGATCAACCTTTTCCTCCTGTTGAAACTACTTTGAATGATGATTCCTCCTTACCTTGTAATTCTCCTGTGATACAAGAAAATGTGTCCAGTTTAAATTCTTCAAGTGACAATTCGGTTCTACATATTGATCTTAACTCTTCAGCTTTTCAGGACGATGAATATGTACAACAGATCAATCGAGTACGACTATTAAAAGATTGCGATCACAACTTCAAAATTCGTGATAATAAACTCTTGATCTTACCTTCCTACGCTTCTCGTTATACGTCCACTGATTTGTCTGAATGGAAGTTAGTAGTTCCGTTGTCCTTGACTGCAAACTTAATTGAACTGGCCCATTCTTCTCCTACTTCTGCTCATATGGGTATTAAAAAAACTGTGGAACGACTTCAACGGCAATTTTTCTGGTTTGGTATGACTAAACAAATCAAACTTTTCATCTCTAATTGTTTACAATGCAAGATGAATAAGCCTGTAAATTTTAGCACTCAACCTTTGATGGGTTCTCAAACTGAGTCTACCAGACCTTTTGAAAAATTGTTCGTTGATTTCCTTGGACCATATCCTCGCTCCAAACGAGGTAATACCTGTATCGCTATAGTGTTGGATCATTATTCAAAGTTTGTTCTAGTCAAACCATTGCGTGAAGCTTCCGCCTCTTCTCTGTGTAACTTTTTGGAAAATGATGTGTTTTTACTTTTCTCTGTACCTGCAGTGATTACTTCTGATAATGGCAAACAATTCATATCTAACTTATTTAAAGATCTCTTGAAAAAATATAATGTTGATCATATACGTACTCCTATTTACTCTCCTCAAAGCAACGCTTCTGAGAGAGTTAATCGGACGTTACTGTCTAGTATTCGTTCTTATCTTGATGATCATGCACATAATGAATGGGATTGCCATCTTTCTGAAATCACTGCGGCATTGCGAAATGTTAAACACGACGTCACGAATTTTTCTCCTCACTATTTGGTCTTTGGTCAACACATGTCATTAAACGGTTCAGATTATGCTTTACGTAAACTTTTATCTCCTCAGGATGATAACGAAATACATGTGTTGTCCAAGTCTAATAGATTAAATCTTATTCGTGATCAAATAACTCATTACCTGAAAGTTGCACATGAGAAATCCGCTGCTCGTTATAATTTACGAAGTACCAATAGGAATTTCCTGCCTGATCAACCTGTGTTTGTCCGATCCTTCGCACAAAGTAGTGCTCCTGATAGATTTTCTGCAAAGTTAGCTGCTAAGTTTATTCCTGCTTTTATCACTGATAAAATCGGAACAGTCTCTTATAATATCAGAAATCTTGATGGAAAACCTTTGGGAGTTTATCATGCCAAGGATATACGATTGTGACAAATTATTAGTGAAATTTTTTTCTCCTTCCCTCTTACTTTCATGCCTGGCTTTGAGATCTTTTCTCGGGTGTGAGTCGTCCCCACGCTGTAACAACCGCTTGTGGTTGTTATGATCTGTTTAATTTAAATCTGTAATTACGGTTGAAAATCCCAACAAGGTTGCATGTTTATCCACTGCGCTGCATAAAATCTCTTCCACTACACGTCATTCTTTCTTTGGCTTAATTTGTAATAGAAAATATTTTTTTTTTTTGGTAGAGTGTACCATTTAGCATTTTATACTTCTCCGTATTTTGGTCGGTTACTCGATTCGTTTTATCATTTTTTGTTTGATGGTGTGTAATGACGTGTGGTGGTTGGTGTGTTGCTTCATCTGTTTTGTTTTGGTTAGCGCGTGGATTTTCCATGTAAATGGAATGTTCCAGTGATTAAATTAAATAGTATTGGTGTGTGCGAGTCGATTTTTGGGTGCGGTTGTATGTATGTACGCCACCCGAAATTTATCGGTCGGGTTAATGTTTTCTTTAGTAAATAATTTTTGGGTGGGGGAATAAATTTTTATTTTGTACGCGTCGGGAATTTTTTTTTTGGTTAGTCTGGTTTTGAATTTAAAATAAATAAGATATAAGTCTAGTTTTGAATTTTAAACAAAAATGGTCTGTTTCTTTTGAAAAAAAACCGAAAAGTTTTGAGTTTAAAACAAAAAAAAAATGTCAAGTTTGGAGTGTGTGTATGATGAAGCTGGATGTTTCTTTTTATCAGCCCGTCAATTGTGAAATTAAAAATATTTGATAAGATTTAAAAAAAAAAAAAGTTTGGACATTAGTACTGTAGAGTTGTAAATTTAATTCTATTTGGATGTATTTTTTTTTATCCCTGCTAAGAAACATTTTTGTGTTTATTTTTCTAATTTTTTTTAAGTTTGTAAAAGAAGGATTAGCTTAAATAAAGTTAATGTGGACAGTTGTTTTAGAAATTTTAAAAAAAAAAAAAAAAAAAAAGTTATACTAAATGTTTATACATTAATAATTTTGTAAAAAACTAAGAAATTATTAAAAATTCAGATACAGATATAAAAAAAAAAAAAAAACCAAAGGTTTTTGATTTTGATAACCCCACAATCCGTTCGTCAAGTGAGATTAAAACTTGATTAATAACATTAAAGTTTTGAATTAATTGCTGAAACCCAAGCAAGTGAAAAAAAAAATAAAATCGGTTTATAAAATTATTAGTGCTGATGAAACTCTTATATATAAAACCATATATACTGTATGTAATTTTGATACAGGACTAAAACTGTGGTTTGGTTGGTGTAAGAAAAAAAAAATATATAACCAAAACGGTTTTTTGTTTCTGTATACTGGTTTGAGCCCAATTTTTGTATTGTGGTGTGACCGCTAGTGTGAATTTTGGTAACCGGGTGAATTGGGTTTGTGGCAGCAACTCCGCCTAACGGAGTGGGGTTCGTGGGTCCAGAGGGGGCTGCTGATTGTTCCTGCGTCGGCGCTGGTAGCTGAATTTTTGTGGTCGGACGGACCAAATTTATGTTCAGGTAAGGTGTGACGGCTAAAATACAAAAAGAACGCCGTCCACACCGTGTGGTATTTTTATTTTATTATTTTTGATTGTGAGCCAAACTTGATGGTTGTTTGTTTTATTATTATATTTGTTTTATATATATTTAAATTTTTTTTTACGGGTTTTCAGGTTCCGGGTGGCGTCACATGCGACACACCCCAAATTCGATTCACACCACGTTTTTTTTTCTGGTTTTATTTTCATTAACGGTTCATTTTTTCTTTCAAATTCTTGTTTTTCACATTTCATTATTCTCATTTCATTTTTTCTCGATTTGGGTTTTTCCTGCGTAATTACAGTTTTTTCCCTCTTTTATCATTTTCAAGTTTTTAGTGATGTGTAATTAATTAGTTCTTTGTGATCGCGTGAGGATGGGCGGCCGTATGCTGACCTAGGCCTTGAGCAGGGTCGCCGGAGTGGCACCGGCGTCCTTGTTGAACGCAAACCCATTTTATGATTATCTACCACTGTGGTCGTGGCACAGTAGAATAATTTTCTTGTCCCCTTCGTTTTATCTCTATGCGGTTTTCAAGCATAGCAATATGTCTGGTAACCCCCACGCCTAGCGGCGAGCTTCAGCCAGTGCAATACCGCAACCAGACCTCTATTGCTATGTTCTGTTAACAAAATCCCTTTTGGGGGATTTTGTTACAACCTACTAAAATCTGTGGCATTTCAGTTGTTAAATCTTGTTTAATAGAGGCCTTAAGAGCCGACCAAGCAAATTCTATGGGGTTTAACATTGGATTGGACTGTACGCAATGCTCTAACCAAATAACAATCACCAGTCGTAATGGTAATTGATAATGCTTCGTGTGTCTATTGAAGCTGTGTTTCTTGAAAGAAATTTATCGATCATCGTTTTTTTTTTTTTTTTTTTTTTTTTTAATCAATTTTTTTAATTGGGTGCAGAGCGGACTTATTAACGGTCCTAGCTCCTTGTAACTGTCAGAGCTTCTGCACCCAATGCGCGATCCTGCAAGTAAAGATTAATAGCTACCTTAAATTTATTCATTTTATATTCCTTCGGAAATTTGAAATGTATTAGCGAATTCCACTTTTTTGATGTTCGGTATATAAATTCGCGCTTGATTTCTTCAGTTCGAGGTTTCGGGAGCTTCACCGTAAACCTATGTGCATTGGTTGTTCCTCTTGTTACTCTTGTTGTTGTAACGAATGGTGGTATTTTCTCCGATAGTTCTGCAGAACATTTACCATGTAAGCATCTGTAGAAGACGCAGAGTTCTGCAACATCTCTGCGATGCTGTAAGCTGTCTAGTTCTTGAGTAAGTCTGGGGTTATTAAAATTAGGCCCGTACAGTCCAATGTTAAACCCCATAGAATTTGCTTGGTCAACGCTTAAGGCCTCTATTAAACGAGATTTAATAATTGAAATGCCACAGATTTTAGCAGGTGAAAAAAGGATAGATTTGACTCAAACCGAATTTCGTTTACAAAGGTTTGAAAATATTATACAACAGAATTTGCCAAATTTATCTGTAGCAAATTGTGCTAAATATGTTGCATATATTCAAAAATTTATACCAGATGTTTTAAATTTAGTCGATATGATTTTTTAATTTACTGTATAATATTAATAAAGTTTTGATCATAAATATTGTTGTACCCGTCGTAAGTTTTTTATTTTTAAATTTAAAAATGATTATTTCCATTTTGAAGTTGAAAAGGTATAGTAGGTTTTGGGCTATTTTAGACATTCTCTAATAAATTCTTTATATAATTGCAGCTACACGTAGAAGAGACAACAATTTTTAAACCACAAAAACCCGAACGAATTACAAATTGGATTGAAATGCTGGAGAAATCAAAACCTTCACCATCACCCTCGATAATAACATCACCCACAGCAGTACAGCACTGCATTGAAATGTATGAGAAATCAAAACCTTCACCATCGCCCTCAATAATAGCATCACCCACAGCAGTACAGCTCTGCATTGAAATGCATGGGAAATCAAAACCTTCACCATCGCCCTCGATAATAGCACCACCCACAACAGTACAGCACTGCATTGAAATGCAGGAGAAATCAAAACCTTCACCACCGCCCTCGATAATAGCACCATCCACAGTACCATTAAATGTGACCACCACCATGGCACGCGTCTCAAATCTACCCTCCAGTAATTCACCGGCCAACATACAATTCAATAATGTTCATGAAATTTTACAGAATTCAGTCAAAGGCCAATTGATCATAAAATTTTATAACCATAATAAATTCCTCGACGAATTTAATCGCAAAGAATTAGTGAATTGTATCACCGACAATTTTTTCGACATTACGACGAAGCAGATTAAACTTCCGAGAACGTGTCAAGTAGAAAAACTGGCTGATGAAATTATCGAAATATTCCCATCGGAAAATAAACTTACGTATTATACATCAAGATGGGTGGCGAAAGGAACGAATCCATCGGGCCGGCTATACAATCGATTATGTTATTTAAATCAAAATAAGGTGGTCAAAAAAACTGAGTTGAAAATGGCGGCCCTCAAGGCGAAAATGAAGGAAATGGTGAATACGGATAAAGATGCGATCACTTTCTGGGTACAGAGCTATAAATTACGACAATTGGAATATGCAAATTTAAATTCGACCACGGATGTATTTAATGAATGGGTTTTCTTGAAACAGAATGGCGGTGAAAAATTTGTCGATATTGATTTTGAGATAATGTTCCCCTCCGCCAAGGATAATCTAATGAGCCAGTGGGAATTCTATCGCCAAAAATTATTATACTACTACAATGCCAATCTCAAAGAAAATCAATTCAAAGAACTTTTCGATAAGATACAATCGAACGTAACGGATAAAGATTCCGAGGATTGTATTCTAGTTGTACTATTAAATGCTGTTCTTAAACCAACTCATCGATACGTTGAAACGGCCCCAGATAACAAACGGATTGTACGTAAGGCATCCATTAATGATGCGATTAATAGTTTTATAATACTTTTACCGTTGCTCAAAGATTTGGAATATGCGCTCGAGGGACGATCAACAACTCAACCATTTATAATTGTGATTGGCTTAAAATTATCGGAACTTCGCGAGTTTTACATCAGTATTGATGATATTGTTTTAAAAATGGATTCATTCCTTGCCGCACTTGATTTGTGCTTTAAAATATTCCATGTTTTTGATTTACCCTATTCAAAAGAGTCGCTTCGGGTTTGGTTGTTCCTTCAAAAATGTATTTACGGTATAAACAAGACGCACGACATTAAGGATCCGGGCATAACTGAGTTAATGGCATCACTGCATAATATTTAAGATTTTGTTTATTTTTTTTTTAAATAAAACACATTTTGAATTATTTCTTTTATTTATTAATAATTTAAAAAGGTGGCTTTTTATTTAACAATAATAGGACGCGGTTAAGAATTCAGCCGCAGCAAGTTGGTCAAAAATTAAGTTTTGTAGCGAAAGCTGCGCGCCCTGTCGGATTAAAATGTAGAAATTAAAAATTGGCTGTTCATCTAATCTCGTTATAAATTTTCATTTTCCCTAATTGTAACCTAAAACAAAACGTTAAATTTCAAATCAAGAAACTACCGGCTTTTTCGGCAAAAACAGCGCAGCCATAGTTTTTTAATTCATCCCACAGATGAACTCTTCTTCAATCGCTTGAAGAGTTTTGTTTTTCGACTCGGTAGTCCACTCTAAATTATAATACTAGGCTAGACCGAGCTATGCTATTAGGAATATTTCACCGACAAGTACAAATGATAGAGGCACCACACCTATACTGGTGATGCAACAAGGAGTACGAGTGGCGTTACAATATTTCCACTTTCAAGGATAACCTATGCTCGAATACTGAATAGCTGCAAAAAACGCCAAAATTATGATCAGTCGCTGCACAAATTCAATTTTTGATAAATTCATCCGCAATTCTTGGAAATAATTTAATTTCACCTCATCCAGCTCTGCTGTTTAACACTCTCGTGAGTTCGACCATTTTACGAAATTTATCATTTGCAATAGCGCTGTTGTCGATGGCATTCTGCATCAAGTGCTAAGCCTGACGAGCCGGCTATCACTATATTACCCACCCTAAAACGGATGGGATGCGCATAATCATATGTGTTGTGCGTCGGCCGATTTTTTCCAGTAGATAGCCGCCAAGAAAAGATCCCGCTGGACCATGAGGCTTCTACTTGGTTACATTTTAGTATACTATTATTACGATGCATTAGCTTCATCAATCCAATGTCTGAGTATTCTGTAATTATTACGACCGTTACAGATAGCAACGGACCAAAAATTGTGACAAATTGTCGACACAGTGGTTACAATTTTTGAACGGGTGCTGGATTTTCCGCCATTTAGTGGTCGATGTCCGGTTTTAGCATTAATATCACAATTTTCACTTGTTACGATTTGATTAGTTGCTGCCATTAAAACAGTGATATCTGAAAATAAAAAACAAATTTGAAGAAAATTAAACAAATTTATTTGACCAACAAAATATAAGGTTCGCAGCTCTCGCTGAAGTCTTATGAAAAAACTGTGCTATCTTAGTTACCCCTGAATGTTTGCATGTATTTCATTTCAAACTGTTATACAATATTATGTAGGTAGTGTACATACTAATTTTTGGCATATACACGCCTAAATGATTGTAAAATAAACTATTACATACATATATTCAGGGTAACGAATATTTTAATGATTTTGAATCACAGTACAAATTTGAATAGATTATGAATTGACAGTTCTCATTTGGTTTATGATTCATAATCGTGGCGTAACATTTTTTAATGGAAACTATAATAATGTAAAATGTAATGCAAATGCAATTAACCGGAAAGTAGTGATTTTTACGTTTACAAAAAATTCAAAATAGAGCCACAAAGGCTTTTTGAGCCTGTCAGAGACTCTATGGACGTACTTGGGGACTACAACCAAAAATGATCTACTGGTCATTTCTAACAATCATTAGGCCTATGATCACTTACGCATCGCTAGTGTGGTGGCCTAAAACTGAACAAAGGACAGCGCAAACTTTATTGAATAAAGTTCAGCGTATGGCCTGCATTGGGGTTACGGGCTCAATGAAAACATGTCCGACCGCCGCAATGGAGACACTCCTAGGACTAACTCCATTGCATCTGCATGTAAAAAAGGATGCTGCTACTATGGCCCTTAAGATGCAGGCGGAGGGTAACATCAAACCAGGCAATATGGTGGGCCATCTGGAAATCCTTAAGGAGTTTCAGACAGATCCCACTATAGGAATGCCTTCCGACTGTATGCCAGCCAAACTGGATTTCTACAAACCCTTTTGTGTTAGGTTACCTGACCGGGAGGAGTGGAGTAAAGGGGGACCATCCTTTGAGCGAGGGTCATTGGTGTGGTTTACAGATGGATCAAAAACGGAAGATGGGGCGGGGGTAGGAATACACGGGAGTGGAATATCACTCTCGAAGTCCTTGGGTACCAACGCAACCGTCTTTCAAGCAGAAGTTCATGCTATAGAACTTTGTGCTAGGATAGACATATCAAAAGGCCTAAACGACGCAAAGGTTTATATCGTATCAGACAGCCAATCGGCCTTAAAGGCTCTTAGGTCCTTTACCATTGAGTCAAGGCTGGTATGGGATTGTCTGAAGGTTATTAAGTTGCTGGCAAGCTCAAATAAGGTAACACTTGTTTGGGTGCCAGGTCACATTGGAATTGTGGGAAACGAGGCAGCTGATGGCCTCGCCCGCGAGGGATCTGCCTTTCCATTAATTGGACCAGAGCCCTTCTGCGGCGTCTCTAAGGGGCACCTTAGGGCAGCGGTTAAACGCTGGGAGGATGTGCAAAAGTCCTCTTACTGGCGCGGAATTCCAGGTTTGCGACAGGCGAAGGAATTTATTTCACCTTCGTCGGCCAGAGCCAAGGAATGTTTTGTACTTAGGAAACCTGAGTTGAGGCTGCTTACCGGCTTCCTCACAAGTCACATCCCCTTAAGGTATCACCTTAAGAAAATGGGCCTAAGTTCAACGGATAGATGTCGCTTCTGCGACATGGAAGCGGAATCAGCGGAACATGTTCTGTGCCATTGCCCAGCCATTTTCTGCAAAAGGTTACAGCATCTAGGAGGGAGAGTAATGAACCTGGATAGGATGCATCATATACCGGCCGGCAGTATTGTCAGGTTCATTAAGAGCCTGAATATTGACTGGACGGCTCATTAAGTAGGGTCCATGCACAAAAGATCTTTTAGGTCGCAGTGCGGGGTGGCTTGAACGCCCACATGGCCCTCAAATAATAATAATAATAAAATAATAATAATAGGTTGTACAGCATATAAATTCAAAAAATGTACGCAATATTTTACATAATGAAAATAAAAATGTTTTGAACATTTTATTTTTATTTTATAGCTTTAAATCAATATTGCGTTCGGCATGTTTAATCAAGTTCATCATTATTTAATTAAAATTGAAATTAAAATACATTTATTGTTTTAATTTGTTTCAATCCACAAATTTTTATTTAACTTGGTTTGATGTTTACAGTTTTTAAAACATTACTTTATATTTATCCAGAGACATTGCTTTAATCAAATAAATTTCGTAATTACGTCAATTCCGTGACGCGCGTCATCATATTGAAATTTTGGTTTACCCCCCATATAATGAAAACAAAGACGTAGTCCTACGTCTAAATTCACTGTAACTAAAATCTGTTTGAACACATTATATAGCAGATGTAATTATTAATATGTTGTGTGACCACCCTTAGCTTTTATCACCTCGCTGAGACGCCTCTGCATAGAATCTATAAGATTTCTTATAAAGTCTGAAGGGATTTCCCTCCAAAGATTTACTATTGAGTTCCCAGTCATTTCTTCGGACCGTCCAACCTAGAATGGAATTTTCCTTTTCATATAAGCCCATACATTTTCGATCACGTTCAAATTAGAGCTCTGCGCTGGCAATGGCAATGCCGCTTGATCCAAAATTTTCAAAAAATTCTTTAACGATTTTGCCGATCAATTTTTTTGTAGTTACCAACGCTATCTTATTCAGCAATTCTAAATACCTTACTTGTGTAACTGTTCCCCGGATCATTGAATTTAGTCCTACACCATTGAAGCTTTAGCTTATAGATCCCCATACTACGATATGCCCACCCCCAGAGTGGCGTGTGAGAGCAATAATCATCCTCTTTCTTTTCTCTTTAGAGTTGCCAGCTCGTGCAATCAAAACAACTTCTTTTACCGATGTTACTCTTTTTCTCCCTCTCCCTTCGTATTTTTAAGCACTCCTTTGTTTTATTAATTGGTATAAAATCGTATTTCGAAGGCAAACATATTTTTGGGCCAAGTTAGCGGTCGAAATTACACGATTGTATTCAGCCACAATGGCTGCTCTACGATTTTTTCTGCATTTTTGAATTAAGTAACGTTTGCAAGAAAACAAAACAATTATTTTAAACAATTGGAAAACAATTGAAGATTAAATATAGGCAACTTAACGTTCGAAAGACCAACAGCATAATGCACAAAAAATTTTGAAACAGACATAGAGTGCACAAATAATTTTGAAATGAACTTAATTAAAGTTTTCTTTATGTATGAATTAAAACAAAAAAAAATGTTTTATTTATTTTGAAGTACATGCTTTAGTTTATTTAATAAAAGATATTTCATCCAAAAATATGGTCCATATCTAATTTTGGAAGCAATTTATTTGGTGATACAATACAAAAAAAATTTCCGCGCACATATAATTTAGAAATGCATTTTAAACGTAACCATTTTACTCAGAAATTTGATTTTACCTAGGGTAACGGAATTTAGGGATAATTTAGTATATTTGTTCTCAATGTAAATTTTCAAGAGCTTTTAATCAAACCAAACCATTTCACTAGGAAACTTGGTATTATTATAATCTTTCGTTTGTCGAAACTTTTTGAATCAAATCATTTTACTCCGAAATTTTGTATTAAAAAGAAGTACGGTATTTTGGGATAAATTTAGAATATTTGTTACAATGAGCTTTGGGCGTGATAGAGATAAATGAATACTAAGTATTTGGGTTTAAACTTAACATTTCTCAGATTTTTAATAATTTCAGGTTTTTGTTATACGGTTTTACGTGCAAAAAATTTGTATTTTCAAAAAGTTTCAAGAGCTTTTAGTTTTAAGATCGAATTGTCACTGATCGAAACTTTTTAAACAATTTATCTCAAATTTACACTTTGCAACGGAATTTTGGGATATATTTAGAATATTTCTTTCCAATAAGCTTTAAGATTGATAATTAATTTATACTTTCTGGGTTTAAACTTAACATTTTTGAGACTTTTCAAAATTTGAGGATTTTGCTAAAATGTTTTATTTTGAGCTTTCACGTATCGAAGCTTTTTAACCCAAATCATTTTCTTTTTATTCTGAAATTCGATAGTTTAAAAGAAGGTGGGATTTTGGAATAAATTTAGAATATTTGTTTTCAATAAGCTTTAAGCTTGACAATTAATTCATCCTTTTTGGGTTTGAACTTAACATTTTTAAGCTTTTTAATATTTTCTGGTTTTTAATAAAATGTTGTATGAGCATAAATTATATATAAATTTGAAAAAATTGTCAAGAGCTTTGCTTTTAAGAGCTTTCTCTTATTGAATCGTTTTAAACAACCCATTTTACTTCGAAATTTCATAAAACAAGGGATGATGGAATTTTGGGTATGATTTAGTATATTTGTGCTCAGTTTAATTTATTAAGAGTTTTTAGTTTTAAGAGCTTTTCAAACCAAACCATTTGACTTTTAAATTTGATATTATAAAGGAAGGTTTATTTTGGGATTAATTTAAAGTTTTTGTTTTCAATGATATTTAAGCTTGATAATTTATTTATACTTTCTCGGTATTTTTTGTACCTTTCCATAAATTCTGTCTTTCATTAAAATGTTTAAGAGATTCCACTTATCGAAGCTTTACAACTCAATCGTTTTACTCAACACAACTTACAATAACCTAGACATTCTTGAATAATTTCGAATAACCTACAGGAAATCGGAGAAATATCGAAATTTTGGCATAATCTCAAAACAACTTTTAAATATCACCATTTAGATTTATATGTGTAACTCGGCAGGTTCTTACAACTCAAAGCTAAGCGCAGAACATTGCCTTACAAAATTCGAATAAATTCGACAACCTTTAAAACTCTCGAATAGTCCTATGAATGACGAAAAACTTAAGAAATCTAGAATAAACCGCGGAACAATTTCGATTACCCCAGAAAAATAAGAATAGTATAAGAATAGAACCCTCGGATCTTATCGGGTGATTTTTTAAATATCGAACAATCGGATACTTCGAATAGACTCCAAAATTCTCGAATAACCTGACAGTTTCATAACAGTAAATCACCAATTAAGTCACAAACATCACGCATCGGGAAGCGAGAATTTCCAAAATCAGGAAAACCCCACCAAAAACAGCCAAAAAAACACCATCATCGCTAGTTGCAAAATTAAGTTGGCGTGTGCATTTTCCTTATATTTAAAATATTTATTTATATTTATTTACGATTTACTGGTAATCAAAAGATCCGCTAAATAAGAAACTATAATTCGAACGAAGGCTAATTGATTATCGAGACTGACTGGTTTGGCTCAAGTGACGGAAACAAAAATGTATTGTCAGTTGCGGTTATGTGTTTTTATAGTTTCTTCTTGAGTTTTATGAACATCATAATGATACATCGCAAGCTGCTAACACCAGTAGATTACTATATAAACTCCTCCTTGTTGGTAAAAGGTTGAATTGGTTTGATCTTTAGATTTATTGAGCCTTTAGCTCAATTTAGTTTGTAAAAGTTTGAATTTCAAATGCAAAAGGGGTAAACTTGGAGTTACGCAAAACATATAACACAAATAAATCAACGCGGCAAACATTAAAATTTTTGTCGTTTGATGTAAGAAGCTTTGATTTCAAACTAGTTTTGCTAATTTTCTTCTAAATCTAAATATCGGTCAGAACCTAAAGGAATTTTTACTTCTATGGAGTCAGAACCGAGAAGAAATTGTTGAGCCGGTTTTAAAAAAATATTTAATAATAACAGGAACAATTTCTTCTTTTTCTAAAAATTAGAACACAGCCTTTTCCTAAAAATTTCCTAGAAATACATATACCGTTCCGCAAATTTGAAAAGGTAAGCTTAATCTGAGCTACCTAATCTTAAATTTGAACTAATAAAGGAAATCTTGTGGGCCCCCGACCGCGTCTGCGGATGCTAATTACGTCACTGGGTGTGAGATCACACATCTTCATAACATCGACGCGCCCGCATACGCTCACCATCAATTACACACGATTTTAATTAGCTATAAACAAACTGTTACACTGAAACAGAACAGGTGACATCATTCACAAGCCAAATTGCAGAATCACACGCATTCACAGTCAGTGTCAACCAACAGTGAAGGTCCGCGGAAATAAAATAAAAAAAAGAAAAGTTTGTGAGAAGAATCAATTTCAAAGCCGCGTTAATAAACTTTTTTTTATTGTAAATGGGTTTAAAACTTTTAATTTTGAGTTTTTGTTATTTACCTTGCAGCAAGTTTTAATATTTAGTGTCACATAAAAATATTGAATATTGTATTGCCTATCAATTGGTTAGTTAACTTAATTTAATTCAAGTATTACAAAAACATAATTAAGTGAATGTAAACTTCATCGGCTGGTTTGTATTGAAAAAAACCTTAGGTTGAGTTGAAGACGCTTGAGCAAATTGTTCTTGTATTTTAGATACCATTGCTATGAACCCTGCTTTGGTCATCGAAAGTCCAACAGTTGGTTGATGTTTTGATCCTTTTGATGGGGTGAAATCATAGCCACACGGTTAAAAAACATTCCTTAAGTAATGCAATTTGCATTGCATTACAATGAGTGTAGGGTTTAAGTTGAGTTAATTTCGGGATTGGGTTGGCCGGAAAGTGTGAAGTTGGGTAGAAGTTGAGTTATTTTAGTTAGCTAGGGTTGGGGTTAAGTGAGAGGTTCGGTTAGGGAATTATTTAGCGGTTGATTTGGGGTTAGGTTAAGGGTTGTTTTGGGGTTGATTTGGTGATTGAGTTGAATGTGGGGTTGGCGGTTTGAGGTTAAAAGTTGTAAATTGAGTTTGAACTGGAGATTGATTAAAGGGGTCAAGTTCTTGATTGATTTGGGAGTTGAGTTAATTTCCAGGACTGAAGTTCTGATCACTTTATATTTGTATGTTGCAATCTCAAATGTGGTTTAGGTGTGTTTAATTTAGTTTTTATTGTAATGTGGTTTCATCGTCGAGGTGCCAAGTTTTATTAAAAATAAAATCATGTATTTTGCGGGCCTAAACTGGCCTGATATGTATCGATACTACTTACCATTACCGAAAAAATCAATACGTTACCTATACCGGTTTCTTATAACATCGTAAGGGATGGAATAATTTGCAAACGTTTATAAGTTAAAATGCGGTTGAATTTTGAACAACTTTCCGGAAAATTTATGGAATTAAGTTAGTGGGTTATTTGTTTTTATAAATGAAATTTATTCTAATTAATCACGTTGTTTTTTTTTTATTTAACAATAACAGTTTTTACTTTTTTCCCCCGAGTAAACTCGTCTTCAATCTCTTGAAGTGTTTTATTTTTCGTCTCAGGTAGCTTAAAATATAAAAATATTGTACAAATTAATGCAAACGCACCATACACTAGAAACGTTCCGGCTGGTTTAATACTAGCGAATAGGGCCGGACTAGTTTTTACCACAATAAAGAATGATATAAAATTCCATGCTGTTGCTATTCCTGAAGCTAGACCACGTTGCGCTATTGGGAATATTTCACCAATTAGTATCCAAGGCAAAGGCACTACCCCTATGGTGGTGAAGCAAATATACGCTATAAGGCATACCAGCGGCAGTAGAAATGTAAAATCTGAGTTCGTCCACACTTCAGCAATTAGATATAAAAATAATGATAGCACTAATAGGGACACCGTTGTGCCACTAAGTCCCAACATTGAAAGCGTCCGTCGTCCGTATCGTTTCATCATCAACATCGATAACATCGACATAGCCAGTCTTATCAAGTCTATAATTATCATAGCTAAGTACTCATTAATGCCATCCTTTAAAGTATCCTGCAGTATATTCACAGTATAAAACGAGACGGCGTTCACGCCCGAGTATTGAAGTCCAGCGAAAAACACCAACATTATAATCGTTGGCTGAACAAATTCGATTTTTGATAAATTCATCCGTAAATCCTGGAAATAATTTAATTTCACCTCATTTAGTCTCTGCTTTTTAACACTTTCGTGGCGTTCGACCATTTTACGAAATTCATCATTTGCACTTGCACTATGTCCGCGCAGCCATTTAAATGATTTTTCAGCTTTTTCGAGTTGATCGCGTCCCAATAACCAAGCCGGACTTTCAGGTACAAATCGCATTATAATAAAACAAATTAGTGGTAGTGGTGTGGCCAATACGGCTGTAAGTTTCCAGGTAAAAAATGTACCAAATATATGGCTTAACAGAATGCCTAGTGACAAAAATAATGATATTCCACTTAAAAGTATGCCCCGATATTTTGGATCTGTTGTTTCACCTATGTACACCGATATTGGTGGTCCGAGCAGTCCAACCCCTAATCCTGTGACTGCTCGTCCAACTAATATCAACGGTAACGATTGAGCTATCGTTATAGTAATCCAACCTAAAATTACTGGAACACATATGATCATGTGTGTTGTACGCCGACCATAATGTTCCATTAAAAAACCGCCAATGAAACATCCAGGTGTCATTGGTAAAGCTGATATAGATGCAATCCATGATGCCTCTTCTTGGTTTACATGAATTGTACTATTTGGATGCATTAGTTGAGGCAGCGCAACGGCAGAGTAACCTGTAACCATTCCGCTCGCCATCACAGATAGGAGTGGTCCTAAAATTGTAATCAATTGTCGACGCAGCGGTGAATAATTTTGTACTGGTGTTATATTTTCTTTGACTAGGGTGTTAATTTCATATTCGGGGAGTATTGATTTTGGTGTTTCATCATCTTTTTGGGCGGCTGGTTTTTCAATATTGAAATTTATGTCTACTGGGATTGGTGCCATTGGAATGTAATTTCTGGAAATATTAAAAAAAATTATATTGTATTAGTACTGTTATAAGGTTTATTTATAAAATATGATTTTTATCCTTCCTCTTAAGGCTGGGTCTGAAACCTGTTTCACACCCATTTATGGTAAATTACTATTTTTAATTAAAATGAAACAATAAATGTGAGGTGGGCAAATATGACAACAAATTATTATACTATTCGGGCAGCATAGTAAAAAACTGTGAATTTAGAGGAATATTTTTCAAATAAATGTCAAAAATTTGAACTATAAAATATGTATTATAAGTTTCAGACGCATTCTTAATACAAGATAAAAATCAAAAATTTAGCATTTAAATATTTTTATCTGAGTTTATTCAAAAACCATTGAAGCACAATTCACTAATCGCCAAATTACACGAGTAAATTTTCTACACATGAAACCTAATAAAAAAAAAAAAAGCGGTTCGCTTCCCTTTGCAATTATTTTTTTTATAGATATTTCAAATATACCGTTAAAACTACTTTATTCAAAGTAATGTAAATCGCTAGCTACACATTTCCTCCATCTTTCAGGTAATTTGTGGATAACGTCCCAACAGAACTTTATTTGTTTTTAGACAAACGATTCAGAGAGCCAATTTTCCATTTTTTGGTATGTTTTGAAGTGGGGCTCGGAAAATGCGTGTACCATCGATCAAAATACGTGGTAATCTGCCAGAGCAAGATTTGGTGAATAGGGCGGGTGGATCAATACTTCCTAGGTAAGATCTTTTAACGTGTCTTTAGTTGGTTTAAAGTATGTGATGGTACATTATCATGATTCAAAATTACTTTGCCTTGTCTTTTACGACCAAAACGTAAGCGATTTGGTCTTGCAGTCGATGTTGATGGTTGAGCTGGATCAACAACCCATGATTTTCTGCGCTTGGGATTCTCAAAATAAATCCACTTTTCATCGCATTCGCCAGTCACAATTATATGCAAAAGAATATTTTCTTCTATTTGTCTTTCGTTCAGTTGATGTTGTTGTGAAATCACACATAATAGATAACCACAATAAAAAACCAAAATAATAAAAATATGTATATGTATATAAAAACGTTTGTAAATATAAAACATAAACGTAAAAATTACGCAAGTTATCAATTTTATTTTTTCATAATAAAAACTTTATGTAATATAAAAACACACTCGTACAATATAAAATAGATATGAGCTACAAAAACAAAAACCAATAATGAAAACAAATCGCATGGTGTAATACAGTCTAACCTGTTTTTGTGCGGTCTTTTTCATGCGATTTTTTTGTTAGATTTTTTTTATGCGGCATAGTTCATATACGTATGCGGTATATTATACCGCATAAAAAAAATCGATTAAAAACACATTCGCCTAAAAAAAGACCGCACAAAAACAGATTTGACTCACTTTTGCAAACATTTAGGCTAAGTAAAGTAAATGAGTATTCAATAAACATTCAAGCGAACAAAATCAAAATAATTATCCTTCACTTTGTCGATAATACTACTGATATCTCTGTCAAGGTGATAGAAAAAGGGTGGAAATTGTAAAAAGAAGGTGACAATTTTTTTTTTTTAATTTTCCCTTTTGCAAAAAAAAAAAGAAAAAGCTGGAAAATTTAGTAAATGAATCTAAACGAAATTTAAATCCATTAAAGAAGTGAAACAGAAATATTCAAAAGTGAAAATTCAAATCTATCTATACCCGGGTATATACAATCAAAGTGAAGGTTATAAGCGAATTTTAGAATAGTGTATTGGAACTTATTAAAAATTAAATTTGTTCCGAATCAATTTATTTTTAATTTTTATTTATAGTACAACATAATAAAACATAATAACGTAAAACATAAGTAAAACCGGCAACATACCACTGACTTTATTATAATTTTCTTTTGTTAACGTTTTCTTTGTTTAATATGTATATGCTTTCGTTTTTTTTTGTTTGTGGCAACACGTACACGAAAGTCATTCTATATAAAAATTTTGAATCGTAAAGATCACAATAAAAGGAGTGAAAATAAAAAATTATAAGTTGAGTTTTATTAAAAATACGGATTTATTAAACTACGAAAGTTAATAACATTGTATTAATAACAATTTATTCACAATTAATTAATCATAAAAAAAATACAGTCCACAAAATCGAAAAGAAGAACAACTTTAATCAAATAGTCCATGAAGCCACCATTTTTGGTCCTTCGAGCCGGATTTAATTGTAATAAATTGTTAGTATTTGTGGCTATTGTTTTAAGTTGTCAAATAAGTTTCGACTGTTGTTTTTTGGAACCATCGCCATTTTTTTGCATCGTGCATATAACGATTGTGTTTTTTAATCATCGAATTGTCGATTCAATCGTTGCGAATGGGAAAAGACGCCATTGTCTAGGACAGTTTGTATATGGAAATTTTGGTTGTGAAAACTATACGAGAATATATCCGTAATTTAATATACACGGAAAAATAAATATAACATTTTATCATCCATTGTTGGAAAATCATCTGCTGTAACGTCGAATCTGTAATTTCATCATTAACATTATTGGACAACGAGGAGTACACCAGAAGTACTGTAATTGTAATACACATCACATAGTTGATATTTTAGGGGATTCCCCATTTTGTGTAAGTTAATTTTTTTCTTTGTTTGATTTTGTTTTTGTAAAATAATTATAACAGTGGAAATTATTTTTGTAATTTCTTATTTCATATTTAAATAAATTTTTCGTGTCATTATAAATACTCGGTACAATGGACGCCAGTTATTATAAACGTTCAATCGCTGCGTTAAAAGGTCGTGTCACTTTTTTCAAAAATCAATTATACCGTAGACAGACACAAAGTTAATTGCGATTATCATTTGTTATTTTTGTCAAAAATCGCTTTGCGGAAACGAAATAATCCGGTTTAGGTGAAAATCGTTTAATGTCAGACGACTATCTTTACACAATTTTCACAAAAAACTGGATTATTTCGTTTTCACATCGCGATTTTTGACAATCGAGATAAATGAAAATCGCGATTAACTTTGTGTCTGTCTACGGTATTAGATTCTGACAGTGATATTTCTCTAACGGAATTAAGAGGAATTAGTAAACATTTAGAAGCATTGTACGATAAATATTCAGAATCGTGTAATCATCTTGAGGGATTGGAACCTACCGCGGTGGAAAGTGTTTCCCAGGATGAGTTTTTTGCTTCCGTCTGAAATTTACAAAATCGTATTTTCAAATCAATTGAGTTTTTAGAAGCTAAAAAAGTTTTACCTAGATATAATCAAGTTCGTGTTGAAACTCCAAAAGAAGGAGAAATTGTTGCTAATGCAGTGACAATTCCCATTTCTCTTCCCGAATTAGAGATACCGAAATTTAATGGAAAATTTTTATCTTGGTGTAACTTTAGAGAAGTGTTTTTTGAATTGGTTCATGTCAATGCGAGTGTATCACCAGTGTTAAAGTTTCAGTTTCTTCGTAATGCGTTAAACGGTGGTGACGCATTTCATTTTATAGATGGAATTCCATCAACGGCAGCTAATTATAACAAGGTTTGGGAATCTCATAACACGTATTATGAAAATGATTCTCGGGTTAAAAATATACACATGAGTGAAATTTATTATTTAGAATCTGTTTGTGGAGAAAGTCCAAAAGCCTTGAAATTGTTTATTGATAAATTTAACAAACATTATAACGCTCTAAAGAATGAATGATTGGGACTTATACCTATTGTATTTCACATTATGGAAAAGGTAGACAAAGCGTCACGGATGGAATTGGAAAAGAAAAAAACCTGTCGATGAAATTTTTACCGTGAAACAAGTTTTAGATATTTTAACGGCCCGAATACGAGTTTTAGAAGCCATGGAATCTATTCCATCGAATACGTCAACTAATAAATTCACGGCTTGTAAGCAATCTCAATCTAAAGTAAACCGTACTAAATCTAGCTTCGTAGCTAATTTGCCATCTGAAATACCACGCAGTTTTGTATGTTTTTATTGTAAAGGTGAACATAGTATTTTTAAGTGTAAAGTATTTGAAACTTTATCATGGGACCAACGAAATGATTGGTTAATTAAAAATAATTTGTGTCGAAAATGTTTAGGCAATCATAATATTTCTCAATGCCGTTCCAAAGGGTGTCGTGTATGTCAAAAGACGCATCACACGTTGTTTCATTTTACTAAGTCAAATGCACCTAGTAATGCATATATCAATAATGCCAACAAAAGTAATAGTAACATTATGGTACCAGCTGTACCAAGTACTAGTGCAACTAATCAGGCACATGTTCAAAATATATCGACAACAGGTCCTAATTTAAATTTAGTTAAGTCATTTACCGATATTACGTCAGATAAAGATACGGTTCATCAGAAGCAAGTTATAGCTACTAATTGTCTACAGGATAGTGATGTTCAATCTCGAAAATCACAAATTTTACTATCAACAGCAATTGTTTATGTCGAAAATTTCAAAGGAATTCAACTTCCTTGCCGAGCTCTTGTCGATCAAGGCTCAATGTCAAATTTTGTCACGGAATCGTTGTGCCAACGATTAAGAGCATCAAAATTATCAACTTTTGTACCGATTACTGGTATTGAAGGTAGAGCGGTTAATGTTAATAAGTATACAAATTTAACAATACGGTCTAGAATTTCAGATTATAAATCATCGTCTGAATTTTTGATTTTACCAAAAATAACATCGGTTCTTCCACTTTGTCAAATTCCATTTGATCATAGTATTGTACCAAAGGCCATTAATTTGGCTGACCCAACTTTTAATATACCTCAGGAAATTGATCTTCTATTGGGGGCTGATATTTTTAACCAAATTATTTGTGGAGACAAATTAGTTTTGGCAGAGGAGTTACCTCCTTTGATTAACACATGTTTGGGTTATCTTATTTGCGGAAAAACCAACGAACCACTTATTGAAACGATCATTTCGATGCATTGTTGTTCCCAATTAAACCAACAAGTTGAAAGGTTTTTTCTGCGAAGCTCATTATTCGAAAAATTTTAAACGAAATTCGGAAGGGCGTTATATCGTCTCTCTTCCAACTAAAAATAAAATCTCGGAACTCGGAGATTCATATCAATCTGCCGTTAAACAATTTTTGTGCTTAGAAAGAAGGTTAGAAAGAACTCCGGAATTAAAAAGACAATATGTAAAATTTATGGACGAATATATTTCGTTAAAACATATGGAACTTAGTAAGCATCCTTTATCAGAAAATTCATACTTTCTTCCTCATCGTGCAGTTTTTAGGGAACAGAGCACCACAACAAAGATGCGTGTAGTTTTCAACGCCTCGGCAAAAACCACTTCAGGCATTTCATTAAACGATGCTTTAATGACGGGACCGACGATCAAAGATAATATATTTGCAATGTTAATTCGTTTTCGTACATTTCGCATTGCGCTCGTATCGGATATCGCTAAGATGTACCGCCAGGTACTTATTCCCGAATCATATCGAGCTTTACACAAAATTATTTGGCGACGTGATCCCAGTGAAAATTTATCCATTTATCAATTACACATTGAAGCAATTAGCGCTTGATGAAAGGGATAAGTATCCTGATGCTGCCATAAGATTAATGAATCATTTTTACGTTGACGATCTAGTTTCTGGCGCTGATACCATTTCCGAAGCTTCTGTCCTAAAGGAGGAATTAATTAAATTATTGTCAAAGGGAGGTTTCGAGTTACGAAAATGGTCATCAAATGTACTCGAGCTAGGATCTAATGCCGAAAATAATACGTCTTCATCTACCATTGTTTTAGGTATGAAGTGGAATTTTGTCGATGAGCTGTTTAGTCTCTCTCCAATTAATAATATTTCAAAGCCGAGTTTGAAAATCAATGACTGGGATACGAAGGGAAACTCAAAATATGTTGTTTTATTTCTCCAATTTCTTCATCAGCCGTCTTTCTGGATGATCCTGGCATTTTTCCGTGCATATCTTCGCCTGGAGTTTCTGTATTTATAGCCCGATGTAATCTTCCACTAGAAATTTGGAAAGTTTCTAAAAAAAATTTCCTGCAAACTGTTATCGTTGAATTTGTCACATACAAATTATACATATAGCTGCATTTCCTTTGAATATGCTTCCAATTCCTCGGACGTCTTGCTTTTATTGGTTTGGCCTTAACCGCTCCAAATAAAAATATGTTTTGCTTTTCGAAATCTCCTATTGTCCAAAATTGGTCAAATAAGTCTTTTCGATGTTGTAGGCTTATTAAATCAAAACATTTTTTTGAGCAAAAACAATTCTTATTTACAAACCGTTTAGCGGCAACTAGTTTACCTGAACTAGTCGCATATCTTTCACCTCTATTGCTTTTAATTTTTTGATTTTTTTGATTATAATTTTGTTCTTTCTCTGGTATTTCTATAGTGGAAGATTCACTCGCTTCGGTTGTTAAGTTGGTTAGTCTCATAACTTTAACAATTTACAGTCAAATTAAAAAAATGAATCCCTAATACTTGTGCAATCAATAATATTAAAAATAAAAATCCCGTAAATTTTTGCATTTTTATTTCTCTATATTTTCATTATCGCGTTTCAACAAAATATGGACTTATAACACTTTAAAAAAAACGGTTGATATTTACCTGAATCACTACTTGATGATGAAGTGAGAATCATCCAATGAAGAAAATTCAATAATTCTTTTCATTTTCTTTTATTTCAATCTAACACAATTTAAAAGAATAATACAGTCAAACCTGTTTTTGTGCGGTAGATAGGGACCGTACAAAAAAAAATCGCACAAAAAAAAATATTCGCAAACTCCATAAATCGCTATAATAAATAATTTTGTACAAAAATTTTTTTTTATGCGGTGGATAGGGACCGAATAAAAAAGTTTCCCTTAGAAAATACATATGTCAAAGTTTTACGAAATAGCTAGAAAGTGCTTTCTAAACAAAATAAATAATTAAATTACACATGGAAACATTTAAAAAAAATTTAATTTCTCATTTTTAAATAAAACGGTAAATTTCCTTTTTTCTTATATGTATATTGTATATTTTTTTAGTTTATGTTCAAGGTTAACAATCAGTGTGGCTATTACTACGCATTTCATTAGTTGTGAAATAAACATTTCTTTTAACTAAATTATATTCTTTGTGTATTATGTATGTTAATACGGAATATATAAGAATATTGAGCATGTCTAGTGATTAATGAACTTGGCTGGTGCATTAGGTATGAAAATGGCTGAACAGAATCTCGATATTCATATACCGCATAAAAAAAAATCGCACAAAAAAAATCGCATACAAAAAAAAATTGCATACAAAAAGACCGCACAAAAACAGGTTTGACTGTATACCTATTATTTAGGTTATTTTAGTTACAAAATTCTTAACTAGATGAAATAATACAGTGCAATACGGTTTATTCACACGTTTTGATTAAGGTAATGCCATTAAGAAAGTAATTTAAGTAGAGAAGTGTTTCGTATGATCCGTTTCGTTTTAGTTTCAAAGTTATGAAAAGAATATACAAATTTTAGTAGTCTCTTTCTATATGCAATAGGATAAAATCGTCTATAAAGTACAAAGCAAACAATCAAAACCAATAACCAAAAGAAATGTCTTATACAAGCCAAGCCAGATTATTGCCATACAAACACAAAATAAAACCTACTATTTCTGTAAGTATACATAATAACTATATATACATAACTATTACATAGTATAAAATATCACTAACACTTACAAAAATAGTTGGTTTTGGATTTAATAATATGCGTGCGTCACGGAAATAATATGGCTTGTATAAAGACATTTATGTTGGTTTTGATATAAGCCGTGCTACCCCTATACATAGAATATAAAAATGCACATTCAGGATTAATATTTGTGATTTGTCGCCAAGTACAAACACGTTATAAAATACATAGGTATGTATATCAAAAGGTAAAAACAAAACAATAGTTTACGTTTGGATAGCTGTGTTTATGACGAAAAAACAATAGGAAAAATACATTGCAACAACATTATTTTAAATGACAGACAGGTCACACATTTTCACATTATTTTTATGTACTCGATTGGTGCTTTTGGTTATAGGTGTACAAATGCTAAAATGTATTACGAAAAAATTAGAATTTTTGTCATATTTAAATATATGAGACGCATAAACTAGGCTATGTATATTTGTATTATAGTATCTGTCAATTAAGCGAACGGCTTGTATAAACACATTTGTGTTGAATTTGAAACAAAACATAATTTGTTATGTTTGTGTTTCTTGTTTTTATTAAAATTTGTCCACGCCCTTCTGCCGATGATTTGTTGTGATCATTTTGCGTTGTAAAAAAAAAATTGTTTGACTCGAGCTGGAATTCATGCAAAATTTTCAAGAAATTTCCATTTTCAATGAAACTCTAATTTCACAACATATGTAAATTGTTGTTGTTGTTGTTATATTTTTTGCTGTCAAGGCCTTCATTACACGAAAGAACAAGCATGTAATGCGACTTATTCCACTGTCATAATAAACAAAACGTTGATAGCGTTTAGTATCCCTTCTTTAACCGCCATTTCTAGGAATTATTTTACAGTTAAGCGCATGAATGTAACAAAATATGAAAGTGCGCTATACGTTTATAAGTTGTATAACGTTAACTCAATTTTTGAAAAAATTGACTTATTCCACTTTCAAAATAAACAGCTCAAATAACAAAAAGTTGTTAACACCAAAAATTGTTGGTGCAAATGTGTATACATGTAAAATTGTATAAAATCAAAAACTCAAATCAATAAAATAACAATGATATTTTGGAACTCAACGAGTTAATTTATAAATTAAATTGTTTTTAAATCCAGAGGATCGAGTAAAGCAGAATAATTGTAAGTATATCAACTACTAACATTCAAACGGCCCAGGCCTAATGACGGTATCGGTTAACCTTGCATGACAAGGGGGAAGTACATAAGGGTTAAACTCAGACCTTCCCGTTTAATATTCTTCCTCTTAGGTTTACTTTCTAATTACTAACACTTGTGCTAAAAATACATTACTGATTCTTACAAAGGACCCCGCACTTTTTATATGGAAAATGGCCCTCGGTCAAACTCTTTGAAACTTTGGATTCTGGTAGGCCTTGACCTGTTGATCAAAAGTCTCAATGGTCGCTAAATCGTAAAAGTCCAGCTTTTTGAGATATTGTCCTTAAAAGTTGGGATTATCGCCCGTTTTTAACATAGCGTAAAGCTACTATTATTGCTGTGTAAATAAGGATGTGTGCCTTTGTATGTATGTTTGTATGTGAGGTAGTGTGTAGCTCGCTAGTGTAGCAAGCAAATACATTACAACAACCTTTTATAGATTACAGTTTTACAATTTGTTTCTATTATTCTACCAATTGTACATTTATTATCAAATTCTTTCATAAAAATTATTTATGCACATTTTGACACATACTCGTATCTTGATACAATCCAAAAAACAATTCCATAGAAGTATATTTCATTGGAAATATAAACGATGCATTACACCAAAAATCACATCAAACAATAAACAAAAAGAAAACTTGTAAAAGGTTGTGCTATATATGTGTTTGTGTATTATTTCTCTTTTATTTGTATAATTTCAGAACAATTTTTAAAGAAAAGAGAAACCTCTACACATTGTAATGTAATAAAAAGAGATTGACGTATAAACTAAGGCCCATTTATTATTTTCGATCAGTGTTTAAATTCAAATTTCGTTCCTTTATTTATTCTCTTTTTGCGAGAGAAGAGAAAAAATATTTTGTTTTGTTTCTTTCCTCAGGAACGAAATCCAACAAAATAAGATATCTCTCCTCTCCTATCTTTTGTGTTTTATATGAGGAGAGATATTTTACTTTATTTGATTTCGTTCGCGGGGAAAGAAACAACAAAAATATTTTTTGTTTTCTTTCACAAAGAGAGAAAAAAATGATAAAAGAAGGGAACGAAAAAATGAATTTAAACACTTCTTTCGATCACTGGGTACAAAATTATACAAACAGTGGAATGATACACAAACACAGATACAACCTTTTGCAAGTTTTCAAAACAAACAATAATGTACTACAAGCCAGACTGTCACCAATATTACTGAACGCTTATACATGAAAGTATTGGTGATTGGATACACTATTGTAGATAAAAATAATTGTAAATAAAACAAAACAAACGAGTTTTCGCACGAACACTTTCAAGTATGAGCGATTAAATGTTAGAGGAGAGGTGGAGAACTATCGATAGCACTATCGAATACTATCGATTGTTTTGACTAGATAGTTGACTAGATCGATTGTTTTGACTATCGATAGTTATCGATAACTATCGATAGTTTGGGAAAAATTTTCGGTATTTATAATTTTATGTTCGACCATTTTTTATTGTAATGCATGTTGATTCGGAAGAGAAATTTGACATGTGCGATGGAAATGGGATTCTAAAATGATTTTTAGATGAAGTTCTAGAATATGGCCCGTTAGGAATGAACTTGGCCATTTCTTATCCGATTTTGATGAAATTGAGCATGTTCGATGGAAATGGGATTCTAAATTGATTTTCAGATGAAGTTCTGGAATATGGCTAATTGGGACGGAACTTGGCCATTTTTAATCCGATTTTGGTGAAATTCAGCATGTTCGATGGAAATGGGATTCTTAAATGATTTTTAGATAAAGTTCTGGAATATGGCAAATCAGGACGGAAATTCCTTATTTCTTAACCGATTCTGATGAAATTCGATATATACGATGGACATGGGATTCTCGAATGATTTTTAGATAAAGTTCTGAAATATGGCCAATTGGAAGAAACCTGATCATTTCTTATCCGATGTTGATGAAATTCAACATGTTCGATGGAAATGGGATTCTTAATTAATTTTTAGATAAATTTCTGGAATATGGCTAATTATGATGGTACTTAGCTATTCCTTAATCGATTGTGATACAATTCTACATGTGCGTTGGAAATGGAATTTGACATGCGCAATGGAAATGGGATTCTACAATGAGTTTTGGATAATGTTCGGGAATATTGTCAAGTAGGTTGGAGCTTGACTATTCCTTAACCGATTTTAATGAAATTTGGCATACGCAATGGAAGTGGAAAGCAAAAATTATTGTTAGATGAAGTTCTGGAATATGGCCAACTAAGATGAAACTTGGCTATTCCTAAACCGATTTTATTGAAAATTGACATCCGCAATGGAAATGTGATTATAAAATGATTTTTGGATAAAGTTCTGGAGTATGGCCTGTTAAAAAGGAATTGGGTTATTTTTCAACCGATTATGATGAGATTCGACAAGTACGATGGAAATGGCATTCTAAAATGATTGTTAGATGAATAATTTTAGAATCAAATTTCCCTGGTGTATGCTGATTTTCTTCAAAATTGGATAGGAAATCGCCAAGTTCCATCCTCCTTAGCTTGAAAATTCCATTTCAATCGTATATATCGAATTTCATTATAATCGAATAAGAAATAACCAAGTTCCTTCCATATTGGCAATACTCCAGAACTTCATCTTCAATCATTTTAAAATCCAACTTCCATCGTACATGTCGAATTTCATCATAATCGGTTAAGAAATAACCGAGTTGCTTCCTAACTGGCCATATTCTAGAACTTTATCTAAAAATCATTTAAGAATCCCATTTCCATCGAATATATCGAATTTCATCAAATTCGGATAAGAAATGGCCAAGTTCCTTCCTAATTGACCATATTCTAGAACTTTATCTAAAAATCATTTAAGAATTCCATTTCTATCGAACATGCTGAATTTCTTCAAAATCGGATAAGAAATGGCCCAGTTCCTTCCTAATTGGCCATATTCCAGAACTTTATCTAAAAATCATTTAAGAATCCCATTTTCATCGAACATGCTGAATTTCTTCAAAATCGGATAAGAAATGGCGAAGTTCCTTCCTAATTGGCCATATTCCAGAACTTTATCTAAAAATCATTTAAGAATCCCATTTACATCGAACAAGCTGAATTTCATCAAAATCGGATAAGAAATGGCCAAGTTCCTTTCTAATTGGCCATATTCCAGAACTTTATCTAAAAATCATTTAAGAATCCCATTTACATCGAACAAGCTGAATTTCATCAAAATCGGATAAGAAATGGCCAAGTTCCTTTCTAATTGGCCATATTCCAGAACTTTATCTAAAAATCATTTAAGAATCCCATTTACATCGAACAAGCTGAATTTCATCAAAATCGGATAAGAAATGGCCAAGTTCCTTTCTAATTGGCCATATTCCAGAACTGTATCTAAAAATCATTTAAGAATCCCATTTCTATCGTATATATCGAATTTCATCAAAATCGAATAAGAAATGGCCAAGTTCCCTCCTAAATGGCCATATTACAAAACTTCATTCAAAAATCTTTCTAGAATCCCATTTCCATCGTGCATGCTGAATTTAATCAAAATCGGTTAAGAAATGGCCAAGTTCCTTCCAAACCGGCCATATTCCAAAACTTCATCCAACATTCAGTTTAGAATCTTATTTTCATCGTGCACGCTGAATTTCATCAAAACCAATGCTGATCGATTAGTGTTAAACTATCGAAAACTATCGATAGTTATCGATAGTGCAAACTATCGATAGTTCTCCACCTCTATGTTAGAGAGTATCTGTGTGCGTCATCACTGAATCGGGCTTGTAGTACATTAGTGTTGGGTTTGAAGTTTCATAAAGTTTTCGTTTTGTTTTTTTTTATTTGATTTTTGGTGTAATGCATCGTTTATATTTCCAAATATACTTCTATGGATTTGTGTTTTGGATTGTACTAAAATTGTTTTCGAGATTTCGTTTTTTTCGAGATACATCAAACAACTTGACTTGTGACATATGTATAGGTGTATGCGCGTCAAAATACGCATAAATAATTTTTATGAAAGAATTTGATAATTAATGTACAATTGGTAGAATAATAGAAAAAAATTGTAAAACTGTAATCTATAAAAGGTTGTTGTAATGTATTTGCTTGCTACACTAGCGAGCTACACACTAACTCACATACAAACACACATACATAGACACACACACACACTTTTTACACAGCAATGATAGTAGCGGTTTGCAATGTATTGTTAAAACGGGCGATACTCCCAACTTCTATTAAGGACTATATCTCAAAAACATGAATTTTTACGATTTTGCGACCATTGAGACTTTTGATCAGCAGGTCAAGGGCTACCAGAATCCAAAGTTTCAAAGAATTTGACCGAGGGCCATTTTCCATATAAAAAGTGCGGGGTCCTTTACAAACTTACAAATTAACTAATTCCAGAATAGCACATAGGTTATGCATTAGACAAAAAATTGACTGATCAGGTAGATTAGAACTAAACTGCAAAAAAAAAAAAAATAGAAACTGTTCCCGTGAATTTCGTTTACTCACATGTTGTCGTCGCGTATAGAAATTAGCATATACAAGCAAATGTATAATGACGCACCACAACAGCACATTTGGCGCTGTAGACGCTGCCAACAACATAATATTTAGCACTGTAGCAATTCGAACTTGTAACGGAATAATTTTAAGTTTAGTTCACGGGAACTATGTATCAACGCGTAAGGTGATTTGAAACGCATCAAACAACCAAATTATTATTTAATATTGTAAAATCATGCTATGACGACTACTTAATTCTGATAGTATAAATATTAGTTTAGGAATATTGACGAAATAACGACAAGTAAAACGATATACACTATGAACGATCAATCAAAGACCGGCATAGAGATAGAAGAAAAAGTTGTATTTGCGAGAGCACCGAGAGTATCACGCTCACCAGTAAAGCGGCAAACTGACGACCAGGGCGTACCATTAGTTCAGATTCACCGAAACCGTAGTCAAGCTAGATCAGTAACAAGAAAAGAAGCAACAAAGTCAGGAGGAAAAATAAAACAACAGTCTAGTAGTCAAGAAGCAACACGAGTTAAAGGCAACAGAAAACTAAAATTAAAGGAAATAGTAGGGGACATACCAATCATCCCGATAAGGTTTGGTAAACCAAAACCGACGGTAAAACTCGCTGAAAAACGCCAAATCAAATTAGAAACAAACACAGGTATACAAGCAACGGTAGAAATAGAAAATACAAACACGGAAATCCAAGCAGAAATAGAAAAGAAGTGTAACACTGAAGAAAAAGTAGAAGATATAACGGAAACACAAGAAGACAAACAAAATACAAAAATGAATTCACAACAGATACAGAAAGATGTGATAAATTACGTTCCAGAATTCAATGGAGAGAATGTGGCGCAAAGTCAGAGCGGGTTGAGCAGATTCATAAATTCTGCAGATGGTATATATGACGCACTAGAAATAAACGAACAAAAACAGATATTCAATAGATGCATAAAATTACGGTTAGCAGGTGAAGCATACATGAGGATTGATAGAAGGCAAATAGACAACTATGAAGCACTAAGGAAAATACTGACCGAAATGTATACCAAGGGGTATAGACTGGAAGAATTACACAGGAATTTTTTGGATATAACGCAAAAGTCCTTACAAATTATCTTGATACTCTAAACCATTCGCAGAAAAATGTAGAGATGTTGCTGAAAAAAAAATCTCTTCCCATAATTTTAGTGTATAGCTTTAATATTAACGTTAAATATTACAAAAATAAATTGTCTAATGTTTAAGAAATAAACTTTTGAACTTGAATTTGCTCTGGATGTTGGCGCAGGACAAGTTCTCACGGCGCTCGTTGAAAAGTAAATATTTAAGCTATGGTGGAAGAACTTGGCTATATTCAGTTTTAGTGTGGATTGTGGCGATGTGCGATTGTTCATCTGTGTGACCCATTTAACTTTTTATGTCTTCATACTCAATCGCCGAGCGGACAAACAATGGACAGAAATATATTTTTCTGAACACAATTTTTATATTTAACCATCACGTGTTCAAGAAATAAAACTGCAGTTACCTCAATCAGACCTGTATTCAATTGCCAGTTAACCCGTGAGTAGACCAAGGTCAATACAACTAAAATCGATAGAGTGGAGGCTTGCCGAGTTATTTGTACCCTGAGTTGTCGTCTAGTTGACCGTCACCAAATTGGTCGTCGCCGAGTTGGTTGTCGTCGAGTTGACCGGCGTCGAATTGACCATCATAGAGTTGACCGTCCTTGAGCTGACTGTGGGCGAGTTGTTCGCCGTCAAGTTTTAACTGCAGAAATTCTTTTGTGCCGGTGCACTGCATGTTTCCTCGCTACCGTCAAAAAACTGAATAACTACCGATATCGTCGCCCTACTTGGGTTTTCGCAATTTCAAGTCAACAAACTTAAATTCAATAAGTACTCCAATTTCGCTAAAAACATTGTACAATACCTAGTACATCAACAAATCGTTACATCAACAAAAATTGCAATCGTTGCAATCGTTGCAAAAAGTTGCATCAACAAATTATAAAAACTATTTGATAAAATTTTCCGTGAACTACATCCCCACAGTAACACACCTGAGTCGAAAAACAACAGACTATAATATATATTGACGATTGTAAAAGTAGAGAAAGCGCCTCTCGAGGAAAAAAATTAAAATGATGCACCTGATAAAATGACATTTGTCACAAATTCGACGAAAAAAAATTTAGAAATGCGGTAATTAATAATTGTTTTTATAGTCCAAAATTGGAATTGTTTACAATAATTTCAAACGTCAAATTATCAGGTAGCTCAGTTTAAAAATTGTCCACTAGGTGGAATCCGTGATGCTCCAATCGTCAATAAGATTTTTTATTAAGTACAATCTATTATTTTGACTAACGTATTTACTAAACACTCAGTGTACTTGTTTTGTCTAGAATATTGAATTGATTATCAATCACTACTAATGTACTGTTTGATTTTAATTGAAAATAATAAACCTATAATTAAAGATTGCATCTTGTTGACATTGTAAATATAAATCTCACAACCTTAACATTCACATACAAAAAAAAAATATTAAAGCAAACTAAATAAAATTTAAAAATAATTGTTTGTTGTGCGTTGACTGGCAATTCAATATTGAACAGATTTTGTTATTGTGATGTGACGTCTACTTTCTAAATATAATTTTTGTGTTATTTTTATTTTTTGCAAACGTATTGAAATTTTTACCTTCAAAAAACGAAGAGATTTACTACATTACAGTTTTCGTTTTAATGACAGGAACAATAATAGAAACTTGCAAAATTTTGTTATGCTTTTTGTCTTTTTTTAGCAATCCGACTTATACCAAAGACTATGACAAATACCGAGACGTCTTATGAACATTTATTTTGGAAAAATAAAACAACAACAAATATAATTGTAAATTACAGTAGAATCGCAATAACTTTATTTTCGTACTACCTTCATAAACAAAACTATTTTTGGTGATTTGTCACTTTCCTAAATTGGTTTTTGTTTGTTTGTTTGTTTTTTAGTTTGTTGAGGTCAGATCTTACAATCCATATGACGATGATGTATGACAACTCAAAAATTCTAAATTATTATTTATTTATAAGCAAACTTTAACGTTTTTACTGTGATTTTTGAATACATTCTCTAATACATGTAACTACCAAATATGCAACCGATCATTACGATCATTTTTAATTGACATTTTCAATAGATAAGGAAATCTTAATGAAATCACACACCATCTTGAGTTCATCCTCTTTATTATCTTTTAAAATATTTTAAAGTGGTTTAGTACAAAGCAACGGAAATCTACTTCTTGTATTAGGAAATTTAATACAATTATTGATAATGTGATCATTGTCCTCCACTATATTACATAAATCACACATTAGGTGAAGATTTGACCCCTATCCGAAAAATAAACTTTTTTAACGGCATGACCAGAAATTAATCTGAATTTTTTTTTGCTAAAATAGCAAGCCTATTAAATCAGTCTATTTTGAATCACGTGTACGAAATAAACCAATCAAAATAACATTAGACTGATAACTTCCCTAGGGAAATTATCAGTCTAATGTTATTTTGATTGGTTTATTTCGTACACGTGACTCGAAATTGACCGATTTAATAGGCTTGCTATTGTTATATGTTAGCTCACTAAATATTTTACCAAGCGTAGGGGAGTTTTGAGAATATCACTACAATTTATATTTTAAATAAAATACACAAATAGTTTATAATTTTAATATTTATTATTAACAAATTTCAATGTATTGATGCAGCTCGTTTTGAGATCGAGCTTCTACTGACTATTGATTTTTTATTTTAGATTATTCAATATACAAATTTTGGTTTATGTTATATACTAATGTAATTGAAATGTATATAAAACAAATATGCATTTATGCAATTATACTTTATACAGTATAGCACAAGTAATTAACTATGCTATATAACATACGTTCCCCCTGGAGGAAACATAAATTTTAGATTTATGTTTTAAGACATTTCCCCAAGCTATTTATTTTATTTATGTAAATATGGTATTTCAAAAATGTTTAACTTAAAAATTAATTAACAATACATGTATACAAAAAAAATATAATACAGTGGAATTATAAGTATTTAAAAATTTTGACTTATATAATTCATAATTGTTTAATATAATAATAATATATAGGTAATCTATTTATAGAAAATATAAGTGAATTTATTTATTTTTTATTATTAAATGGTAAGTATATTACAAATTGATCTATAAATCCTTACAATGGATTGTTCTAAAAATTAACATTTTTTTTTTTTTCTTTCAGGAACCTAACTTAACTTTCAAGTTGACAATGAATTGAATTTTCCCCAACAGATGAATTGGAACATCGCAGATCAATTTGTTTGGTTATTATTACAATTTACATAAAATATTTTTTTTTTTTTGTTTTTTTTTTTATTTGCAGATTAGACCTTAATAATTCAAATTTGTATATGCTCAAATAAAACTTCATTCAATAAACAATTTCAATCTATTATTGTGTATAACTTTATTTTTATTATTTATTTTAATCGTTGAGTTTTCATTCGAATTTATTGCTACTATTGTATAAGGACCGGACCAAAGTGGATCAAATTTCTTCTTAGCTTTTAAATCGTTTTTAATTAACACTTTGTCGTTAACACTGAATTGATTAAAATTTGAATTTTTGTCATAAATTAGTTTAGACTTTTCCTTGTGGTATATTAAGTTATTTCGAGCTAACTGCCAGCAACTTTGTAATCTATATTTCAGTTCAGCGCAGTAGTCATCATAATTGTAATAAAGTTCAGGCTCAGTTTTTAATGCATTAGGAAGAGGAGGTTTAAATCCATATAAAAGTTCAAATGGCATATATTCTGTGGAAGAGTGAGGTGTTGAATTAAATGTGAATATTGCGAATGGTAACCAAAGATTCCATTGCATTTGATCAGTTGAACAAAAATTTCTTAGATATTCTGTAAATGTACGATGTGATCGTTCAAGTGCCCCATTTGACTGAGGGTGGTAGGCCGTAGTCCTCAATTTCTTTATTTTCAGTAATTTACATACGTGAACAAACAACTCGCTCATAAAATTAGAACCTTGATCCGTAACTATACTCTCAGGTGCACCAAATTGACATACAAAATTTTCGACAAACGCTCTAGCAACAGATTCACTTTCTTGATCTTTTAATGGAACAGCAATAGAAAACTTTGTCAAATCATCTTGCATGGTAAGTATGTATTTGAAATCGTCATAACTAATTGGTAAAGGACCTACAATGTCGAGAAATATTTTTTCGAACGGCAATTTCGCTAGTTGTAATTTTCATAGGACATTTATTCGGTTTAGACACTTTATTCTTTTGGCAAATTTCACATTTCCGTATAAATTTTCTAATTGTACTTAACATTCTGGGAAACACATAATAACATTTAATTCTTTGAAAAGTTCGGGTTATTCCTTGATGTCCACCTAACGGATTGGTATGGAAATCGCGAATTATATTATCAATTTGTTTTACATCAGATAGATAAATAATTTTGTTTTGGCTTTGTGGCTCAGATAATGGAATAGGGATGTGTGAGTCAGTATTTTGTGTGGATTGGAATTTATTCGAATTTTCATGAGTTGGTATTACATCCATATTAGATGACTGAGCTGGTTCTAACGAATTAGAATTAGGAATTGGTAATTTGGATTTAGATCGGGTAATGACATGTATTTTAGCTTCAGTTGATGATTGATCATTCGGGATGATGATTCGACTCAGTGAATCGGCATTCGTATTTGATTTACCTGCCTTATAGATTACATCATAGTCATATTCATCCATGTCGACACGCCAACGAACAAGTCTTGAAGACGGATTTTTGGTTTTGGTAAGCCAGACAAGTGGACGATGATCGGTGCGAATTATAAAATGACGACCATACAGATAAGGATGAAATCTCTTCACTGCCCATACAATTGCTAGAAGTTCTCGTTCAATTACACTATAATTTCTCTCGGCTCTGTTTAAAACTCTGCTGGCATAAGCAATAGGCAGGTCAACGGATTCATATTCTTGAGATAAAACTCCTCCAATGGCAACTTCACTAGCGTCAGTCGTAACAATAAATTTTTTCTCATAATCTGGATATTGAAGTACAGGAAATGTAATTAATGCTTTACGCAATTTGTCAAAAGCTTCTTCGCAAAGTGCATTCCATACGAAAGGAATATTCTTTTTTAATAGATGCGTAAGCGGCTCTGCTATTTTAGAAAAGTTCGGTATGAACCGACGATAATAGCTGCATAAACCAATAAATGATTTAATAGCCTTCTGAGAGGATGGTCGTGGATAATTAGAAATTGCTGAAATCTTTTGTGGATCTGGTTTCATACCTTGGTCAGTAATAATATGACCAAGATAGACTATCTCTTTCCTGAGAAAATTGCACTTGTTCGGTTGTAATTTTAAATTGAACTTTCTAAGGCGATTTAGTATGTCTAGAAGTTTATTATTATGGTCTTTTAGGTCGTATCCATACACTACAATATCGTCCAGGTATACGAAACATTTTGTGCCATTTAGACCGGTAAGAATATTGTTCATTATACGCTGGAAACTCGAGGGTGCTCCTTTCAGTCCAAAGGGCATCCTTTTGAATTGGTAATGTCCCAATTCTGTGCTGAAAGCTGTTTTCGATTTATCAGCTGGATTGAGAGGTATTTGATGGTATCCATCAGCGAGGTCTAAGGTCGAGAAATATGTACACTTTCCGAGTTGGTCTAATATGTCCGCTATATTCGGTAGAGGAAATACATCGGAAATAGTGATATCGTTTAGACGCCGAAAATCTACCACTACTCTCCAACGTTTCTGATTTGCATCATTAGATTTTTTCGGGACGATTAATAAAGGCGAATTCCAAGGGCTAACGCTTGGTTCGATAATTCCGTCCTTTAACATTTTATTGACCTGATTGTTTATTTCTTGTTTTGTGGATTGTGGTAGACGATATGGTTTTATATTGACTGGACGTGAATTTGGTATTAATGGAATATCATGAACCGCTTCATTTGCTGTTGTGAGTGTGTCGCCAGGTAAATGAAAGATGTCGTTAAAATCTCGACATATTTTTAGAATAGCATTTCTTTCATCATCGTTTAACTCATTTAGATTAAGGTTTTCTTCTAATAAATTTAATCTGTCTTTTAATGGATTAGCCCAAGAATTGGTAAAAAATACATCGAATTGATCTATAGGTTCTGGAATGATTTTAGACTTGCTTACATCTATAGAATATGTGTTACTATTTAAAATGCTAATATAGGAATAATTCGATTTAATACGTAGAAGAGTATTTGCTACATAAACACCAGGTAGGATTTCTTGAGAAGGACACATGTATTCACCATCCCTCTCTACATCAAAGTAACATAAACAAACCTTTTCTACTCTGGGTGGAACAATATTTTGAACGTCTGTAAAACTGGTAAGATTTATAAAAATAGTTGTAGAATTTAGTTTTACTGTCAAAGTATGAGTTTGAAAGTTTAATTCACACTTGAATTTATTCAGAAAATCTAATCCTAATATACCAGCAAAATTAATGGGTGTATCTTCTGAAGTTATTTGGAATTCATGACTTATGGTAAAATTGTTTTTAATATGAATTTGACCTTGACATAAAGCAAGCGTGTGAATTTTATGATTAGTTAAACCTTTTATTGTGCATCTTTTATCTGGGAAACAATCAGTATCCGGATCAAGAAACTTTTTATTTACAATACTGATATCAGCTCCTGTATCTATTAAAAAATACGCACTTGGAACATTGAGAAAGTCTATGTCCAGTAATACATAGTTAGACTGAGTTGTTGCTTTATGCAATCTCGAAGAAAATAATGTTGGTACTTCTTTTAAATTTGGGAGAATACTCTCTGAATTAGGAAAGTTTTCATGTTTTAATATACAATTGGATGATATAAAATCGTCAGAATTTATTAATTTGGAATTCACTGGTTGTGGACACGAATATCTTTTACTTTCACTCGACCAGACGTGTCCGTCGATGGCTGCTCGAGTGCCTTTAAGTTTTCCGATAAATTGGTTGAATGTGATTGGTAAGGATTATCAGCATTTGTTGAACCAAGTTGCGAAGTTTTAGCGTCATTAAATTTTTTCTTTCTACATTGACTTATATGATGACCTGGATTTTTGCAATATGAACAAATAATTGAAAATTGACGTACTGTAGGATTTGGTTGAAAAGATTGGTTAAAGTATTGACGTGAATTATTACGATTTTGACTAGAATTGGAAGTAAAATTTGGATTAGGTGGTCTCCGGTGCAATGAGTAGCAAGCATTTGCTGTGTGTCCTATTTTATGGCAAATTTGACATGTTGTTGTTGTTTTTTTTACTGGCTGAGTGAATGATGATATGGTATTACTAGTTTCGCGAATAGAATTTTCTTCTTCGATGGCTTTGGCAACTGATTCTCGTAAGTTTGTAAACCTGCATGCTTTAATGATGATTCTAATAGGATCTCTTAACCCGTCTTGGAAAGAACGCAATGCTGTTGTATTGTTTAGATTCTGGATATGTTTTGCAGCGTCGTTACCTTCTCGTTCTATACACACTTCATTTAAATTTGATAAGAGAGTCTCTATTCGGGTTGCAAAGGTCCTAATATCTTCGGATTTTAATTGTTTAGCTTGAACAAGTTCGACTTGCAAATGTTCGATTGATCGAGAATCTGCGAACTTTAATTTGATATCACTTTTTAACTCACTCCACTTCCCGTAATTTTTGTATTTAACTAAATCGTACGCCGGACCTGATAGTTTTGATTTCAATACATTTAAAAATAATGTAAAGTCTGCCTCCGTCGTTAGAGGTGAATAGACCACGTCACAACATGACAAAAATTTATGAAGGTTATTCGAGTCACCGTTAAAATCTGGGACAATTTTCAACATTAAATCTACATTTAGTCCTACTTTCGCCATTTTGAATGATTCGACTACTACTTGATTACTAAGTTTACTGTCTGAATCACTATCGCTACTAATACAAATGCAACTATATCTTTGATTTTGATTTTCGATAGGAGACAAAGAAAATTCTAAATGATTTTCAGAATTATCAAAAATGTCGGTTGCAGATTGACTGATTTGTTTATTTGAGCTTACACCAATTAAATTATCAAAGTACTTACGATTTAATTCCGATAAAGATTTTGATTTTCTTTTTACTATTTTTGCAATGTTACGATTCCTCAATTGTATACATTCATCGTCACTCATTAAAGTTCATAAAAAAACAAAAAAAACATTCGAATTAGAAAAGTTATTATGGAAAATTACTAAAATAGAATAGATCAATTTGGAATATTTACCTTAAGAATTGATATGTGATAAAGTTGATACAATTACGAGTAGGATGAAATAAAATTGTGTAGTATGGATGATCCCAATAATAAATGAACAAGGTCATCGATGATGTAGCAATTGTTGATTGTTGAACAAGTCGTTATTGTTATTATAGATGAATGGATAAAATCTGGTTGTTAAAGTTGATACCGTTGAATGTTGTTATAATACCACGTAGCTATATGATTCGATGCTCGATATGATTTATCGATTTTAAAATTTTTTTTTTATCAATAGAAAAATGATGATCTGGAGATGAAATCGATGATTGTTGAATTTTTTTATTTTTTATAGTTGAGATAATATATTGATCATAATTTGTATAGATGAAAATTGTATTTATGAATTAATTTCGATTTAATTAATTTTTTTTTATGTTTTAAATATATGTAACTGATATAACTGGATCCATAGTCATCCAGTACTGGATTATTGCAAATGTTTATATTGCATATGGGAAACTTGGCTGATTAGTGGTACATTTGTACAGTAAATTTTCACTTTTGTTAAGATAATGGCAATAACGAATAATGTTACCATATATTTTGCGAATCACTCTTAATAAAACTTGATTATTATTTTATGTATTTGTCTTTTTTTTTCACAATTCACTTAGGTATATTATTATTTTCGTTGTAATTATTTTTATAAAATTCGAATTTTATGTGATTATTCTTTACGCATTGGCATTAATAAAATTTTGCTAGCGATCGACTTAACACTATAACGGATGCTTTATCGAAGTGCCTTTCTCCGTTAACCATTCATTAAGAATAATGTGTACGAAGCTCTTCGCGTCATCCCACCGCTGTCACCAAAATATGTTATATGTTAGCTCACTAAATATTTTACCAAGCGTAGGGGAGTTTTGAGAATATCACTACAATTTATATTTTAAATAAAATACACAAATAGTTTATAATTTTAATATTTATTATTAACAAATTTCAATGTATTGATGCAGCTCGTTTTGAGATCGAGCTTCTACTGACTATTGATTTTTTATTTTAGATTATTCAATATACAAATTTTGGTTTATGTTATATACTAATGTAATTGAAATGTATATAAAACAAATATGCATTTATGCAATTATACTTTATACAGTATAGCACAAGTAATTAACTATGCTATATAACACTATTTTAGAAAAACATACTCTGGCTACTAGATGAAAAGAATTTATAGTTTTATTTTACAATAAATACTGTTTCAAAATGACACTTTCATAGAACAATTTACAATCTAGCAGCCTTAAGGCATTGCCCCATGCACAAACGGCAAACCGGCATTTCAAACCGTCAAATCCAATTATTGACAAAATTGCTTGTTTTTCACCATAAAAATTATTAAAAAATAGTTTGAATCTATAAGTTCTACCTTACTCGTAAATTTTTTTATTAAAATTGATTTAATTTCATTCAAAAAACTCCAATTTTATATTTTGACGGACGGATTTTTGCTTGACGGACGGCAAAACATAAAATTGGGGCTTTTTGAATGAAATTAAATCAATTTTAATAAAATTTTCTTAGAATAAGATGGAACTTGTAGATTAGAACTATTTGTTAATAGTTTTCATATTTTAAAGTTAAGCAACTTAGCCAAAAATTGGGTTTGACGGTTTCAAATTCCTGTTTTCCGTTTTGCATGGGGCAATGCCTTTACTACTAGAATAAAATAAAATTACAAAAAATTTTCTCGTCGAATACCCCTCGAGCAATGATAAATACCTCAGCATTCGGCTTCGGGCTGTTACCGAGCAACGTGCTCTCGAAAAATATAATAAAATTATTTCGGGAAATTATCAATGCCCTTGGGATATTACTGCTGAAAATTAATCTAGTTTGATATGACGTGAATTTAGTATCTTTAAAAAGGAAAGATGGTCTCGGGGAAGGACATATCTGTTTTTAATAATAACCTGAAGAATTACACAAAGATGGATACATTTCTTTCCATTTTTGCAAATAATATTTATTAAATCAGAGTGAGTAGGTTCATTATCAGCAGTAATATCCCAAGAGCATTGATAATTTCCCGAAATAATTTTATTATATTTTTCGAAACCACGTTGCCCGGTAACAGCCCGAAGCCGAATGCTGAGGTATTTATCAATGCTCGAGGGGTATTCGACGAGAAAATTTTTTGTAATTTTATTTTATTCTAGTAGTAAAGGCATTGCCCCATGCAAAACGGAAAACAGGAATTTGAAACCGTCAAACCCAATTTTTGGCTAAGTTGCTTAACTTTACAATATGAAAACTATTAACAAATAGTTCAAATCTACAAGTTCCATCTTATTCTAAGAAAATTTTATTAAAATTGATTTAATTTCATTCAAAAAGCCCCAATTTTATGTTTTGCCGTCCGTCAAGCAAAAATCCGTCCGTCAAAATATAAAATTGGAGTTTTTTGAATGAAATTAAATCAATTTTAATAAAAAAATTTACGAATTTATAGTTAAAAATTTATGAAATTTTATAAATGTGTATACAGATTTCGCAGATTCAAAATATGAGATTTTCTTAATAATTCGAAACTATGGTGACGCGAATTTTTAAAATTAATACTTCTGACAGATGATTTTTGAATCCTTGCGGTACTCCGCTATCAATTGTTAAATAGTCACTAAATACGTCGTAAACCCGAACATACCGAGTGCGGTCAGATAAACATGACTCAAGCAGGGCATAGGGAGTACCTCCAAACCCAGCGTGCCTCAACTTTAACAGTAATACTTTGTATGATACGGTATGAAGAGCCTTAGTAATATCCAAAAACAACCCAGTAACCTTCCTACCACTGTTCAAACCATCTTAAATAGGGTGCAAAATATCTATAAGATCATCCTCTGTTCCAATATTACACTGATATTCATACTCTGTCTGTTGCTAAAAAGAATTTTTTTAAAGAAATGCTATAATTCGTGATTATAATTTTGAAAATATTTTTGAAAACTCAGAATGTTAGGAAATTGGTCGATAATTTGATATACTAAAACGAGAACCTTTTTTGAATAAAGGAATAAGAATGCCAGTTTTCATTTTACTTGGAAATATACCGTAAACTAAAATCACCATGTTCCTTCCTAAATGGCCATTTTGCAAAACTGTATGTAAAAATCATTTTAGAATTCCGTTTCCATCGTGCATGCTGAATTTCATCATAATAGGTTAAGAAACGATCAAGTTCCTTCCAAATTGGCCTTATTCCATCGTGTATGTCGAATTACTATACATACATTATATATGGCGATTGTCATCTTAAATTGCAGTGTTTGCACAAAAATCAAGGCAGTCCTGATTTGTTTTAATTTTTTTTCTGTATACAGAAAAATTTTATTGTTTGATTGCATAAGTAGTGAACAATTGTGGTTTTCTTTTCTCATCCTACCTGAAAATGCAGAGAGATTTTCTTCTACGATTTTTGAATCATTAATTCTAAACATATTGAGGACGCAATTTATCGAATAATATTATTCAATTCGAGTGAATTTTAGTTCATAAATATGTAAGCCAAAATGTTACATTAGTGGAAATTAAAGAAGTAATATTTACGCCCGTTTTACGGGTTTTTCTTTTAGTTTCACCATAATCGGTTAATAAATAATCAAGTTCATTCCTAATCGGCCTGAATTTTATTCGAAAATGCTATTAAATGGATATTTAAACTTTCTACATTTGGACCTAAGGGTCAACCAAAAATCAGAGACATGAAATCGCCAATTAGGCTAATAAGCCGACTGAATGAATCGTTGAATAAAAAAAGCATTGATTTTATATGGTACTTAAACTATATCTTAAATTTTTCTCATCCAGTTAACAGTAATGCAGTCAAAAATAATCTTCAAAACCGGTTTTTAAAATAATGTTGTTGGCGCCACCACTGAATACACAACTGGTGCAAGGCCTGGTGGCGAACACACCAAAGTAAACAATTCGTCAGGCAACACCAAAAACCGAAAACGTCAAAATACACGACGTTTTGAGTCGGTCTTCTATCATCATCATCATTCGAAAAAAGACAAAAGGAACAACGTGTGTATCCAAAACCGTGGCCATATTAACTAAATCAAAAATATAAAACATCACCGTTAATAATCAAGTGAAATTATAATCATCCGTAAAATAATAATAATAAATAATAATCGACATTAATTAAAATAAAAGAAATGCGCTTTGCGTTTAATTAAAGTGTTTCATTCATTGGTGTAATTCGAAGTGCCCCTTTCTCTCCCGGAATACTCTCGTCATGTCACTCGACTGCTAAGCTATCGTGGCTAACAAAATTGGTCCTTCGAGCCGGATGTGTGCCACATTATCATCGAAACCATACACGTGTTTTATTTCATTCGATCGTCGATATTTACACATTTTCGTAATATCTCACGTGTGATTTATCAAGTTTACTCATCGAGTGTGGCACACATTATCACAAAATTAAATCGTATATCGTATAATTGTGTTCGAGAGTATTCCACATCGTTATAAAAAGGAAGAAAGGTCACGTGTTTATCAATTCAGTGCCGTGAAGTGAAGTCGTGTGCTAGTTACTCACATTAATATTGCACATTAAATTCGAGGTTATAATAAACGCGCGAGTGAAATCTGTACTCCAGTGAATATGACACTTCGGGCAAAGCAGGCGTCGCTTCAGAAGACTCTGGAACGGGCCCTCAAACGCAGTAAGGAGCTAAGTGAGGATACCGAAGCCACAAAAGAGACAATCGAAGTCCAGATTGATCACCTGGAACAAAAGTATATGGGATTTTGTGATGCACAAGACAAGATCGAGGCAGTGTGTGGTGAGAATGAGTTAGAGCAACAATTCGGTGTTCGAGAACAAATCGAGGAGTATTATTTCGCCGCAAGCTCAAATCTCAAAACATTATTGAGAAAATTTACCTTGGCGACGTCAACACATGAGGTCAAAGCAATTCCAGTCGATGCCTCCACACCACAACAATCAATCGAAATTCAGTTACCACGCATCAAGGTTCCTGTCTACGATGGCAATTACGGAAATTGGACGGAATTCGAAAGTTTGTTCACTGATCTGATCGACAAAAATCCCAGATTGACAAATTTGCAGAAGCTCCATTACCTGAAAGCAAATCTCACTGGTGAAGCTGCTACCCTATTGAGAACGGTACAGATCAGCGATGCCAACTACACAGAAGCATGGAATAGCCTCACCAATCGGTACAAACATCGACGTTTCATCATCGACAGTCACCTCCATCGATTCCGAAATATGCCCGCAGCCCTTCATGAATCCTCAATCGGATTAAGGGGCATCATCGATACCTCTACAGACACAGTTCGAAGTCTGAAGGTTTTGGCCGTTCCGTTAGCCGCCTGGGATATCATTCTCGTTAACATCATCGTCGACAAACTCGACCCAGAAACTCATCGTCAATGGGAATTGACACTCACTCGAATGAAGTATCCCACATATCAAGAACTTATGGATTTCTTGGAAACTCGATGGCAATCATTGGAAATAATTTCCTTGTCCAAGTCAAATTCGTCACAACCAATTACATCATCGTCAATACGCCGGTGAAACGAGCCAACAACAATTCGTTCACCATCAACAGCTCAACCATCGTCATCTCGCTCGAGCTCGAAGCGCGAATCATCATCGCAACCATCTCATTCGTTCGTCGCTACTTCGACTCCAACCAATTCGCTGAGCTGTCCATTCTGCAGCGAGGAACATAGTGCGTTCCAGTGCAGCAAATTTAAATCATTATCGTTCGATCAAAAATCAAGCAAAATTCGTGAAAATAATCTGTGTTTCAACTGTCTACGGAAGGGACACCGTAGCGCAGAATGTCGTTCAAGTTTCTGTCAAGTCTGCAACCGCAGACATCACACCCTACTACATATACCGGACGGATTATCTCGAACTCCAGTCACCAACACAAGTAAAACATCGGATGACAACTCGCCAACTGCCGAAAATTCGAACAATGCTAATTCGCATCACTCCACATCGCCACTGACAGATGTATTACTCGCAACAGCAGTTGGGATCGTCGCAAACGGGAAACAAGATTTCACCATTCGAGCCCTGCTTGACTCAGGGTCCTAAGTAAATCTCATTTCCGAAAACGCCATAACTCGGATTGGCTTAAAACGGAAACCAGCCTCAATCTTAATTAACGGAATTGGTGCCATTGAAGCAGCCAAATCACAATCGATCGTCGAATTCGTTCTTAAATCACGTGTTGATTCAAGATTCTCGATTTCCATCACAGCAGTTGTCGTCGAAAGGATAACTGGCACCTTGCCATCGCAATACATCGAATCGCAACAGTGGAAACATCTAGATGAGCTACAATTGGCCGATCCTCATTTCAATCGTCCTCACAAAATCGACGTGCTGCTTGGGGCAGATGTCCTCGGAATGCTTCATATGGATGGATGCATAAAATCTGTCAACGGTTCGCCATTCGCACAAGAAACCAAACTGGGACATATCTTGTTCGGGAGATTCGATCGAAACACAATCACACACTCCCTAAGTGCGACCGCAATCATCGAGAATTACATCAACGTTGACAACACCTTGAAGTCATTTTGGGAGCTCGAAAATGTGCCAGCAGCCCAAGAACTCACGGAAGATGAAAGTCAATGTGAAAGGCACTTTCAATCGACGCATTCCAGAAACAAAGAAGGAAGATATATCGTGCAACTCCCATTCGTTGATCAGCCATTGCCACTCGGAACATCTCGAGAAGGTGCAGTCGTCAGACTGAAGCATATGGAACGCCGATTTTTGAAGAATCCGCAGTTACGCATCGAATACCGAGACTTCATGCAAGCCTATCTCGAGCAACATCACATGGAAGCAGCGCCAGTCGATGATGGAAAAATCACAAATCAAACGTGCTACCTCCCACACCATGGCGTGATGCAGGGGTCTAGTTCAAAGCCAAAATTACGTGTGGTTTTTGACGCCTCATACAAGACGACTTCCGGAGTGTCACTCAATCAGAACCTTCGTATCGGTCCTAAGCTTCAACAGAATCTATTCACGATTCTCACTCGATTTCGACAACACAAATTCGTATTCATCGCAGATATTCGACAGATGTATCGGCAGATATTGGTGGCTCCTGAGCACCAAGATTATCAACGGATAGTTTGGAGAACAACGCCTGAGGACCCAATTCAAGATTATCGTCTGCGCACAGTAACCTACGGTACCAGTTGTGCTCCGTATTTGGCAATACGCACGCTCAATCAGTTGGCACACGACGAATCCAAGCAATTTCCCATTGCTGCGAAGGTCGCTATTGCAGACTTCTATGTGGACGACCTGATGACGGGCACAAACGAAGTCAAGGAATTGCTTGAAATCCAGCAACAGATGGTGGCATTACTCCAATGTGGCGGCTTTGAACTTCGAAAATGGTCGTCAAACTGCCAATCTCTCCTCGATCAAGTGTCATCAGAATACCACGAACATCGGCCATTGCGGGAATTGAAATGGGAAGAATCAGTCAAGGCACTTGGGTTATATTGGGCACCATCGGGAGATTATTTTGCATTTAAAGTCGAAGACTTTCCAGAATCGTCAGTAATAACCAAACGAATCATCCTCTCAGAGGCTTCAAGGATCTTCGACCCGCTCGGGTGTCATCATCGCAAAAATCATCTTTCAAGAGTTATGGGTACTCGGACCATCGTGGGACGAGGCAGTACCAAAATCAGTCGCTGAAAGATGGTCAAATTATCGGAAGAATCTGGGATTCTTGGAAACAGTCAAAATCACTCGCTGGATGGATTATCAACCATGTCGCAACAATCTTCAGATACACGGTTTCAGCGACGCCTCAATGAAAGCATATGCCGCAGTTGTATATGCTCGCACCACGTCATCAGATGGATCAGTTAAAATCACCATCTTAGCGGCGAAAACCAAAGTCGCCCCACTCAAAACCGTCAGTCTACCGCGCTTGGAACTATGCGCCAGTGTGTTACTAGCCAACCTCATGCACAAGATCGTCCAGTCACTTAATCTCAACGACATACAACAGTTCGCATGGACCGATTCGCAAGTGGCCCTTGGATGGCTTCGCAGCCCTCCCAATCGATGGAAAAATTCGTGGCGAATCGCGTTTCGCAAATTCTCGATCATCTAAAACCCAATGAATGGCGGTATGTTGATACTCGACACAACCCCGCAGATTGCGCGTCTCGCGGCATCGACCCTTCCTTGCTTCACGATCATCATATTTGGTGGAGAGGTCCTGAATGGTTGTCGAAACACTCGGACACTTGGCCAATACACAAAATCAATGATTACTCTATCCCATTGGAAGAATGTAGAACCACTTCCATGGTCGTCACACAGTCAATCGAAGCATCAAGTTCTGATGGGATCGAACAACTTCTGAATCGCTGTTCCACTCTCGGAAAACTACTTCGAATCACAGCCTATTGTAGACGTTTCGTGCAACAACTTCGCAACAGCAAAGCCGATCGTAATCCCAGCTTCATCACCGTGCCTGAAATGAATCGGTCATTTCATTTTTGGGTCCGATTCGTGCAGAGAGTCCACTTCTTCGACGATATCAGTCGATGCCAGTCAGGAGGAAACCTGTTGAACAAAAGTGTACTTCGTTCACTCAACCCATTTATCGATAGTGATGGAATCTTACGAGTCGGTGGACGATTAAAGCATTCATTCTTGCCATACCAAAGCAAGCACCCGATAATTCTACCGAAAACCAGTCAACTCACTACGTTAATCGTCGCACAGGCACATCAAACCACACTCCACGGTGGTCAACAATTAATGTTGGCACATCTTCGAAGCCGATTTTGGATAATCAATGTCAAGAAGCTGGTCCGTGCGCATGCTCGCCATTGCGTGACATGCTTTCGTTATCGCTCAACCTCCAATCGTCAACTAACGTTGTCTCATCCGCACAGTCACGCTAAAATATCAGGACATCACACTCACGAGACCGGTAGTAAAATTGTGTCTACTGCCGATCCCAGACAACATCGACAACTAAAGGATTACTCCTTTAGGCCGGCCGGCAATGTTGGCGCCACCACTGAATACACAACTGGTGCGAGGCCTGGTGGCGAACACACCAAAGTAAACAATTCGTCAGGCAACACCAAAAACCGAAAACGTCAAAATACACGACGTTTTGAGTCGGTCTTCTATCATCATCATCATTCGAAAAAAGACAAAAGGAACAACGTGTGTATCCAAAACCGTGGCCATATTAACTAAATCAAAAATATAAAACATCACCGTTAATAATCAAGTGAAATTATAATCATCCGTAAAATAATAATAATAAATAATAATCGACATTAATTAAAATAAAAGAAATGCGCTTTGCGGTTAATTAAAGTGTTTCATTCATTGGTGTAATTCGAAGTGCCCCTTTCTCTCCCGGAATACTCTCGTCAAGACACTCGACTGCTAAGCTATCGTGGCTAACAAATGTAATGACCTAATGACATTGACAATATATTATTGTTTCATCCATCCTTCATTATGAATGTATTTTTATTTTACTATGCGTATTGCGGTTTTGTTGATTTTTTTTCGAAATTATGAATGACGACTCCATAAACTAATCTAAATTAGTAGTATTGGTGTATTTTGTATAGGCCAGTTCTGAATACACACAAAATCAACAAAAATGGCAAAACCAACACTAATGTACTACAAGCCTGATTCCGTAATGAGGTACACAGATATCTTCTTACATTAAATCGCTTATACTTGGAAGTATTGGTGGGAAACTTCGTATGTTTTGTTTTGTCTACAATTTATATAGTGTATCCGATCACCAATACTTTCATGTATAAGCGAAAAATCAGTTATGATAGTCAGGCTTGTAATACATTAAGCCGGTATTCCATTGTGAAAAAATGTTGATCAGCAAAAATATATTGAGATAAAAATATAAAATCGGTTGTTGTATGAATGAGATACCCAACGTCGTCAGTAAACATTTTTATTACAAAAAAGGTTTGGCTGTGTTAGTGTGATGCCATAATTATTGACAAAAAGTATCAGATGGAGTACTTTTTATTGCAACCCTCTAACACATCTACATAAATTTTGTGTACGATGATAACATATTTCTCGCACACACTATTAAATTTCATAGTACGTCATTTTTATGGTAAAGATATTTTTTATTTTTTATTCTGTGACGGAAAATAATTGAAAAAAAATAATTCTGATATGGGAGATAATAATATTTAATTTTTTAGATAATTTTGAGAGGTGAAAATATACGAATTAAGCATAAAGCATAATTTTGTTCATATTTGCTGGTTATGTTTTTATTTGCTGTCAAAATTTATCCATGTGATTTTGCTATAATAGAAAATAAAAAAATTGTTTTTTTCTTTGTCACTCTTATGTAACATTTTTTTTTTGTCTTCTTTCATTTTTTCCAGCAGTCAGTAAATTTTTCATAATGGAATACAGGCTTTAATGTTGGTTTTGAAAATGGCCATAAACATTTTTGTTGGTACTCAGTATTTCAATAATATGAAATGTGTTAGAGTAGGATAAAACATGTATTCACGTGTACAAAACTAATACAAATGTCTATAGTCTATTGTTTGGTTTTGTTTTTATTGTATTAATTGGTTGATCTCGGATATATTTAGGCGACTACCACCGTTTTATCCTAAGTGTTTACTAGCGATTGACGCGACGTCTGGAACTTCACCGGTGAAATATTTGTTTCGTATGATGGTAGTACCATATACTATGGAGTTATAGTTATAGTACTGAGGATCTCTAGCTCTAAAATGTACAAAAGTTAAACAAAAACCCTTATTCATGATTGTTTATAAATAAATTCAATAGTAATACAACAGCAACCAGAAACAAGAACGAATAATAAAATACATCTTACGTTTTGAAATAATAATGGCGGGTTCGCGAGGTCGGGGTCATCCTATAATAACTTTTCGATCTTTTAAATTAATAAAATCACATTTTTTGTGTTGGTTATTTTAGTGATTGATCGGTTAAGGAGCAGTACGGAAATAAATATCTAAGGTAAAAACTGACCTCGTGAATCAATTTGATTGGTTAAGAATCTCGGACAAAAATATCCTAAGGTTAAAAAAAACAAATCACATGAAGCCACCAAGAGTGCTAAATTTTTTTTTATGTTTTTTTTATGTTTCAGGGTTAAAGAATATGTATATCAGGTTTTAATCAACCGTACCATTTTGAATCAAAATTTATAAGTAACTTTTTCAAATAACTTCCGATATTACAAAATACTGCATATTGAAACAATTCATAATCATTTACACAACATATGCATAATCATTTGCAAATCTCTTAAAAATCTTTATTTCTAATGAAAACAAAATAAATTTAAAAGAAAGTGATCACCGCTATTTTAACAAAACACAAAACAAAACAAAATATAAAATGAGAGAGTGAAAGTCCAACATCAGCATTTAATAATAAAATAAAAAATGTTTATTGTTAAACATTTTTTTTAGCGAGAATTACACCAACACAAAAACTATGAACTCCTTATAGTTCCATAATAACACTTTACGGTTTTCTTAACACACCAAATTTAGTTGTAATTACATATTTTTTTTTTGCTATGCGCGCGCTACAAATTGAGTAAAGTCTTTAATGATTTTTTGACCGCATTAAACTTACATAAGATTTATTAAAGCATTGGGTTAATTTTTGTATGCTGCTTGTCGCGTAATCTCTTTACGATGAGTGTGTTTATCACAAAATAATTATTTCTTAATAGACACAAAATATTTCACATGAATAATTTCTTTCACTTTCTTTATTGAAAATGTCAACTAAATATTTTATCAATGAATCGCGATTTTGAGCGATAAAAAAAATCAGTTTTTATTATTATTATTATTATCGTCACAGACGATTATCACTAACTAATAATTAATATTTTTTCCCCGACAGCTAAGTGTAATTATGTATATACTTGTATATTTAATATAGTCCAAGCTTGTTCGTTGTTATCACCGTGAAATTTAAAGTACAACTATTTTGTTTGAGCAAAACATTCATTCATTCGTATAACGGATTGATTTACTTTTCTTTTTAGTTATCGTGTGCAAACAGTTGTTGTTGTTAACGACGTTTCTTAAAACATTATATAAATAATCTTGAGAGTGTGTATGGGTTGTTTGTTTAATTATTTTTTGTTTTGGTGTTTGTTAAGTATTTTTTGAAGAAAGAAAATTCAATTTTTGATTTATAACGATAATTGCGTTTTTTTTTCTGTGTACTCAACAACTATTTGAGCAATATTGATTCAATTACTTAAACATAATCAACAAGTTGTTATATGACCCTGTATCGTTGGTAGCGCAAATTAGAATTGTTTACGTTTTTAATTATGTATGTATATAAGTGGAGAGCAAAAAATTTAAAAGAAATATGTCCAAGAATTTATTCGATTTGATGTTGAATTGAAAATTAAAGTGTTGTGTATTATATATGTTGTATTATATTAATACTTATATTATCGATGTGATGTATCCGGAAGTGTTGGGCAGCGATTTGTTCTTATTTTATTGAGCAGACTGAAAAGGTGTAATCGATGGGTTTGCGTCATAAATAAACCACACCATTGCACACTATAATTTTAGTGATAGCTTTTAGTGGCGATTCCATCGTACAAAAATAACAAAATCATAATGTTAGTGTGCAAGAATTTGATTGATTGAGTTAGTGTGTTCGACCAAGTCTAAGGCAAGTTTACCGGAATACGCCGGGCCCGTACATCCTTTTGCAAATAACAAAATCGAGGGAAAAAAGGTATGTTAGTAACAAAGAATCAACCCGGTTCCAGACTGCCTAAGTAGTTGATAGTTAGTAAATAAGACAGCACAAGACAACACAATTTCTAAACTACATGATTTTTAACTGATAGTTGTTCCTGGATAGTAGAGTTAGGCTTCTGAAATTAGGATTAAATTTAATCCCTTTAAGAATGATTAATTCTGCAACTAGCTTATATAATGAGACAAATTAAATTATTTATCACCATACTTAAGTAACCCCTTCAGATACTCAAAACACTCTTGGACCACCTTAATAAATCAGTAGGCGATTAGAAATGTCCTCTGTGTGACACTTCTAAATATTTAATAATTAATAACTACTTGAGCTATACTAATTACTAAATTGTTTATCTATATGTATATATAAAAATGAATTCCTGTTTGTTTGTTTGTTTGTTTGTCTGTTCCGAATGGGCGTCTCAGCCGCTCAACCGATTGCTATGAAATTTTTACCATGTACAAGTTGCATATCCAGAACCAACCTTACGATATTTTGGAAGGGGCTGGACCCCGGGGTCTAGGGGCTGCGGTACAAATGTTTTCGAAAATTTTAATTTTCTTTAAATTTTTCCACGAAAATAAGTTTATGGGGCTGGTTATATGAAATTACTGACATGTTCGAATCCGAGGGGCCCAGCTCTGAATCAAAAATTAATTTTTACATGTATAGATACTGTTGGAGCAACCAAGAACAGCAACAGGAAAATCATCACATCAGAATCGCCATAACCTAAAAAGTAAGAAAAGACACACAAAGAATCAATAATTTAAATTAATTAAACAATTTTTCACTTACCTGATTTATTTGTCCATCAGACACCTTTTTATTGATATATATTTGTCATCTGAGCTGCAAAATAACTTAAAATTAGAATTAATCCAAAAATTAACATTGTTTGTTTGTTGTTTGTTGTTTGTTTTATTTCATTTGCTCAGGTCTACTAGCAATAATAGCTGTATATGACCCAATACGTAACTTTCAATCGGTTAAATCCAAAACTTCTAGAAGAAGTAATGGACGCCCCTAATAATTATTAATTTTCACTGAATCGCACTTTGTGATACCACCGACTAGCACGGATATATGGGCCTTAGACATTAAAAATGCAGTACCCAGCACCACTATCTATTTTATTGAGCTGTTATTTGTGATACCCTCGCTTTTGTACACGATATAACGGGCCTTTTACGTATATTACGCAGTACCCGGGACCACCAGCTCAATAAAGATGTTCACTCTTCAAGATCTATATTGCGACTGAAAAATTTTAACATATTTAATTTTGTTTACCTTTTTTTTTGACGTTTACCAATTTTTTTATATAAAAACGAGACGAATACAATTATATTAGGTATTCTGGTACACGTTCAAAATTTAGTACTAAATTCTTTATAATTTACCCACAATGTAATAGTTGTTTAAATATTTTGCTACAGATGTCACTTTGTCTACAGTGTGCATTCATTTTTGTTAAAACGTATTTCACATTTTATTAATTAAGAACTCACCGCCATTGAAGTAACAAGTGTAAATTTATAATAAAAATAAAATAAAATATATTCGTGTAAAAATAAAATAAATTTTCTGAGAAAACGGAGTTTCACTCAATATAACAAGTATATCTTTTTACCAACGGCACAAAAAGGCTTGTGTCCCAACATTTGGTGTCAGAAGTGGGATACGCCCTCAACAACAGAAACCACGTTTTCATATTCCACATTCTGGATAACCGTATCACGGTATATTACTTCAATTCGTGAGTAAAATTAATCAATTATTGTCGTGTAATGGCGCCAATCGTGGATCCACGTCGATCAAAACAATTCATAGACAATTTCATCGAAAAATTGGAACGCTATGAAACGTTCGCCGAAACTCAACTCGCCACTGCCAAAATTAAGCAAATACAATACCGTATTAACGAAATTAATGAAAGTTGGTCAGTTTACCAAAGAATGTTGCCACCGTACGACATCATGGATACTGAATTATTATCAGAACAGCAACACAACCAACTTTTCTACCACGTTAGACGTCCAGGTGTTGCCAAAAATAACCAGCTATCATCCGAGCACAGCAATTTACAACATAAAGTCTTGGGCGATACCATCAAATATCAAGTTAGCCGATCCTGAATTTTTTATATTCCAAGATATCGATTTGCTGCTAGGTGCAGAAATTTATCAAGAACTACTTTCGGTGGGTCAAATCAGGCTGGCTGACCATCTTCCTATGCTCCAGAATACCGTATTAGGCTGGGTTGTTTCCGGAAAACTGTCGTCACACATACAACCAAATCACTCTTGCCATGTAGTTGTCGACAATTCGAATCAATTGAGTGAGCAGATAGAGAAGTTTTGGACCATCGAAAATCTCCCTCATTCCATCAAACCGCTCTCATCCGAAGAAATTGAATGTGAAAATCATTTCACTAAATTCACCACGCGTGATAGTGAGGGAAGATTCGTAGTGAGGCTCCCATTCTCAACAGATCCGATGATTTTGGGTAATTCACAAATTTTGGCTACACGGCGATTCTATAGTCTGGAAAAACGACTCCATAAGTCACAAAAATTATTATCCAATTATACAAAGTTCATCGACGAATACAAGTCATTAGGCCACATGGAACACATCGATTTAAAATCCATCACATCACCAAATTTTTTCCTGCCACATCATTGCGTAATGAAGCCTGAAAGCTCCTCAACGAAATTACGTGTGGTGTTTGATGGATCAGCTAAGACGTCAAGCGACAAATCATTAAACACAATCATGATGGTGGGCCCAGTGGTTCAAAACGACCTATTTTCTATATTGGTTCGTTTTCGAACACACGCATACGCATTTAGCGCCGATATTGCCAAGATGTATCGGCAAATTCTGGTACATGAAGATGATCAGAAATTCCAGTTAATTGTTTGGCGAAATTCTCCAGTCGAACCACTTTCGACATTCAAGTTAAAAACTGTGACTTATGGCACGTCCTCCGCTCCATTTCTCGCCACTAGATGCTTAAAGCAATTAGCTATAGACAACAAGCATACATTTGCTGTCGCTGCCGACGCCATTGAAAGTGATATATATGTCGATGATGTACTGACCGGCACAAATTCCAATAGTGCTGCCATTGAACTGAAGGACACAATTTCGAAGATATTGCAATCAGCGGGTATGGAACTAAGAAAGTGGTGCTCCAATGCTCCTGAAATTATAAAGGACGTTCCATCAGAATTCACAGAGACATTGCTGCAAATTGACGAAAATGATTTGATCAAAACATTAGGGATTTATTGGCATCCAACGTCTGATAAATTCACATTTTCTGTCAACTTTAACGAAGCTTCAACCATTTCCAAGCGAGTCATATTATCACAAATTGCTCGAATTTACGATCCACTTGGTCTATTGGCACCCGTAGTCATATTGGGAAAATTGCTGATTCAGACACTATGGAAATTACAGCTAGATTGGGATCAAGCACTTCCCCAAAACCTGCATACATACTGGCAAACATTTCAAAGGAGTCTCACCGAACTCAACCAATTTACGATAGATCGTCATCTATTTGACTCAACTCAACCACAAAGCATCCAAATACATGGATTTGCCGATGCTAGCGAGCGTGCATATGGGGCTGTGCTATATGTTCGCAGTACGACGGTCGATGGCAGTGTATCCATCAAGCTTCTATGTTCAAAATCACGGGTGGCTCCATTAAAGAAAACAACGTTGCCACGCCTGGAATTATGTGCAGCGGTGCTATTGGCAGAATTAACTCACAAAATTCACAAAAAATTGAATTTTAATGTTGATCAAACATTTTATTGGTCCGATTCGACAATCACACTGCACTGGATAAAATCGTGTCCATCGAAATGGAAGACATTCGTTTCACATCGAGTCACCGCAATTCAAGAAGTCTCACAAAAGGAAAGCTGGCTACACGTACCAACCGAAGATAATCCAGCCGATCTTATTTCACGAGGACTACTTCCAGAAAGGTTCATCAAATCCGATCTCTGGCTACATGGGCCTACATTTCTTCAACAAGAGATTTCGTTTTGGCCAACGTTACGTGAAAAATTTCCATTACCAGAGGAAACGCCTCCGGAATTGAAGAAAGTTGTGGCAGTCAACACAGTATCATCTGATACTCCTAATATACTCACCAAGATTAAGTTTTATCATGACTTCAGGAAGCTGCGACGAACTGTTGCCTATATGCTTCGTTTTAAGATGCATCCAAACTTCAAATTTAGCGGACCGTTAAAACTGGAAGAATTAGAACGGGCGCTTCATACTATAATTCGCATAGTTCAAAAAGAAAGTTTTCCAGTTGAATACGTCGGACTGGAAAAAGCAGATTTCCGTATCAAACAACCATCACTTCAATCATTATCATTGTTTTTGGATTCAAATCACATCATTCGAGTCGGTGGTCGTCTTCAACATACTACATTGCCATACACATCAAAGCATCCCATCCTGCTTCCTAATTCACATCAATTTACTGTCACGTTGATTACATTTTATCACAGGAAGCTACTTCATGCAGGTACACGAGCATTATTGGCAGCTGTTCGCCAAGAGTATTGGCCAATATATGGTGCTACGGTGTGCAAAAAAGTATGTCGAACATGTAAGGAATGTTATCGATCCCGACCAATCATCATGACACAACAGATGGGAAATTTACCTCCTGAAAGGGTAACTGCATCACCACCTTTCTATACAGTCGGTATAGACTTCGCTGGCCCATTTTTTGTGCATTATCGCATCCGCGGTAAGCCACCAACAAAAACGTATTTATGCCTCTTCATATGTTTCGTCACCAAAGCCGTACATTTGGAATTGGCATCTGACCTAAGCACACCGTCATTCTTAGGATGTTTTAAACGATTTATAGCCACTCGAGGCGTTTGTAAGAGAGTGTTTTCCGACAATGGCACTAACTTCATCGGCGCTAATTCAGAACTACGAGAATTATATGCAATGTTGTCCTCCCAACAGCTGAAAGAAGATATTCAATCATTCAATGAAGAGCAGCAAATTGAATGGAAATTCACACCGCCTTCAACTCCAAATTTCGGCGGTCTTCACGAAGCAGCTATCAAACTCGCCAAGTTTCATCTACGTCGAACCATCGGATTAGCCAAAATCACTTATGAACAGCTTTTAACTCTAATCAAGCAAGTTGAAGCTGTTCTCAACTCTCGTCCACTCGGAGCGATTACTGCCAGCATTGACGACATGGATTGTCTTACTCCAGGCCATTTTTTGATTGGGCGACCGCTCAATGCACTACCCATGCCTGAATTAATCGATAAATCACCACTTGACACCTGGAAACAAATTGATTTTTTCCATCGTGTATTTTGGGATCGCTGGTCAAGTGAATATTTAAGATCACTGCAACAACGACATCGCTGGACTAATTCAACACAAAATCTTGCAGTAGGTGAATTAGTAGTCCTTGTTGACGAAAATCAACCACCACTCAAATGGAAACTGGGTCGAGTGGAAAAAATTCACTAATGGCACGTACAAACGAGGAATTTCCAAGATATGCCGACTTCCACAGAACCAAATTGAAACAACTACGTTGTTTCAAGGCGGGGAGAATGTTGGAGCAACCAAGAACAGCAACAGGAAAATCATCACATCAGAATCGCCATAACCTAAAAAGTAAGAAAAGACACACAAAGAATCAATAATTTAAATTAATTAAACAATTTTTCACTTATCTGATTTATTTGTCCATCAGACACCTTTTTATTGATATATATTTGTCATCTGAGCTGCAAAATAACTTAAAATTAGAATTAATCCAAAAATTAACATATTTAATTTTGTTTACCTTTTTTTTTGACGTTTACCAATTTTTTTATATAAAAACGAGACGAATACAATTATATTAGGTATTCTGGTACACGTTCAAAATTTAGTACTAAATTCTTTATAATTTACCCACAATGTAATAGTTGTTTAAATATTTTGCTACAGATGTCACTTTGTCTACAGTGTGCATTCATTTTTGTTAAAACGTATTTCACATTTTATTAATTAAGAACTCACCGCCATTGAAGTAACAAGTGTAAATTTATAATAAAAATAAAATAAAATATATTCGTGTAAAAATAAAATAAATTTTCTGAGAAAACGGAGTTTCACTCAATATAACAAGTAAATCTTTTTACCAACGGCACAAAAAGGCTTGTGTCCCAACAGATACAATTATTTGATTGTTCTGAAATAACGCCTTAGCCGCTTTACCCATCGGCATCGCCATGAAGTTTTTACCATGTATATGTTGCATGTTCAGGACCAAGCCCACGATACTTTTGAAGGGGCTGGACCCCGGGTCTAGGGGCTGTGGTACAAATTTTTTCTCAAATTTCAATTTTTTTTAAATTTTTTTGACGGGAATGACTTTAGGAAAGGGGTTATATGAAATTAGTGACATGCTCCAATCCGGAAGTCTGCCCTGGATCAAGAATTCATTTTTACATGTATAGATACAATTATTTAAATGTTCCGAAATAGCGCCTTAGCCGCAAATTTATACACCAAAAAGGATATCTAGCGTGCGATTGTTATACACAAATCTGTTGGCTTACACGAAAATCCTTATGTGTGGAACAAAGCGAACAACCGTAATAAAACAACCGAAGCTTTTATTTTGCGAGGAACCGCAATCATTAATTTTCACAGAATGAATAAAAAATAAAATAAAAGATTCCATAAACATAATAAATAAAAATAACAAAACAAAACGCCTACTTCAATTCAATTGATTATGAATTGTCAACAAATAATTTCAATGTCTATATCTCAACACTCCTCCTCATACCAATTATTTGTTTAACTTAATTTAATCCGCATCGCTCGCGTAGCATGATATGACGCTTTGCGGGCAATGGTTTTGTTAGTAAATCAGCCAACATATCTACTGAACAGCAATATACGCATGATACGAATTTTCGTTGCACGTAATCTTTAACAAAATGATATCGCGTATCCACATGTTTTGTTCGATTTGACAATTTTTCCTCTTGGATGAGCTTCAAACAGCTTTGGTTGTCTTCGTAGACTGTTGTTGCTGTTTGAACCGGCTGTTGCAAATCGTTCAGCAACCGCCGCAACCAAAATGCCTCTTGACACGCTTCGGACAATGCGATGAACTCTGCTTCTGTAGATGACAATGCGACGCAATTCTGCTTTCGACATGCCCAACTTACAATGCCACCATTAACAACAAAGACATAACCAGTGTTTGATTTTCGGTCCTTTTTATTTTCGGCCCAATTTGCGTCAGCATATCCGTAGAAAAATTTGTCCGAATCGTATTCACTACTTATTGCCAATTTGAAATTTGCAGTGCCCTTTAGATATTTCAACACCCGTTTCAATTCATTCCAATCTTGTTGACGTGGTTGTTGCACTTGTTGCGCTAATATTGAAACGCTTGCCGAAATATCCGGTCGCGTATTCACAGATATGTAAAGCAAACACCCCATGAGTTTTTGATAATCTGTGTTTGTCAGCAAAAAATTATCATCCGCATCGGATTTATCGTAGTTCACGTTCATCGGACCGTTTGAAACTTTCGCATCACTGAGACCGAAATCCGCAGCAATTCTTTGAATGTAATTTGATTGACACATATGATAAATATGTTTCGCGTCCTTGATGATCTCTATTCCGAGGTAAAATTTAATTTCACCCAGATCTTGCACTTCGAATTTCGTTGCGATGACTTCCTTTATTTCGTTATCTGTTTTGATTGATTTCGCTGCCACAATCATATCGTCGACATAAATCAGAAGAAATGACCATTCGCCGTTTTTCTTCCGTGAGTACAAGCATTGATCTGCTTTGCTTTGTTGAAAACCTGCATCGATCAATACTTTATGAATAGCGTCGTTCCATGATTTCGCCGCTTGTTTTAGACCGTATAGACTTTTTCCCAACAAACAAACGAGTTCACTATTCTCCTCAAATCCCGGCGGCTGTTTCATGTAGATCGTTTCATTCAATTTCCCATTTAAAAACGCCGTTTTGGCATCAATATGTCGCACAAACAGTTTTTCTTTTGATGCAATTGATAAAAGCGTTCTGAACGTTGTTTGTCGAGCAACAGGAGCAAACACTTGATCATAATCAGTTTCATATTTTTGTGAGAAACCCTGTGCAACTAAACGCGCTTTATATCGATCAATTTTTCCTTCCACATCGGTTTTTACTTTATAAACCCATTTGCAGCCAATCGCTTTTCTGTCGTTTGGTAATTCGCACAATTGCCATGTATCATTTTTCTTTAATGATTCCATTTCACTTTTCATTGCACGAATCCATTGTTCTTTATGCTCACTGGACATTGCCTGCGATAGACTTTTCGGCTCGACGACTTTATAAACCATATCGATTTCGTTGATCAATCGTTGTGGTGGCACACCCTTTTTTTTCCGCTGTAAAATGCTACGCACTGATGCATCATGAATCGGAATGTCTCTATTGTTTTCTTCATTGAAAATACGATGTAAGCCTTCAGCGAAAGACTCGAATTCGACATTCGACACTGCTTCTATACTGTTGTTTCGCAATCCCGCATTATTTTCTGTTGTTACGGTGCCACTCACGTTGTCACACACTTTTGGATTGATTTCAGTTGACTTATCCATATCGATGCCGATTGTACTTGATTCGACATTCGCATCACTTGATGATAAATCAACACTGATCTCACTCGCAGAATTTTCCGTAAAGCGCACGTCTCGACTGATCACCAACTTATTTTTGACTGGATCTAAGCATCTGAATCCCTTCGAATTTTCGTCATAACCAACAAAAATCATCGGTGCGCCGGTATCATCCAGTTTACGTCGTTTCTCTGATGGCACATGAACGAAACATTTAGCACCAAAAATTGAAAAAAATTTAATACCTGGTTTCTGCTGATTCCACGCTTCATATGCTGTCTTTTCAATCGCTCTGCATGGCAAGCGGTTTTGAACATAATTTGCCGTATTTACCGCTTCTGCCCAAAATGTTTTCGGTAAATTTGCGTCCAACAGCATACAACGCGCCATCTCGATGAGCGTACGATTTTTTCTCTCAGCGACACCATTCTGCTGCGGCGTGTATGGTGTTGTGTACTGGATTTAAATTCCTTCTTGTTTCAAAAAATTGACGACGTTCTTTCCGGTGTACTCTCCTCCTCGATCCGATTGTATAACTTTTGGATTCTTAGAGAATTTATTTTTCACCAATGCCACGTACTCCTTTATTTTCTCGTCGACTTCTGATTTATTATTTAGCAAATAAATCACCGTATAGCGCGAAAAATCATCTACGAATACGAGTACGTACCGCTTACCACTCGGCGAAACTGTTTGCATTGGTCCGCATACGTCAGTGTGTATAAGGTCAAGTGGAGCTGTAGATTTTGTTAATGATTGCTTTGGAAACGGCAAACGTGTTGTTTTTCCCTTGAGACACACTTCGCATTTAACCTTGATACCGCAATCGACAATTTGCATGCCGTCAACTAATCCTTTCGAACATACATTTGCTTGATTGCATCTGGATCGCGATGGCCAAAAATGCGATGCCAGTGATGAATACAATTTTCTTTGTGTTCGCGTACCGCATATACTTTGTTCGGCTGACGCAATTTAAACAAATTTGATTGCGTGTCTGCTACTGCCACTTGTTTGTCTCCGAATTTAATTTCACACGTTTCAGAATTCGGAATAAAATTTACTGCATAGCCCTTTTCCAGCAACTTTTTCACCGACAACAAATTTCCTTGAATATTCGGTACGTACAAAACATCTGTTACCGTTGCCACGGTCAATACACCATTTGCATTGACCATTTCGATGCGACATACGCCTTTTCCTTTGACATCTACGCTTTCACCGTTTGCGACGTTTAAACTCTTGCATTCCGCTTGATCTAGTGAAATGAAACAACCTTTGTTGCTCGAAATGTGTTTCGTAGCACCCGAATCGAGAATCCATCCATCACAATATTTTTTCGATGAAACCATAAATAAAAAACTGTCATTTTCTTCGACTTTATTTATTTTGTCACTGGTCGATGCACTTTCCTTTATTGTGTGTTTTTCTTTCCACGATTTATATTTACCGCAGTCACTCTTTACATGGCCAGATCGTTTGCAAAAGAAACACTCAATTTTGTCTTTAAATTTCGCCGTAGTTTTTAATGCAGAATCTGTATTTTCGTTGCCATCCGCCTCTTTTCGATGTTGATACTCGGTAATTAATTTCGATTGAACCAACGACAATGTGACATCTCCCTCTGGTCGTGCCTCGAGTGCAACAATTAAATTATCGTAACTACGCGGTAAACTGCTTACGATAACACCAACATGCCATGTATTTGACAATTGCTCTTCGCCCAAATCACTTAATTTCTGGAACAAATTCGTGAGATCATTCAAATGCTCTTCAACGTTTCCACCTTCACTCATTTTTAAACCACAAATACGGCGAATTATGCTCATTTTATTTGTCATAGAGTCTTTTTCATGAAACGTTTTTAATGCCATCCATGCATCTTTCGCCGTGGTTTTATTTCGAATGTAGCACAATTGGTTGTCTTCGACCGACAAACCAATCCACGCTCGAGCCTGATCATCACGAATTTGCCAGTTGTTGATTGCTTCCGCATTGGCATTATCTTTCGTTGGTTCTGGTTTTATTTCATTTAAAATATTCCACAATTTTTCTTTCATGAGCAATAGCTCCATTTTGAATTTCCACATAAAATAATTGTCGTTGTTCAATTTTGTTATAAACGCTTTATTTGAGTCCGCCATTGTAGACTGTTCTTTATTCTTGTTTTATTTTGTATCTTAATGTCGCTTGTTCAATTATCTGGGCCCATAACCTGTTGGCTTACACGAAAATCCTTATGTGTGGAACAAAGCGAACAACCGTAATAAAACAACCGAAGCTTTTATTTTGCGAGGAACCGCAATCATTAATTTTCACAGAATGAAAAAAAATAAAATAAAAGATTCCATAAACATAAAAATAACAAAACAAAACGCCTACTTCAATTCAATTGATTATGAATTGTCAACAAATAATTTCAATGTCTATATCTCAACAAAATCATACCTCTACTATAATTGATTTAATTATTCAAATTAATTTTATTAATTTTAATTTAAGACAATCTTTCATCACTTTAACTGAAGACAAATCTCTGAACACTTATATTATCCATACTAATAATCCATTTTTACTGGTTTGACATGTACTGTTTAGTGATATCCTATTTATCATATCCTGTTTTGAAATGTACCATAGTCAGCGAGTTCTAATTTCCACATAACTTCAGAAATAATTAACATTCTATTTTAATCCACTATTGCAACCGGCGGCTTTTAATGAAAATAGTAGTTTCATACTAAACGCCAATAGTTTATTACTTTATTTAGTTTATTACTTAAATAATCAATGATTGTTTCATAAAATCAATTCTAGGAAAGGTACTAAAAAATATTGTACGTATAAACTGATTTACTTTGAAAAGTACTAGCGTTTTATATTTGAAAATAGCATCTTCTACAAGAAACATCCTTGGATTCAAATTATTGTACGTGTAAAATTGCCTTAGTTTGAAGAAACTTCTTTTGTTTTTCGAAATGTCATTTTCAACCACAGTTCGCAGTAAAACGTATCGAAGTGGACGTAGTTTTAATCGTTTTGAATAAATTAATATTAATTTGTGTTTCGGATGCCGTTGTTCTCGATTAGTTAGCTATATTGCAATAAAATAATTGTTGGTGATTATTTTCCAGATATTAAATATTATTTCAAGTGAATATACATTCTTATTAGATTTAAGTTTTCAGTTTATGAACGTGTTAATCTATGATTACTTTTTGATTGTAGATAACATTTGATTTTGCTTAAAAAAAATTCCCTAAAGACATTTTCAAACACAGTTCGCGGTGAAATGTATCGAAGGGAACATTAAAATCGTTTTGATAAATTAATACTAATTTCTGTTTTGAATGCCCGTCATTCCTGATTAATTAGCTACACGTTTCATTTTTGCTTAAAAATGCCACCGAAAAAAAGATCAATTGGGCAGGTAACTGCAAAGTCGAAGAAGATTAGAGCCGCAAGGGTGGCTGAATCAATAGCGAACAGCGCAAAACACGACTTGCAAACGTTCGAAGCAGGATGTCTTCTTCAAGAGCTGATGAAACAACTGAACAGCGTGAAACACGACTTGAAAATGTACGAAGCAGGATGTCTTCTTCTAGAGCTACTGAAACCATTGAACATCGTGAGGCCCGGCTGGAAGTCGATCGGTTACGATATGGACGATTAATAGAAACTTTTAGAGGTGATTTAAAGTTAGCAGCATTCAATTACGAGAAAGACTATGATTACAATGTTTCAATTGGCCTAATGGAAAACATTTGTTTGTATTGTCATATGTTTTGAAGTTTCACAATGAATCGCCTGGAATGTGTTGTTCAAATGGAAAAGTGAATTTGCCTCCTCTGGATGATCCACCTGAACCTCTTCTAGCTTACGTCTCCGGAACTACTGAGTTATCTAGACATTTTCTACAAAATATTCGAAAATACAACTCATGCTTTCAAATGACATCTTTTGGAGCAACCCAAATTGTTAAGGATGGAGGTTTTATGCCCACGTTTAAAGTACAATGACAAATTTATCATAAAATTGGATCACTTCTTCCTCACTCTAACAACAACTCCAAGTTTTTACAAATTTACTTCATGGGCAACGAGGAGGCGGAGACTTATCAACGTTGTGCGGAACAAAACGTGAAATAATATTAAGTTTACAGATTTTATTCCATGAACGCAATCATCTGTTAAATTTATTCAAAACTGCATTGGAGCAAATGCCATCAGATGACCACAGAGTAGTTATTCGAGCAGACAAAACACCGTCTGGTCAACATGAAAGACGATTCAATGCTCCAACAATCAACGAAGTTGCTATTGTTATGGTCGGAACGGATTTCAACCAACGTGATATTATTATCCATAGACAAAATGAAAGCCTACAGTGTGTTACTGAAACACACAGATCGTATGATGCTCTTCAGTATCCAATACTGTTTTGGCAAGGAGAAGATGGGTATCATTTCAACGTGATGCAAACTAACCCAACAACAAGTGCTGCGATGACGAAAAGGGTTTCCTGATTATGTGTATTATGATTAGAGCACAACAATCAAACCACATCCTGAAGTGCCGTCAACTTTTTCACCAATTCATTGTTGATATGTATGCTAAAATCGAAAGTGAACGACTTCTTTTCATTCGCTTAAATCAGAAAAAACTTCGTTCCGAGGAATATATTCACTTGATGCAATTGCAAACGATGGAAACGTTGCTGACATTGGGAAATTGGTCATATTACCAGCTACGTATACGGGAAGTCCAAGACACATGCACGAATACGCTCAGGATGCCATGACGTATGTCCAAAGATTTGGACGTCCTGATCTATTTATAACGTTTACGTGTAATCCAACATGGACTGAGATTATAGATTTACTTCTAATTGGGCAATCATCGACCCATCGGCATGATCTGACAGCTAGAGTTTTCAAACAGAAACTCATAAATCTCATGAAACTCATAACTAAAAATCATATTTATGAAGAAAGTCGCTGCTGGATGTATTCTATAGAATGGCAGAAAAGAGGCCTACCACATGCTCACATTTTGATTTGGTTAAAGGACAAGATTACTCCGACTCAAATTGATAGTGTTATATCAGCTGAATTACCCAATCCCCAAGAAGATCCGATACTTTTTGAAATCTTTAGCAAAAACATGATACATGGCCCATGTGGAGCCGTGAATCCCAATTCACCTTGCATGAAAGACGGAAAGTGTTCGAAAAAATATCCCCGAAATATGTATCAGGAAACACAAACTGGTGACGACGGATATCCACAATACCGGAGACGAAAACCCGATGACGGAGGAAACACAGCCACTATCAAAGTAAACAATGTGCATCATGAGGTAGATAATAGCTGGATTGTTCCTTACACTCCGTTACTGTCGAAAATATTTAAAGCCCATATTTACGTTGAGTACTGCAACTCGGTTAAGTCAATTAAATATATATGTAAATACGTCAACAAAGGCAGTGATATGGCAATTTTTGGACTTTCGAATACAAATTCACCATTCGATGAAGTTGCGCAATTTCAAATACGACGTTACATCAGCAGTACGAGCAGTAGAATACGACATTAACAGTCTTTTTTCAATTGTGCGGAACAAATTCATTCGTAAAAACGTTGCTGTATCATGAAGTTCCAAAATATTATACATGGAACACGTCGAAGAAGCAGTTTTTCAGAAGAAAGCAAGGTACAATTATTCGGGAGTACCCTGGAATACGTGGTTCTGATGCCTTGGGTCGAGTTTATAATGTTCATCCTAACAAAACGGAGTGTTATTTTCTGAGAATGCTGCTTCATGAAGTAAGAGGACCAACGTCTTTTCAAGCACTGAGAACTGTAAATGGCGAAGTATGTCAAACCTACAGAGAGGCATGTCTTAAACTGGGCTTACTTGAAATGATGAACACTGGGATAGAACACTGACCGAAGCATGTCTTATGTGTCGTCCAGCACAAATACGCAAGCTCTTTGCAATCATATTAACAACATGTACACCTTCCGATCCTAAAGGTCTTTGGGAAAAGCACAAAGAAAGCCTTAGCGAAGATATACTTTGGCAAGCACGTAGAACAAATCCCGATATGGAAATACAGTTTTCAGCAGACATATTTAATGAAGCACTTATATTACTCGAGGATGCATGCTTATACATTAATAACGAAGTCATTTCCCAACTTGGGTTGCCAGCACCGACACGCCATGGAAACATTGTTCGTGATAGAGATCTATTACGAGAACAAAATTACGACGTTGGTCAGTTACGAGTTTTCGCTGAGATTCAAAAAAGTCTCTTAGTGGATGATCAAAGACAGGCATACACTAAAGTGATGCAATACATAGCAAACGGTAACGGAGGAATTATTTTTCTTGATGCACCCGGAGGCACTGGAAAAACATTCCTTCTTAATTTGATACTTGCTGAAGTAAGACACCAGAATACAATCGGCCTCGTTGTTGCATCATCTGGAATTGCATCCACTTTACTCGATGGAGGACGCACAGCACATTCAACGTTTAAACTACCATTGAATTTGAATCAAGCGGATAGTTTTTCTTGCAATATTTAGCTATACATTATTTAATCATTATTTGGGATGAATGTACCATGGCACACTAAAAAGCATTTGAAGCGGTTGATCGTACTTTGCGCGATTTGCGACAAAATAACCGACCAATGGGAGGAGCTCTAACACTACTAGCAGGTGATTTTCGTCAAACTTTGCCAGCCATTCCACGATCAACACCCGCTGATGAACTTAATGCCTGCCTGAAGGCGTCTCATCTTTGGAAACACGTTACGAAAATCACACTATCTACAAACTTGCGTGTGAATTTACATCACGATGGTACAGCTAAAATATTTGCCAGGCAGCTTTTGGACATGGGTAACGGGGAAATTGCCAAATGACCCTGTAACATGTAAGATATAGTTCCCGCCTAATTTTTGTCAAATGCTGCCATCAATACAGGACGTGGTAATGAAAGTATTCCCAAATCTGCCAAACAACTTCAAAAATCATGATTGGCTGTGCGAACGTGCACTCCTAGCTCCCAAAAATGACGGCGTTAATAAATTAAATAATGAAATTCAATCGCAACTACCCGGGGCACTAATGAAATACAAATCTATCGACACGGTTACCGATGTGGATCAATCCGTCAATTATCCAATAGAGTTTCTTAATTCTTTGGAGCCACCTGGTGTTCCACCACACATACTATTTTTAAAAGAGGGTTCACCAATAATACCAAACCAAAATTAATTAACTAGCCTCACAAACAGGATGTCCAATAATATCATTACAAAATTTCGCCTGGATGCATTGACGGAGGCACCCGTTACTGAATACAGCTATGTACTTATAATTTTCTTTTCTTATGTGATTGCAACTACAGCGATGTAAACAGAGAATTCTTGCATAACAATCAAGGTATTTGAATTATATACCTCCCGTGCAACGCCGGGTAACTCAGCTAGTACAATATAAAACACCAGTTATGAGTAAACACGGAGTCAGTAATGATACATTTTATTTTTATTTTTAAACAATGAAAAATTAAAATATTTTAAGTAATTAAAATTAAAATGAAAAAACTAGCGCAATTTTTATGCTTTGTCAAAATGGACGCACCATAATTCACGAACATTACAAGAAGTATAGAAAACCAAACGAAACAAATGTTATATTTATGACAACCGTTTACGTTTACGATGATTAGTAAAAATATCCATTTCTTGGTTGCGTGGTTGTATGTTCTATCAATGCCTACCAGATATACAAGCCTATGACTACAAGCAATTTTTACAAATTGAAACATGTTAAGACTCCCCGCTTCGCGGCAGTATAATAAAGAAAAGATATTTTTTTTTGTTTTCGTTTTGTCCAAAAACATTTTATTATTCATTTAGTTTTTTTAATGCAGCATAATGCTTCAAAGAAGTAAGACACGCACTTTCTGATCAAAGAGGAATACCATTTGAATTTGATTTATTCATGTAAATTTAATTTTTTTAGATAAATCTAGTGTATTATGTGTTTTAATAATAAAATATTGAAAATATTACTGAAAATAATATTAATCAAATAAAAATTAATTTATGTACTCGATTTGAAAAACAAATCAAAGCATAAAAGAAACGCGTGATATCTTCCTTTGACGTAATATAATACACTAAATAAAAGAAAACTGTTTTAACATGAAAAATGAAACAAAACAATAAAAAAAACAAAAATTATCTTTACTTTACTACACTGCCACATAGTAGGCCTGTATATTTAAGATGGCATTGGTTCTATCATGCAGCCCTATTGCGATTGTCACGTCGATGTCGATATGTCGACGTCGCAAAAAATTTGTATTATTTATGATTGTCGATTTCGATTGACAGCTGTCGATCGAATTCATCTTTATTTGTCGATGACATTTTAGTTCACGACGTGTTGATCGATAAAGTAAAATATAATCGAAAATAAAAAAAAAATTGTTTTTAATATTAGTTGTGTGTGCTTATTTAATATTTTTGTTTATTTTTTTAATCCAATTTAAAAACGGTACGTGTTAAATATGAAAATAACCAATAAAGCACAATTTGAGCGATTATTCAATATAATGCAGCAAAATTTAGATATTGCGCACGGAATGACTAAATCTGGCTCAGATATAAAATCTGATACTAAAAGTCGTTGGGAGATGATAAAAACAGAACTAAATATATTAGGGCCTCCAACGCGAGATGCAGAAGGCTGGATGAAGGTTAGTGTACAGTATTAAGATTCATTTAAATTAAAAACTGGCTTTATCAATCTAAGCACTTTTTAGGTTTGGACAGATTTAATATTTAAAGTAAAAAAGAAGTTAGCTCGGCACAAAGCCGAAATGAGCAAAACGGGGGGAGGCTATAATACAATAGTCGTGTTGACACCATTAGAAGAAGCTGTGGCAGATATGTAAAATATAAATTTGTCAGTAAATCCTCTTGGGCAAGAATTCGGTGAAATAAATCCAATAATTGTCACTACAGTAGAGCATATCGATCCAGTGGTTGTTGATTTTCCTGAGCGTCAAGAAGTCGAAGACGACCTGAAGTGGGATTTTGCACAAAAGGCGAGAAGCGAGTTTATATGTTTTTTTTAAAAGAATAAGTTTTAACTCCATTTCATTCGGTCGATGTCACTTTTTCTATTGCGATCTCCGTCAATCATATTATGTATAAGAGCTATCTATGTTTCCCCGCTTCGACCATGTACCTTCGTTGGTGAGAGACACAGACGAATGAAAGTTGAAATAGAATATCATGTTATTCTAGCTAAGTGAGATCGCATGAATAAAATATATTTCTACTAAGCGAAATAGTGTTCATATTCAGTTTAAGAGACACAAACTCGCTTCTCGCCTTTTGTGCAAAATCCCACTCATGATCGTAACACCAGAACCTGTTTCTGAACAAAAGAAAGATAAGAAACAAAATAAAAAACACAACAACGAGAAATTGTCTACTGATTCTGAAAGGCTCCAGCCACAAATTAATATATACAGATGCTTTATGTCTAAGAAATTTATGAAATTTTACAAAATCACTGATAAAAGCGACAATTGCGTGAGTAAAAAAATAAGTTTGCCATGTAACCCATTGTCTTTGCTAAGATGGTATAAATCTTTACTATTTATAATTATAATATTCAGTGTCTGCATCTAGTGTAAATATTATTCGTTTTGTCAATCTTTTGTTCTTGCACTCTCCTCTAACCATTTTCATGAAAAAACCCGATTCATATTAAAACTGAAATAAACGAAGTGCACGTATGATTTGCTTTAAGTATGCATTTATTACATCTATAGTACGCATAGATACAATACATACATAGGTATTTAGCTTTTAGTGCATTATGTATTTTACAATTTGGTTTTTAAAGAAATTTCCGTAAATTATTGTATGCAGAATGCAGGATAAAAACAAAACAAAGAATACGAGTAGGGCTAGGTACGTATGTACTCACTTAACGTATTCTGATTTATAATTTATTTGAATTTTGAATATTCAAGATAAATCTGTGGCCACAAGGAAAAGCGGCAAACTCACAAATTCACATTTTTCAGGAAAACGTTTTTAAAATTAAGAGTTACTTAAAATCGTATGAGTTTTTTGAATTCTTGTTTTTTTAAATGATTATTACGGTTGTTTGTAGTTGCTGGATTATTACAAAAAATTGATATAATATGAATTCGAATATAGAAATTTCAAATTTGAAATAAACCGTAATATGGAATAACTCGAGTTATGCCGTTTTTCCTTGTGGCCACAGAAATATTGTTGTTGTTGTTACAAAAGTAAATTATAATCTACGTCTACTTATATATGCAATGTTGTTAATTTTTCCGTGATAACATTATTACACCTCAGAGCCCAATGTTCGGAAAGCGAGCGATCCCAAATGTTGCCCTTAGTCGTGGGCAATTACTCATCATCATCAACAATAAGCATTACCTTTAAATTAAAAATACATTTGCATAGTTTGGTCCTTAGGCTTCATGCCTTACGTATATATTATATTGTCGAAATTACATCATCTAGTAGCGATGAAAGCCGCGCCACGAAACTCTTATTTCGAGCGATTTATAATGCTTGAACCATTCAAACGATCATAAGGATGATTCTCGGTCCCATTAAAGGTACAGAATACGAATGAATTACGAGATCAGAAATGATTTCGATAAAGTTGACATCATCGGATTCATAAAATCGTCAAGGTTAAGATGGCTTGGGCACGTACTTCGTTCGCAAAATCAGACCACTAAACAGGCCTTGGAGTCGGTACCACCTATCCGATGGATCGACGACGTTGAAAGGGTCCTAAATACACTCAGTCACCGTGAATGACGTTTTGTTGCTGCGGATCGAATTATTTCGAGCAGCATCGTTGAGGCGGCCAAATCCCTTCATTCATGGAATTGAAATGATATATTACTTAATTAAATGCGTTTGGCAAGCTCGCCATATGAAATAAAATATGTTTGATTTTTATTTTTACTAAATTATTTATACATTATACTAGAATAGAGGATTTTTAATGGATCAAGGTAGAAGAGAGGCCAATGCTTCATAATGCAATTTAATGCATCGTGCAAAGTACTTGTTTGGCCCTCGCCATTCACCCACCTTATATTGCAAAGCAAATTCCAACTTGATTTCGGCAGGGAAGACTCCTTGTCCGGATTAATAAGATTTAGTTGTTACTCAATTAAATCCAATTTATTATTCTCATTTCGGTTACAAATTCTTACTTATTTATACTTAATTTTAATACACAAACTATGTATACTCTAATTGAAATTTACTTTACTACTTAATTTGTTTAATTGACAAAATATTATTGAATTATTAAATCAGCGAATTTGATTAATTATTACACTAGCAACTATACGTGCACGCACTTACCTGTATACCATTATTACAACTGTTGTGCACGCGTTTATTGCAATTAAAATATATTACAACAACAACTACCTATATTTATATTAATTCTATAATGTTGATGATTCAGAGTTTTCATATAGTATTTTAACATAACTAAAATTCTTACCTATATTACAAGCTTATATTTCATAATATACAAACGATTGGAATGCGTTTGTTTACATTTTTAATCATAAGGAAAGTAATCCAATATGTCATTGCAGAATATAGCGCCAGCGAAAGAAGTACAATTCTAAAGAGAGAACGGTACATCTGATAGGAACAATTCTGGTGTCAATTTGTGCGTAAAAAAACAGTGGCCGTTAATTAATTTTAAATTAAAATAAACAATCGCCACATAAATTACAAACTACAACAAAGCGATTTGCAATGCTTGAGATATCACTGTAGCGAAAGGACGCCTCATCTGATCAAAGCAATTCTGTTGTCACTATTTTCGTAAACAAACAGTGGCGATTAATAAATTTTACATTAAAATAATAAATCTACTTGAAGCTAATAATAATAGATTTTTACAAACATTTATTTTCAGTCTATCATTAGTGTCACTGCGTACAAACGTTCCACGCAAAACACTTACGGCCGTGTAGACGACTCAGATTTTTTTATTTGAGAAGTTGCGGGTTTTAGTAATAGAGCACTCGCATTTTTTGTAATTTCAAATTTGAATGGCAACCCTTTACTGCGGGATTTTATAGCTTAATCCAAGGAATTTTCAACATTTCTAATTTCAACCCTTATACTTCCTCGGTTATATATCTTAAATCATAATTTAATTTTTGACGTGTAATAATAGAAAGTATGTAGGTTTGTTGCCAATAGATAAAGCAATAGATGCCAGTATTTAAGTTAACTAACCATTTTTGGCACCAGTTGATTCAGAAACTCACCAAAATATTAAATGGATCACAATTATTTCATTGCTAGAGATTCCTAAACATATCTATCAAGCAATAGTGAGGCCCTATCACCACATCAACACTGTGAACTTGAAAGAGTGGGTACGCGCGTACAAAAATACGTTCATCACCAAATAAAACTTCAAATGAATATCTATAAGAAAAATAAATTTATTTTCCTTGTAACAGAATTCACCAGTGCGGATCTTGGAAATACCCAAAAAAATTATGCGTGCTAACTATACAATGATTTCTAATTAAAACTAAAAGCTGATGAAATCATTTTAAAAATTACTGTCTCTTTTTAAAAGAATGCATTGCTTATAACAGTAACTTTAACGGGAGGTTCTCATGAAACTCGATCCGAAAATCCGGCTTTTTTTATTTAACTTTTGGTAGCCTATTATGTATATGTAGAATATATTCCCCAAACCGTTTAAATGAAATAAATTTCATAGAAAGTTATGGCATAATAATTCGACCCACTTTTCTACTTTTCAACTCAAACAAATCGTTAACACAATCTTTAATTGCTTTTCCTGAAAAACAATGTTTTTTATATCTGCCTCCACAGTCCACGATAACTCAAAAACTACTCAATGGATTCCAACAATGTTGGCCAACAAAAAATGAAGAGATTAGTATATCGCGAATTGCATTTGAAAGACAAGAACAAATATATAAACAAACAAAATTTTGTTGGAGTTTTTTTTTCTTTTTTTTAAACTTTGTTTCCATAAAAAAAATTGTTTGACCATAAAATATACTCGACCCGAGTATACTTTATGGAAACAAAAATAATAAAATGGCGATTTTTGAAATTTGTTATAGCGCTTTATTTTTATTTTTTTAAAATTTTAATTCAAAATTAAAATTTACGTTTGGAAAGCTTTTATTTTAGCCCAAAAAAATGGTAATTTTGATAAATAAAGTAGTATCACCGCGGAATTCGTCAAAAATTACATCGTCTATTTTATACCGCCAAAAAATTATAGCATGTCTTACATTTTTGTTTTATTTTTTTAAAAATTTTGTTTAAAAATTAAAATTTACGTTTGGAAAGTTTTTATTTTAGCCGAAAAAGTCGTAATTTTGATAAATAAAGTAGAATCATCGCCCTATTCGTCAAAAACATTACATCGTCGATATAATACCGCCAAAAAATTATAGCATGCCCGACATTTTCGTTTTATACTTTTCTCTTTTTATCGCATGAACATTTTTTCTATTGCGTGTAGCTCTAAGTCTCCAACAAAAAAAGTTGGAAAAACATTGTTGGAACGTGTAAATCACGCTTTATTGTCAAGTTTATTTAATTTGTTGGAGGATAAACCTAAATGCAGATAATATTTTACGTTTTTTTGATTTTTTATAGGACTTTAAAAAGTGAAAAAGGCGTGAAAAACGGTTCCAAAAGATTGCACGTCCGCCACTTTTTTTAATTTTCGACTTTTTATTGATATTGTTGGTACAACCTCCAGCAAACTTTATAAACAATTTTTGGTTTTCTGATTTTTGATAGTTTTCGCAAGTGATACAGTGGAGACCGATAAGTCACCTTTTTTGGAGAAGGTCACGTTACAATACGTATAAGCAATTCCGCCCATGACGATATTATTCTTAAATTAATTTTTTTTTGTACTCTAAAACTCAATAATTAAGTGTCCAAAATCATTAAGTTGTTTATTTACGTCAAAAATTGAGAAAATCACATTATTTTTTGGTCGCTTGATGAGAACCTCCCCTTAAGACCTCGTTTTTTAGGATGATTTTTGAATATTCTTACAAACCAATAAATTTGTTCTCTGCAAATTTTGAAAAACGATTCAGTTGGTGCTTTAAGTTTACCAAACTCGTGTTTAACACTTTTATTTTTGTATTGAATCAAATATTCTGACGATTACATGATAACTTTTTTCACATGTTTAATGCAACATACACAGTAAACGAAATTGAATTTTTAATAAAAATTTTGTGAATTTCTTCTCGTAAATTTATATTGTTATTATAATATTACATGAAAACAGCAATTATACTTTCAATATTCAGTAAAATTGGTGATTAAGTGTATTTTTCAATCAGAATGCAAAAATGCAAGAAATTTATCGGAACTAAAAATAATGCTTTGGAAATCGAGAATGATACAGACCTAATAAAAGTAGTTTTAAAATGAATTATAAGTCAAAAGTGGTAAACTTTTTAAAAAAAATATTGCATAACCTTTGTTTGCATAACATAAAATTATAAAATTTTTATTTTTTTTAAATATACATCATTAAAGTTTTGCATACGTTTACTTAAATAAGGAATGATTTATAATAAAGTTTGATATACATAAATGAACGAAATTTAATCTTAAGAAAATAAATGAAATTAGAAACATGGAGTTTCACTAACCCTCCCAAACACACAAAGGGCAATCAAAAACTAGCTGTACCATAAGATGGTCGACCGCAATTATAAAAAAGAGCAAGATGATCAATTTGCCCTTACGCGAAGGATAAAAAAACTAAAATGCAATGTCTGCCTTGCTTGCGTCCTATGTGCGATGAACATCTTGCACCGAAAGTCATGGGCGGATCCAGATTTTAAGTTTTGGGGGAAGGGAGGTAATTATTTATACGTAAACAGAAATATCTTTTAGGGGCAAGTTATTAATTAAAAAGCAACACATTTTTTGTTTTTTTGTTTAACAAAACCCGGTTTTAATTATTTAAGACCGTGTCCGAAACCTGTGATACAATTTTTTTAATACAAATTTAACAATTTTTTATTATGGTGTCCGAATAGTGTAATAATTTTTTGGTACATTTCCCCGCTTCACATTTTTGTTGCTTCATTTTAATTACTATAATATTCGAGAAATGGATAATTCGATTCGAGTACAAAAGTGCCAATTCAAAAGTGCCAGAGCAAAAGTGCCAAACTGAAAGTGCCAAAGACCACAAGTGCCAAAAGCCTTAAATGCCAAAATTATTAAATGCCAAAGTTATTAAATGCCAAAGTTATTAAATGCCAAATTAAAAATTAAAAAAATTAAATTAGTTTTAAAATATTCTGGAAAATGGAGATCCCTAATTTAACTTAGGAGCCAGGATAAGCAAACATGTCGCACTGCGTGCCGCACGTAGGAGCGGATTATATAGAATCTATTAATGACACTGCAATATTTTATATCGATCCCTCATCAAACATTGGCATTTAATAACTTTAGCATTTAGTAACTTTGGCATTTAATAATTCTGGCACTTTTATGATTGGCACTTTTGAATTGGCACATTTGTCACCACACTGGATAATTCTTTGACAAAATATTTCATGAATGGTATATATTTATTGAGACATAATTACGCCAATTAAGTTATATCGGTACAGTACGTCAATCACACTAGTAAATCATATAATGAATTTATTCTGTAGCGGTCACAAATTATCATAGGAATTGACTATGCTAATTTGGGTGTGTGTAGTTTTTTGAATAAATGTCAAAAATTAGTACTAAAAATTATTTATCATATGAAAAAAATTATGTATCATATGTATGTACAATTTCTTCACTTCTTAAAATTATTTATCTATCCGGCTAGTTAATACCTAATATTTCAATTTTAAATTAGTTATTCATCGTTTTGTCAATTAATATGTTGTCGTTCCAGGTGTTTTTAGAGGTTTTTATTTCATTTTGGGAGGGGTAATTACCCCTACATCCCGCCCCCCCCCTCTTTCCGGATATATCAGAAATGTCAGGTTCAACATGATCCCATCTTCTAACGAAATCTCATCAATATCATCAAACATAAGCTCGCTGAACTCAAGATTTTGCTAATTTTCGTTAGAAATTCTATATTCGATTCATCGGGTAACTTGTTTGATTTTAACCGCATATTCAGTAAAATTTAGTTAAATATTTGGCGTTTTCATTTATGCTTAAAATGTCTATATGGCCGTTGATATATTTAGTGATTTTATTGCGCTTAATTTTCTGGTCGTAATTTTTACAGTTTAGGTGTAATAGAAAAGTTTGCTTATTTTTTGGCTATAATACTTTTAAAATCGTAAAATATTTTAGATGATAAAACGGGTAATTTATTATATTTTTAATGCAATTTGGATACTATGAGGATTTCTCCAGATTATTGAAAATTGACTCAAAATTTTTCAATTACGAAAATTACAAAAATTGTATTGGCGTTCTATGAAGTTAATGTCTGATTCTAATGTAGCCTTTGAACGGCTGTATGCCTTTGTAAGTGCAATTCGATGTAAACAGTAATGCTGCATATGCTGCTTTCGTTTTGGTTGTATACCAGTTGTAAAATTGTTACCACTGAAGAACTGCTCGACATTTCGTCATCATTCTCATAATAATACTGAGAGAAATACCAGAAGTAACAGTATGATTAACCGAAGGACCATTATTAGATGAAAAAAGATTGTGGGAACGGAATTTCGTTTTAATTTACTCGTAGAATAGCACCATGGTTCGAAATGTTTGCACATAATTTGGCAAATTTCAAGTCGTTATTTTGTAAATTACAATTGGAAATCCATTCGTTTTATTTTGGGATTTTAATGGTCAATCTAAATAATCGAATATTATACCGATTTGAAGATTTGTAATTTGCAATCGCACACTTTATTTCAGATTTACGCGAATGGGAATTCAACTTCAATTAAAATTTATTAGATTTTATTTACTTTTAACTATCCGATCTCAAAGTTCAAAATAAATATTGCATATTAAAAACATACTACAAAAGAATGTTTAATACTAATACAAAATTATTCTGTATTTATATGTATACGTATTCAATTCATTATTTTGACATACATTATTACATACCTACTCTAGATTAGCGATTTTTGCTTCACTGTGCCTACTATATACACAAATTTATTTGATTTTTGTAATCAATTTTTTTGTTTATTTTTTGGTTATTTATTTATACTAGATGGCTCTGATTTGTGTTGGTATGTTTCTAATCTATATCACCCATTTATAGTACCAAAAAATATGCAGCTTCAAAAAATGGCGCTACCAATTTTTTTCATGTTTTTGTTAATCTTAATTCATCTGTATGTAATCATTTGTGCTCCAGCTGTTAAAAAATCAGACAAAAATACAAGAAAATCTGTATAACACTGTAAACAGTAGTTTAAAGAACGTCACCAACCATTTGCGAGAGGTTTCAAAACTTTCAAGAAAAAAATATGATTTAAAGAAAGAAAAAAGAAAATTATTAAGGAAGATTGTGAAAATGAAGGCCGAAAAGCTTAGCCTTTACAAAGAAGATTTAGCTCACAAACAACGGAACAGGAGTGACAAATTAAAATTAAAAGTGCAATTATTAGAAATGCAGAAACTTTCTTTCTAGAAAAGAAAAGAAATAACAAAAGTTTCTATGAATTAGGGATATATTTTCATTTTTATGTGATAAACTGAATTAAATATTTTTTTTTACTTAAGTTGAATTAAACTGAAATAAAACAAGTTGTATTTTTATAAAGAATCGGCAATTTTATTTCGCAAATTGACTGCTTGCCTATGTAAGTCTGATGCACTCCGTCAGCAAATTCAATAACCCTATCTTCACGATCTATTAAAAGTTCATCGCTTAATTCTATTTTATAACTAATGCAAATATTGTCTAAGGCTACAAATATATTTACTATTTTTGTGACCTTTTCCGGAGAGTAGTGTAATTGTCTCGCTCCCAATAAACACCTGAATCTGGATTTCAAAACACCTATGGCTCGCTCTATTATGTTCCTTCCGATGGAATGTTTCTGATTGAAATTCGTCTGTTTTCTTAAAGCAGCTTCACGAAATGGGGTCAACAAAATTGTGTCTAACATATATCCCGAATCACCTATTAAGGAGTAGGAGTAGGTATACAGAAATAAAAATTCCTTTTTACACTTTTTTTAAATCTTTGTAATGCTAACTTACCGAGTAGCCAGGATATGTTATCACCATTTTCCTGCATGATTCTCAAAATGTTTTTTGCGTTTGACAAATTCCAAATCATGGAATCGGGTGAAGCACCCGGGTGTTTTGCGTTGACATAACGAAACTTCATCTGATGATCGCAGACCTATAAAAACAAAAATTATTAATGCCAAAAGTAACCGTTTTCTTAAAGTATTTACTAGAATTGCATTAATGCTGTGGAACCCTTTCCTGTTATAATAAAGATGCTGTGTCTGCTCTCCTGGAGTTATTATTTTTATATGCGTCCCATTACGACGTAAAACGATGTTTGTCACTTCAAACGACGATTGTCGCTTCAATCGACTAAGAGAATACCAAAATTTGATAGTCGGTACAAGTGACAAGTGACACGACTAAGAGAATTTGTTCTTCTGAAAATGGCAAATTGCAAGCAAATCACGCCTGAACAGCGACGCGCTATTTGTACTCTACGTGACGAAGTATACAGAGAACGTCAAATCGCAAAAAGGCTCGGAATTTCCTGTAAAGGTGTCCACTACACCCTTGCTAGGAAACGAGGAACTGAGAAAAATGAACATAGAAAAAGATCTGGTGGGCCCAAATCCACAACAAAACAAGAGGATAACTTCATCAGCGTTTCTTCTAAACGGAATCAATGCTTAACTGCACCGCAAGTTACCGCAGCTCTGAATGATACGCGAGAAACACCCATTCCAATAACAACTGTTAAAAGACGTCTACTGCCTGCGGGACTAAGAGGATTTGTTGCTGCTAAAAAGCCAAAACTAACAATTCGACATAAGAAAATTAGACTACAATGGGCAAAGGGGCATAAAAACTGAACAATAGACCAATGGGAAAATGTTCCTTGGAGTGATGAATCAAAGTTTCAAACTTTCGGATCCAATAGTGTGTTTTGTACGCCGGTCAATAGAAGAGAGGGCTTCAGAAGCATATGCAGTACCTACTATCAAACATTTGCGGTGGTAATGTTATGGTTTGGGGGTGTTTTGGCAACAGTAAACTCGGAAATCTTGTGAGAATAGCCGAAAAACTAAACAAGGAAGGCTGTTTGAAAATTCTTCAGGATTCCGCCATATCCAGTGGACTGAATCTCATTGGTTTTGGATTCATTTTACAACAGGATAATAATCCTAAGCATTTGTCTAAACTGTGCCAGAACTTTTTGAACAAGAAAAAAGATGAAAAGATTTTAAAAATCATGCAATGGCCTCATGCAATGCATCTCAATCACCTGATCTTACTCCCATTGAAGTCGTTTGGGATGAACTCCATATAATGGTGAAAAATCGATCTCATACGTGCTCAGATCTTTCGTAGCAACTATTAGAGAACGAATGGAACAAGCTGGCTGAATATTATTTTAAGAAATTAATTAATAGAATGCCTAGAATATGAGAGAAGATAATAAAAGAAAGGTGGACACTTCGATAAAGCTAAAATTCAATTTTATTTTCATATTGTATGTTAAATGTTTATTTTATTTAAGTTAGTTTTTGTTTAATTTTTAATTTTATATCAATAAAAGTAAATTTAGATGGCTTTATTTTGTTTTATTTGATTTTATCTTGCTGCTTCCAATCTTTTGGACGGTAGTGTAGATAACTGGAAGTTTGCTTCAGAAGCAAACTAAACATGAAACATAATGCTGGTAGTTCTAGATATTTATTGAAGGTCGTGTTAAATATTTGTTTCGACAAAACAGAAATAGGTTCACCAATATCGGGAGATCCATTGGGAACTAAAAACAAAAAAAAGAACCCAAGATCCTTAAGTCGCGAAGCAAAGCATTACTTACTGTACCCTGAGAGCGATAAACCTTTATACCCAGGATCTGCTTACCAAAAGTGACCTTCTAGGCACAATATATCAATAAAGTACCTCTGATGATAGCGTAAAAAATTAAAATTTTGAATTAATGAATATTTCCTCACTAGCTAGCTATGAAATCATTTCCTAACTATAGTTATAAAAAATATGTCATTTCACAACCTACAACGATTTTGAAAAGTCGTATTTTTGTAAAAAAATTGAAAAATAGTAGCAATTATAGGCACTTTCGTTTGGCGTGAATTAACAGAGTTAACTGAAGCAAGTGAAGTGAATTGAGTGTTCGATTCACAACTCTTCACTTCAGTTAAAAATTAAGTAACTGAGATATCTGAATATGTATTTTGCTCGTGTAGTTAATTTAGTTAGGTGATTTTTGTTGTATTTTTTGACATTTATTTTCTTTTGTTTAAAAATTGTTTGCGCACGAAATTTTTCGTTTTTGAATTAAATAAATAAGTCTGTAAAATTCGACATGATATAGATAGATTGTATATATTCTTAACAATTTTTAATATCTTTAATTTTGATTTTTATTCAAACTAAAATTAACAAAAACCAAATTTTAAATGATTTTTTTTGACGTTTAACTGAAGTTAATGGAACCAATCGAACACCCAATTCACTTCAGTAGCTCAATTATATAAATAGCAACTGAATTTTCTAAATAGTAACTCAATTCTAATTCAGTTAATTCACGCCAATCGAAAATGCCTTATATTTGCATGCGAGGTGAAGCGCGGCGTAGCCGAGCAAGTGCAAAAATTGCGAGTCAAACAAAGCCAATTTTAATTCGAATAACGCGTACTATTTTTTCTTTACCGAAGAAAATTCATTGCGAACACATTTTTATAAGTACAAATTACACGCAATTAAAATGTCTAGATTGAAAATTTATGATTGAAATATTTGGTATAGCTAGCTAAGAAGGAGGCCTTGACTTTTTTTTTCGTTTGTCAAATAGTTATATTGAAAACAGTGGGTGTGTTTTTTTTTGATGTCGAAGTAACCAGAGAAATAATTTAACTGTCAAAATACAGATATGAGTTTTTTTTTAGTATCCGAGACAAAATATATTTTTCTTAAATCGGATAAAATACGTCAGTTTTCTGGTTTGTTATCTGTCAGCAAAATGAAGTATTCCCCGACACTACATCGTTGCTAGGCAACTTACTAAAAACAGTACTGGAAAGTATTCCTTGCCTAGGCAGAGAATACTTTCTAGTACTGATTATCATCTGTTTTTAAGAAATACATGATATAATTTTAATTTATTTAGTTTTTATTATTATAATTGTAAAATTACATATTTAACAACTATTTATTATTGGTTATATTTACATGAATTGTACAATTTGTACAGGTGTTGAAAATTGGCGCAGATGCATTACAATTAAGGTTAGTTGTAGCCACTGATGCACTATTATCGTTTATTTCGGTCATGTTAGGGTCCACATCTGGATTTTGTTCGGTAGTATTGAAAATTTTTATCTCGGTCATGTTACGGTCCACACCTGGATTTTGTTCGGTGGTATTGAAAATTCTGTTTGCAACTTTAATTTTATTATTTATAGAATCATCAATGTACCCTTCAGCAACCGTTGCCGATTTCCAACCACCATGTCTCTTAAGGCAAGTCAAATCTGCACCTGTATCTACCAATATTGTAGCAGATGATCTGCGAAAACAGTGCCCTGTATATTCTATCGCATTTGGCAACTTCAAATAAGTAGCTACAGTTTGAGGCAATTTGCCAAACTGATGTATGCCCACTACTTGTCTGTTACCTCTACCGTTTGTTAATTTGAAAAAGAATCGAGGGTTATCGAAATCAGTGGGACGTAATGCTATGTATCTACGATATATTTCGATATACGCTTCATTTACAATAAATGATCTTGGCTTGTTCGTCTTGTTAACAGGAATGGTAATCAATATCCTATTTCCCAAATCTTGAATGTCATTCAAATTTATTCGGCATAGTTCATCTTGACGACATGCGCCAGAAATTCCAAAAATTAAGGCAACCTAGAAAACAAATTTTTTGTAAATAAATTATGAGCGCGTACATCTTAACATACTTTTGCCATTAAATATGTATCATCTGGAGCAAGTTCCATAAATGTTTCTATTTGTTATTTCGTTAAGATTTTGGATTTTTTAGGCTTATATCCATCTGACTGACGTTTCAGTAATGCGCGTAGTTTTCCATATTTGGATATATCAACATTATTGTTAATGCTAAGCGTCGACCTCACCATGGAATAGTTGGACCATAAGGTTGACGGTTTCATCTTTTGACATAAATCCGAAAAATATGCAATTAAAACGTTTTCGGAGAATGAATTGGCCTTGTTATTTATGCGATAATCCATAAAACGCTTGTATGCATTTTCGTACTTCTCCCTCGACTTCTGCGGCAACAAATTTAGTGTAGTCAATCTTGCTGTCTCCAAGATGCCAGGCGGAGTACCTGGGATTGAATTATCAAAATTGCTGTCCATTATATTTAAACTAAACCACAAATTAACGACGGGTATCGTTTGCTCTGACAGACCTTTAAATAAATTGACAGCGCACGCGATTGTTATAATTCTAAGGTAACTTTGATAGTGAAATCTATTGAAAATATAAATTGGAAAATTTTGCGTATTTTAAAGAATATAATGAATAAAATGGATAATCTGATATACTGCCGATTAGAGAAAAAATCGTATGTGCAACTCGTGGAAAAACTATAATTCCCGGACTCTTATGGTTGCTGGAACTCGGCTGACGCCTCGTCCCAGCAACTTCCATACTCGTCCGGGAATATATCGTTTTTCCTACACGTTACACAATATACTATTCTCTGTGTCGTTTTTTTTCACGCTCGGATAATTTTCGAATACAATCTTTTTTCTCTGAAAAAAAGTTCGGATTGTTGTTTAAAAGCAGTGGGCTTTTTGATAAATGCAAACATCACGACTGTTGTGCATTTAGGTAAAACATAACATTTTTTTAACAAATAAAACGACATTTTTACGACACTAAAAAAACTGTCATTTATTTTTTATCGGATACATCAGAGAAAATATTTATCGGATTTCTTCGATATAATATCTATCTGTTCTCTCTTATTTCTCCGACATTAAAAAAAAACACGCCCAGTATGAAAAAAAACATTCGCGCCTATAATAGGCCTGTTTCAACTCATCTTCAAAATTACTTGAATCAATGTCATCTTAATCTTTATACATTTATATTATATTATTAACAAATTTTTTCTTTTCTTCTACATACAATGTAAACACGAAAATTACTTTACTTTAGTTACTTAGCCATTAGAAAAATTGAAAAGTTGGAGTTTTGCGGGGCTCTCCAGAAGTCGGTGCGCCCGCCGTTAAATCCGCCACTGCTTTTTGTAATGTTCGTGAAGTATGGTACGTCCATTTTGACAAAGCATAATAATTGCGCTTAGTTTTTTCATTTTAATTTTAATTACTTAAAAAATTTTAATTTTTCATTGTTTAAAAATAAAAATATAATTTATCATTACTGACTCCGTGTTTACTCATAACTGGTGTAAGTAGTGTTTATATTGTATAAACAATTTAGTAATTAGTATAGCTCTTTGTAATGTTGTTATTGTATTTTCATTATAGCCCCTGAAGATGATAAAAAAATTTTGTCGAAGCGTTGGGTGAAATAATAAACTATGAAAACGGATATACAGTAGTTTTCTTTTCTTTTTTTGTTTGTGACTGAGAAGCCTAAAATTTCGGATTTAATATTAATTATTAAACTTAAAAACATAAATGTTAAAAAACATTCTTTTTGGTAACACAAACTTTTCTACCAAATAGAAAACCGGTTTCGGAATGGTCATTCCTTTGTCAATTCTTTTTAACAATTATAATTTTTCGATAAACAATTGCTTTTATATACTAATTTAAGACAATGGTGTTAGTGTCTAACATTTCTATTTAAAATTAAATCATATACGCGATTTGTCTTCGTATTAATTTTGTCACTTAATAACATCGGGCAATTCTTGTTTTTATAAATCTCCAACTCTTCCAATCTATCCATTAATGGCCCCTTATTTAACCTGTATAACATTTTTAAATTGTTATCCAAATCGGTGTACGTGTGTTTCAGATTAGCCGCATTAAGTATTGAGCAAAATTGATGTTATGTGTGTTTTGTTAATTTCTTTTGTTTCTATATTATAGCTTTTTATAGACAAAAATTAAATTAAAATAATGCAAAAACCAATATGTTTTTCATAAATAAGTTGTAACAATTAAAAAAGTAAAAACTATTACATAAAAAGAAAACTTAAAAAATTAAAAATACAAATTTTTAAAGTAAATAAAAAGGTTCTTAAAGTAAACATTTTTTTAAAAAAACTTAAAAATTTAAACAAGCTTTATGGGTAGCTACATACCTAATATTGTAAATGCTCTGTTGAATTTTATTTTCAAAGAAAATAGTTCACATTTTTTAAAAAAACATTCTTAAAAACTTTGTTTATAAAGTTATTGTTGTTCAAACAAATTCTTGTGTTATCAATAAAACTGATATCGTCAAACTGGTAAAAAAAGAAAATTGCTAGTGAAAAAACCGCGAATTTCATTATTATATACTGTTGTGAATACATGCCTGCTTCTCCCCTATTATTTGTATTTATATAAATTCTATTAATTACTATGTAGTATATACATTCTCTTCAATAATTGTTGTATTAAAAATATTAATAATTGTCAATACAAGGTATATAAGTACATATGTATTTATGTACTTAATTTATTATATACATACTATTTAAATTTGTTATATAGATATACATATATATCTTTCTATTATATTCATCTTCAAAAATCATTACAATATATAAAGATAATCAGTTGAAATTTGGAGTTTGGTCGAGAAATAATAAATAATAATAAAACCTTATAATAATAAACATTATAAATAAAATTCATAAAGTGTTTTGATTTACAAAGTGAACTATAAATTGTGAGATTTTCCATATATTTCCACGAAGAAATTTTGATACATATCATATTTGGTGACAGCGGTAAAGCCAGTTCTATTTAGTCTTGGTATAGTGGAAAGAAAATCAATTTCAAAAATAGTTTCATATACGTTTTTTGCAATCAATAAATCTAAAATTAATAATTGTATATAATTAGATTATAAAACTATAAATAAATATTATAGATACATAAATAAATAATATTTAATACATTAATGGATTAATAATTGTACATACATATTCAGTTGTACATGTATATTTAAGCGGAATTTAAAAAAAAAACGTCCAGTGTTTCACATTATTCGATTGTCGTCCGTTATAGTGCAAAAACAGCGAAGCAGATAAAAATACCGTTATATTATCGTACCATATTTTGCATATGGTTTTCAAAACTTGAAATACATTTGGAAACCCAACTTTATTAAAATTTCAACTTTAACTACATAATTTTAAATCACGCATTCCTGAAAATAAACATTCTTCGATACAATTCAATATTTTTTCAACATTTTTCAACAATTTTATCGTCTTTCCGGCATTATGCGAGTTCAACAAATTTCGATATCTTCAACATAAACCAGCATTGAGCATTCATCAGCAATTTCATAGTGTTTCCAGCATTGAGTTTAATATTAATTCAAATAATTTATTATAAAAATAATTTATTATAAAAATCATAAATTAAACGGTATGTATACAAATGTTATCAACAGTATAATTTAGGTACCTAATACCGTGATTAATTTCAAAATTTTTTCTTTTAATTTTTTATGTTGATAATACGCAAATGAGTTCTTCGGATGAAGAACAAGAAACACTTGAGTTAAGAAAAAAGGTCGTTTTGAAATCAACTCCACCGAATGATCAGCTGTTAGAAACCGTAAGTAGTAATTCGATTCATAAAAATAATAATAATATTTCTACTCAAAACGATAAATCTGATAAAATTTTTGTTGATTCGTCTAATGAACGTAAAGAACGTATTACTGTCAAATTTCCTTTAGTTAAATTAATCAAAATCGAACTACATAAACCTATTAAAATAAATTTTTCTATTGATAACGCCATCAAGTTAATTCCTGAATTTAATGGCGATAGTATTAATTTGCATAAATTTGTCTCTTGTTGTGACATTATATCAAAGTCTATAAAGTCTAAAGAAGACACAGAAATATTTTTAGATATAATTAAAACAAAGTTAGCTGGAAAAGCATATGACCTTGTTAAGTACAACACGTTTGCCACGTGGACAGATTTAAAAGACAAATTGCAAATCCAATTTTCTGATTGTCGTTCCGTTGAACAATTACAACTAGAATTAGTTCAATTACAGCAAGCAAAAAATGAAAATATTAAAGCTTTTGCACAAAGAATTGAACAACTGGTTGCGGATCTCAATGATGCCTGCATTTCCAGAGAAGGAAAAGATGCAGCTAACTACATAACTAAAATAAATTCTTCAACAGCCCTAAGAGCGTTTGAAAATGGCTTAAAAAATCCCGTAAAGCTAATAATTAAAGCATGTCGATTTTCTACTTTAAAGGAGGCCATAGCCAAAGCTCTTGAAGAAGAAAAAGTTTTAAATTTTAATGGAAACAAACCTTGTGAAAATATTGTAACGTGCCAATTATGTAATAAGAATGGTCATGTTGCGAAATCATGTTTTTCCTTACGTTCTCCGAACCCGAAATCGAACGTTCAAGTACCAATTAATAATAATCAAAGTTTTCATAGATTACCAAATAATAATAATCAAACTTTTGTTAGAAATCCTGTCAGAACGTACCATGTCGTTTGCGCATATTGTCGTAGATTAGGACATCATATACGAAATTGTCGTATAAAAATGAATAACGATTCGAATCATAATAACAAACCTCATTCCAATGAAACAGTTAAAGAAAGCCAGGAACGTGTTTCGGAAAACTTAACGACACTCGACATGATCAAACCGAACACGTCAAGCCGAGTATTATGCAAATGTAAATATTTTGACATAATTTATATACAATAGAAAGTGGTTTAATGAGGCTTCGTAAATATGTTTGTCCCATTCGATTATGAAGAGTTGGGCTCGGTTGACGATTTTCCCAATATTTATAAAATTTGGCAAAAATTGTATGTGGAACCGCTTTGATACAAAGTCGAATTTCATGAATCTCAGAGATTTCCTCGTATAGTGATCAATCAAGAATTTGATAATTGTCATCGATCGGTGTATATGCTATCTACAATTGAATTTATCAAAAACGGATAAACTCAAAGAGAATTTGATAATCGGCATCGATCGGTGTATGTGCTATCTACAATTGAATTTATCAAAAACGGATAAACTCAAAGAGAATTTGATAATGGTCATCGATCGGTGTATGTGCTATCTACAATTGAATTTATAAAAAACGGATAAACTTAAGGAGAATATATAGCCTGTAGAATATCATGTTGAATATTATGTAGAAGCCTCATTAAACCTCTTTCTATTGTATATAGTCACTATACGGGGAAATCTCTGAGATTCATGAAATTCGACTTTGTATCAAAGCAGTTCCACATACAATTTCCGGTATGTTCAATTTGTATGAATGTTAGAATAAAGATTAAATTTATTTTATATTTTTTGAACCGATTTTCAAATATTATTAATATTAATGCAGTACATTTTACATTAGCAGGATAAATTATGAATGAGTTATTTTGTTTAATACAATAAGAAACATTAGTTCCATGCGTGGTATATTTTTTCTGTGATGTTGTAAAATACTAGTGATAGTTATTTTCTGGGCTGACATAATTTACTATAATATTAATCATTTCCCGAGAAGATTGATATTCAGTAATTTTTAATATGTATTAATCGGAACCAAAACTTTTCAAATTGTGTTGTATTCACTTATTTTTACATTTAATAAATATTGCTTCTGTATAAGATTTTTATGAAAGTGATAAAATACTTATTAATTCTAAAATAATATTTAAGAGCCACTTGTTAATTATAACATATTTTATCTACTTAGAATTTTTGAATATATGTCATGATAGTATCGTAGTGTTGCTTGATGTATATTTTCGATTTTTCTGGGATGAAAGTCTGGGCTAACTTTTTTTACGTCTTTATTAATCCGAACTGAATTATTAAATCAATATGATATTTTCCAAGTTCAACCTTGGACAGATTCACTTTTAAATCGATTTAATATTCTCGAATCAAAGATAAATTTAGATCATTTAAATAATGAAGAAAAAACATCGATTACAAAATTATGCCGAAAATATAACGACTTATTTCATTTGGATGGAGATAAACTTACTGTAACTTCAGCTACTAGTCATACCATTCCACTAAAATCTGATTCAAAACCTATTAATATTAAGCAGTATCGATTGCCCCATTCCGCTAAGTTAGAAGTCGAAAAGCAAGTCGAGCAAATGCTTAATGATGGCGTAGTAGAACCAAGTAATAGTCCATTCAATAGATTTTCGCCGTTTAAACGATATGACTATCAGTGAGGTTTTCCTACTTCCAAATATTGCTGATACACTCGAGCAGTTAGGCAAGGCAAGATATTTTACAACCCTTGATTTAACAGAGTATCATCAAGTTCCTATGGCCGAACATGACAAACACAAGACTGCGTTTAGTACACAAACAAATTATTACCATTTTAACAGAATGCCATTTGGACTAAAATATGCACCGTCCACGTTTCAGCGTGCAATGAATAACATTTTGATTGGTTTAAATGGACTAAAATGTTTTGTGTACTTAGACGACATAGTCATCCATGGATATGATCTTAATGAACACAATTTTAAATTGGAGGAAATCTTTCGACGTCTCCGGCATTTTAAACTGAAACTTCAACCATCTAAATGCCACTTCCTCTGCAAAGAAATACTCTTTTTGGGACACCAAGTCACAAATAAGGGAATACAACCGGACCCTTCAAAAACAATGGTCATTCAGGAATATCCTAAACCAACTACTTCAAAAGAAATAAAATCTTCTCTTGGTTTATGCGGTTATTACCGTAGGTTTATAAACAATTTTGCAGAAATTGCTTCGCCCTTGACATCGCTACTAAAAAAAGATGTCGTTTTCAAATGGGACGCTTTTTGTGAAAATTCATTTCAAATTTTGAAAGCTGCTCTTATCTCTTCTCCCATTCTAATTTCTGCAGATCATACCAAACCATTTATCATAAGTTGTGACGCTAGTGACGTTGCAATCGGCGCGATATTATCACAAGAGCGGGAATCAACCGACCTACCTATAGAATTTGCTAGTAGGACGTTGAATCCAGCAGAAAAAAAATATCCTGTGATAGAAAGAGAACTGTTAGCGATAGTTTGGGCCGTGAAAAAATTTAGGCTATATATTTATGGTCGCAGCTCGCAGGTTCATAATAAGAACCGATCATAAACCGTTAATTTGGCTACATAAAAGCGCAAATCCTTCCGCTAGACTCACTCGTTGGCGAATCGAAATGGACGATCATGAATATGACATTGTATATAAACCAGGCAAGATCAACACTAATGCCGACGCTTTAAGCCGTATCGAAACAAATGTCTCCGATCCGACCGAAATTAACAATATGCTTGTAGTAACAAGAGCTCAAGCCAAAAATAATTCTTCAATTGTTGATTCATCTAAAAATATTTTAAATAATACTTTAACGAATAATAGTGCAAACATAACTACTTCCAATGTTCAAACAGATTATCCATGTAAAATAGAACTTTCAGATGAGAAAGATATCAAACGAGTACTAGACGAATTTCACAATTCTCCTATCGGGGGACACCAAGGTGTAATTAAAACCTTTCATCGAATTAAAAATTATTATTTCTTTCCTCAAATGTTGTCCCGAATAAGGAAATTCATTCAAAGTTGCGAAAAATGTCAAAAGAACAAAGTGTGTAGAACTAACATACTTCCCATGAAAATAACCAGCACATCTAACAGACCTTTCCAAAAAATTTTTATGGACGTAGTTGGACCACTTCCTGAAACATATCATCAAAATAAATATAATCTTACAATGCAGGATGATTTGACCAAATATTCCCTAGCTATACCAATCAAAAATCAGGAAACAACAACTATCTCAATAGCTTTCACAGTACATTTTATATGTCAATTTGGTGCACCTGAGTCAATCGTGACCGATCAGGGCAGCAATTTTATGAGTGAAATGTTTAAACATACATGTAAACTATTTGCCATTAAGAAATTTAATACAACTGCGTACTATCCACAATCAAATGGCGCATTAGAACGATCACATCGAACTCTAGCTGAATATATAAGAAATGTTTCCAATGGTGATCAATTAAATTGGGACGAATGGATACCATTTGCCATGTTCGCATACAATTTTTCGCCACATTCCACCACGAATTATATGCCATATGAGTTGGTTTTTGGTCACAAACCTATTTTGCCTAGTTCATTAAAGAAGGAACCAGAGCCAACTTACAACTATAATGACTATACTTACGAATTGAAAAATAAATTGCAAACAGCCTGGCAAATAGCACATACAAACTTAATCACTATAGCAAAGAGATATCCAAGACATACTATGATCGTAGTGCCTCAACATCTTCACAGTTTCAAATCGGTGATCAAATTCTTTTAAAAAATGAAAGAGCGAATACAAAACTAGATCCTCTATGGCTAGGTCCATATGAAATAGTAAAATTAAATTCAAATTAAAATTTGACAATTCGCGTAAATCGAAAAAATGTTGTCGTACATATTAATCGGATCAAATTGTATAAATAATAAAATATTATTGTTGTTTACTTGAATTATTACTTATTGTTAAGCTTAATCTAAATAACTATTTTTACACATTTGAAACATTTTAAAATAACGATTTTACTTCTTAACTGAATTGTTTATTCATAAGAAGTTTACTACAATATAATTAAAAGCATGTTAAAACCTAAGTTAAAATTTTGATAACATTTAACCAAATTTGTTAGATTTAATAAAAATTACATGTAACTTAAACCAAAATGTATAGTTATAAAATAAAAAAAAAATATAGTTAGTAAGTTGATTATTGTAAAATAATAAAATAAATCATTGCATGATTTATTTATTTTAGGGGGAAGGGATGTTGTGAATACATGCCTGCTTCTCCCCTATTATTTGTATTTATATAAATTCTATTAATTACTATGTAGTATATACATTCTCTTCAATAATTGTTGTATTAAAAATATTAATAATTGTCAATACAAGGTATATAAGTACATATGTATTTATGTACTTAATTTATTATATACATACTATTTAAATTTGTTATATAGATATACATATATATCTTTCTATTATATTCATCTTCAAAAATCATTACAATATATAAAGATAATCAGTTGAAATTTGGAGTTTGGTCGAGAAATAATAAATAATAATAAAACCTTATAATAATAAATATTATAAATAAAATTCATAAAGTGTTTTGATTTGCAAAGTGAACTATAAATTGTGAGATTTTCCATATATTTCCACGAAGAAATATTGATACATATCAATACTGTGGTATCCAACTGTATACGTAAAAAAAACAAATCTTTTTTATGTCTAGGTAACATGATACTGTGAATTTTTCTTCACCAAAGTATTTGTGTACAAGTTTCCTGCTTTTTTTATAATATAAAGTGGGTATGTGATTCGTACCAAATCAAATCTTTAAAGTTGAACATATGTATGTATTTAAATCATAATGAAAAAAATAATAAATAACCATATACACTGATCCAATACACCACCACCAAAAATTATTTTACGTTAATTTCTTTGGTACGTTCTGTGATCTGTGAATCGTTGAGCAAACGATCTCCCGGTTTGGCCTATATAATATTTAGAACAGTCATTACAAGTTAATTTATATACCCCTCCCTCTAAACGCTGAGTATTTTGTTGTACTTTAAATCTTGTTTGTAATTTGTGACATATTTACATATTTTGTATGCTGTCATTCATCATTTAGTCATTCATTTAACCGTAAAAATATCTTACTAATACAATTATGTATGTTACATGTAGTTGTAAACATTAGTATTAATGCCTAAATTTAATTCAGTAATTATAAAACCACCTTGAAAAATATAAAAATTAAGTACGTCTTTAAGATATCGTGTGTCTAACTCCTACGAACTAGAGGACCATCTATTTTTAAATACGATAAACGAGGTAAAAGACAAAAAAAGAAATTGCCTGAAACAAATGAAATATATTTTTTACAACCAACTTACTGGTTTTTATTTGAAATTTGTAATTTCTGATAACACACATACAAGATACAACCCATTTTTAAAATTGCTTCCATAATTGATATAACCGAGTTGTATGTGGTAAGTTACTCAGTTAGCAAGATATATAGAGTACAAGGTAATATATTGCGCATAAGTTAAAAAATTACAAAAACAACAAATTTCCAACATGGCGGCGCGTGCGACGATAGATTTGTGTTTACTTTTTGTGTTTCATTGTTTAAGTTTTTGTTTAATATGTTTCTGAATTAAAGTAGATAAATAAAATTTATTTAGTTGTGACTTTTAATTTTATTTGAATGTAGCGAAAAAATAAATATACTTATATGTTTGTGTTCCTGATAAATTTTAATAGATAATATTGACGTAAATGAAATATTTCAGCAAATGGAACAATTAAAACCGAGTTTTTTTATTATGAAATTGTTTTATTCGATTTTCTTGTTCGTTTTCTATTGTTATCTATTATTTGGAGATTTAGGTGCTTAATTCTAAAAAAAAAGTTCTAGATCGGAAAAAAATTTCCTTAATATTTTGATCACAGGCGATATCCGCTGTTAGTTCTGTTAATGTTTTTATATAATTTGGACAAAATATAATATATTCCCAGTTAAATTATTTAAAAACTGATTCCATTTTTTCCATGTATTTCATTAGTTCATCCGTTTGTTTTTGCAGGGAACCTTCGGTCAATTGGTTAGTCCATGTAAATGATGTATCTTCTGGCGTGTTGACTACCAAATTCTCATCGACTAGGTTTCGATTTTTTAACCTGTGGAAAATATACTCTGCAAAATGCTCCAAACCATCGTACTGCAGAGATTCCAATTCGTCGACATCGTCTGTTGTATTTAACTTAGAAGTTAATGTCTTCAGCAAGTTGCTACTTAAATCGGTGGGAGAATCTAAACCTGGTGTATCATCAACCATCTAGTGATAGGCTACCTTCATTTCGGGCAAGAATATATGAACGCAGCCTGTACATAAATTCCAGACGAGCTGGATGATCGTGGAGACCACAATGGAATGACTCCAAAAAAAATTTCAAGCACATCTTGGTTGAGTCTATAGGTCAACAAGTCGGACACGTTATGGTGTGTTGATTTTAAGTCGTCATACAGCAATTTTAGCGAATTATTAGTCATAATTATACCAATAAAAAAAACAATTAGTATAAACTTCCACATTTGCCTATATTAGAGGAGTATCTTTTTGGAAGGGCATCATGCTCAACTTTCCCTTGACGCGCATTTTGAACATTACTTCGCTCATTTTCTCCACAATTTCAAATTGAAAACGTTCCGAAAGACCAACTCCTTGAACTCGCTGCCGGCTATCCTTGTATGGCACTCTCACATTCAAGCAGTCGAACCAATCATTCACCTAAAATTTGATTGAATTGAACTCAGAACATTTGAGCCAATTTTGTGGTGTGCGAAAAAAGTTTTGTTGCCAGTTTCACTTTTTGACGCTCGGCACCTCTTACTTTTAAATTTGTGGCCGATATTTTGTAAGCTACAGTTAAGTCGGATATATTATTGGTTTCTGAGATATAAGTTCTTCTATGACTGTTTTATCAAATAATTCTCCATTAATCACAAAACCTTCATGATCTACGAAATTATTTCGGATCAGTTTTATGAGATGCGGCACATCAGCGAAAACATAAATTCTTCTTATATTTGGATTCGATGGATTTCTAAAGAAAGGAGCTATGACGTGGAATCCGCAGTCATGGACGGTATTTAAAATTTTATATAGTATATTCTCCGTTATTTTTTGGTCGATTTCATAATAAATTGGCTGCTTCCAGTTGCCAAACAATGCACGTATCATTGCAACCTGTACATATCTGGCCGATTTTAAAGTTTCGTCTTTTATTTTATCAAAATCGATTTTTTCTTTAAGGGCCCAATACACGAAAAATGCAAAAAATGCTTGAAGAAAGTGTACCTTTTCTAGAGAATTACTGATCGTATCAGCGTAAACCATATATTAAAATATTCTTTGAGGTTTTATTTAGTTAATCACGGTGGCTTTTCCGAATTTTCCGCTTAGTTTTCCTGCTATTTGATTTTAATTATGACCAGTTTTGGCCAAATTTGGCATCGAAAATGTACCTTTTCTCAAACACCAGCCGATGAAACTAAGATTTTTTTATATCAAAATGCGCAGGAGATAAAACTGAATTTATTCACGGTGGCTTTTTTCGAGTTTTTAATTATTAATCGAGAAAATTGCAAAAAATTAATAAAATCGTTTATTTTGATTATTAATGTCAATTGCGTCTAAGATAAAATTTTACCTCATCTCTTTTTGTTTAGTTCTGTAAACTGTTATTAGATGGCAGTTTATTTTGTATATGTAGTAAAAACGAAGTTTGCTAAACCATTTTTTCGTCTATCCAATATAATTTTTGTTTTACTCTTCTTGCGCACTTCAATTACATACTATTATTTTACTCTTCTAACTCACAGTTTTTATATTTATTAATTTTATTGTATTTACAACAACACAAATGTACATATATATTTTTTTTTTTGTTTTGAAACAAAAATAAATAAATCATTATTCATACATAGCTATCTACATTTTTCGTAAAACATTCGAGCCATACAAAAAAAATTAGATCGTTTATGAAAAATTTTTGGAAAGGAAAAATTATATGTATTGTGTTTCGATGTTTTATTGTGTTTTATAATTTTTGTGCAATTTGAGATCGTTCGATCAAGAGATCGGTTGACTGGACTTCGGTTGTTCTGCTATAGGGCATTGAAGGTGGAACTGGTTTTCCATTTTAATTTTTTTAGTTTTAGTGGTCACGCGCTATGGATCTGGTTTCTGTTCTAAAACCGATATTTTTTCAGCTAACACTCTTTTAGAAGGGCCTTAAAAATACTAAATTAATCAATTAGAAGTTTTATCTAAGTAAATGGAATCACTCGATTTCATATATTTCTTAAATATATGTAGGTACCACCATTTGGAAGGGGCTTCAAACTTGCCAGTGAATATACCTTTGTGGATGTTTACGGCCTAGTTCGGCCAGCATGTTTGGTTGAATCAAAAAACTGTAATTGTTGTCGAGAAAATATATGACAGAAATGTCGAAAGGAAATTAAATTTGAAATTAAAATTTTCTTGGTAAAACCGGTCTAGTTATTATATTTTTCGACTTGCGAATTGCGATTTGCTAAATTCATTCTAGATTATTATAAGTAAAATTAGCAATGCAAATTTCTAATACCCTGAATTAAACTAAGTGAAATTATGTTATGTTCTGTATTTCATACATACATAATGTATTATATTGAAATAGTTTGCAACATCGTTTTTAATAAATTTTGTGCATTTAACCTACTATACCGATCTCTAAGAATTATGTTGCAAACTATTTTACTATATACGCAAGATTTTATATTGGAAGATTTTGTCTTGCGAGATTTTGTAAATGCGACATTTTATAATGCGAGACATTGCTTGCGATTTTTTTTTTTTTAAACAAGATTATGTAATGCAATATTTTGTAATGCGAGATTTAGTAGGGATTTTCATTTGTTGTCCGTGACTACTAGAACTAAAAAAAATTGAAATGCAAAACCTTCAATGCCGCATAATAAGACAACTGAAGCTTAAAACGCTTAAAATATATGTGTCCGATTTCGTTGCATAAGGAACACGATAAAAATTAAAAATGAATACGCCAATTATATTTTCTGAAAATTCCAAAAACACATAAACCATCATACTTTTGACTTATTACAGTGGGTGTTTTGCTAACAAACTAATTGAATTTAAAACGCAACATATCAGGGAACTGGACGAAAATCAGAGTATGCTTGTTTTATCTGATCAAAATAAAAAGGAATGCCATGATTTATCAGATGCAAATTCAACATTTGCCCTTTTTCCTGAACAAAAACCTGATTTGAATGGTAGAAATTTCATTATTGAATTTGAAACAGCTGAAAAAAATGCTCAAGAGGAAAACGTACATATGTATATTAAATGGCAAACGCATATTAGGTATGCAATATTTTTTCAACGAACTAATAAAAGTTAGCAATCACAATATGGCTTTCGGATGCTTCCTACTGAATTTAAAGTTTATAAGCGAGCGCAGAATCGGATTAAATTCAAAATATTTCGTCTGAAGATCCCAACGAAAAGATACTACATCAAAACTCAATAAATTATCAAAGTGTTTTAGCTGGCATTTCAATCGGTATTATAGAAGAATTTTTTGGTGTCATTGACATACTATATTTGGCACCAAATACATTCAATAAATTACAAAAACAAGTTCAACGTGACATTCAAAAAGGTTGCGACCGGGAAATGTTTAAAGCTGCGATGGAAAAGCAAAACAAATAGCAATTGAAGAAAAAAGCGTAGATTTCGATGGTACACGGACACAATAGTAATTATACCTCACTTAGTGTCGGAACAATTATTGCTCAATCTACAAAGAAGGTCGGTCATAAGGAGTTGTCTTCGTAATAAATATTGCATTCTTTGTCGCAGAGCAGAATTGTAAAAAGCTAAACCTGAACATCATGAATGCAATTCGAACTATGCTGGCCCATCAACTGGAACGGAACGGAATGCTTTAGTAGAAGGTTTTAGAAAAAGAGAAGAACTGTATCTGTATGGTATGCGCTACAACAAAATAATTGCAGATGGCGATGCCAGCGTATACGTAAAAATTTTAGAGGCTAAACCAAACGCAAATACACACATAGAGACAATTTAATGCCGCAATCATTTACTTCGTAATTTTCGGAAACACGCAAAGGAACTATGTACTAATCGCACTAATCTATAATTCAACGAAAACTATTACGAAATCAAATTAATCGATGTTCCAAAGACATAATCTGCGCAATTAAAAAAAGGAAACTTTCTAAAAATTCTCTTCCATAGAAAAAATTGAGGAACTTGCGCTTGACATTGGAAATATCCCATTCCACGTTTTTCAAGACCACAGGAAATGTGCCTCATATTTCTGAAACCGTCAGCGTTACGAAATACCTGAAATATATCAAAGATTTATGGAAAATGAATTATTCAAAGCATTTAGTGGATTATTTAAGCGATTAAAATACCACGCTAAAAGCCTTGTATACGATGTCGACTCAAATGCCGTAGAATTTTTGAATGCAATTGTCGCAAAATCTGTTGGTGGCAAAAGAATTAATTTTTCCCGTGGGCAATCATACACATCACGAGCCAAGTTCGCTGTATTACAACACAACAGTCAAAGGGGACACTATAATCTAGCAGAGTATTCATCAAATTACAGCTGAAAATCGAGAATAGCAGAACTTGAAAAACGACGATTTCTACTAAATAAAAGAGCCACCACAAATCAACCAAAACGACAAAAAGAAAATTAAAGTTTTTTGGAGAAGACTCTGAATATGGAAATCAAACCTGTCAAAATTTGGATAAATCACCTGAAGAGTATACCGAACTTAGAATGATTTTTTGAAAAAATTGAAAACGGAAGCTGCTGAACGTGACAGAATTGAAAGGTCAACTATAAACCAGTTCAATGAAGCGAAATGGTTTCAAGTGCGTATGAGTCGTTTAACTGCTACAAAATTTGGAGAAATAAGCCGCAATAAAAGCATAAAATTTCTGAAAAGTAAGGTTTCAAATATCTTATATACTTACTACTGTTATTTATTCTAAGTCAACAATATACGGGATGGAAAATGAAAAAAATGCGATAGAGCAATTTTCGAACGAAAATAATACAGAAGTATCGAAATGCGGTGTATTCATTTATCAAAAATATCCATGTCTTGCCGCGACTCCTGATGGATTGATTGGGCATGATGTAATAATTGAAGTAAAATGTCCATTTAACGCTAAAATCCAGGAACGGATTTTAGCAACGTCTTTAATTAAATATTATGCATTCATACATTTAATTATTGTTATTATTAATTTTAAATTATTTGTTTAGTATATAGAATTTATATAAATTTTATTTCTGTGAGCATAAATGAATAACTGAATTTTTATTTGAACAAAAATAAAATGAGTATATCGTTGCTTTTAGAGCTGTGGGGAAATTTAACAAATTTGAATTTTGTACAAAATGGGATAAGAAATGGCCAGGTTCCTTCCTAATAGGCTATATTCCAGAACTTTATCTAAAAATCATTTTAGAATCCCATGTCCATCGAGCATGCTGAATTTCATCAAAATCGGATAAGAAATGGCCAAAGGAGTGAAACCGGCTTTATTCGACCCTTTCTTTATTCATCTGACATCGGGACTCAACGGATTTTTTCTTTTTCTACGTCAAAAATACGATTAAAAAATCCTTTTGAAATATTTATTTCCTTTATAAACCCTAATTCAACTGGAATATAAAATAAAAAACGAAATCTAAGGGCTAGAAAAAGGGCCTAATATTTAATTTAAATAATTTTTGAATCGCGGTGGTAAATCATTTACTAGTCATCAAATAAAAATAATATTCAAGATTTTTCATTTCCGTATAGTCAATTCCTTTTCTAATTTTCCAAAAACTTCACTAAATACAGTATTAGATGAATGGCTTCATGAATATAAAAATTATAGACATAACCAAAATAGCCCGTAAAAAAACTTAAAATTTATCAGACTTATTTGTATGTATTTATTATTTTTTATACATGCACATTGCACATGTTCGGTAAAATTTTTATTGTCATTGAATATTTCATTCATATTTTCTTCTCTTACATTAATGAAAGTCAAACGAAATAAGCAAATGTGAATTCGACAAAAACACGAAGCATTTACAACTTTGTTTGGGTTTTTTGTTATACATGCATATATACAGTATTCTAAAATAACTAGCCGTAAAAGAGAAAATCGTTTTGCATATTTTTCATAATTTAGTGTATATAACTCCATCTATCGTTAGTAAAAATATTTAATATATGTGTCTTAGGTAAAAATGCTATGACGTGTTTTCGTGTATTTGGCCCTTAACCTTCATCTCATCGAATGAAAGCACACAAATTTTTTCGATCTCCTTCATATCAAGCATTTTCATTATTTTCACAACACACTGCAAAATCCCAGGGTACACATCTATTTGCTTAGCGTGTATTGCTATTGCATTATAGCAATATCCTCCGATGTCCATTTGTTACGCTTTTCAGGGCATTCCAACTTCTTTTTATTGACCACTAAAGAAAATTGCTAATGTTAAGTAGTTTATTTTCGGGCTTGAACATTTCTGTTTTTAATTTTATGTTCTCATTTTGCAATCTGGAAGATTAAAGTAAATTTGGTTTATATTTTATTTTAGCTGAAAACATTATTATTTCAAGAAATATATTTCATTTACTGTGTATATGAGGGAATAATTGCATCGGTTTGCATTAGGGATGTTCATTTTTTTGGAAACTATCGATAATACATATCGATATATATCGCCAACCAAACTATCGATAACAAAAATAATCGACCTCAAAACTATCGATAACTGAAATATCGATAAATACAAATATTTTTGTGTATTTGTAGGCAAAACGGATATATTTGCAAAACTAGGACCATTGCATTGATACAATCACACTAGAGCGGCACGGCCGAGCGTTAGATATAAATTTACCTTAATTTGCTTATTTATTGAAATTTTAATCTGCACAAACGTTTTTTTTTTTTTTCAAATGTTTGTTTTAAAATTGAGGTACTCGTACACTATTTTAGTATAAATAATGCGAAAATTTTTGATGAAATTATGGTTTTAACGCCCGCCGTGCCGCTCTGGTGTGAAGCTGTGAATGGTCCTTAAGTATGGATAAAGAATACATCTGCATACACATTACACAAGGCACTGAGTGAAAATACCAGCCCACCATAAGCGGTTATGAAACTTCATCTTCCTTAATTCTAATATTGATAAATAAAAAAACAACAAATAATACAGCAACAGAAACTTGGTTTTTATTAATAATTATAATTAATACATTACAGCAACCAATCATTGCAATTTAAAGAATTTAAGAATAATAACTTATTTAACCTCTCTGGGAGCAAACGGTTACGAGATTCTTCCATGATATTTCCTGCTTTTGAAAATAACCTTTCAGATGGTACTGATGTTGCTGTAATGGATAAATATTTTTGTGCCATTTTCGATAATTCGGGATTTATGTTTTTGTGGATTGACCAATATACTAAAGGATCAATTTGCAGATCCGTTGGTGGCTGGTTTAAGTATTGGCTAAACCCAGAATGTAACCCCTCACCTTGAGATTCGAAAATTTGTTGTGATGTGGAAGAAACTAATTCTTTATGGAATCTCCATAAATCAAATTTCTCACTGATTTCAGTCTCGACGGTTGGTGTTTGTGTATCTTTGACCTTATTTTTATCACTTCGTATTTCTATTGAATTTGCAGCCACCTCTTCTTTTAAAAATGTGTCGATGGTATTAATTGCTTTCGAGCTTGATATAAAATCTTTAAAGTGTATTTTTTTGAAACGGGGATCCAAAATGGTCGACATTGCCAACAACTCAAATTTTTCGATATGTTAAAACCGTTTATCAATGTGCTTTAATAATTTTTCTTTTAAAATTTTTGATAAAGCGGTTTCAGTTATAATTGTTGATATTTTGTTAATCATGCAAGAAATAAGTGGTATCACTTTACTACTGGTGATGGTTTTATCACTACAAATTTCTTTTGTAAGCATCTCAAGCGGCCGCAATATTTTAATTGTATCTTCAACAGTGGAAAGTTCCAATCCTGAAATAACCAAAAAATATCTTGTTATACATGAATTAAAATCATTTATATTTTTATCATTACCTGTTAGCATATCAGGACTCTTGGGAAGTCTTAGCAGAACTGCTCCAACTTTTTCCTTAAGTTCATGGAAACGTTCGAGCATATATGTAATAAGCTGAATTCCGTCTAGTTGGAACTTCTTGAATTAGCTTTAAGGGCTGTCCGGTTTGAATATTTTTTAGTGCATCCGCTGCCACAACACTATGTTTAAAATACTTCACAATTTCCTTTACCTTCGAAAGTAACTTTTTTAATTCTGGTAAGTCTGACATAACACCTTGACCTACAAGATTGATGGTGTGAGCGAAACAAGGTAAGTGTTTTTCTTTCCCAAATGTATCGGCAATTGCCTTGGTGATATTCGCGGCACTATCAGATACCACAGCCACTATCTATTAAAATTTAACGAAATAATTACAAAAATATTTTGGATAATCGAATTCAGGTGAATTATCCTTTTCTTCTTCAATATTCCATTCAGAACAAATTGTTTTTAAATGCCGAGATATTACATCCGCAGAATGACGTTCGTCTAAAGGAGCAACACAAATCACCGCTGAGCACAATGAATTTTCAAAAATAAAATGAGCTGTAACTCCTAAAAAGCTCTGAGTGTTCAATGTCTCAGTCCAAATATCCGTAGTAATGGTGAAATAGTTTACAGTGCGAATTTTATTTTTAAGAATTGAAGAAAGGACATCGTATTTTTCATCCATTTGTTTTGTAATTGATTTTCTTGTAGGAACTTTATATAAAGGTGCAGTGACCTGTATGAAATAGCGAAACCCTTCCTTTTCCGTAGTACATAAGCTTAAATTATCTTTGGCAATCATATACAAGATTGCGTTTGTAATTTTTGAAGCTTTTGCGCCACCTGGATTATAGCTGCTAATATTACTAAAAACGGTATCAATTTGTTGAGTACGCGCAACCACTTTCGGTTTACATGGGGTAGATAACACTGCTTTCGACGACATTGCGGATTCGGAATCTACCGAACCTCTTGAAATTACTTTAAAATGTCGTGTTATTTGCTAAAATTATTTATAACATGTTTCAATCAAACTGTAAAAATGACCAAACATTTTACTTACCGAATGATTTTGACTATTAAAAAATGTTTCCACAGACGATAGCGAACAAAGTTCTTCATCAACAATGCGCACGTTTTCAGGTTCCGATATATTTGTATTCTGTACAATTTCTTTTTCACCACAATCGCATTCCAGTTCGGGGTCTGTTTCACTAACGTCAATTATTGCTGAAGATGACGGTCTTGGAATATCCGCTGAATCGTCTTTTTCAAATTTAATTATGTCCGGATGAATATGTCTAAGATGGCTCATTAAATTTGTGGTATTCCCCATGGCTTTAATCTTTTTATGGCATATTTTACACACCCCTCCGCCATATTCAGATTTAATAAAATATTTCCAAACGAAAGATGTAGTTTTAATTTTTTTTGGACCCATTTTCGCAAGAACACCATACACCAAATAATTATTTATTTATTATTTTACGTGATAGGTACGTAAGTTTTAATAATTTTGAAAAATTCAAATTTAAACCGCACACAAACAAATTCGAGATTGCAAAATTAAACAGACTGAACTTAAAAAGTGAACAATGAAAATGGCGACAAGACCGTTACTTACAATGCCCTGAGAACCAGCACTAAAATAAGATATACATATCTTATTCTCTTTGTTTTTGGTTTAGAAACTGTTTCACAAAATTTCTAAAAATCAACGATATTGGGGAAATACTTCTGTGGTCAAAAGCCATAAGGGCATAAGTCGATTTTTTTAGTTTTCAGGAGAGCAATTTTTTAGTTATCAATTCACCCTGTCGAAACTAACAAATTCTTATGAAGACTGTTAGATTTAATTTGTATAGAATTTTTCGGGCTTTCTATATGACGATAAGGGAAATTTCATAAGATTAATAAAATAACAGTTACTTAGGTTCTAATGACTTGTGCCCTTTTGCCTGTTATACAATTTTTAAATAAAATGTTATGCCTTTCAACAGTATTAATAGCTCATTGAGTTTTCATCATAAAAATCTAAAAACAAATTATGTTGTAGAGAAAAAAATTTACTACAATATAAGCTATTGGCCGCCATAAGGGCACAAGTCAACTTGTGCCCTTATGGCTTTTGACCACAGACTTATTTGTTGTTGTATGTTAATTTTTATACATACAACAACTTACTCCATTTTTGACAATGCGTGAGGAAAGCGGAACGATTTATTTGTTTATGTAGTAGAATGATTATTGACTTATAAGTTGCAAATTGTAGTAACAGAAACAGGTTTACACTTTACACATTTTCTATTATGTACAATAACAATAAATGTATTTAATAATCTTTAGTATTTTTGCAATATCTTCTCATATATTTATCATGAATTGGGTAAGGAATTCCGTGAAAAATTAGCATAGCGTTGGCGACTTGGCGTCCCAGCGAAGTGCAAATTTTCCACGGAATTCCATGCCCAATTGATCAAAACAAAAAGACAAAACTAAGACATTTTCCTAAGAATAAATTTCCCATTTAAGGTTAAATCATAGACATTCATACTAGATTTCTCATTTCATAGTAACTAAAGGAAAAAAACAAAAACTTCTGATAATTCCAATGTATCGTTGTGTTGTGTATTTTATAAGGCAATAATTTTAGAATGCGTTGCAAATATAATACGTATATGCAATAAACCGATAATATTTGAATGGAAATTTTTTGTTTTTATTTTCTGTTTTTAGTCAAATGAGAGATCTACTATGATTGTCTATGGTTAAATGATGCATATTTTTAATTTAAATCAATGTGAAATAATATTAAATAACTCAATTTAGTAATTAAAATAATTAATTTACAAAGTTTGACAATTTCAATTGAAAGTGCTCATTTTTCAATTAAAATAGTCAAATTATTGTAAATTTATTATTTTGATAAATAAATTGAGTTATTTAATATTATTTCACGTTAATTTAAATCAAGATAATGCAATCATTAAATGTCTATCATTATTCTAATTTTGTTCTTAAATGGAAATCTGTTCTTAGGACAACGAGTATGTTTAAATCATTTGTCATGTCGCAATGACTTTACTCAATACCGAAAAATGTTTAATGGGCTTTATAACATAGTATTTTTATAATTGTAGTAAGAAAATCAAAATGTATTGACATAAAAAAAATTGGAATTATCGATAGTTCTCTATTTGGTGTTGCTCGTACACCGGATTTATCGCAACAAAATCATTCGCGTTAAAATGATTGGAACAAATTCGAGCAGATTTAACGCTGAATTTGTCTGTTCTTTGGCATAAAAACACCCACCGTTTACACAAATTATTATCTTTAGGGAACGAGTGAAACGATATTTTACCACCCTCATTCGTCACTTTACTGGATGCATTACACCCGAAAATAGCACAGCGCATTATTAATGTAGTTTAAACTAAAAAATAATAATAAAGTTCTCAATTTTGAGGAAAATAGTTTTTATCACTACAAACAAACAAACTTGAAACACAATATAAACACTAATTTTATTAATTAAAAAATCTCCGAAACTCTAAAATTTAAACAAAATAGCGTTTTTTAAATACACAAGCACAGTCTCCAAACAGCCTCTGATGTACTTATACATATTATAGAAAGTTCAAATAATTTTCGATCTCACTGTGGTTGTTTTCTACTGAAACAATTGCTTGGTCCCATCCTTTATTTATATATTTACATATATTATATTGTATTGCCTGGAACTGGATCGAATGACAATGCTCCACATTGATATGGGCATTAAAGCTCCTACACAATACAGGAGAGTAAAGAACAATCCATCTGTCATCTATTAAAGTTTGATGACCTCGGATAGTCAAAGTTGCAGTCGCTGCACCAATACTAGGGTTACTATGATGGTAACTTTTGCAGCAAATGCCGTTGACCATGCATAGAGCACTGGAGCAGCCATGTTATTTTCTCCACAAAAAACGTATACCATATTTTTTAGAACTATGTCATGGAAAATAGGATCCAGATCTCGGTTTGGTAATTCAGCTGATATTAGAGAATCTATATCTTCTGGTTGTATTTTCGTTGGAACTATATGAGAATACGTGTATGAGGTAACCCTCGTTTTTGCCAAAATTCATTAACTTTTTCATTTTTAAATTGAACACTCGTGTTATGATGTAAAAAATAGCTCTTCCTTGGCATCAGTCTATTCGGGGTTGCAAGTAAAGATGATGAATAAATCTGGTCTGCAAAAATTTCTTACATAGGTCATAGCGTCTTGGGTCTTCTCGTGGATGTACCTTGGTGAGCCGGTGAACGTTGAGGGCAGTATGACGTATTGACCCATATTTCTGGCGTCAATGTTTTGGTCTTCATTCACTGCATCTCTCAAATGAACATAATTTTCAGGTCTTAATTTTGCTTGATTTGTACGGATGTAATATAACCTTTCCGAAATCATTTTTGCCATAATATCGACACAATATTGGTTAAATAAATTCTTGTAATAATGGAGCGCATTAAAGCTACTGTTTTTCATGATTAGCCTAAACGCATAAAACTGCATACAAGTAATTGTTTTATTACGTGGCGAATCTCCATGTGGGATATTCAGGCTGTATCCATCTTCTCCTCTGGCAAACATCAACGGGTACTCTAATCTAAAGCGTCAAACGACCGATGCAGTTCTGAGATACATGATAATTGTCCGTAACGGTATTGCAACACAATATCCCTGGGTCCTTTATCTTCGTCAACTAAAAGAACAGCGACTTCATTAGTAGCTGACCTCTATATTCATTTGCCGATTATATTCATGTAATGTTTTTTGTAGTTGTGCGATCAATTCCACTTTTAGATTAGCCACTATATTTGACCGAGCAGATAATTGGTCTTGATGCGAAAGAAAATATATTTGTAAATATTCAGGACTGTTGCCTATAGGAGGGAGTAAACTTCCGATGAGATAGTATATTTGGCCTTGCACCTTGAACGAAGGAATGAAATTTCCTTCCTTAATCTCATTCATGCCGAAGGATGTCATTTGGAATAGGGTGTTTGGCAGGACAACACATTCCGTTTGGTTCATTAGCCCATTTTTTGCATTGCATTTATTATACAGTTTGTTCATTTTTCCTATTTAAACTGCAGTGTGTTGAGAATACTCGAAGTTTGGTTTATAATGGTATGCTGATGAGACTTCATTTATGATTTCTGGACTCCGTCGCAGAGCTCTTGACCTAATTATTTTTATGTGAGCATTATGTCTAGAAAGCCTATCAGACCGTTCAGAACTCGATTCTCTAACAGGAACTTGTGATGTTCAAATATTTTGAATGGCAAGAGAAGTCTTTCATAACGCTCTAACCTCGATTCTCGAGATAGTCTATAGTGGAATTTGTTGAAGAAATTTGAGAAAAACGTACTAGTTTCGATAAAATGACTTTACCACAACTTAACAGAGCAAAATTTTTCGCTCAAACTCAAGGTAATATCAGAAAACCTAGCACCGGATAGAACATTAGTGGATATCAACAGTGTAGTATTTAGTGGAGACATGTTTATGACAAGGAGTCATACGGATTTATTCTTTAAGCCAAATTATGAAATATGAATGAAATAAAAATAGTTCTCATAATTCTTTTTTGCCATGATTTAATCAATTTTCAATTTAAACATCGCAGCATATGTACAAAATTATTCAATTTGCCTAATTATTAGTCCCAATAATCTTACAGATTGGTTAGCAGACATTTCAAATTATCTTTAAGAAAAAACTTTCGTCAAATTCCGTAAATTTTCTTACTGATTCTAACTTACTCGATGGTGCAGCTTGTACAGAAACAGAAATTTTTAATTTAAATAGTTAGGTTAGGTTAGGTTTGGGTGGCGGTCCCCCAGGACCAGGCATAGAAACCAACTCATTGAAACCACTTTGAGCTTGCTATGAAGCGCTGGATACTCCTGACGTCCTTCTCACTGAGCTCCGCCAGGTCGTTGAAAAGGGGTGCCCCTAGAAAATTCAGTCTGTTTCGTGCCAGATGAGAACAGGTGCAAAGAAGATGAAGTACCGTCTCTTCCTCCTCTTCGTCCTCGCAACTACGACAGTAGTCATGTGAGAAGAAACCAAGTCTACTCGCATGTCTGCCTATGAGACAGTGCTCCGTAATCACTCCAACAACCACACTGATCTGACTCCGCTGAAGTGAGATCAGCTGTTTGGATCTCGCCAAGTTCAACTTTGGCCAGATCTGCCGAGTTATTACGCATGAGGTACTATTCGACCATCTGTCATCGTCAACTTACTGGCTTCCTCCTGAAGCAGCAGTTTACATACCGCAAGAGGCATTTCAATATCCTTTTTGCTGTTTGAAATGTGGTCCGTTGTACCACGTCGAGCCAGTTCATCGGCTAGTTCATCATCATTCATATTAAATTTTTAATAATTATATTTTTTCTGCTCCACTCTAATCTTTAACTTAAATTAATTATTTAATTCCAAATATGTAACCGATTCTAAAGGTCATTTTAATTTGTTTTACAGATTAACACGTAGAAGCATATTAGTATTATTTGCTAGATTAACACGTAGAAGCATATTAGTAGTAATTACACCCCATGATAGCCGACATGCCTGATGAGAAGATTGATTTTTTCATAATCATAAGCTAATCAGTTCGAAACTGGAATAAATTCTCTTACAATATTCGAATATTAACTTCAAATAAATTAAAAATTAAAAACATTGAAAACTTACGTGTTAATCTGTAAAACACCTTAAAATGATCTTCAGGATCGTTTGCATATTTAGTGATTAGAAAAAAGAAAATTATTAGAAACAGAAATTTATCGGCGTATTTACTACTTATTGTTAGTTCGATTTTAATTAGATCTAAATATGAGTTTTTTTGTATTTGAATTATATTCACTAATTACACAAATATTAGAGACATGCATTATTAAGCGAGGAATGAAAATTTGATTTGTTTGGCTTTAAATTTAAAATATTGCCCGTTGAATGCATTCCGATTCCCGATGGATTGCAATTTATCCATATTTAAATTTTACACTTATTTCACTTTTATTAAAAGTTTTTCACTAAATTAAATTAAACTAAATAATGTATGTATATAAAAAATATATTTAAAACATTGTACAAAACTAAATAAATAAAATAAAACGAATTAAATAAAAAATGAAATTCTCGAGGAAGACGAATGTCCTTCTTCTTCTTCGAGCATCAACGACCGACCATAATGTTAGTGTGCAAGAACTACATACATACAAATAATAAATAAGCTAATGGTGCTACCACATATCATCATGCGATGCAATCATCCCCCTAATCGAATTTCCGACTACTCAAATAAAAAATGCGTAAATGGTTTCCAAGAAAAAACTGGCAACAAAATTAAGAAAAAAACTTAACAACTTGAAAATCGTTCACAGTAAACCTTATAAATAATACTAAATCTAATTCTTCCTGAAATAAAGCGATAAATTAGTATACATATTTCTGTACATCACCATAATTGCAGATTTTGACCCGTTTGTTACCATCACCACGTGGTACCAAATGCACATCTTACTGTTAAGCGATAACTTTACGCTTTTCATCAATAAATCAATATCGTCGTAAATGATACGAAATAAGTACTTCCCCACTGTATTTCCAGAACAATATTTAGCTAAACTTCTATAGAGCAATTGAGTTCACTTGCATGCGAGATTTCATCTTGCATAAAAAATTAAGTACTATGAAAAATTATTTCCCTCACTGTATTTTTATTTTGATGTTTTTTTTATTGTTTTTACCGTAGACCCTAGTACTCTCATATAAATTTTTACGGATACAAGCCGGCCACTTTTAATTAGCTTGTAATACATTTTATTCGCAGGTAAAATGGTTGATGGCTGGAAAAGCACAATGGGTCGAAAGGCCGAAAGAGTACAAAGGCCGAATATCGAATAGTGGAAAGGGTCCAATGGCCGAATATCGAAAGGCCGAATGTCGAAAGGCCAAACGCCGAAAGACTGAATTAGTTGGAAGGCCGAATGTCGGAAGGCCGAATGTCGAATGGCCGACTGCCGAATGGCCGAGTGTGTCGAAAGGCCGAATGTCTAAAGGCCTATTTTATTGAAATCAATATAAACCATTGAATTTATTTCGTAATTAAAATGATTTAAATAAATTGAAATTACGTGCTAATAAATCCTGTGTATGTAGCAAATAATTGTGATCAAATTTTATAGGAACTAGCTATACACTCAAAAAAAAAAATGGAGGTGTGGTCAACACACGACTTTCTTTTACGAACAGCGAATTTTGAAAAACTTTTATAATTCAAATTTCCCGCAAACTTAATTAAGATTGTTTTTATTATTTCATGTTTTCTGTAAATTGTATATTTTTGAAATATTTGCAAAATAAATTTTCTGTTTTACGGAATCTGGGAGCTGGGAGCTGGGACCCCAAAATTTATGTAAAAAGTTTAAACATGAAGTTGCAGTTTGATTGCTTAAACCATTTGGATTACAAATTGACAGTCATATGTATATACCAACAGACACCACTTCAAAACTCAATTTTTTGAACTCCTTAGTACACACGTAAAAGAAATAAAAGGTGATATTTATGAATTTAAATTTTTTCTTTTAATTTTTTGGAATTTGTATTAGTGATTTTTTGTAAATCTTATACTTTTTAAAATATGTGCAAAACACATTTTCGGACCGAGAGTGGCCACTTCCGGTTGACCGATTTGGCAATTTAACATACATGTAGGCTAAATATTTTTATAACATACAGTACGTCACTGAAGTGTGCAAATTAATTATAATTAGCATAATTGGGCTAATACACACAATAATTAAAATGACAAATGCAAGAACTGCTGTAACTCCCTGTAAAAAAGTGTGGGGGGGGGGGGGCAGGAGTTGCGAAATATTTTTGCAATTATAAAACGATATATATACTTAAGTATTACAAACCCTAATAAGTCGTTAAAAAAGTTAAGAAACATGAAAAAATGATCCACATTCAATTATGTAATATTTGCATTAAAAACCGGAAGTATGTCACTGTAGTGTGCAAATTAATTATAATTAGCATAATTAGGCTATATATACACATATATTTATGTGTTGGCAAAACAATATTTAATTTTTTTTTTATAAAATTTTTAAATTTTTTTTAAATTTTTTTTTTTAATTTTTAATTTTAATTTTTTTAATTTTTAATTTGTTTATTTTTATTTTTTTTTTGATTTTTGGAAACATTTTGTATTAGTAATTTTTTGTAAACCTTATACTTTTTAAGATATTTGCAAAACAAATTTTCTGGCCCAAGGGAGTGGCCACTTCCGGTGGACCGATTTGAAGTAAAATTCACTGGGACCTCCCAATTTATCCAAAAAGCTTAAATCTGAAGTTTCAGTTCGATTGGTTAAGCCATCTGGGCTGTAGAGAGGACACAGACCGACAGACAGACGGACTGACAGACAGACATCATTTCGAAACCCACTTTTTCGGACTCAGGGGACCTCAAAACAGATAAATCTTCAATAATCTCAAGGTCGAAAATTTTCATGATTACTATACTTTATTTTACTTACGTAAAAGAAAGTAAAATGTTGTAATTTTACGTTTATTATAAATGGCAATTGGATGCCATTTATAAAGTGGGTAAATTTACATTAGTGCTGTAATTATTAAAATTACATTAAATGTCGTAATTTATAAATACACCAAAATTCGTATAATTTCGCGGAAATCTGTGTAAGTTTTACTTAGTATTTTGTGTATAATTGTGTTTAAAAGTGTAAATTTACATATAAAATGTTAATATGACCCTGAAAAATTACAACCAATCATGTACATTTACACAAATAAATATGCTAATTTCCACTATAAGTTGGAATACAACACAACAGTTGTGTAATTTTTACTCATCCGTCACATACAATTTGATTTCAAAATACAACTAAACGTGTAAATTTAGCAGATTCGCAGATTTTCACTTTTAAAATCCTACTTTATAGTATTTTTTTAGGATTTTCATGCACTGATCTTTTCATAATGTACATTCTTATAATTTTTATGGATTTTTTTTTTTATTAAATTGAATAAGTGCAAACTTTCTGCAAATATCGGAAAATGTGTTGTTGGTTGGAAATGTACTAGAGTTTAAAAAAAAGTATACTGGCGTATATTGAAAGACGATGGCAGTTTGAAAATGCTGCAATTGCCAGTTACATATGCCAGTATTTACGAACGACATAAGATCGAAGGACACACAAAGAGGGCTACTTAGATTTATTCGAATGGTCCGAAGCCTCCCAATGCAGAGTGTTGCCACTGGCTGGAATTTGGGTGGATGGATGATCTTAAACAATGAAGCTGCATACATATTTTTAATTTTTAACATGTATTGTAAACCACTTCATCAAACACAATCTATTATGAATGCTCCTGCTCAAAATAGATTGTGTAAATATGGTGGCCTCTAAGCAAAATTTATGTAGATAGGCAAATAAAGACAATTTTTTTGTACTTACCGCTTGATAACCGCTTGACTTACTTTTGAAATATTACAAGCAGATCAAGATAGTTCTAGAGTGAATTTCCTCTGAATTGGAAAATAAAATAAAAGTTGTATTTTATAATAATGGCTTAATTTCATATACCAATAGGTAACAATACCATAACAATATTAATTAAATTATAATTTTTTAAAAGTAAAATAATAATTCATATGCTATTTATGTACTTTTCAAACATTACATGCTAATTCTCTAGGCTTTGTAATTTTAATATTAGATTATTAATTTTTGAAAAGTTATTCATATGCTTCTTCGCACCTCTAACATTACACGAGTAATGCTGTAGATAATATCGCACCAAAAATTCCATTGTCTGTGAAATAGACTTTGGGTATAACAAATTAAAATTATAATAAAAAGCTATGATATAATTATAGCAAAGAGATTTATAAAATTTTCGTTTTCAAAATTTCCTATTAATTCTTGCTCAATATAGATGTAGCAAGTTGTTCCATCATCTGCCATAGAATTGTCTGAAAAGTAGTTAAAATTATCAACTATGTTTATAAAACGTTAGTTTTATTAAGTTTTAATTTAATAAAAATAATTAATTTATGGTTTATAAACTTATTTTATTTTATATTTTTACCCTACGTTTCGGTGGTATAGCCCACCATCCATCTTCAGGGATATAAATGTTTTGAATTTTTTTCGAAAAATAATTGTTCAATTTTTTACAACTGAGCTAAAGTAATTAAGTTTTTAGCAAATTTATATAATACAAAAATGTGAAATAAAAAATACAATAAATTTAAAAACCAAAAAATAATTAAGTTATCTTAATAGTTAAGTGTATTAATTTGACTCGTATGCTTACTTAATATTCCCAGCCAAGGAGTATTGGTTGGACACGCCTGTTTAATATTTTCTAATGTTGTACCAAACTGTAAAAAATATGATCATAATCAAGAATCAATATTCGTTAAACATTTTAAAAATACTAAACAATTACATCAAACACGTTGTACAAAAATGAATAATCTTCATTAAAGTATAAAAATACACATTTTATAATTTCCATACTTGTAAAATCAGTTTTTCCTTTTCGAAATTCAGAAATATTATGTTTATTTGTTCACAATGTTTTTCTTCATATTAAATGTTTCTTCCAAAGTTGATACATCAAAGTTCATTAATTGCTGGAAATGTTGGTGTAGCATATCCTTTTCGAACAAGAACGGTCATTCCTTTTTAATATCTAAGATACTTGGAATATTTTTGCGGTTATTTAAATATTTCCGTTGCACAGCAAAGCAGTCCTTCATCATTTTTTGGATATTATCTCGGTCAACCGATTTCCGTTCATGTTTATACATATAACGTTTGTAATGTAATTTGCTTTGTTTTCATGGTCTCGATTGTTTCACCGCATGGTGCATTTTGTGGTTGCCAATTAGCGCAAGTTTCTTTTAAAATGTTGGCCTTTTTCCGTTCATTAACTGGCACATTTACTTCTAGATCAGTCAGCGGTCTTTTAGGTGATCGATTTAGAAACCCGTTTCTGTTCTTCATTATTGTTATTAATGGCATTGGAACACTCGAAATAAGTATATTATCCTTGTCTCTTTGAAATAGAGAATCTGGGTATTTCAACGCAGCTTTTTGAGCCACCGTTCGTATAATGGACATCGGAATAAACAAAGAAATGAACCTCAGCTCATCAACCAGAATGTTGGCCAAACAATTTAATCTTTTACCAAGACACTGTTTATTATTCAACATTGACATGATATCAGGCGGAATTTTTTGCCATGGAATAATGAAATTGGAGAACAGTAAGGCGCAATGCGAATTTTGTGAAGACGATGTTAAAGCTGATCCTGAACTAGACATACTAAGTGTGTCATCCAAAGCATTATTTGTAACGGTAGCACCAGAAATATCATTTGTAGTCACATCGGCGTCGATTTCATTTACTCCCTCGTTTTCTATGATAATGTTGTTTGGGATACTTATGAATCCATTCATTTCATGTAAGTTCGGTGTTCATTGATCCGTACTGAACGTGATCATTTCGTTGTTATTGATAGTGCTTGTTGATGGATAATCCAAAGATAATTGTGGTATCCAAGGCTGATCGTCTTCAAGGATCATAAAAATGCTCTTTTGTTCTTATCTTCGCATATTTCTGTGCCGTCTGATTCTAATGCAATTTTAGTGCCGTTTAAACCAAAATTATTAGCTGTAATAAAATAAAATGTTGTAGATAAATAAGAAAATTTCGTGGTGCTCGGTTTCGTAAAATTCATTATCGCAACTAACGCAAATCTAATGAAATAGATAATTATCATAAAAAAATTAACTATGTTTAAATATTTATTAGGCTTCATTGATAAAACTAATTTTCACAATAAAGTTAAATCTTTCCATGTAAATAAACCCTGTTTATGTGTAATAAGTTTTTATTCATATTAAGAACCGATTACACGCAAAACGTAGAACGTGCGTTACCAGCGATTAGGGTGATTTTTATGAAACCTGACAGAAAGCTATTATAGTATTTTGGAATTGTAATTTACCTCTTTTAACTGCGTTTTCGATGGATGGTATTGTAAAAAATGTTTTTTTCTGCGAGTTCTATTGTAGCTCCAAAGTTTTATTGAATATTCCTTATCCATTTTTGCGATATAAACAAATTCAAGTCTACCGGCAAACTTATTTTTAAAAATTTAATTTGTGTAATATCTTAAAACTAGATTCAAACCTTTAAACTAAATTAGTCTTAAAATGTTACCATAATACAAGAGTTATTAAAATTAAGATACTTGAAAGATTGATAACTTCTAAAATATACTATAATTTTTAAATTATTTGAAATGACATATTATCCTTTAAATGACATCCATCCTCATTACAGCTTTCATAAAGAATGATAGATTCATTATACCACATTTTTATTGATTTACCATAAAAAATAGCTTTCGCATATGACCGATTTAAAAATATCGCCTTGACATTTATTAATTCAATAATTCCTAACTCGTCACAATTAACTAATACAAAACTATTTTCTTTGTAAATTAAATTGAGATAACTAATTTTTTTCGTTACAAAGCAAAATTCTTTAGGAAAATTGACATTAAACATAGATGGTAACAAATCTTCTACTTTATGAGATATAATATTACATTGAAACCTATCTTCGAATAAAGCAGCTTGCAATAATTGTTGATTTTTAGCAAGGGTAAAAGTAATATTTTTAAAATTTCGAGCCGATCTTTCTATTGTTTTAAAATATTTATTTTTTTGCTCAAAACTCATAGTCCATAAATTTTTAAGTGGTCCAAACTTTTGTATTAATTCAGGGTAATGACAAATATAGTGATGCTTTGGCCGGAGCTTTATTAAAGGAAAGCTGTCTTTTCTATATTCATAATAAAGATCAATAGTGTAAGATAATAAAGCAATTTGACTGGTAGATATTTCAGGCGCACAAATTAAACGACACATTTCAATCATAGTTGAAAGAAATTTCCAAACAACATCAGTGTAATCAGTTACGTTTTTTAATAAAACTAATGGCAACAACATTAAAATATCGTAAACCTCATCAGCTTTCCCTGGAATTTTTACCATATTTGATTCAAGTTTTGGAAAAGATGACGAAAGTTGAAATTCCTTTCTTAAGGATGCAAACCCTAGATTGATAGCATCCAAAGAAATTATTTTAATATTTGTGAAATGTAGCAAAATATAAATTAAATCGTACGGTATAACGCCTTCAAACAGGTCATGTGCTATGCAAGGAGGGAGTCCTGGTATACATACTTGAAAATGTTGAAGTTGATTAAAAACTGATTCTGATTTGACTCCATTGACTCATTTCCTACTATGCTTGCTACATCTTGCGAATGACTCGGCACGGTTCGAGTTTCAACTGGCTTCAAATTATAGTTTATCAACTTATCTCTAGTATAGTAGCACCACCGACAAATAAATTGTGATTTACTGAAATTTTCTACAAAGCCCCCTATTTGGTGGCTACCTAGGTTATCGCCGCAAATGGCATACAAACTTCCAAATAATTGTTTAGGTATTTTGGAAAAACTATCATAAACCTTAACACCCTCTTTTTCTAATAAAATTAGATCATCTAATAAAGGCTCTAGAATTTTGTTAAAACCAAATTTTTTAATGTGTCTCTTTACATATTAGAACTAATTGTATATTATGAACTTGCGATCGATACTTAACATTTAGATTGCCTATTAACATATAAATGCCAATTAATTTATGTTTCTTTTTTGATGAGCCCAAAGGATTACAATTCTCAAAGGCATCTTGAAAAAGTATGATCTCAATGTTATTATTCTTCCAAAAATTATTTGTTTTATACAATGTACCATCGGTATAATCCATAAAAACGTTTCGTTTTGTTGGTTTAATTTTTTGAAATAGGTGGAAAAATTCAGAATCTAACAATAATGATTTGACAGTTTCTACTATAGAGACATAGTGATAATAACAAAGGTTATAATAATTATCCATTCCTAATAAAATTTTTTGCGGCCTAACGTACGATGACTTATTTGACATGTGCTCTTCACGTTTATATGTGGAACTAAAACTTCCAAGGTCTTCTAAAAACTTTTCGATTAATTCCTTATTTAAATTCGGCGTATTGACTATTGTAAAAATTTCTTGATAAATGAACTGTAATGCAACGTCTTGTACCCTAAATTTAAATTTAATTTTGGTAAATAAATTTTCAAACACGTTTTTTTCCAGCAAATGCATATTGTTCGAACTAATATTTTTAAATGAAGAAACAATTTCACTATTTGCAACCGTTTCTGTACTATTGTTTGAAGCCAAATCTTCAGAAATGACACAGTTCTGGTTCTCTAAATTTTTTTTGTACCAGTTTCACTACTAACGCTATTATGTTTTCGATACGAATGAGAATGAAATGAAGAAATATTTGAAAATGTTTTCAAACAAGAAGGGATTGAACACTGTATTGCGCGATTGACATAACTGCGGGTATTTTTGGTTATTTTTCTCCTAATTCTATTTTTTTGAGGATGGCTTCAAACACAATGAGATTGGAAAGTTCTATATATTGAAAATATTTTGTTGCAATTTTGTTCTAAGCAAATAAATTGCATATTATTTTTACACCTGTGTGTGAATAAATGTGTGTTATACTCTTGGATAAAACTAAAACATAACCTACACATGTTGCACTTAAACATTATTAGGATTATATTAGAATTAATGAACTTACTTTAAACACTTAAAAACTATGATAAAAGAGTATTTTAACTAACTTTTTACTTAAATTTATTGCAACTTATTGCACTTAAAAAATTGTTGTACGTGACCACCTAAAAATGATAAAAACAAAAATTAGTCCATTTATGTATTTTGAAAATCAATTTTTACACTAACTTAATCAAATAAAACACTTACAATTTAAATAGTTAGAAACACTTTTGCATACAAGACACTAATTTACTATTAAAATATCAAAATAAAATATAATTATAACCGTTACTTTTAACCAATTTTTTTTAACGCCGCAATAACACGACTTGTTTTACCAAAAAACGCAATTAAAATGAATCCGAAAGTATAAAGGATTTGGTTATTTTACATCATGCGATCAAATTTACATCGTTTGTCGTAATTTATACATACTAATGCAGAAATTCACATAGTTGTGTATAAATCTTACACCATGTACTGAAATTTACTGCTTTGTAAATATTATTTATACATTTTACTAGTAAATAAATTCAATTTAGTGTAATTAAACATATTTGTATGCACAATATTTTGGGTACATCTTATTGGTTGATTTTCATGTATAAGCGTAAATTCAGATAAAAAATTATGTAAAAACACGATAATTATCAAGGTAATTTTACGACTAGCATTTCCTATTTTTTAGAGTGATATGTGTCTTTTTTTCTGTATTTTTTGTTTGTTTATTGCTATTTGTTGTATCGCGTATCGGTTACATTTGTTGTATGTTTTGTTATAATAACTGTATGTTTATTTCTTTTGTTTGTTTCTTTTGTGGGAAAATATTATTTCTGAGCAGAATTTGCCGCCTGTTTTAATAATTAAATTATATAATAAAAAAAATCTCGTTGAAACTGTTGTTGAATTATGTGATTAAATTATTAAATATTCTTTAATAGGAATTACGGAATAATTATAAGAAAAATCGTATATTACTTTATAAGTTGAGCAATTTAATTTATAGCATATTCTTGTCATGAAAATACGGCCTTTCGACCCAATCGGCCCTTGCACATTGGGGCCTGCCGACTAATGTGGCCTTACGACGTTCGGCCTTTCGGCATTCGGTCTCCCGACATTCGGTCTTTCAACATGAAATGTAATAAACTACGCCATAATTGGCTAATTCGCGTATTAATTAGATGACATTTCAAATCACTACATTTGCCTGAAAAAAAGAATCCAGGAAATTTAAAATCCAGAATAGTTGAAAAGTTAAAATGCAGAAAAATAAAATCCCGAAAAATAATCTCGAAATTACCGGAAAAGCAATCCAGAAAAAAATTCAAAAAAAATATTTTGTTTAAAATAAATGAAAAAAATTAAATTTTCTATAGGCATTTTTAAACTTTTGACATCACTTGAAACATTTATGGTATACATCGATCAGTAGAAGCGATACGACCGATACAATTCCTTTGATCTGTGTCTGAAAGGTGTAACAACCGCTTGTGGTTGTTATTTTGTAATTTATTCAAATCTGTAATTGCTGCTGAAAATTCAAAAGATGATGCATGTGTCCCCTTCCCCTTGACTCTCGGACCCTTCTGAAAACGTGTAAAGTTATAGGAACAGTAAGCCCTGTTGACCCTGGCGATTATTGGCATTTTGGGATTGAAAGAAATTTGAATGCTTTATATTCTAATGATTGGCCAAAAGAGTTAAGCATTTTTTTCAATATTGATGGACTTCCGCTAAGCAAAAGCTCAAAAAACCAATTTTGGCCCATTTTAGGTCTAGTCCCTAGTATAAATAAAACACCATTCGTTATAGGCGTATTTAAAGGTAATTCTAAGCCAAAAAGCTGCCATTTATATTTGGAAATGTTTATATGTGAATTGAACTATCTTTTGGTGAAAGGCATAATAATAAACGTTATTAGATACGAAATTAAAGTTGCTGGATTTGTATGCGATGTACCGGCAAAAGCGTACATCACCTCTACTAAAGGCCACAACGCGTATTTTGGCTGTGAATATTGTGAAATTGAGGGAAATTATTGCCATAAAAATCACCGTATGGGATACCCAACTCGCGCTGGTAATTTTAAAAGCGATCTATCGTTTAGAAACCGGAGTCAGTCCTCTTGAGAGCCTACCGATAGATATGATTCGAAGCTTTCCTCAAGACTATATGCACGGAATTTGTCTGGGAGTTGTGAAAAAAACTATACTTAGTTGGATGATCGATTCAATTTTAAAGCTAGACAACCATCTGCACAAATAAGCATAATATCCCAACGTTTGTTAAAGTATAAATCTACGCAGCCAAGTGAGTTTAATAGAAAATTCAGGTCTTTGGAAGAGATTTCCTATTGGAAGGCAACAGAATTTCGCAGCTTTTTATTGTACGCTGTCCCATTTGCTCTGCAAGGCATTGTTACTGAAGCAGTTTACAAACACATGCTTTCATTCCATTGCGCCACAATTTTGGTGTTACATGAAAAATATTCTAAGAATTGGACAGTAGCTAAACTTCTTTTTGAATTTTTTGTAGAGGAATATTCGGTAATCTATGAAGCAAATTCCATCTCCCACAATGTCCATAATTTACTGCACTTACACGATGCTGTAGTCCGATTTGGCCCACTTGATAATTTCAGTGCTTTCAGTTTTGAAAATAAACTGGGAGTGCTAAAGAATTTGTTAAGATCTGGCTATAAACCCTTAGAACAGTTAGCAAAGCGCATTTCTGAGCAAATGCAAGCTCCCATTAAAATTAACGTCGTAAATAAAACTAATTCATCCTTATCCTTGAAGAAACAAATTGTTAATTCTAACAGTTATAAAGAAATATTATTTTTGAAGATTTTTTATTAAACGATACATTTTCCAATAAATGGTTTCTATCAATTGATAAAGAGATAGTCGCAATGGAATACGCTGTATCTGCCAGTGACAGAGTTCAAATTGATGGGAAAAAATTGAAGAATAAGTTCGATTTTTACGAGCAACCTTTAAAATCTTCTCTTCTTGACATATACAAATCAGATTTGGAATTTGATTCTCCTAGGTTTTGGCCAGTTAAGAGCATTAAATGTAAAATGTTCTCGTTGCAAATAAGTGACAATACCTATGCCTTTTGTCCTCTGATACTATGCAATAACTAAAAATATTACATATTAAAATATTGCTGTTATTTATTTTAATAAGACTAAAAAAAAAATATAATCTCAATTTATAAAGTTTAATCGTATAAGCTGCGGGACATAAACCATTTAAAAAATGTTTTGTGTTGTGGAGACTATAGAAGACAATGAAAAAAACTCTATGGCGGTACCCAAATGTTGGGTAAAAAATCAACAACTGTACTATCCTCTGCAAAGCCGAGAAGTATCGGGCGCCCGTAGAAAAATGATTTCACCAAAATCTGATTGGTTGACGATGCCCTGCAGAATTTTAAGCGACAATATTGGTAATTTAAATATGTCATAACTACATACATGTCATTTACTACATTTACTTATTATTTGATTATTTTTTTATTTTAGATTCCCTCCAAAATGCTCTAGGGCAAGAGCGGGAGTTTACATTATTATCTTGTAGTGAGAATGAGAGCGAAAATTCAACGGCGAACAAGCACCACAAATTTCCGGACGTGAATTCTTTGTTTATAGAAAATGATGGGCAGGAACCAGTCCCACAGAATAATCAAGATCCATTTAACAATTCGTGTGCTAGTATTGCATTTAGCACACTCGAAATTATACCACCCTGCACTAATTTTGTTGTAGATATGAATTTCAAATTCATCTCAATCCGCCAGTGTTATTTTTGGCTTACATTTCAAATTAATTGTATCTCACAACGCCGGTGTTGTTATCGACAGTAACAATACTGTAGTACAGAAACAATTTTTGTAATTTATGTTTACTTCAACATAGCCAATTATTAATGTATTTATATCTAGAATAACAACATTGGTGTAAATACAAATACAATTTTGAATTTACTCGTCCATCTTGGATAGCACTGGCGTATTAAGGTGGGATTTTTCGTATATGCTAATTACAATGCTGGCACACAATGAAGTAATGCATTCTAACATTGCTATTTGCTTGTAATATTATTACAAAGAAAAGGTATTTTCTGACGAAAGTCAGAGAAGAGAAGAACAACGCATTTTCGAAGAAAATTTATGCTGTATAGTGAGTGCATCATATTACATATTCTAGAACACATTCTAGAACAACGCATTTTCGAAGAAAATTTATGCTGTAAATTGCATATTTTACAACAAAACAACATATTTGTCAACAAAATTTAATTTCCATCTTTAATCGACGCATGTCTAAAGAATATCCACACGGCATTGACGTCATCAGAATATTACATCAATTTGCATCGACAATTAGTCGAATTAACAGGTGAAATTGATTGATAATTATTGTAATACATATTTAATTTAATTAGTTTATTGGTATATTAAATTAATATTTTAGATTTAAGTTTAAATATTGTATCTCATAAGATTTGTAAGTGTGTTCCTTTTAAAACATTTCAGACATTACAAAGTGTAGAAAATCGATAGGCGGGTTAAATGGCCGTGTCACATATTTTCAAAATTTATTGGATTCTGAAACCCTATTCTCCGAGGGGGAGTACGAATCAATGCTAGACCGTATTAAGACACTATATGTCAAATTTGATGATGCCCTGTCAAATCTAGAAGATCTGGAACCGGTGGAGTTTGACAGTTCGGCCCGGAATGATTTCGAAGCACGTTGCAGATCTGTTGAAACTCGTGTGAGAAATAAATTGCGTGAATTTTCTACAAATAAATCTCATTTACAGAGCGTCAATAATTCAGCAACAGACCTGACAATCGTCAAACCATTTTCAATACCACTTCCAGAGATACCATTGCCAAAGTTTGATGGCTCGTTTTTGTCATGGATCGAATTTTGAGAAATATACTTGCAACGAATACACAGGGATTGTAGGTTAGATTCTATTTTAAAATTCACTTATTTACGGGAATGTTTGCAGGGTGGTTCTGCCTATCATTTTATCGAAGGAATTCCGAGTTCGGAGCGGAATTACGAACAAGTTTGGTCTTCAATTTTCAAACACTATGAAAATGAACCGCGGATCAAGACATTGCATATGCAACTGCTTTATGAGTTGAAACCCGTACGAAAAGAAAATAGTGCGGTTGAATTGAAACATTTTATTGATTCGTTTTGGAAACAATACAATGCTCTAAAGGCATTGAATGCCCCCGTTGAGCATTGGGATTTGTTTCTGGTGTATCATGTGTCACAATTAATTGATCCAGCATCACGTCACCAAGTTGAAATCAAACGGCCGTTGGACAAGGATCCAACGATAAATGAGATAATGGAAATTTTAGCCAGTAGAGCTCGTATTTTGGAAGCAATGACCTCAATAAAAAGTATAAGTTCTCAGACCAACGTAGGCAAATCACAAAAGTCGACACAGTCCATGGTAACCAACGTGGGAAATTCAATCAAATGTTTGTATTGTAAAGCTGATCACAATATTTACAAGTGTGAGAAATTTACCTTGCTGCCATGGAAGGGGAAGAGTAATTGGGTACACGATAAAAAACTTTGTCCAAATTGTTTTGGTACGCACCATATAACTGATTGTAAATCCAAGTTCACGTGTCATAAATGCAAACGGAGACATCACACTCTATTACATATTCAGGCCAGTTCAGGCCCAGTTCAGGTTTTGGATCAGTTGGTATCCTCTAAGTGTCAGGGCGGTGGTCAGGTTCAAAGTTAAGAGGCGGTTAGTGCCACTCCAAAACATACGCATGAAGTAGATCCTTCTATTATGTCAAGCACATCTAAAGTTATGGGATGTAACTCAAACATTGTTGCTAGTTGTATGGACTCGATTAGTTCTTTTCATTCATCCACATATCAGGTACTTCTTTCAACTGTTCTCCTTTGGGTAGAGAGTTCTTCTGGTGTTCGATTGCAGGTTCGCGCATTATTGAATTCAGGGTCGCAATCGAATTTCGTGACCGAAAATATATGTCAGAAATTACAAGCCAATAAAACGATGATTCATTTACCAGTTACTGGAATCAATCAGAAGGTTACTGAGGTCAAACATAAAGTGGATTTGTCTGTGGAATCCCGTTTTCAAAATTATAAACAACATCTTGATTTTTTGGTTCTATCCAAAATTACTGGTGATTTGCCATTATATCCCGTTAATTTTAATTCTGATCAACTTCCCAGTTCTATAAAATTAGCCGATCCCAAATTCCACAAGCCTGGTAGAATTGATATGTTGCTTGGTGCCGAGATTTGTTGTGATATTTTTACTGGAGAAAAAATTGAAATTTGTCAAGAATTGCCACCGTTCCAAGCGTCAGTCTTTGGATACGTAATTTGTGGGAAGATTAAAGGTACGTCTGTAGTACCATCGGTTTCATTATTTTGCTGTAGTGTTGAGGAGGTGCGGAAGGAGGTGCAAAAGTTTTATGTCATTGAAGATATAAAGCCACGAAATAACTTTTCTCTTGAAGAGAAAGCCTGCGAAAACCATTACGTTGCAAATGTTAGGCGTGATGTGACTGGCAGGTACAGTGTCGCTCTTCCCATCAAATCTAATATTGCAAACATGAAAACAATCAGCAAAATGCATTAAAACAATTTCTTTATTTGGAGAGAAGATTCGCAGCCAATCCCGATTTAAAGCATTTATACTGTCAGTTCATTGATGAATACATCGCGCTGAACCACATGAGGCTTTTACCGCAATCAGTCAATGACCAGTCCTATTTCCTTCCGCACGCTGTGATGAAAGGAAATTCAACCACTACCAAACTTCGAGTGGTATTTAATGCGTCTTCAAGGTCTTTATTGGGTTCGTCATTGAACGATTGTTTGATGACGGGACCTACTATTCAGCCTGATTTGTTAACATTAATGCTCCGTTTCAGAAAATATCCAGTTGCCATAACGGCGGACATAACAAAAATGTATCGTCAAATAAACGTACATGAATCTGATCGTAGGTTTCAACAGATTTGGTGGCGTAAAAATTCAACTGATCCTCTTTCTATATACCAGCTTAACACCGTAACGTATGGTACCGCGAGTGCCCCATTTCTGGCAATCAGATCGTTGAAACAATTGGCAATTATAGACGAACATGGTAGCTTTCCGGAAGCGTCTCAGATTCTTCTTGACGATTTTTATGTCGATGATTTGTTGTCGGGTGCAGATGATGTTGCACAGGCAAAACGTTTAAAATCTGACATGTCTGCTTTACTAGCCAAAGGGGGATTTGAGATAACGAAATGGTCTTCTAATAATAAAGAAGTTGTTCCTGACCAAAAAGAATTCAACATCGGTATTCTGGGAATTCAATGGAATTGTCATGCTGACAGTATTCATATTTCTTTAATCAAGGACCGTACCGAAAGTGTCATTAAAAAACGAACCGTTTTATCAATAATTTCACAAATTTACGATCCATTATGTGGACTATGTGGCCCAGTTATATTTGTGGCAAAGATTTTCATGCAAAAACTGTGGACTGTTCCAAATTTACAGTGGGATGATGAAGTAAGTGACCCGTTCAAGTCGGAATGGCTTGAATTTTATAGTCAGTTGGACAAGCTGAATGATATAAAGGTTCCAAGGTGTATCATGAATTCACATCAAATTAAATCAATCGAACTGCATGGATTCGGGGATGCTTCTCAGTTAGGGTACGGATGTTGTATCTATGTTCGCATTTTAGATCAAAATAACCGTTATAAAGTTAATTTGTTATGTGCCAAATCGCGGGTTGCCCCGCTGAAAACTCAGACTATACCGCGGTTGGAATTGTGCGCCGCATTACTGCTAAGCCAAGTGTGTGAAAAGGTGCAGGAATCATTGAAAATAAGATTTGACAAAGTCACGTTATGGTCCGACTCCGAAATAACCCTTTTCCGTATACGATCGTCACCTTCCAAGTATGCAACGTTTGTTGCTAATCGCGTGTCTCAAATCCAAGATCTCGCTCCACCTGAAATGTGGGCTTACGTGCCATCAGAACTGAATCCTGCGGATGTGATATCCCGTGGACTTATGCCTTCGGAGTTGGAAGGTTCTGATTTGTGGTGGAATGGGCCTTCATTCCTTTCACAAGATGATGTGAGTTGGATGATTCCGAAGTTGAGGTCGATGAAAGCTGACTTTGAGGATGCGGAATGTTCAAAATCTGAAAGTCTGCTGGTTGGATTGGGAACATCAAACTGTTTCGTGGAACGTTTTTCCGATTACAATAAGTTGATTAGAATAGCCGCACTTTGTTTACGGTTTGCAAAAAATGCCAGACTGACTGTACAAAACCGTCAGTTTGAAGCTCTGTCACCCAAGGAAATTGACGATGGGTTATTGGGTATAATCAAATTTATTCAAAGTCAGAATTATGCTCAAGAAATCAAACAACTACGATCCACCAGATTAGTTCAGAAACAAAGCTCGATTTGTAAATTAAACCCGTTTATTGATACAATTGGCATCCTTCGCGTTGGTGGCCGGTTAGGAAATTCGATTCTATCACATGATCAAAAATATCCTATTTTATTACCATCAAACAACCCATTTACATGTTTATTAGTTCGTAGGGAACACGTAAGGAATTTACACCTTGGACCACAAGCATTACATTGCACGTTGCGTCAGAGATTTTGGATTATCGGTGGGCGAGGATTGTGCCGTAGTGTCGTGCATAACTGTGTTTTGTGTTTCAGAACCAAGCCCAGTTCAATTCAGCAAATAATGGGCCAACTTCCCGCGGAACGCGTGAAGCCATCTCGAGCATTTGAAAATGTAGGAATCGATTTCTGTGGTCCCTTTGCCATTTCGTATAAAATACGATCAAAGGTTATGTCTAAAGCTTACATCGCTGTTTTCATATGTTTTGCTACTAAGGCAACTCATTTCGAAGTTGTCTCTGATCTGACAACAAATGGGTTTCTGGCGGCCCTCAGACGTTTTGTATCGAGAAGAGGACGTCCGTCCAATATATTTAGCGATAATGTGACCAATTTTGTTGGATCACAATCAGAATTACGAGAACTGTAGAAATTATTTGAAACCGAACTCCATCACCATGAGGTGTTGAAATTTTGTGCTGAAGAAGGCATCCAATGGAACACAATTCCTCCTAGATCTCCACACTTCGGTGGATTGTGGGAGGCGGCCGTCAAAAGTGCCAAGTTTCATTTGAAATGGATCATTTCATATCACTGTACTTTTGAAGAGCTAAATACGCTGATTATTCAAGTTGAGGGATGCCTTAATTCAAGACCTCTCACGCCGCTGTCCAATGATCCCACAGATTTGACCGCATTGACGCCGGGGCACTTTTTAATTGGATGTCCTCTCAATTCTTTACCGGAACCTTCGCTTTTGCATTTGGATTTTAATCGCTTGGCTAGATATCAAAGGTTACAGTATTCACTACAGCAGTTTTGGCAACGCTGGTCAAGGGAGTATCTGGGTGAATTACAACAGCGCACCAAATGGGCAGTTCGTGCATCGAATGTGTAGATCGGAAATTTAGTTCTTCTAAAAGAAGATAATTTGCCCCCAATGAAATGGGTTATGGGACGTATTGTTCGGGTCAATCCCGGGTCGGATGGGTTTGTTCGTGTCGTGACGGTAAAAACGTCAACGGGTGAATTTAAACGGGCTATTACCAGAATTTGTGTCTTGCCCGTTGAAACGAATTCGGAAAGTGTTGATTTAAGTTCAGAGACATTATTGCCTGCTGAAGGTTGTATGTAAAGCTGGAAATGTTTCAAGTTACATTCGACGCGTTTTAAGTTTTTTTTTTTGTATCATTATAGTGTGTCATCGAATTTACGCTTTGTATTGTTATTTATATTTAGTGAACACCGTTTAAATATTGTTTTCTTTACATTAAATATTTGAAATGTATATCATTAATTGAATTAAAAAAAAAAATCTATTAAAATTAAAATAGTATAATAAGTTAAATTGTAATTGTAAGTTTCATTGTAATCATCATCATTGTCAGAAGATTTAGTGTAATCTGATTTGATGTAACGTTACCTTGCTAATTTATATAAGTTTTTTGAAACTGGATGTTCCAAGGTGGCCGGAATGTTGAATCTTTGTATAGCATATTAAAATTTCTTATGAGATTTTGTTAGTTTTCGGTAAACTGCACAATTGTGAATCGGTATTATAAATCTAGTACTATTTTGTTATAAAGAAGGTTCAACAGAGACGGCATGTTGAAATAAGAAGAGAGGGAAGATAAAAATTTTCCATTCGTTAGTTTAGTTTTTGTTATATTGCGAAAAGAGTCGCATGTGTTCTTTTTTGGTAAAATAAATTTTATACGTTGTCAGACCTGTTAGGTCACAAAGAAATAAAAATAATAAAAAAGGCGAGAAGGTGTTTTATTAAAATACCATAAAAGGAAAAAGAATTTACAGTCCATTAATACACAAACACCTTTTTTAATTCATTTTGGAAATGAATTAAGATGTTAATTATAAAATGAAACAAAAAGTGAAAATGTACTAATATCTATTATATTTATGTTATTATCATTATGTATGCGTGTTGAATGAATATGGTTTATTCTCTGATGATAATAAAAAGAAGGAAAATGGAAATAACAGTCATATAATATTATAAACGCGAATAACCAAGTATCAGGAATTAAAGTACTGTACTGAAAAGCAGAAGTCGCTTATGTGCATTTTAGTAGTTTTGAGAAAATGAAGGTTAAAGTTTTAAAATCAAATGTAAATACACTGAGAGTATTAAACGTATTACCTCATAACTTTTTTATTTTTTACCCGATTTTCACCAACATTTGATACAATCTAAATAGTAGACAAATTTAATTATTTATGTTAAATTTAGAAAAACCGCTTTAAGTCACTTAAGCGACTTTTGCTTTTAAGTACAGGTTTACGTTTCATTATTCCTTAATGAAAATAAGCACTGATCATGAGCGATTTTCATTCGTTTTTAAAATATGTAAAAATTAAACAAAAAAGTTAACAAATCAGGCCTTCATTAATGAAAACAAGCACTGATCATGAGTGACTCCAATTCGTTTCCAAAATATGTAAAAAATTAAGCAGAAAATTAAAAATTAATTAACTTTTAATTAGTTAACAAATTAATTAATTTTTTACATATTTCAAAGCCGAATTAAAATCGCTCATGATCAGTGTTTACTTTCATTAATGAAAACATAAAAACCTAATTAAGTTAACTTTTTTATTTCTTTTTTATTTAATTTTTTTTAACGCATTTTTAATTCATTTTATAAAATGAATTAAAAAAGGCCCTTTTCTAATTCAGAAAATATCTTTTCTCAGACAGCATGATTTCGAATATTTCACAAAAAACAATAGAAAAAAGAAATCCAATGAAACGTAAATATAAAACAATTTTTTACTAGAGACGCATTTAAATTATGTTAGTATTAATTTTGTAACAAGGTGAATTTAGTACATTTTCTTCTAAACACGCATTTCTGATTTTTGTTAAAAAAAAAATTACGATTTATGTTTAAAAAAAGTAGGAAACCCATTACAGGATGTAATCGCATTACCGGCATCTCAACAATTCCGTCTATATAATATCTACATATACCATTAAGGCCGGTGTTCACAACCATCACGTCAAAAAACTTAAAATAAAACAATTACATCTTCCAACAAGTTTATTCAAGACGAAAAATACATCAGCAGACCAGGATTTATATTACCTAAAATAGAAATATATAGTTATTACTATAATAGTTTAATATACTTACCATTTCATTAACTTTTGGATACATTTAATTTATTCCGAATCTCTTTAATTTTACTTTTGTCAAAACATTTTCATTGTTTTTAATTTTGTCATCAACACATTTGTACAACACAATTTTCTGTCAATTCACTAACAATAAATAATGTATGTACTAGATTATACCAATTAGTTATGTACCACAGAGAATGCGATCATTGCATATTTGTTATAATTAAGACATTTTTATTATAATTAATTTAAATGAACCGCTTTTTTTCAAAAGTTAGTTGTATAACAGTATGGATACCAAATATTATGATTTATAGTTGTCGACTTATTGTGTATTGTGAATTTATAAGCCAAAGTGTACAGACCGAAATTGAATTAAAGATTAAAAATAAATATTTGATAGAATTTATAATAATTCTGGTGGTTTTCTTTAGTTCAAGTGAAAATTCTAAAATTATAAGAAATATATACAGTCCATTTTATACATATATTCGCGGGAATCATTGCACAAGCATACGACATTTTGCAACAAAAGTCGTCATTAACAATACTTATTGGCTTGTGTCCCGCCAGCCGGTACACATTGAGAAGGAGCGTCGAGAACGATTTTTCGGTTAAAATAATAAAAAGCGTTTGTTTTTAATTAACGATAGCCATGACATCGTGCATTTACTAAGAACAGAATTTAAAATTTTAACAGTTTTAATACAAAATTTCAATTCATCGTTGATAATTTTTAATTTAAGACGATAAATTGAAATTTTTTATTTTTTAGCAAATACATGTATACGATATTTTAGCTATCGTAATTAAAAATAAACGCTTTTATACAAGCCGTAGTATTTGCGGTATAAACACAACATAAAATTTACTACATATTTCTGTAAGTATTATTGTCGTAACCCCGTATAATCTTTACATATTTCAATTTTAACACTAGAAGCCCAACCCGTCAAAATGACGAATTGTACATTTATTGAATTCAATTTTTTTAATTATTATGTTAATATGTTTTTGGATGTTTATGATGAATTTTAACATAATTACTTTGTTGTCATTGTCATATTAAAAGCCATTACACAGATTCCCACAAAAATATTAATAATTAAAAAAATTGAATTTAATAAATGTATAACCGGTCATTTAACCGGTCGGTAGTTCTAGTGCTAAATTGTACTTTGTATCAAAAACAGTAGAAAATATAAGTAACACTTACAGAAAAATAGTTTATATATGTATGTATAGTGAAAATAATATCTCAGCGAAATTCTGACAGCTCTCGCGCATCAAAACAAATGGCGTAAACACAGCGATGTATTTAGGCAAATTTGTTTACATTTTGAGGTTAGAATTTGTCTATTTTGAATTATGTTTTTCCTCAAATTTATTCACAATAATTAATGTAATTTTAATTTAGATAGCACACTAGCACTAGAACTTTTGATAACAATTAAGATAATTTTAATGTCATTAGCTTGCCTCGAACAAATTGAAATTTAAAATCGAGTTTTTTTATTGTTTTGCTTTAACACGAAAAATGACATTTCTTTCTAAATATGCCTAGTTCGTACCTTAAATGGGTATAACATTACATATCCAGTGGTGTTGTTAATATTTTTTATATTTTTTAATTTCACATGTTATTTTAGAATTTACCTATAAAATAATGAGAATTTTTATATATTTTCCAATATAAATTACATTATGTAATGGAATCAAATTTCACATATCTTTATTTATAATTTTTTTTGTTTTTAAAACTATTACTCAGCCGACCCTTCTCTGAATTTTTAATTTATTTTAACTACTTCACTGTTGGCTGCGCACAACGATGAAAAAATGAGTTTCGCTGAGATATTATTTTCACTATACATTGCATACTTACTAGTTTATATACACTACTTTATATACATACATCCATTCAAACAAAATCATTTTCATTCATTGAAAGGAAAAAAATTTTTTGAACATGTGTTCTATCAAACCAACAAATTTGACGAATTTACATACATACATACATACATTCAAACAAAATCATTTAATTACCAATGAAAGTTCACACTAATTGTTCAAACATTGTTTGTGTGATCATTACAACATACTGTGTAGTAGTCTAGTTTACAAAATTAACACCAATAGAAAATCATACTGTTTTCTTTCGTAAACAAGACCAACAAAAATGTTTATATAAGCCGTAGTATATTGCGTTTGCGGTATAAGCACAAAATAAAACTTACTACATATTTCTGTAAGTATTAGTGTCGTATCCCCGTATAATCTTTACATACTTCAATTTGAATTAAAAACAGTACAAAATATAACTAACACTTACAGAAATAATAGTTTATATACCTTACTTACTAGTTTATATACACTAATTTATATACATTCAAACAAAATCATTTTAATTCATTGCAACGTTAAAAAATTTTGAACATGTATAAACATTTTTGTTCGTTTTTGGTTCTATTATGAACTTTCATTGTTTTTTGTTTGTTTTTTACGTGAATGTATTGTAAAGGAAATCTTTAAGCGTCTATAACTTTGGAGTCCGACCACCTAAAGAGCTTAGCCATACCATTTTGTTCTTATCTCATCAAGGTCTATAAGTCTGTCTTTGTTTCATGAAAATCGGATAAGTACTTTTCGACTTAATACTTGTTAACAGACATCAATAGCGGGGATATAAGGCATCTCTCTCGCTCTAGCGCTTCGCTTGAGTTGAGATGCCTAAAATGAAATAATATATGCCTTTTTTAATTCATTTTGAAAATGAATTAAGATATGTGTTTATAAAATGAAATAACAAAAGCCTTTCTTAATTCATTTTACGTTTTTCTCGTTTTTACGTTTTTCGTCAAATTCGCCTTGTTTAATTCAGAAAATTTGTTAAAAAAAATGAATTAAAAAAGGCGCAGGTGTTTCATACAAAAATCAACATTTTTAATTCATTTTTAAAGACCTTTTTTAATTCAGCCTTTTTTAATTCGGTACCCCTTTAAAAACATCAAAAACCCGAAAAATCGATGATTTACTCGTGAATTCGCTCGCAGCCTTAGAACATTGTAGCATGTAAAACTGGCGATCAATACTAATTGAAAATTGTTTTGTTAAAAATTTCGCTAAATTTAGATAGCAGTAAAGACGACTTTATCAATCCGAATGATACAGATTCGAGAAATAATGTAGAGCAATTAGAAACCATCAATTTTAATAATATTGGTTCTAATATGTCGAATAATGATATGAATAAAAAATCATTTTCAACTGATAGTCGTACTAATATATATAACTGTACTACAAATGAAGACAACTTTATTTGCGATCGTACTATGATCGATTCAGCTCTATCTCCAAAACGTAACCAAAAAGACAATCAATACAACCCGAATTTGACACCTTCTCGATCTCCTTATATACGTCCTTTAGAAAACAGAGAGCAAGGAGGGAATCTTTTAGAATTGGGGATTTCGGCAAATGACAGTTGTTATTCTGGATCAGGACCATTTACGAACGGCAAGTAGTAATAAGAATTTTTACATTTTTTCTTAACTATTTGTATTTATATTTATTTTTAGCTTTTGAATATAATACTGATCCAAGAGACCCAAACTACAAAATATACCAGCAATTGGATTTATTACATTTAAAAATGTACCAGGTTATTAAAAATCAGGCTGATTTAAAAGCCACAACGAATGTTATGTTGGAAAAAGTTCCTTCTTTCTAACCAGGGGTGGCCTCTCACGATAAACCGCCTAATACAGAGTTACCAATCAGCACTGTAAACGGCCTAGAAGATATGGAGTAGAAATTGAAATCAAACCTTGACTTTAAAAACCAAATGGTATAGAATGGTATATTTGCATTAGCTTCTCATTGTACCTATGTTATTCCAGACAGACATTCTAAACTCCATCCAACCTGACCAGTGTTGTTTTAGATAAATCTATTAAAATTGTTATTATATGTGGAATCTACCCTCAAAAATTAATTAATACATTTTGTATTAGTTGCCAAATATAAATTAATTTGCAAAATAAACATAAAGTTTAAAAATTAAAAACATTATAAAATTATTTTGTATTCTAAGAAACTTTTTTTTAAAATTTTAAAAATATAAAAAACTTCATACAACTAAAAAATTTCGTTTCTAATTAAATTATTTAATCATAATTTAACCAGAGACTTTTTGTTTTAGTTGTAAGAAGTTTTTTATATTTTTAAAATTTTAAAAAAATATTTCTTAGAATACAGAACAATTTTATAATGTTTTTAATTTTAAATTTTATGTTATATTTTGAAAATGACAAGAATGCCGAAATATTAATAATAATAATAAATTTATAGTTGAAAACAAATACAAATAAAATGTATTAAATAATTGATGCGCTAGATTCCACAAATCAACACCACATAACAACCTTAAGGTTATATAAATAATACTTGATAGATAAATCTTCCAAATTTCATCTCACTTCGTGTTGTTATGAAAAATTTCAATTGCATTAGGTAGAACGAATTTGTAATGTATTATTAAAACAAAACTGAATACTGTACGGTTACAATATTGGCATAGTGAGATAAAATTTGGAATGCTTGTCTAAATCCTATAACAACACTTGCCTAATGCGATGCAAATTAGAATGTGCGTCTAATATTAAAATGCAAGAGCGAATAATTAAAAAATGTCCTAATAAAAAATAAACGAATGAGTAATTTAAGCATTTGAACCTTTGTTTCCAGAAATAACACGAAAATGGTTCTATTGCGTGCTACTTCTAGAAAGAAAGTTTCAGTTTCAATTAATTTTTTTAACAGATGTATTTTGGACCAAATAATGATTAGTTTCAGAAACACTTATTATACTCTCGTTTACCAATAATAAATATGTTTACAACCTAATTCATTATTTTATTTTTATTTTTAATTAGATTTCGTACATATCAACGTTTGGAGGACCCAATGCAAGTGGATGCGCCCGTAACATCATGAAAAGGCTAATTTTAGATGAAGTTCTTGTTACATATTCTTGGGGTGGTACCATTGTTAAAAAGCCATTACTGCCATTTTGCGAAATGCAAAATATAATCATGATGGCAGTAAAAAAAAAATATGACAGTTTCACGGAGCACGATACTAAATATTTTTTAAAGGAATATTTAAAATCGGCAAGTACGCGATTAAACAGATCAGCAGAAAAGCAGCTTAACCAGAAGTCCTAAATTAGCACACTACTCCAATATTTTTTCTAATTAAGTTAAAAATGTATTATACATAAAACATTGTATTACAGAATATCAGAATAACACCCTCGCTCTTAAGAAACTTAAAGAGGATAAAATCCTGAACAAAAAGAATCCATTAAACCATTTGCCTTTAATCAAAAATAAGATAAAAGAGGCTTTACTGTAAATAACGTATGCTATCAGGATCTTAAGTGCGAGTGCGTTATTCTGGGATTATTTGTGTATATATATATATACTAGCTGAGGTACCCGGCGTCGCCCGGGGTAAATAAAATATTTTTATTTTAGCAGAGAGAACCAAAATCTCTTTTTTTTTTTTAATTAACTTATATCGTTTTTCCAATGTACCTACTCTTCAAAAGGTGGTAAAACATATTTTAAGCCCCTCAATCAAGAAAACCGCCCCTTCGGATAAGAGTAGACGATTAATTTCGTTTAATCATTTATCTAAACTCAGTCCTGTATTTTTTTTTTAATTGAAATTTTAGAAAAATTGTTGGAGGCACCTAGACTCAGGGGCTAGACTTCCTGTGAAACCACTATGCAAAATTTAAATCTGGTGTGATGAATAGCATGGAAACGTGTGAAGAGCATTTTCATTTTTATTAGTATAGACAGATAAATAATTTGTCTATCCCTCCCCTATTGCAATAATGTACTATTAACAAAATTTGCTTTACATGAATTGATATAAAGAATAAAGATGCACAGTTTACGTGCCCTAGTATAACGCGGTTAAAATACTTAATTCTATCAATTGCATTGGGGTAAACTTTGAAAATGAAAAAAATCCAAAGTTTCAAATTAACAGTTAAAAATTTGAATTTCGATTAATTTTCGAAATTGATATTTCGGTTTAAGAACAAAAATCCAAACAAAATATTTAAAGTCTTGAACCATAAATTTTTCACAAATATATTGCCGTAAAAGTTGAAATTTAAATATGTACCAATCATAACAGCAACGAAGCAAAATGGAGCGCTAAAGATTTGTGATGATTTTAAAGACACAACTAATCTGCAACTCATCGTCCATTGACATCCGGTACTCATAAGATACAAAACTTTTTCATATAAGTAATGCGAGATGCTTAAATTCAGCAGATTAAAAGCAGGGTTAAAATTCAATTGGTGTACTTCAACAGGGGTTTTTATTATATAATTGAAAATACAGCAAGGCGCATTTGAATACAATTTCTCAAGTGAATTGAATAAAATCAAGACAAAAATAATTTGTCGGGTTCACCGCAATGCTTGCTTTAACCCACATTGTTTGATTTTGCTCTCGGAGTTAAACACAAATTTTTTCAAGTGCCCACTCTAGGAATGAAGATGAGTTCTCTGTACCCAATGAGAAGGATCGAGTTCTGTCAATCTGTTGGATACAGATCTACCTACGATGCCATGTTGTTACTGTTAATTTCTAATTATTTGTAGGGAGTTGCGTCTCTTGGAAGTAAATATTGAATGTGAGCATGTGAGACTGAACTCCCATACCATAAATGTTAATATTCAGGTAATTGAGTTCTATGCTTAATGGAACCTAAATGAGTAAATGACACCTTGCAGGGGAGCATGAGGAAGGGGTACCAATTTTTGAAAAATAACCCCCTATGTTTTTTCTCGGCTGCTAAAAAATATTCGTGCAAAATTTGGAAACAATCACTCGAGTGGACCAAGAGCTTTTGTGGAACATACATACATACGAAGATACAAACATTTATGTACATACTTTTCTTCTTTATACATACGGTATATATAGATTTAATTTTAATATTTCTGCAATTAATATTTACTTAATACCAAGATATCCTTCTTGTATATTGCTGCTAAAGGTATGTAGAACCAAAGAGAATAGAGATATCAAGAGAAACGAAAGAGAACAAAAAATTTCATACAAAATTAAATGGGTTATACAATTTAAATGGGTTATACACTTACACAACTATGTTTACTCTTAATAGTATAATTTATATTCTATTAACGGGTTATGAACGCATACATTTTCAATCTTTTGTGTTTTACTTTTTTTTCACACAAAACAAAAATCATATCGATGACAACAATGTAAAACTGTGAATCTACAAAAATTTCTCAAAATCGTTTTATTGATTTATCGGTAAGATAACTAATTGTTTGGTTCAATATTCAATTTCGCTTTTTAGTGTATATACAGCATACCATAACTATGGCAAAATCGCTCGCTTCCTTAAAAATATCAAAAGAGTAGATGCACGCTTTTGCATTGCCACCAACGATATGTAAATATTTTTTTTTTTATGATATAGTTTTCGTTTTCAACCTTTTCATAAAATCATTCATATTTCGAATTTTGAATAAACAACACGTGCACGAAGCAGATTATTACACATTTATTTCAAGGTTATTTAACTAATAATTTTCTACGTTTGTACTTCCTTCTAAAGATAAATAGGTAAGCTCAATTTTATAATACAGTCCTTACATAACAAAATTATTTGTGTGTGCTCAAATTTTAATGCAACAAACACAAACAACTTTATTAGAAGATAGACAACTTTATTAGAAAATATTATTGTAATTTCAATTTAATTAACTTAAATTTTCTGTTTTCCATTCCAATAAAAAAAAAAATATAATTCAATTCTAGAAAAACTAACAGTTAGTATATTTTAACAAAATTATTTGTGCACGCAAATTTGGACTCATAATTATTTGTGCAATATGAAAATATAGAAAACAAAACCGCAAATCAGTTAAATTTTATTTTTGGTTAATTAAATAATGAGTTAGTCACTTATGTTTTGCATGCACTTGCAAATTGAAGGCCGACTAATTTATCGTCAACAAGGAATTCTCGATCAATAAACCGAAATTAAGCATTGGCCTTGAATAGTTGTAATTTGTAGATAAACTAATTTACGCACTAATTTGGGCATATTACAATTATCGAAAATGTTTTTATTTGTATATTTTTTCACAATTACTACTTTTTCACAACTTTTAATACATTTAAAACAGATTAAAATACGAAAAAATAATTATTTGTTAAAAATATTTTCTTGCTTTATGTAATAATTTTAAATCTTAAAAAAGGAAGACCGGCTTCGGTCATCCATCTTCAATTCCAAATAGTTTTAACTACTCACAAGATATAATTATGGATTCTCTCCATTTTTATTGTAACTATAATACAGTTCTCCAGAGGTTAATGGGCTTATGATGCCGTTCACTTTTTGTTTCCTGACGGTAAATCATATTCCGTTTGTAAGGCATGTATTATTAATTGCAACTTCTCAAAGCCAATGCTCAATTTCGTTATAAATATCGTAATAATGATATCTAAACATTACTTCGCTGCGCTTGTATCACAATTTTTAATTAAAAACAATGAATTAAAATTAAATTCAATAAATTGTATTGTTGATTTAAAAATGGTTAAGATTTAATTTATAAAAATAATTATAATTATCGTTAAAATTCTTTTTCTTTCATTAATGTGATATTAATAATTCTAATATAAATAGAACCGTATTTCGAACGTTTGTTCTTAATCAACTAGATTCTTTAACAAAGTTCATTCTTTATCCAACTAGATTTTTTATCAACGAACAAACGTGCGAAATCCGGATATTATCTTTAAATATCACATTAATGAAAGAGTTTTATAAATTAAATATTAATTTGTTTTTAATAAACAATACAATTTATTGAATTTAATTTTAATTCATTGTTTTTAATTAATTGCTCTATTTTGGTTTATTGAATGAGGTAACATTCCTAGTTGATGATAAATTAGCTGGTTCTCAATTTACTCTTCAGCGCAATAATGCTCCCATACATAAGAAGACTTATTACCACGAAATTAGTGAAAAATCTTGAATATAATTTGTAGTATCGGCCACGGCTGTGGTTCGATTTAAATTTGCGGAGGTTTGAAGTAAAGTAGAAAATCCTCACAATCAAACAAGGCCAAAAATTTGTAGCAGAGTGCTTAAAAACCGAGCGGACTAAGTTTCTAGATGATTTTATCAACCAATTTTTGAACCACTTGCGAAATGTTACCAAGATGCAACAAAAACTGCCCAATTGCATACAAAACATAAGTGACTATATCACTATTTAATTAACCAAAAATAATTTTAAATTTAATTAATTTCCCGTTTTGATTTTAATTTTTCCATATTGCACAAATAATTATGAGAACAAATGACGCATGCACAAATAATTTTGTTAAAAACTAAGTTAACTGTAATTTTTCCTAGAATTAAAATTTAAAACATTTTTTGATTGTAAAGCAAAATAATTAAATTAATTAGGGACTTTTCCAAATATAATTCCAACGCTTGCTGACTGGCGCCTAAAATATTTCGTATGTAGTTTTATATGGTCAAACATGTGTTTGAATATTTCATTAAATTATTAATTTCGACTAAATTAAATTTAAAATTTGATATTTATTATTAATCGCAACATACTCAACTTTATTAATCATAAAAAAAAGTAGGGGGACATCCACTAATTTAGACAAGAAACTTGTATTTGTAAACATGATTTTACTTGTTTTTGCATGTAAAAAAAACATGTAGTCAGCGCTGCCCAAGCGAGGGGACAAATAAACTAAAATCGATATTGGGCAAGTCCCTCATTAAATTGATTAATATTTTAAAAATATTTAATTATATAATTTTTAAAGTTGTTTGTGTTGCGTTGCATTATAAATTGAGCATGCACAAATAATTTTGTTATGGACTGTATAATGTATATGTTTAATTTATAATTATTTTTTAAATTATTGTTGTAACATTGTCATTTGTAGATTACGTTAAAAAGCGATATTTATTTTCCAGATTTATTTTTCTTATTGTTTATTTATTTTCTTAAGTTTTTTTTTTTTTTTTTTCATTTATTGCGGCATATCTGTTGTCCTTTCTAATTAAGACATAATACTATATAAAAAGATAGTAAAAATTGATTTTATTATAATTGCTAGATAGTTGATAGAATCTACTCGTAAATTATGGATTTGTCAAAATCAAAATATCTTCCGACTGGAGTGGTTTGCGCAGTTGCTAATTGTAAAGCAACGAAGAGAGCATTTCCAAAAAAGAAATTTTTTTCTTTTCCGTCTAAAGATTCTCCAATTTATAACGATTGGATTGAAAAATGCTATTTAGATAAAAACAATTTAAAGAAATGTTTAAGGGTATGCGAAGACCACTTTGATGACGAATCTAAGCTTGAAAATCGTCTTAAGCCGGGTACGATCCCATCTTTAAATTTAGTTCATCCTAGTTGTCTCGAATATGACGATGATTATTTTAACATACCTGATCCAATTCAAGCAAAAAGGATTTTTCCTAACTACTCTACAGCATGTTCTAGTAATACAGATCTAACCTTAGAAGAATTTGAACAGTACGAACCTCCTTCGAAATTAAGGCATACCGATATAGGAAAAGATAAACCTTTATGTAGTAATTGCGAGACACAAACAAAAAATTGCTCTTATTACAGAAGTGAATATTATGAAATTGAGAAACAATTGGCAACTATGAAAAAAAAAATTCAAGAAAAAAATTTGACTATAAGATCTCTAGCCTTGAAAGCTCGTTATTTACGAAAAATTTGCAAATTTCTTAAATCAAAATCTAAAATAAGTTTGAACGACAGAATAAATAATTTAGCTTACGTAGCAGATCATGCAAAAGAATTAGCGAAAATGTTATTGCTTCGGAAACCTAAAACGACAAAATGGAGCCAACCCCAAAGATTTGTAGCTCAAAACATATATTTTCGGTCAGCAAAAACTTATAGATATCTAAAAAAGGCATTTCAATGTCGACTTCCAGCCGTGTCTTCAATTCGAGGTTGGATGCCAGTGAAACACCTAAAACCTGGTATTAATGATGACATCACCAATAATCTAAAAAAAAAGTGCAAGGACATGGACAATAATTCAAGATATGCGGTTATTGTCTATGATGAGGTCGATATTAAACGAGACCTTGAATACAATTGTTTTCATGATCATATTGATGGATTCACTGACCTAGGTGATAAAAGGCAAAAAACTATCGCAAAATCAATTTGCTTATTTATGATCCGGGGACTGTTTCTAAATTATAAGTACATTTTGTCATACTATTCCTCTAAAAATAATATGAGAGGTGTTGAAATAAAAGAAAAGTTAATAGAAAATATTGACCTGGCCGAGAATTGTGGTTTTAAAATTGTGGCAGTTGTTTGTGACCAAGGGGCCAACAACCGAAATTGTTATTCCCAGTTAGGTGTTTCTGAAGGCCAACCATTTTTTAATTACCAAAATAAAAAAATTTATGCTATGTATGATCCTCCACATTTAATTAAAAGTGTTCGAAATAATTTGATGGCTATGGAATTGTCAACCTCAGAGGGAATTGCAAGTTGGTCGGTTTTGGAAGAATTGTATGACATCGAAAAAAATTCTACCACAAAAATGTGCACAAAACTGTCATCTGCACATATAAAACCAAACAATTTTGAAAAAATGAAGGTCGGCTACGCTACTCAAATTTTTAGCAGAAGTGTAGCGGCTGGCATCAAAACTGCTCTGACATACAATAAATTCTCGGAACCAAATAAAGCCTTGGCAACAATGCATTTTTGTGATAAATTCGACATGCTCTTCGATGCTTTAAACAGCAAAAAACAATTTGATTCAAACCCAAATCGCAAAGCTCTAAAAATAGGAAATGGACCTTATTCAATTTTAAAATCGTCATTGGAATTTATAGCAGGCATTAAAGGGTGTTCCAAGACAAAGGCATATTGCTTTTCTGGACTTCTGCAAACTATCAATGCAGTGTTAAACCTCACCGATGAATTTTTGAACTCAAATGATCAAATTTCTTTCATTATAACATCGCGTTTTAATCAAGATCCATGCGAAAATTTATTTTCAATAATACGGCAAAGGGGCGGTAACTCAAGAAATCCAACAGTTCATCATTTCAACGACATTATTGCCCAGATTATGTCAATGAAAATTTTACAAACAACCGAGCGTTCTAACTGCGAAGATGACAATGATGTAATGCTAGTTGATCCTAACAACTATTTTCGGGCCACTGATGGATTCCAAATACAAACAAACATTGTAGCAGCCAATTCAGATTCTGAAAATGTTAGTTCTGAAATGATCTATTTTGACAATTTAGAAGACAAAATCGTAGAAACGCTTCCTATATTAGACGAATGTTCGGAAAAGTATTACGCTGGGTACGTGGTGTCTCGTTTAAAAACAAAAATTAACTGCACGCAGTGTGAAACCATTTTAATAAAATCCGATGAGAAAATGAATCTTCAAAATGAATCATTAATATTTTACAAAAACTATAGCAAAAATTCGGATTTTGGCTCACTTCATCCTCCTTCAGAAATTTTTAGTGAAATAAGCAAAAATCATATACAGATTTTTAGAAATGTTTTCGACAAATCTCCTCACTCTAAAAAAATCAAACAAATTATAGTTGACCAATGTGTGGAATGGACTAGCCAGCATAAGGAATTTAATTGGTGGTTTGACGAAAATTCAGAATGCTGTAATCATCATAAAATTATTTTGGATTTTATGATCTTAGTGTTAATTCGAAAACACTGTAAATGGTTTATGAAATGTAAATCATTAAAAAGTAATCCAACTAACGCGAAAGGAAGTATGAACATTGCAACATCGAGCTCTAGAATTAAAAATAACCACCCAAGATTGAAAATTTTAAAATAATTTTAGGAGGCAATATCTAAATATGTATACTTATAATTTTTATATTTTAAAATTTTTGAGTTTCCAATTATTTTAGAATTTTTTAGGTTTGTTCATTCATATGTATGTTTTATCAAAGAGCAATCCTATACTCTTTGGTTTTATTCTCATATTTTTTAATTATGTTAATTTATTTTACATTTTGCAGATTTAAACTAAACGAATTGCCATGAAGTGAATTTCTCATCTTTTAATTTCTGGTGATGTCTGGTGAAGTTTATTATAGATTCAAATTATGTACCACTTTTAAAAAAGTGAAATATAAAATAAAATATTCATAAACAAGTTATAATTTGCAGTTTACGCTAATTATTCAATTGTTAAAACTCCTGAACATTTAATACTGCACAACCCTGATTTTGTTTTACTCGTTCATAAAGAAATAAAATTAATAAAATAAATTCAAAAGTTTGCATTTTGTTTTTCCGTTTCTAGTGTTTTGTTCGTATATGTATGGGTGCTTAAGGTAAAAAAAGCAAATTAAAGTGTGTGAGTGCATAACCTATACATATTTTCATAGAATAAACAAAATAATTGTAATTTTGAGTTGTTGAGTGAATAAAGTTTTTCTTCTGCTTCGTTTCTCTTGATATCTCTATTCTCTTTGGTAGAACGCTTTTGTATAAATATTTTGTGACATTTTTGGTTTTTTCATTGAAAAACATCATTTTTACTACGGATTCCTATGGAAATCAGTGAAAAGTTATACCACTAAAAAAGCTTCTAAAAAATACGTCATAATGATTATGGCTCTATACTCTATAAGGCTCTGGCTCTATTCCTGAATACGATACGAATCTTTATACGAAACAAAAGTTCAATTCGATCCGTAAATGCTTTGGTATTCCCAAATACGAACGTACAGTATATTTTAATTTTTGTAGTGTAGGTAAAGGGAAATTTTGCTTTACGTAAAACATCCTTAAAATGACAGTGTAAAACTGAAAATAAACGTAAATATTTCAAATTTTTGACATCAATTTAGTTTTTTATTGGCTAAGTGAATAAAAACGAATCCGCGCCCGCTTTGATAAATATTATTTTAATTCAAACTAAAATAATTTTATTAAATAAAAACAAATTTCCTGTGTACATCTGGCAATTTTTGCTTGTTTATTTCTGGTGTCGTTAACCATTATATCATCGAATCAAAATCCGTTCATGAACAAAAACAGCTCGAATTCGTATTGCGAAATAAGGGAAATTTTGCCACGAATCATAAAGGAAATGTTGCCATCAATTTTGCCACGACGTATTCGTATTCAAAAATACTGCAATGATACGAATTCGTAGATTTCTTAGTCGTATTCGTATTCAGGAACAGGAGCCCAGGTTAAATTTAATTTGTAGTCCCACCCTTTTTGTTAGGTTATAATAATAGATGCAACCGATAAACTATCATAACACAAAATTATATAAAATTTAATTTATGCAAGAAAAATGATTATGTTAATAAAATAAATATTAATAAATATATAATAAATATTTTTAGGAATCAATTCAATAAATAAAACTTAATCTGTAAAGGAACTTATATTAGTAAGAAATTCAGTAAATAATAAACACTTTTTTAGGTTATAGGACTACCAATGATTTACACATTGTCATACTACTTCACAATTCTTTTTGTGATCCCCTTCTAATTAACTATGGAGGGATCAACCTCCTGTTTATAATTCTGTTTTCAGCTTTCATGCTTTACAGCTAAAAATTATATCCATTACTTCATGGTGAGAATATGTTTCCTAAATGGAAAACTAAATCATTTTCAATATAGAGTTCACTTTTGCGTTTTTTTTCAGACTCGTGTATAGTTACCACGCACTCAAATTTTCAATTATTGTTTTTTTTTTATCACTTTTGTAGGGAGTGCCAAACTTACTGTTCTATCATGATCCATTACATATAAAGCTAGTTCGAACATTCTTTGTCCATTATTCAACAATTTATTTACACTCGATTTACACAAATTTATTGTTAAGTAATTTTCCACAATATTGATAATATAGCCACGGACATCGTTTTGACTTCACACACACACACCTAACTTTTACTACCACCACTTTACAAGAAAAACTACATAGCTCAAGACACTTGCTTTGCATGGTAAAATATGTTTAATAAATTTGCAACCCATTATCAGAGGACTAAAAAAAAAGTTATTTTCGTCATCTTCCGACTCCATGTGACAACGATCATATAGTGCATCCTATACCAAGTCGGACACCACTGCTGAAACCAGTCGGTGGTGAAATCAGCTAAATGCGTATTATGCACCAGCATTATGTGCAACTTATTGTAAATATAAATATAGACGATAAAACGTATACTCACCCGCCTTTAGCGAATTTGTTCAATACCATTGCATATTTTGACTGACGTCTTTATGTTTAAAATGTGTTTTCTTAGCGGTGGGATATTTTCTATAAATTTGTCGCACTGCTGCCATACTCATCGCACAGGTATCATCATGTAAAAAATCCTTCATCGTGCAAAGCACCGTAGACGAGATAAACGATGCACAATCACTCACTCAGACATTTACAATTCACTTACAACATCAAATTTAATTTTAATTCCAAATTCACAGTAAATTAATTATTTTTTTTAAATACTAAATTCTTCAGGAAAAAAAACACAACCGTTTTTCAGGATTAATTTTAATCCCTATAATAATGATTAATTCTGGAACTATGTTATATTCTGAAAATTGAATTATTTATTAGCAAACTAAAACTAAAGTAGAGGTTCCTTTAAAGATACTTTAAACTAAATTTAATAAACATTTATGAACAAAATAAATAATAAAACACACTACATATATTAAATATTACAAACAAATTTACATTTTATGAAATCGAATATGTAGACTATCGCCTTTCTGAGCTAAAAATTCTAATTAAATGTTTAAAAACTGTGGAGTATGTGGTTTTGTCTGTATAAGCCTTAGTGTGTAAATCGAAGGATTGTAGGCATTACAGGATAGCGCCTTATCACGGCTAATAATTGCACGCACATATACACCACTTATAATTTATTAATCTGACTCCAAAAGATTAATGATAAATAAAACTCACACGCACTTGATAATAATTTATTTGTTTTTATTTTAAACTAGCTGAGTTACCCGGCGTTGCACGGGAGGTATATAATTCAAATACCTTGATTGTTATGCAAGAATTCTCTCTTTACATCGCTGTAGTTGCAATCACATATGAAAAGAAAATTATAAGTAGCTGTATTCAGTAACGGGTGCCTCCATCAATGCATCCAGGCGAAATTTTGTAATGATATTATTGGACATCCTGTTTGTGAGGCTAGTTAATTAATTTTGGTTTGGTATTATTAGTGAACCCTCTTTTAAAAATAGTATGTGTGGTGGAATACCAGGTGGCTCCAAAGAATTAAGAAACTCTATTGGATAATTGACGGATTGATCCACATCGGTAACCGTGTCGATAGATTTGTATTTCATTAGTGCCCCGGGTAGTTGCGATTGAATTTCATTATTTAGTTTATTAACGCCGTCATTTTTGGGAGCTAGGAGTGCACGTTCGCACAGCCAATCATGATTTTTGAAGTTATTTGGCAGATTTGGGAATACTTTCATTACCACGTCCTGTATTGATGGCAGCATTTGACAAAAATTAGGCGGGGACGATATCTCACATGTTACAGGGTCATTTGTCAATTTTCCGTTACACATGTCCAAAAGCTGCCTGGCAAATGTTTTAGCTGTACCATCGTGATGTAAATTCACACGCATGTTTGTAGATAGTGGGATTTTCGTAACGTGTTTCCAAAGATGAGACGCCTTCAGGCAGGCATTAAGTTCATCAGCGGGTGTTGATCGTGGAATGACTGGCAAAGTTTGACGAAAATCACCTGCTAGTAGTGTTAGAGCTCCTCCCATTGGTCGGTTATTTTGTCGCAAATCGCGCAAAGTACGATCAACCGCTTCAAATGCTTTTTTGTGTGTCATGGTACATTCATTCCAAATAATGATTTTACATGTTTTAAATAGCGTGGCAATTCCCGAATTTCGTGTTATATTGCAAGAAAAATTATCCGCTTGATTCAAATTCAATGGTAGTTTAAACGTTGAATGTGCTGTGCGTCCTCCATCGAGTAAAGTGGATGCAATTGGATTAGTATGGATAATATAAGTGTTCAGAGATTTGTCTTCAGTTAAAGTGATGAAAGATTATCTTAAATTTACATAAATTAATAAAATTAATTTGAATAATTAAATCAATTATAGTAGAGATATGATTTGTGTATAACAATCGCACGCTAGATATCCTTTTTAGTGTATAAATTTGCGGCTAAGGCGCTATTTCGGAACATTTAAATAATTGTATCTATATAAAAATGAATTCTTGATCCAGGGCAGACTTCCGGATTGGAGTATGTCACGAATTTCATATAACCCCTTTCCTAAAGTAATTCCCGTCAAAAAATCTTAAAAAAATTGAAATTTGAGAAACATTTTGTACCACAGCCCCTAGACCCCGGGGTCCGGCCCCTTCAAAAGTATCGTGGGCTTTGTCCTGAACATGCAACATATACATGGTAAAAATTTCATGGCGATCGGTAAAGCGGCAAAGGCGTTATTTCAGAACAATCAAATAATTGTATCTTCACATATAAAAATGAATTTTTGATCCAGGGGCGGACCCCCGAATTCGAATATGTCTCTTATTTCATATAACCCCTTTCCAAAACTCATTCTCGTAAAAAAATTTAAATTTTTGAAAAATTTTGTACCATGGCCTCTAGACCCCGGGGTCCAGCCCCTTTCACAATATCGTAAGATTGGTCCTGAACATGCAACATTTGCATGGTAAACATAAAAGAAGTAATTTTGAAATAATCAAATATGTATAGATACAAATACATGTAAAAATTAATTTTTGATCCAGGGCTATGCCCCTCGGATTCGAACATGTCAGTAATTTCATATAACCAGCCCCATAAACTCATTTTCGTGGAAAAATTTAAAGAAAATTAAAATTTTCGAAAAAATATATACCGCAGCCCCTAGACCCCGGGGTCCAGCCCCTACCAAAATATCGTAAGGTTGGTTCTGGATATGCAACTTGTACATGGTAAAAATTTCATGGTGATCGGTTGAGCGGCTGAGACGCCCATTCGGAACAAACAAACAAACCTTCGAGCATAAAGATATACCGGGTGTTTCTTTTAAACTGAGACGATCAAATATCTCGAAAAATAGCCACTCTGCGGAAAAATGTCCATAATCAAAATTTAATCATACCGTGGGGGAAATACATTAGTGCAAAAAAATAGTCCCCCACCCCCCGCTTTGTAGGTGGGGCGGGGGTAACTTTTAAACTAAGATAGGAAGCCATATTTTTTATTGCAGATACGGATTCTACGACTAAAAGTACGTTGATTTGAATGAAATATTTTGTTCGGTTCATGATAGATGGCGTTGTAATCGACGAAATTCAATTTTTTCAATTTCTTCTTCTTAGAACACACGCATTCGATTCTGCAATACGTTTGAAATAAAAAACATCACGTTTTCATTGGAAATACTCGAAATTCGGCATCAAAACAATTTATTCAGTTTTGTAAATCACATTTAACGTTTGTGTTATTTCTTATCTTCATATTTTTCGTAATTGCAAAATAAACGATAAAATACTTTAGAATGAACCGTTTAACTGTGCGAGAGAAAATTGAAATGGTTCTGGTTTATGGAGAAGCTGGCAGAAATCTTGAAAATGCTGTTGCTATTTACGCTCAACGTTTTCCGGATAGGATTCGTTCACGTGCTTCATTTGGCCGTACTATCAAACAATTTATTGCTGATTGAAATGTTCAACCGAAAAAGAGGACCCGTAGAGCAACAGTCACTGGAGAAAATAATGAAATTGCTGTATGGGCTGCAGCGACTCATAATCCTCATGTTAGTACACGAGAAATAGTTCGCGATTCCGGATTGTCCCTCACCAGTGTTTGGAGAATATTAAAACGGCACAAGTATCATCCATATCATGTGTCTTTACACCAAGATCTTCATGGCGCTGATTTCCAAAATCGGGTAACTTTTTGTCAATGGGCACGTGAACAAATACAACAAAACCCCAATTTTTTTCGTTGCGTAATGTTCTCTGACGAATCGTCTTTTACAAACCATTGAACGGTTAATCGACACAACATGCATTATTGGAGTGTTGAAAATCCACACTGGCTTCGCCAAGTTGAACATCAGCGCCCTTGGACTGTCAACGTGTGGTGTGGAATAATTGGCAACCAACTCATCGGCCCCCACATTATTGAAGGCAACTTGAATGGTCAAATGTACCGAAACTTTTTGGAAAATGAACTGCCAATATTACTTGAAAATTTGAACTTAGAATTGAGACGGAACTTGTGGTTTCAACATGATGGTTGTCCTGCACACTATTCGTTGGTAGCACGTGAGGTACTTGATCGTGATTTCAATGGTCGCTGGATCGGTAGAGCTGGTCCGATAAATTGGCCCGCCAGATCACCAGATCTTACTTCGCCAGATTTCTTTTTGTGGGGCTATCTCAAAGACAAAGTTTACAAACATGAACCAACAACACGTGAGAACATGATTGAGCGAATCAGAAATGCGTGTGCTGAAATTCAACCAAACACACTTCTCAGTTGTGTACAATCATTGGAAATGCGTATTAATAAGTGCATTGAAGTCTCAGGCCATCATTTTGAATACTTATTTTAAGCTAAAATTATTTTATTCACCTGCCATTTACATTAATAAATTGCTTTGATGACGAATTTCGAGTATTTCCAATGAAAACGTGATGTTTTTTATTTCAAACGTATTGCAGAATCGAATGCGTGTGTTCTAAGAAGAAGCAATTGAAAAAATTGAATTTCGTCGATTACAACGCCATCTATCATGAACCGAACAAAATATTTCATTCAAATCAACGTACTTTTAGTCGTAGAATCCGTATCTGCAATAAAAAATATGGCTTCCTATCTTAGTTTAAAAGTTACCCCGCCCCACCTACAAAGCGGCGGTGGGGGTCTTTTTTTTCACTAATGTATTTCCCCCCCCGGTATGATTAAATTTTGATTATGGACATTTTTTCCGTAGAGTGGCTATTTTTCGAGATATTTGATCGTCTCAGTTTAAAAGAAACACCCGGTATATTAGTGGTTTGTTCGATATATATTAGTGGTTTGAGATTTATATGACCTTGAACGATCTGCCCAACACAGGGTTTTTAACTTGGAAGGAGTTCCATAATGCAAGGATCAGCCACACCTCAGCTAAAAGTGTTGAGATAGAAAATGAAGAAATCCGTAGGTAACTGAGTAAGATTGAAAAAATTACATCGGAGTTAATGAACGAAGTAAATTCTCTGAAAATGGGACGCTGAAGAATTCTTTACAAGCAAAGGAACCTAAGGAACATAACGCCTCCGAGTTCTGTAGAAAAAATCCTACGTACCCCGAAGCCCAAATCTAAAGCATTTAGGAGGGCTTAGCGGGGGGAGCGCAGCGCCCGTGTGCCCGTGAGAGTTACCGAAGCCGTTAACCTCTACAATTCTAAGTAAAATTAGGGGTTGGCCACGTATCACTAATACATGTCATTAATAGATTCTATAAAGTCCCTTCCTACGTGCGGCATTTGAATCGTAGCGCCCCGTTACAGGAGTATGAAATATACGTTAAGAATGGACACTACATTCTAGTGGTAAACCTCGCTATATAGAGCAGCTCCTGTGAAAAACGGTAAAAAATTACCAAAATAGTGTTTTTTGCATCGATTATGTGTAATATCGGCTATATGGAAGTGCACCGAAAAATCACCCCTAACTCCATCGCATCGATGGTGAGGTATGAAATATATGTTGTGGATGGACATTACATTCTAGTGGTAAACCTCGCTACAGAGAGAAACCTTAGTGAAAAACGGTACGCAATTACCAAAATAGTGTTGTTTGCATCGATTATGAGGAATATTGGCTATATGGAAGTGCACCGGAAAATCATCCTTAGCGCCATCGCATCGTAAGGGAGGTATGAAATATATGTTGGGGATGGACATTACATTCTAGTGGTAAACCTCGCTCTATCAAGCAGCCTCTGTGAAAAACGGTACAGAATTACCAAAGTAGTGTTGTTTGCATCGATTATGTGGAATATCGGCTATATGGAAGTGCACCGGAAAATCATCCTTAGCGCCATCGCATCGTAAGGAGGGTATGAAATATATGTTGGGGATGGACATTACATTCCAGTAGTCAACCTCGCTACATAGAGCAACCTCTGTGAAAAACGGTACAAAATTACCAAAATAGTGTTGCTTGCATCGATTATGTGGAATATCGGCTATATGGAAGTGCACCGGAAAATCACCCTTAGCGCCATCGCATCGTAATGGGGTATGAAATATATGTTGGGGATGGACATTACATTCTAGTGGTAAACCTCGCTACATAGAGCAACCTCTGTGAAAAACGGTACAGAATTACCAAAGTAGTGTTGTTTGCATCGATTATGTGGAATATCGGCTATATGGAAGTGCACCGGAAAATCATCCTTAGCGCCATCGCATCGTAAGGAGGGTATGAAATATATGTTGGGGATGGACATTACATTCCAGTAGTCAACCTCGCTACATAGAGCAACCTCTGTGAAAAACGGTACAAAATTACCAAAATAGTGTTGCTTGCATCGATTATGTGGAATATCGGCTATATGGAAGTGCACCGGAAAATCACCCTTAGCGCCATCGCATCGTAATGGGGTATGAAATATATGTTGGGGATGGACATTACATTCTAGTGGTAAACCTCGCTACATAGAGCAACCTCTGTGAAAAACGGTACAGAATTACCAAAGTAGTGTTGTTTGCATCGATTATGTGGAATATCGGCTATATGGAAGTGCACCGGAAAATCATCCTTAGCGCCATCGCATCGTAAGGAGGGTATGAAATATATGTTGGGGATGGACATTACATTCCAGTAGTCAACCTCGCTACATAGAGCAACCTCTGTGAAAAACGGTACAAAATTACCAAAATAGTGTTGTTTGCATCGATTATGAGGAATATCGGCTATATGGAAGTGCACCGGAAAATCATCCTTAGCGCCATCGCATCGTAAGGGGGGTATGAAATATATGTTGGGGATGGACATTACATTCCAGTAGTCAAACTCGCTACATAGAGCAACCTCTGTGAAAAACGGTACAAAATTACCAAAATAGTGTTGCTTGCATCGATTATGTGGAATATCGGCTATATGGAAGTGCACCGGAAAATCACCCTTAGCGCCATCGCATCGTAATGGGGTATGAAATATATGTTGGGGATGGACATTACATTCTAGTGGTAAACCTCGCTACATAGAGCAACCTCTGTGAAAAACGGTACAGAATTACCAAAGTAGTGTTGTTTGCATCGATTATGTGGAATATCGGCTATATGGAAGTGCACCGGAAAATCATCCTTAGCGCCATCGCATCGTAAGGAGGGTATGAAATATATGTTGGGGATGGGCATTACATTCCAGTAGTCAACCTCGCTACATAGAGCAACCTCTGTGAAAAACGGTACAAAATTACCAAAATAGTGTTGTTTGCATCGATTATGAGGAATATCGGCTATATGGAAGTGCACCGGAAAATCATCCTTAGCGCCATCGCATCGTAAGGGGGGTATGAAATATATGTTGGGGATGGACATTACATTCCAGTAGTCAAACTCGCTACATAGAGCAACCTCTGTGAAAAACGGTACAAAATTACCAAAATAGTGTTGTTTGCATCGATTATGAGGAATATCGGCTATATGGAACTGCACCCGAAAATCACCCTTAGCGCCATCGCATCGTAATGGGGTATGAAATATATGTTGGGGATGGACATTACATTCTAGTGGTAAACCTCGCTATATCAAGCAGCCTCTGTGAAAAACGGTACAGAATTACCAAAATAGTGTTTTTTGCATCGATTATGAGGAATATCGGTTATATGGATGTGCACCGGAAAATCACCCTTAGCGCCATCGCGTCGTAAGGGGGCTATGAAATATATGTTGGGGATGGACATTACATTCTAGTGGTGAATCTCGCTATACCAAGCAGCCTCTGTGAAAAACGGTACAGAATTACCAAAGTAGTGTTGTTTGCATCGATTATGTGGAATATCGGCTATATGGAAGTGCACCGGAAAATCATCCTTAGCGCCATCGCATCGTAACGAGGGTATGAAATATATGTTGGGGATGGACATTACATTCCAGTAGTCAACCTCGCTACATAGAGCAACCTCTGTGAAAAACGGTACAAAATTACCAAAATAGTGTTGCTTGCATCGATTATGTGGAATATCGGCTATATGGAAGTGCACCGGAAAATCACCCTTAGCGCCATCGCATCGTAATGGGGTATGAAATATATGTTGGGGATGGACATTACATTCTAGTGGTAAACCTCGCTACATAGAGCAACCTCTGTGAAAAACGGTACAGAATTACCAAAGTAGTGTTGTTTGCATCGATTATGTGGAATATCGGCTATATGGAAGTGCACCGGAAAATCATCCTTAGCGCCATCGCATCGTAAGGAGGGTATGAAATATATGTTGGGGATGGACATTACATTCCAGTAGTCAACCTCGCTACATAGAGCAACCTCTGTGAAAAACGGTACAAAATTACCAAAATAGTGTTGCTTGCATCGATTATGTGGAATATCGGCTATATGGAAGTGCACCGGAAAATCACCCTTAGCGCCATCGCATCGTAATGGGGTATGAAATATATGTTGGGGATGGACATTACATTCTAGTGGTAAACCTCGCTACATAGAGCAACCTCTGTGAAAAACGGTACAGAATTACCAAAGTAGTGTTGTTTGCATCGATTATGTGGAATATCGGCTATATGGAAGTGCACCGGAAAATCATCCTTAGCGCCATCGCATCGTAAGGAGGGTATGAAATATATGTTGGGGATGGACATTACATTCCAGTAGTCAACCTCGCTACATAGAGCAACCTCTGTGAAAAACGGTACAAAATTACCAAAATAGTGTTGCTTGCATCGATTATGTGGAATATCGGCTATATGGAAGTGCACCGGAAAATCACCCTTAGCGCCATCGCATCGTAATGGGGTATGAAATATATGTTGGGGATGGACATTACATTCTAGTGGTAAACCTCGCTACATAGAGCAACCTCTGTGAAAAACGGTAAAGAATTACCAAAGTAGTGTTGTTTGCATCGATTATGTGGAATATCGGCTATATGGAAGTGCACCGGAAAATCATCCTTAGCGCCATCGCATCGTAAGGGGGGTATGAAATATATGTTGGGGATGGACATTACATTCCAGTAGTCAAACTCGCTACATAGAGCAACCTCTGTGAAAAACGGTACAAAATTACCAAAATAGTGTTGCTTGCATCGATTATGTGGAATATCGGCTATATGGAAGTGCACCGGAAAATCACCCTTAGCGCCATCGCATCGTAAGGGGGTATGAAATATATGTTGGGGATGGACATTACATTCTAGTGGTAAACCTCGCTAAATAGAGCAGCTTCTGTGAAAAACGGTACAAAATTTCCAAAATAGTGTTGTTTGCATCGATTATGAGGAATATCGGCTATATGGAACTGCACCCGAAAATCACCCTTAGCGCCATCGCATCGTAAGGGGGTATAAAATATATGTTGGGGATGGACATTACATTCCAGTAGTCAACCTCGCTACATAGAGCAACCTCTGTGAAAAACGGTACAAAATTACCAAAATAGTGTTGCTTGCATCGATTATGTGGAATATCGGCTATATGGAAGTGCACCGGAAAATCACCCTTAGCGCCATTGCATCGATGCAGGGGTATGAAATATATGTTGGGAATGGACATTACATTCTAGTGGTAAACCTCGCTATACCAAGCAGCCTCTGTGAAAAACGGTACAGAATTACCAAAGTAGTGTTGTTTGCATCGATTATGTGGAATACCGGCTATATGGAAGTGCACCGGAAAATCATCCTTAGCGCCATCGCATCGTAAGGGGGGTATGAAATATATGTTGGGGATGGACATTACATTCTAGTGGTGAATCTCGCTATACCAAGCAGCCTCTGTGAAAAACGGTAAAGAATTACCAAAGTAGTGTTGTTTGCATCGATTATGAGGAATATCGGCTATATGGAAGTGCACCGGAAAATCATCCTTAGCGCCATCGCATCGTAAGGGGGGTATGAAATATATGTTGGGGATGGACATTACATTCTAGTGGTAAACCTCGCTATACCAAGCAGCCTCTGTGAAAAACGGTACAGAATTACCAAAGTAGTGTTTTTTGCATCGATTATGAGGAATATTAAAAATAAAAAAAAATAAAAAATAAAATAAAAAAAAAATATCGGTTATATGGATGTGCACCGGAAAATCACCCTTAGCGCCATCGCATCGTAAGGGGGTATGAAATATATGTTGGGGATGGACATTACATTCTAGTGGTAAACCTCGCTATATCAAGCAGCCTCTGTGAAAAACGGTAAAAAATTACCAAAATAGTGTTGTTTGCATCGATTATGTGGAATATTGGCTATATGGAAGTGCACCGGAAAATCATCCTTAGCGCCATCGCATCGTAAGGGGGGTATGAAATATATGTTGGGGATGGACATTACATTCTAGTGGTAAACCTCGCTATATCAAGCAGCCTCTGTGAAAAACGGTACAGAATTACCAAAGTAGTGTTTTTTGCATCGATTATGAGGAATATCGGTTATATGGAAGTGCACCGAAAAGTCACCCTTGGCGCCATCGCATCGTAAGGGGGCTATGAAATTTATGTTGGGGATGGACATTACATTCTAGTGGTAAACCTCTCTATATAGAGCAGCTTCTGTGAAAAACGGTACAGAATTACCAAAATAGTGTTGTTTGCATCGATTATGTGGAATATTGGCTATATGGAAGTGCACCGGAAAATCATCCTTAGCGCCATCGCATCGTAAGGGGGGTATGAAATATATGTTGGGGATGGACATTACATTCTAGTGGTAAACCTCGCTATACCAAGCAGCCTCTGTGAAAAACGGTACAGAATTACCAAAGTAGTGTTTTTTGCATCGATTATGTGGAATATCGGCTATATGGAAGTGCACCGGAAAATCACCCTTAGCGCCATCGCATCGTAAGGGGGCTATGAAATATATGTTGGGGATGGACATTACATTCTAGTGGTAAACCTCGTTATACCAAGAAGCCTTTGTGAAAAACGGTAAAGAATTACCAAAGTAGTGTTGTTTGCATCGATTATGAGGAATATCGGCTATATGGAAGTGCACCGGAAAATCATCCTTAGCGCCATCGCATCGTAAGGGGGGTATGAAATATATGTTGGGGATGGACATTACATTCTAGTGGTAAACCTCGCTCTATCAAGCAGCCTCTGTGAAAAACGGTACAGAATTATCAAAGTAGTGTTGTTTGCATCGATTATGTGGAATATCGGCTATATGGAAGTGCACCGGAAAATCATCCTTAGCGCCATCGCATCGTAAGGGGGGTATGAAATATATGTTGGGGATGGACATTACATTCTAGTGGTAAACCTCGCTATATCAAGCAGCCTCTGTGAAAAACGGTAAAAAATTACCAAAGTAGTGTTGTTTGCATCGATTATGTGGAATATCGGCTATATGGAAGTGCACCGGAAAATCATCCTTAGCGCCATCGCATCGTAAGGGGGGTATGAAATATATGTTGGGGATGGACATTACATTCTAGTGGTAAACCTCGCTCTATCAAGCAGCCTCTGTGAAAAACGGTACAGAATTATCAAAGTAGTGTTGTTTGCATCGATTATGTGGAATATCGGCTATATGGAAGTGCACCGGAAAATCATCCTTAGCGCCATCGCATCGTAAGGGGGGTATGAAATATATGTTGGGGATGGACATTACATTCTAGTGGTAAACCTCGCTCTATCAAGCAGCCTCTGTGAAAAACGGTACAGAATTATCAAAGTAGTGTTGTTTGCATCGATTATGTGGAATATCGGCTATATGGAAGTGCACCGGAAAATCATCCTTAGCGCCATCGCATCGTAAGGGGGGTATGAAATATATGTTGGGGATGGACATTACATTCTAGTGGTAAACCTCGCTATATCAAGCAGCCTCTGTGAAAAACGGTAAAAAATTACCAAAGTAGTGTTGTTTGCATCGATTATGTGGAATATCGGCTATATGGAAGTGCACCGGAAAATCATCCTTAGCGCCATCGCATCGTAAGGGGGGTATGAAATATATGTTGGGGATGGACATTACATTCTAGTGGTAAACCTCGCTATATCAAGCAGCCTCTGTGAAAAACGGTAAAAAATTACCAAAGTAGTGTTGTTTGCATCGATTATGTGGAATATCGGCTATATGGAAGTGCACCGGAAAATCATCCTTAGCGCCATCGCATCGTAAGGGGGGTATGAAATATATGTTGGGGATGGACATTACATTCTAGTGGTAAACCTCGCTCTATCAAGCAGCCTCTGTGAAAAACGGTACAGAATTATCAAAGTAGTGTTGTTTGCATCGATTATGTGGAATATCGGCTATATGGAAGTGCACCGGAAAATCATCCTTAGCGCCATCGCATCGTAAGGGGGGTATGAAATATATGTTGGGGATGGACATTACATTCTAGTGGTAAACCTCGCTATATCAAGCAGCCTCTGTGAAAAACGGTAAAGAATTACCAAAGTAGTGTTGTTTGCATCGATTATGAGGAATATCATCTATATGGAAGTGCACCGGAAAATCATCCTTAGCGCCATCGCATCGTAAGGGGGCTATGAAATTTATGTTGGGGATGGACATTACATTCTAGTGGTAAACCTCTCTATATAGAGCAGCTTCTGTGAAAAACGGTACAGAATTACCAAAATAGTGTTGTTTGCATCGATTATGTGGAATATTGGCTATATGGAAGTGCACCGGAAAATCATCCTTAGCGCCATCGCATCGTAAGGGGGGTATGAAATATATGTTGGGGATGGACATTACATTCTAGTGGTAAACCTCGCTATATCAAGCAGCCTCTGTGAAAAACGGTACAGAATTATCAAAGTAGTGTTGTTTGCATCGATTATGTGGAATATCGGCTATATGGAAGTGCACCGGAAAATCATCCTTAGCGCCATCGCATCGTAAGGGGGGTATGAAATATATGTTGGGGATGGACATTACATTCTAGTGGTAAACCTCGCTATACCAAGCAGCCTCTGTGAAAAACGGTACAGAATTACCAAAGTAGTGTTTTTTGCATCGATTATGAGGAATATCGGTTATATGGAAGTGCACCGAAAAGTCACCCTTGGCGCCATCGCATCGTAAGGGGGCTATGAAATTTATGTTGGGGATGGACATTACATTCTAGTGGTAAACCTCTCTATATAGAGCAGCTTCTGTGAAAAACGGTACAGAATTACCAAAATAGTGTTGTTTGCATCGATTATGTGGAATATTGGCTATATGGAAGTGCACCGGAAAATCATCCTTAGCGCCATCGCATCGTAAGGGGGGTATGAAATATATGTTGGGGATGGACATTACATTCTAGTGGTAAACCTCGCTATACCAAGCAGCCTCTGTGAAAAACGGTACAGAATTACCAAAGTAGTGTTTTTTGCATCGATTATGTGGAATATCGGCTATATGGAAGTGCACCGGAAAATCACCCTTAGCGCCATCGCATCGTAAGGGGGCTATGAAATATATGTTGGGGATGGACATTACATTCTAGTGGTAAACCTCGTTATACCAAGAAGCCTTTGTGAAAAACGGTAAAGAATTACCAAAGTAGTGTTGTTTGCATCGATTATGAGGAATATCGGCTATATGGAAGTGCACCGGAAAATCATCCTTAGCGCCATCGCATCGTAAGGGGGGTATGAAATATATGTTGGGGATGGACATTACATTCTAGTGGTAAACCTCGCTCTATCAAGCAGCCTCTGTGAAAAACGGTACAGAATTATCAAAGTAGTGTTGTTTGCATCGATTATGTGGAATATCGGCTATATGGAAGTGCACCGGAAAATCATCCTTAGCGCCATCGCATCGTAAGGGGGGTATGAAATATATGTTGGGGATGGACATTACATTCTAGTGGTAAACCTCGCTATATCAAGCAGCCTCTGTGAAAAACGGTAAAAAATTACCAAAGTAGTGTTGTTTGCATCGATTATGTGGAATATCGGCTATATGGAAGTGCACCGGAAAATCATCCTTAGCGCCATCGCATCGTAAGGGGGGTATGAAATATATGTTGGGGATGGACATTACATTCTAGTGGTAAACCTCGCTCTATCAAGCAGCCTCTGTGAAAAACGGTACAGAATTATCAAAGTAGTGTTGTTTGCATCGATTATGTGGAATATCGGCTATATGGAAGTGCACCGGAAAATCATCCTTAGCGCCATCGCATCGTAAGGGGGGTATGAAATATATGTTGGGGATGGACATTACATTCTAGTGGTAAACCTCGCTCTATCAAGCAGCCTCTGTGAAAAACGGTACAGAATTATCAAAGTAGTGTTGTTTGCATCGATTATGTGGAATATCGGCTATATGGAAGTGCACCGGAAAATCATCCTTAGCGCCATCGCATCGTAAGGGGGGTATGAAATATATGTTGGGGATGGACATTACATTCTAGTGGTAAACCTCGCTATATCAAGCAGCCTCTGTGAAAAACGGTAAAAAATTACCAAAGTAGTGTTGTTTGCATCGATTATGTGGAATATCGGCTATATGGAAGTGCACCGGAAAATCATCCTTAGCGCCATCGCATCGTAAGGGGGGTATGAAATATATGTTGGGGATGGACATTACATTCTAGTGGTAAACCTCGCTATATCAAGCAGCCTCTGTGAAAAACGGTAAAAAATTACCAAAGTAGTGTTGTTTGCATCGATTATGTGGAATATCGGCTATATGGAAGTGCACCGGAAAATCATCCTTAGCGCCATCGCATCGTAAGGGGGGTATGAAATATATGTTGGGGATGGACATTACATTCTAGTGGTAAACCTCGCTCTATCAAGCAGCCTCTGTGAAAAACGGTACAGAATTATCAAAGTAGTGTTGTTTGCATCGATTATGTGGAATATCGGCTATATGGAAGTGCACCGGAAAATCATCCTTAGCGCCATCGCATCGTAAGGGGGGTATGAAATATATGTTGGGGATGGACATTACATTCTAGTGGTAAACCTCGCTATATCAAGCAGCCTCTGTGAAAAACGGTAAAGAATTACCAAAGTAGTGTTGTTTGCATCGATTATGAGGAATATCATCTATATGGAAGTGCACCGGAAAATCATCCTTAGCGCCATCGCATCGTAAGGGGGCTATGAAATTTATGTTGGGGATGGACATTACATTCTAGTGGTAAACCTCTCTATATAGAGCAGCTTCTGTGAAAAACGGTACAGAATTACCAAAATAGTGTTGTTTGCATCGATTATGTGGAATATTGGCTATATGGAAGTGCACCGGAAAATCATCCTTAGCGCCATCGCATCGTAAGGGGGGTATGAAATATATGTTGGGGATGGACATTACATTCTAGTGGTAAACCTCGCTATATCAAGCAGCCTCTGTGAAAAACGGTACAGAATTATCAAAGTAGTGTTGTTTGCATCGATTATGTGGAATATCGGCTATATGGAAGTGCACCGGAAAATCATCCTTAGCGCCATCGCATCGTAAGGGGGGTATGAAATATATGTTGGGGATGGACATTACATTCTAGTGGTAAACCTCGCTATATCAAGCAGCCTCTGTGAAAAACGGTAAAAAATTACCAAAGTAGTGTTGTTTGCATCGATTATGAGGAATATTGGCTATATGGAAGTGCACCGGAAAATCATCCTTAGCGCCATCGCATCGTAAGGGGGGTATGAAATATATGTTGGGGATGGACATTACATTCTAGTGGTAAACCTCGCTCTATCAAGCAGCCTCTGTGAAAAACGGTACAGAATTACCAAAGTAGTGTTGTTTGCATCGATTATGTGGAATATCGGCTATATGGAAGTGCACCGGAAAATCATCCTTAGCGCCATCGCATCGTAAGGGGGGTATGAAATATATGTTGGGGATGGACATTACATTCTAGTGGTAAACCTCGCTCTATCAAGCAGCCTCTGTGAAAAACGGTACAGAATTACCAAAGTAGTGTTTTTTGCATCGATTATGAGGAATATCGGTTATATGGATGTGCACCGGAAAATCACCTTTAGCGCCATCGCGTCGTAAGGGGGCTATGAAATATATGTTGGGGATGGACATTACATTCTAGTGGTAAACCTCGCTATACCAAGCAGCCTCTGTGAAAAACGGTACAGAATTACCAAAATAGTGTTGTTTGCATCGATTATGAGGAATATCGGCTATATGGAAGTGCACCGAAAAGTCACCCTTGGCGCCATCGCATCGTAAGGGGGCTATGAAATTTATGTTGGGGATGGACATTACATTCTAGTGGTAAACCTCTCTATATAGAGCAGCTTCTGTGAAAAACGGTACAGAATTACCAAAGTAGTGTTGTTTGCATCGATTATGTGGAATATCGGCTATATGGAAGTGCACCGGAAAATCACCCTTAGCGCCATCGCATCGATGCAGGGGTATGAAATATATGTTGGGGAAAGCCATTACATTCCAGTGGTAAACCTCGCTATATAGAGCAGCCTCTGTGAAAAACGGTACAAAATTACCAAAATATTGTTTTTTGCAACGATTATGTGGAATATCGGGTATATGGATGTGCACCGGAAAATCACCCTTAGCGCCATCGCATCGACACAGGAGTATGAAATATATGTTGGGGATGGACATCACATTCTAGTGGTAAACCTCGCTATATAGAGCAGCCTCTGTGAAAAACGGTAAAAAATTACCAAAATATTGTTTTTTCTGTCCAACTAGAACAACGAACTTAATTTCACCACCTCCTCCGTCTTAGATGGAGAATAAAACAAGCCCAAATTGAGAGAAATACAGTTCCATTATTAAACTTACAGAAGAAGTACATTATCATGATTCAGTTGTTGATAACAAAAATAAAGTTGACGAGATAATCATAATAGCTTCAATCTCTATTCCAGTATCATCTAATCGTCTCCAAAAATCACCAGTACCATGATGAGCAACCGAAATATCCGAACTTTAAAAGTCTCGTAGGAAAGCTCAGAGGAATGCAATTAATCACCCGTCTTCAATTAATGTACAACAGTACAGGAGATGTAGAGCTCTTGCTCGGAAACATATGTATATCAAAAAGAGTATGTTGGCAAACATTCGTAACATCCCTCGGTCAAAACGAAGATTCACAAAAGGTCTGGCAAAAAATTAAATCTATTCATGGAGTCAGCAGGATTAAGGAAATTTTCGCTATCATCTCAGATGGTGAATTTACTTCTGAGCCCTGAACTTTCTATCAAATAGATCAATACAATGAAAATTTTATAAGTATAAAACAAACTTCAGAAAATATTCCATTGAAGCAAAACTGTTCCTCTTAATAATAGTTACAATAGTGAACTTAATCTTGGTGAGCTTCAGGTGAGAAAAGATCCAAAATTACCCTCCATAATACCATAATAGCTCTCACAAACACTATATGTAAAGTCATGGAAAACTCGTTGCCGAACGGTTTAAGTGGGTTATCAAAAAACACAATTTAATTTCCAAATGTCAAATGGGATCCATATCCGGAAATCTATTCATGTTTCTAAAGAACTTTCTGAAAACTAGATACTTCAAGATCCATACCAATAATAAATTGTCAGAGATGTATGAACAGGAAAATTGGGTCCCTCAAGGAACAGTCCTGAGCGGAGTCCTATTTCTCATAACTATTAATCCAGTCCTAGATCTATTTGAATCACCGGTCAAGGCAACTATGTTTGCCGATGACATAGTTATTTTTGCAAAATCAAACAAATTGGAAGAATGCGGAACAGTTATTCAAAACTCCATTAATAAATTATCTGTCTGGATAAAAAACTACGGGTTCCGTTATTCAATCGAACTAGTCGTCCCTTACCTTTTATACATATTCAATTAAATGTTTTGGTAAAAGTTTTGTAATGACACAAATAAAATGAGTTGGATGGATGAAGACAATGTCGAAGATATTAGGAATTTTAACAAGGCGCTTTATTCTCAAAGCCCCTATTACGAAATCTTCAAATACATTTCAGACAATATTGAATCGGAACCATGTTCATTATCAGTAAATATGGGACCTCTAAATATGTATTTTAATCCTCAGTTACTTGAGACGATTCTCTTACTTTTCTTCCTTTTTGGTCGCGGGTATTTTTTACTCACGTAGGTTGAGTAACAGCCACATTGAAAATTATTTTGGTACCATCGAAGGACGAGTTAATCGAAATGCTGCTTTGGGGAAATTATCAACCAAAGCGTTGAGATTTTTGACAGAAATTAACATTCGAAATGAATTTATGCCAATCAGAACTATTATCGTTGTTCCACATTATGTATCTTATTGCCGTCGGGCATGTCAATGGGAGATTTACGAAAGAACTTGTTTCTCAAGCAAGGCTTGCGCCATCTCATAGAGTCCCTCCTCATTTATTTATATACGAGAAAGTAGAAAGCAGTTAGAATTTGTGTTTTAATAATTTTGAATTACTACAAAAATATTAACGAAAATATTAAAAATTGAAAACAAATAAATTCATGAAATTCAGCTTTGTATCACAGCACTTCGATATTCAAGTTTGAGCCTTACGGTTCTTGCCATAAAAAAATTAGAAAATGAGCAAATCGATGAATTTCGCATAGAAAAGGAAGTTTTTTATTGTTATTTATTAATTATTGATAATTAATTATTATATAAAACATAATTATTAATTATTAATTTTAATACGACTCGAACTGACTACTGGAAAACCAGACGTTTCGTTTCTCTTGGAAATGAAAGAGGATTCCTATAAACGGGCTCTCTGTCGTGAGTGAAATGGATCCAATTGGATTTGGCGCTCCATATGAATGTTTGTATGAACGAGGATCCTTATAAAATGGCTCTCGTGTATGAATGATAGTGTGAAGGCTGGAGGGCGAAACGTTTCGGAGAGTACACGGAAAGGTGTCCATGCGAAATTCGTCGATTTTTAATTTTTTAAAAACTTTTGCAAAAGCTCATATCAAAAATGCAATAAGTTATTTGAATTCCTATGTTTATATGCTCTTTTCAGCCTTTATAGTCACTTTATGAGCCAATCTCTGAGATTCGCGCTATTTGGTTTGATAGAGTCGCCCTGTGGGGAGAATTTTTTTGTTGAAAAATCTCAGATATCTCAGTCGCTTAGGGTCGCGGTAAAATGATTGTTACCATAAATCTTCGTCTGAATACCAATCGAATACTCGGATTCACTTAGTCATCTCTACGATTTAGTATTACTGGCCATCAAATGACCCCTATACTTGATAAGAGAGCACTTTTTTTTCTGAATACATTTTTAATGATTTTGTTAAGTTTAAAAAAAATTGTTAACCTAGCCCAATTCTCTTTTATCGAACAGGAGATATATATTTAGAGAGCCTCATTCGACACTTTCTATATCCAGTACAAGAGAAAATCTCTGAGATTTCTGAGATTCAACTGTTAATCGCTTTATGGGGCTGATGTAAAATATCTAATATCATGATAGTTATTTTCTGGGATGACAGATTGTGTCGCGATAGTTATGGTGTTATCATTTCTTTTTTCTGGGAGGAATCCTGGGATAGCTTTATATACATACCAATTATACCGGGTGTTTCTTTTAAACTGAGACGATCAAATATCTCGAAAAATAGCCACTCTGCGGAAAAAATGTCCATAATCAAAATTTAATCATACCGTGGGGGAAATACATTAGTGCAAAAAAATAGTCCCCCACCCCCCGCTTTGTAGGTGGGGCGGGGGTAACTTTTAAACTAAGATAGGAGCCATATTTTTTATTGCAGATACGGATTCTACGACTAAAAGTACGTATGATTTGAATGAAATATTTTGTTCGGTTCATGATAGATGGCGTTGTAATCGACGAAATTAAATTTTTTCAATTGCTTCTTCTTAGAACACACGCATTCGATTCTGCAGTACGTTTGAAATAAAAAACATCACGTTTCCATTGGAAATACTCGAAATTCGTCATCAAAACAATTTATTAATGTAAATGGCAGGTGAATAAAATAATTTTAGCTTAAAATAAGTGTTCAAAATGATGGCCTGCGACTTCAATGCACTTATTAATACGCATTTCCAATGATTGTACACAACTGAGAAGTGTGTTTGGTTGAATTTCAGCACACGCATTTCTGATTCGCTCAATCATGTTCTCACGTGTTGTTGGTTCTTGTTCGTAAACTTTGTCTTTGAGATAGCCCCACAAAAAGAAATCTGGCGAAGTAAGATCTGGTGATCTGGCGGGCCAATTTATCGGACCAGCTCTACCGATCCAGCGACCATTGAAATCACGATCAAGTATCTCACGTGCTACCAACGAATAGTGTGCAGGACAACCATCATGTTGAAACCACATGTTCCGTCTCAATTCTAAGTTCAAATTTTCAAGTAATATTGGCAGTTCATTTTCCAAAAAGTTTCGGTACATTTAACCATTCAAGTTGCCTTCAATAATGTGGGGGCCGATGAGTTGGTTGCCAATTATTCCACACCACACGTTGACAGTCCAAGGGTGCTGATGTTCAACTTGGCGAAGCCAGTGTGGATTTTCAACACTCCAATAATGCATGTTGTGTCGATTAACCGTTCAATGGTTTGTAAAAGACGATTCGTCAGAGAACGTTACGCAATGAAAAAAATTGGGGTTTTGTTGTATTTGTTCACGTGCCCATTGACAAAAAGTTACCCGATTTTGGAAATCAGCGCCATGAAGATCTTGGTGTAAAGACACATGATATGGATGATACTTGTGCCGTTTTAATATTCTCCAAACACTGGTGAGGGACAATTCGGAATCGCGAACTATTTCTCGTGTACTAACATGAGGATTATGAGCCGCTGCAGCCAATACAGCAATTTCATTATTTTCTCCAGTGACTGTTGCTCTACGGGTCCTCTTTTTCGGTTGAACATTTCCATCAGCAATAAATTGTTTGATAGTACGGCCAAATGAAGCACGTGAACGAATCCTATCCGGAAAACGTTGAGCGTAAATAGCAACAGCATTTTCAAGATTTCTGCCAGCTTCTCCATAAACCAGAACCATTTCAATTTTCTCTGGCACAGTTAAACGGTCCATTCTAAAGTATTTTATCGTTTATTTTGCAATTACGAAAAATATGAAGATAAGAAATAACACAAACGTTAAATGTGATTTACAAAACTGAATAAATTGTTTTGATGACGAATTTCGAGTATTTCCAATGAAAACGTGATGTTTTTTATTTCAAACGTATTGCAGAATCGAATGCGTGTGTTATAAGAAGAAGAAATTGAAAAAATTGAATTTCGTCGATTACAACGCCATCTATCATGAACCGAACAAAATATTTCATTCAAATCATACGTACTTTTAGTCGTAGAATCCGTATCTGCAATAAAAAATATGGCTTCCTATCTTAGTTTAAAAGTTACCCCCGCCCCACCTACAAAGCGGGGGGTGGGGGACTATTTCTTTGCACTAATGTATTTCCCCCGCGGTATGATTAAATTTTGATTATGGACATTTTTTCCGTAGAGTGGCTATTTTTCGAGATATTTGATCGTCTCAGTTTAAAAGAAACACCCGGTATATATATATATATATATATATACATATATATATATATATATATATCAGGGACGAGGTGTCCATAGAAGCAAGGGAAGCACTGCTTCCCTTAAAATTATATATTTTCCAAGAGAAACATTTTTCTATTTTACAAATTACAATTTAAAACCATTAGAATAATATAACAGTTGCATTCAACCTTTAGAAATGTAAATACTCAAATTAATCCAACTTGAAATAAAAAATCCTATAAGTATGTTCGTTATTCCAATTAGAAATAATCAGAAGTCTAATCTGTTTATTTGCTGCAAAGGTTTTTGAAACTTTATTTGGATTTTTTCTCCAAATTTTTCATTGCTTGCATTTTATTTCACACAATTTCCCCTTAAAAAGAATCATTGATTCTTCTGGTGGGGTATATTATTGTTATTGCACAATGCACAATAAAACCAAATTGGAAAAACAAAACAAAAATAATGAGAAAGAAACTATCGAGAAAAAAAGAGATGACTATATTTTTAATAAAAATAAAACAGGGTAAAGGTAGAAACAAAACAATATTTAAAAATTTTTAAACAAACTACTCTCATGTTTTGTCTTCTCTTTTTTAAACACACTGTTGAATAGAAAAAGTAAACAAGATATATTTGTCCTAGCCTTGCAATGATTTGAAGTTTTTTTTTTTTTGTTTTGTTATTAACGAAATTATTCATGTTGGATTCATAAGCCGATAGAAGTTTCATTTTGAATTTGAGCGATCACTACACCGTTTGTTTCTTGGGAATGCAAAGGCTCGAGTTCAGAGGAAATGATGAATCTCATGATTCAAATAATTGCGGTAATTATATCGAATTTTTACAATTATTATCGCGGCACAATTCTTCGTTATCGAATCATTTATGATAGAAACATCAAAGGGTTTATTGGGAATATCCAGCGACATTAAAAACGATTTGATAGCATGTACCACATCACTAATTAAAAAGCAAATACAAAAGGAAATCGATTCGTCGAATTTTGCTGGAATTATTTTAGATGACACCTTAGACGTCACCAGAAAATGTCAGCTCGCGGTAGTTCTACGTTATGTAGATGAAATTGGCAACTAGAGAGATTTATAGAATTTATTGATGTTTCTTCCGATCGAAGTGGAGATGGTCTTTCAAAATTTGTAATCGAGTTTTTAAAAAAACATAAAATCGAGGAAAAGCAAATTTGTCAAAGTTATGATGGTGCGGTAATGCCTGGGAGCTCCAAAGGGCTGCAAACAAAAGTTACAGAAATTTATCCGTTAGCAATTTGTATTCATTGTTTTGCACACAAATTAAATTTGGTTCTCTCTCAGTCGTTTAGTAAAATTGTTGAGTGTAAATCATTTTTTTTTTCAAGCTTAAGTGGATTAACTGCCTTTTTTAACCATTCATCGAAACGGAGTATTGCTTTTGATGAAATTGTTAAACGAAAACTACCTTCAACTTCACCAACAAGTGGGAGTTTAATGGTTCTAATGTTGAAAAAACACTTAGACGATTTACGTGAGCTATTTAATAAAATAGTAAACGAAGATGTTGAGAAATGGGACTGTGAGACAATAAATAACTCTCGTGGATATCTTCTTTTATTGGAAGAAGGTGGGGTTGTTATATTTTGTTCAGAAATATTTCCAGAAGTCGACTTATTATTTAGTATGCTTCAGAAAAAATCAAACGATATTGCACATTCTTTAGAAAGTCTAGACGATTTTTAGAAAATAATTGAAAAAAATTCAAGTAATTTTGATGCATTTTGGAACAAAGCCAACCAAGAAAAAAAATCGCAGACAAAATTCATCTAAGACGGTGTAGATCCCGAATTACATTTGAAGCAAAATAATACGTAAGAAACCTTATATCTGAAATTACGGTAAAAATCCAGAAAGAAATTAAATTTCGGTTTCAGGATTTACAACATATAAAGTTCATAAAATTGCTAGACATTAGTCAATTTCTATCTTTTGAAATTGACTTCCCGCACGATGCATTTAGTTGTCTGAGAAAAACTTATTCTCATTTAATTGATTTTTAAATTTTAGAAACCCAGCTTACCGTTAATCAAAAATTTTAATATTTTTTCCTTATTTTCACAATTTATAATATTGCTTCCCCAATGGAAATTGTCACGCTTCGTCACTGATATATATATATATATATATATATATATATATATATATATATATATATATATATATATATAATATATATATATATATATCATATATATATATATATATATATATATATATATATATATATATATATATATATATATATATATATATATATATAATATATATATATATATATATATATATATATATATATATATATATATGAAATTAAACGAATTTATGAATATGATTTTGATAAAATTATCTTAGAAAATTAAATGAATTACAAATGAAGAAGTATTTGTTTTATTAATAAATATTGATATGCCCAAATAAATTTGAGAAAACAAAAAAAAATACTGGGTTTCCAAACCTGTGACAAAACGTGTTTAAAATGGTTTCCAAAAAAACAATCGGTTCTTTTCAAACTGCTTAATAACTGGTTTTAAGGTGGTTAAAGTTTTTTCTGAAACAGTTTAAAACCGGATCCTATGAAGTTTCCAAAAATCTTTGTGGTTTTTCAGAAACCGATTTAAATATGTTTCCAAAAGGTTTTATAAAGGGTTCTTAATTTTTTTCTAACGGTTTAAACCTGGTTCCTGTGAAGCTTCTGAAACTCATTATGGCTTGTTAAAAACCGATTTGGATCCTATTTTAAAAGGTTTCAATTTTTTTTTTTTAAATTATTCTGAAACAGTTTAAAACTGATTCCTGTGAAGTTTCCTAAAATTTTTGCGGGTTTTTCGAACCCGATTTAAATGCGTTTTCAAAAAGTTTCAATAAAATTTAAAAGTTTCAAAAAATGCGGCCAAACATGGTATTCAGTATGGTTCTGTACTGTATCTGAGCAGCTCCTGAAACCTTTTATGAAACTCTTTGGCTTTGATACCTTAGTTTAAAATCGGTTTCGAAATTGATTTGAAACTGAAAATTGCTGCTTGGGTATTTGATGTATTTAATGAGTTGTTATATAAATCATTTTAGAATCCCATTCCCATGGATTACATGCTGAATTTCTTCAAAATCGGTTCGAATTGGCAAAGTTTCACGGAGAAAAAAATTACTAATTTATTTCCTATATATTTATAGGAATTTAATTATAGCATCCCGTACTATATTTTTCGTTAAACATACTATGTACGTACATAGCTGACTTTCCACTCTGCATAGCATGAAATGCAATATTGGAATCGCTACTATAATAAGAGCTAATTTATTATGCCATATAGGAATATTTCCTATATGCATTTCTACAAATCCAATGTATTATAGAAATAATTCCTATAAGATACAATTTCCCGTGTGTGTCTAAAATAGGGACCATTACACTACTATATAGAAAGCAATATTTACCACAAAATATAGCTGTTATAATTGCATTCGTAGTCTCTGAAATTTATTCATGTTATCTTCATTTCATGAATATAATTCGCTAAGTCAGTACGTTCTGCTTGATACTTAAGGTACCAAGCGAGAATTGTATTTTTGTAGTTTGGTCGTAAGAAACCAAACTACCACATCGAGAAGTCGAGGAGGGTGCTCACTTCTCATTTTTGAGCTTCGATACATTTGTATTGACTCTGGGGTAAAGTAAATGTGGGAGTTAATGACAAATAATATTTCTACTTTTTCCAGTAGATATATTATCATGAAGTGATTGGCATTTCTATGATTTACCAAATCGAAAATACTGTGAATGTCATTACTGCTAATATATTTCTTATGACGACCTGCACGCTGCACCAACACTATTAAACAATGCAATCGCTACAAAAATACGCTGGAGAAAATACCAATTTTATGGCAATAAATACTAATTTGAAATGCATATTTTTCATGTCCCTAAATAGGAAGCGCTTATTACTAAAATAGTACATTTTACTATTTTTATGGTAACAATTTGTATTCGCATCTCTTTAAATTAACTATGTGTTATAGTAAAATACTTTCCTATATTAGGCCACAATCCTGTGGGCTCCTATAAATTATAGAAATGTCTTCTAACTACATTGTTACTACCTTGTAGATACTTTTATAATCTGATGATGGGAACACAGTGTTTCCGAAAATATATTAATTTTTAAAAATCTAAATTAAATGTTTTAATTTAATTAGTTTGTTTAACAAGTGTTTAAGGAGAACCGAAAGTAGTTTTATTTGTCACACTTGTTGTCGTCCACAAATTCATAATCTTCACATGTCCATTCTTGTACAGAAACAGAAATTTTTAATTTAAATAGTTAGGTTAGGTTAGGTTTGGGTGGCGCTCCCCCAGGACCAGGCATAGACACAAAAAGGTCCGTAGCCATAACACAAATTAAAAATTTTTCCTCCAACTCATTGAAACCACTTTGAGCTTGCTATGAAGCGCTGGATACTCCTGACGTCCTTCTCACTGAGCTCCGCCAGGTCGTTGAAAAGGGGTGCCCCTAGAAAGTTCAGTCTGTTTCTTGCCAGACGAGGATAGGTGCAAAGAAGATGAAGTACCGTCTCTTCCTCCTCTTCGTCCTCGCAACTACGACAGTAGTCATGTGAGAAGAAACCAAGTCTACTCGCATGTCTGCCTATGAGACAGTGTCCCGTAATCACTCCAACAACCACACTGATCTGACTCCGCTGAAGTGAGATCAGCTGTTTGGATCTCGCCAAGTTCAACTTTGGCCAATCCTGCCGAGTTATTACGCATGAGGTACTATTTGACCACCTGTCATTCGTCAACTTACTGGCTTCCTCCTGAAGCAGCAGTTTACATACCGCAAGAGGCATTTCAATATCCTTTTTGCTGTTTGAAATGTGGTCCGTTGTACCACGTCGAGCCAGTTCATCGGCTAGTTCATAATCATTCATATTAAATTTTTAATAATTTTCTTTTTTCTACTCCACTCTAATCTTTAACTTGAATTAATTATTTAATTCCAAATATGTAAGCGATTCTAAAGGTCATTTTAATTTGTTTTACAGATTAACACGTAGAAGCATATTAGTAGTAATAACAACCCATGATAGCCGACAGGCCTGATGAGAAGATTGATTTTTTCATAAACATAAGCTTATCAGTTCGAAACTGGAATAAATTCTCTTACAATATTCGAATATTAACTTCAAATAAATTAAAAATTAAAAACATTGAAAACTTGTCGGCTATCATGGGTTGTTGAATGATTATTTCTCGTGTAAATAATACTAATATGCTTCTACGTGTTAATCTGTAAAACACCTTAAAATGATCTTTAGGATCGTTTGCATATTTTAGTGATTAGAAAAAAGAAATTTATCGGCGTATTTACTACTTATTGTTAGTTCGATTTTAATTAGATCTAGCAGCTTCATCATTTTATTTTTGTTCTTTTGTTCCGTTTACTCTGTTTCCATCTGTGCTTTTCCTTTTAATACTAAATTATTGTTAAAGTACAATAAATAAATATGAGTTTTTTTGTATTTGAATTATATTCACTAACTACACAAATATTAGAGACATGCATTATTAAGCGAGGAATGAAAATTTGATTTGTTTCGCTTTAAATTTAAAATATTGCCCGTTGAATGCATTCCGATTCCCGATGGATTGCAATTTATCCATATTTAAATTTTACACTTATTTCACTTTTATTAAAAGTTTTTCACTAAATTAAATTAAACTAAATAATGTATGTATATAAAAAATATATTTAAAACATTGTACAAAACTAAATACGACCGACCATAATGTTAGTGTGCAAGAACTACATACATACAAATAATAAATAAGCTAATGGTGCTACCACATATCATCATGCGATGCAATCATCCCCTAATCGAATTTCCGACTACTCAAATAAAAAATGCGTAAATGGTTTCCAAGAAAAAACTGGCAACAAAATTAAGAAAAAAACTTAACAACTTGAAAATCGTTCACAGTAAACCTTATAAATAATACTAAATCTAATTCTTCCTGAAATAAGCGATAAATTAGTATATGTACATATTTCTGTACATCACCATAATTGCAGATTTTGACCCGTTTGTTACCATTACGTGGTACCAAATGCACATCTTACTGTTAAGCGATAACTTTACGCTTTTCATCAATAAATCAATATCGTCGTAAATGATACGAAATAAGTACTTTAAGTATTTAAAGGCCGAATGTCGAAAGGCCAAACGCCGAAAAACTGAATTAGTTGGAAGGCCGAATGTCGGAAGGCCGAATGTCGAATGGCCGAATGCCGAATGGGTCGAAAGGCCGAATGTCTAAAGGCCTATTTTATTGAAATCAATATAAACCATTGAATTTATTTCGTAATTAAAATGATTTAAATAAATTGAAATTACGTGCTAATAAATCCTGTGTATGTAGCAAATAATTGTGATCAAATTTTATAGGAACTAGCTATATGTGTCTTTTTTCTGTATTTTCTGTTTGTTTATTGCTATTTGTTGTATCGTGTATCGGTTACATTTGTTGTATGTTTTGTTATAATAACTGTATGTTTATTTCTTTTGTGGGAAAATATTATTTCTGAGCAGAATTTGCCGCCTGTTTTAATAATTAAATTATATAATAAAAAAAATCTCGTTGAAACTGTTGTTGAATTATGTGATTAAATTATTAAATATTCTTTAATAGGAATTACGGAATAATTATCAGAAAAATCGTATATTACTTTATAAGTTGAGCAATTTAATTTATAGCACATTCTTGTTTTATTTAAAAATAAAACTTCATGAAAATACGGCCTTTCGACCCAATCGGCCCTTGCACATTGGTGCCTGCCGACTAATGTGGCCTTACGGCGTTCGGCCTTTCGGCATTCGGTCTCCCGACATTCGGCCTTTCAACATCAAATGTAATAAACTACGCCATAATTGGCTAATTCGCGTATTAATTAGATGACATTTCAGATCACTACATTTGCCTGAAAAAAAGAATCCAGGACATTTAAAATCCAGATTAGTTGAAAAGTTAAAATCCAGAAAAATAAAATCCCGAAAAATAATCTCGAAATTACCGGAAAAGCAATCCAGAAAAAAATTCAAAAAAAATATTTTGTTTAAAATAAATGAAAAAAATTAAATTTTCTAGGCATTTTTAAACTTTTGACATCACTTGAAACATTTACATCGATCAGTAGAAGCGATACGACCGATACAATTCCTTTGATCTGTGTCTGAAAGGTGTAACAACCGCTTGTGGTTGTTATTTTGTAATTTATTCAAATCTGTAATTGCTGCTGAAAATTCAAAAGACGATGCATTCCTTGCTTTAAAAAAAAAAAAATCTCTTCCACTATTCGGCATTCCTTCATTGGCTCAATTTACACGTGTCGCACATGACATAGAAAAGTGACACAACTCAAAAAATTGAGTTTTTCAGATAATTCGCCAAAAAGATGCGCAATGATCGATTTCATAACCTGACATATCGACATTTTCATATTTATTTTACAAAGCTAGAGACGGCTCAATTTTCTGATCTTCCTTAGAGATTAGTGCGTAGTAAAATCGAAATAAGCATTTTTGTCTTTTGCTCTCCTGAAAAATTCGAAATTTTGAGTTGTGCCACTTTTCTTTATCATGTGCGATGTTTTCTTGCATTACGTTTCTCTGCTTTCAAAAAACCAATTTGCATTTACACGCGTTTTCTTGAAACGTGATTCTTTTGAATTATTTGTTTATGCATGTGTAAAAATATTTCCAGTATCATAGTATGCCACGTCGTCTCATACTTGGTTTAGAAATAAAAATACGACCTTCGGAAATTTTATACAACTTTTTGTTTGTGTTAGTGCAGAGAAACACAAGAATCACAAAAAACTTTTGTTGAAAAAAGAATCACAAAAATATGACCTTCGAAATCAGTTTATAGAGAGAGGGGTAACGAAACGAGGAAAGAAACTGATGCAAGAAAACACGTCTGAATCGGCTTCAAATTAATTTGTAATAGAAAATATTTTTTTTATGTGTAGAGTGTACCATTATACCAAAACCAACAAAAATGTTTATACACGCCGTGCCAAGCAAACACTTAAGCTATAAAAATTGTACCCTATGGCTTGGTATTCTTAATGTATAAAATAAATCAGAAAATATATATACACAAAACTAACACAAATGCCTAAAATATTGTTTACATTTTTGTTGGTTTTGTGCAAAACCTGCTAAAATTCTCTTTAGAAAGCCTGCTCATTTTGCTGATACGCAGATACATACTTATAAACCTCAACGTTGAGGCGTAGTAGTGACTACGAAAAACCATAGAAAAAAAATTTAAATTTATTTGTTTATCACTAACACCACACCACGTATAGGTCACACACACTACTAACGTCGATAATTTGAGCATTTTTTACTCTCTATTGTTTGCAAACCTACTAACACCACACCATGTATTTATCACACATACTGCTAATGCCGATGATATTTGAGCATTTTACTCTATTCTTTGCTTTGATCTAAAACAAAATTTCAAACATGTTTTTTTGTTTTTCTTAATGACATTGCCTTGCCGCATGATTTGTGTTGTTTTTTTGTAGAGAATAGTCAAAAAATCGGTCAAAAACAAACCCGGCAATATAAATGTGTGCCGTCAATATTGCACAATAAATTCCAAAATCTTGAATAAAATTTGAGTGTACATATTGTGCAATGTTATGACGTCACACAATTATATTGCGCAATTTAATTGTACGTGAATACCAGCCTTAAAGGGAATATTTCCGAATAAATTATTTCCGAACAATTCATGTAAATTATGTAACATCATACAAAATAAATAAAAATTCAAATTTTAAATAAAAATATAAAATATGTAATTTAAATCTTCTTTGTGATTTACTAATTTGACAGATTCGTTTTTATTGTTTTTTTATGATACATTTTACTCTCTTTCAGTTTCGTAGTATGCGATTGTTTATGTTTTTTCTACACTGTATTCACAACCGTATATATATATACACGGTGACGTTTCGCTAATACAATCCCATGTTGAGGTATTTTTACAGCAATAGTATACAATACATTGGGCTTTCTAAAGAGAATTGTAGAAGGTTTTGGTTTTGTGACATACCAATACCAACTCATAGAGCACAATTTCTGAGAGAGGATCGGTGTAAAGAGCGAATGGCACGGCTTGTATAAACATTTTTGTTGGTTTTGATTATACACTTCTCCTCAATTATGTCGTGTTCGGTTTATTTTTTTTTTTTTTTGAATGTATGGAATGACGTGTAGTGTGTTGGTGTCTTGCTTCATTAGTTTTACTTTTGGCGCGCGTGGATTTTCCACTATAATCGAATGTTCTAGAGATTTGTGTAATTGTCATTGGTGCGTGTGAATCGATTTTGGGTGATGTCGTTGTGTACGTCATCCGAAATCTATCGGTCGGATTCTCTTTTATGAATAATTATTTTTGGGAGGGGGAATTTTTTGTTTGTACGGTCGCAAGAATGATATATTACAAGATTGTCCAACTCTTATGGAGAGTAAACATGCTGGTCCCTACGCTTTTTTTTCTCTTTGGATTTTTATTTTCTCATTTGCTTTTAATACTATACAGCAGTGATATTAAATATTGCACTGAAATGCATCGATTTGCTTTCATCACACTATAAGCAGAACGTTTATTTTGATTTTGACTGTAGAACAAAAAAAACTAAAATAAATTTCATAATCATTCTGTGTGAGTGCTACAAATGTTTAATACAATGGAAAGTAAAAGAAAGAATATAAAGGGCTGAAACCTCACGAGGTGATCAGAACTTCGGTCTTTGGTATCTTCAATAATATCATAAAGTTGGTGTGACTGTTTTGACATTATTGATTTCAATTTTAACCAATATATATTTACAACAACAGCCAAACAGGTCAAAAGCTTCAACAAGGGTACAGGCATCCAATTTAAAACGAAAAATCGTATTCTAGAACTTTATACCGAAAGTAGTATAACAAATTATACTGATACTTCTAACCGTTTAACTGACCATATTCCAGAAATTTATCCGAAAACTCATTTTAGAATCCCATTTACAACGCACATGTCTAACACAATGATACCCGCGGTTAAGGCATAGTCAAGTGCCATCCTACTTGGCCATATTCCACACATATCAAATATTGCCATTTCCAACGCACATATCAAATTTCATTATAATCGGTTAAGAAATAGCCAAGTTCCATCATACTTGGCCATATTCCTGAACTTCGCCCAAACCTCATTTCAGACTCCCATTTCCAATACACATGTCGAATTTCATTATAATCGGTTGAGAAATGAGCAAGTTCCATCATACTTAGCCATATTCCAGAACCACATCCAAAACTCATTTTAGAATCCCATTTCTAACACACAAATCAAATTTCATAATAATCGGTTGAGAAATAGACAAGTTCCATCATACTTGGCTATATTCCAGAACTTCATCCAGAAATCGTTTTAAAATCCCAGAACTTCATCCAAAACTCATTTTAGAATCCCATTTCTAATACAAATGTCGAATTTCATCGTAATCGGTTGAGAAATGGGCAAGTTCCATCATACTTTGCCATATTCCAGAACCTCATCCAAAACTCATTTTAGAATCCCATCTCTAACACACAAATCAAATTTCATAATAATTGGTTGATAAATAGACAAGTTCCATCATACTTAGTCATATTCCAGAACTTCATCCAGAAATCGTTTTAAAATCCCAGAACTTCATCCATAAATCATTTTAGAACCCCATTTCCAACACAAATGTCGAATTTCATCGTAATCGGTTGAGAAATGGGCAAGTTCCATCCTACTTGGCCATATTCCAGAACTTCATCCAAAACTCATTTTAGAATCCCATTTCTAACACACATATTAAATTTCATAATAATCGGTTGATAAATAGACAAGTTCCATCATACTTAGTCATATTCCAGAACTTCATCCAGAAATCGTTTTAAAATCCCAGAACTTCATCCATAAATCATTTTAGAATCCCATTTCCAATACAAATGTCGAATTTCATCGTAATCGGTTGAGAAATGGGCAAGTTCCATCCTACTTGGCCATATTCCAGAACTTCATCCAAAATTCATTTTAGAATCCCATTTCTAACACACATATTAAATTTCATAATAATCGGTTGATAAATAGGCAAGTTCCATCACACTTGGCCATATTCCAGAACTTCATCCAGAAATCATTTTAAAATCCCAGAACTTCATCCATAAATCATTTTAGAATCCCATTTCCAACACAAATGTCGAATTTCATCGTAATCGGTTGAGAAATGGGCAAGTTCCATCCTACTTGGCCATATTCCAGAACTTCATCCAAAATTCATTTTAGAATCCCATTTCTAACACACATATTAAATTTCATAATAATCGGTTGATAAATAGACAAGTTCCATCATACTTGGCCATATTCCAGAACTTCATCCAGAAATCGTTTTAAAATCCCAGAACTTCATCCATAAATCATTTTAGAATCCCATTTCCAATACAAATGTCGAATTTCATCGTAATCGGTTGAGAAATGGGCAAGTTCCATCCTACTTGGCCATATTCCAGAACTTCATCCAAAATTCATTTTAGAATCCCATTTCTAACACACATATTAAATTTCATAATAATCGGTTGATAAATAGGCAAGTTCCATCATACTTGGCCATATTCCAGAACTTCATCCAGAAATCATTTCAAAATCCCAGAACTTCATCCATAAATCATTTTAGAATCCCATTTCCAACACAAATGTCGAATTTCATCGTAATCGGTTGATAAATGGGCAAGTTCCATCATACTTGGCCATATTCCTGAACTTCATCCAGAAATCGTTTTAAAATCCCAGAACTTCATCCATAAATCATTTTAGAACCCCATTTCCAGTACAAATGTCGAATTTCATCGTAATCGGTTGATAAATAGGCAAGTTCCATCATATAAAAAATTTGTTAACTATTCACCACATCCAAATCCAACCCCAACTCAACTCCAACTCAACGCGCAAATTGACCCCTAATTTAATCTTCAAATCAATTCCCAATTCAATGCCAAATTCAATGCCCAATTCAATAATCAAATAAGCATATATAAAAAAATCGCAAATATCTATAAAAGCAGTTATTTTGGGTCAATTCGTATGGCAGGTACCCCACCCCCTTGACGTACAGTCTCCAAAAGCTTTTCAAATCTCCGCCTTGACCATAGAAACAGATTGGCGAAAAAAAAATCCAAATCGGACAAGCCGTTCTCGAGATACCATGGGTCCAGACATCCAGACATCCAGACATCCAGACATCCAGACAGACGGACGGACATTTTTTTTTTGTTGCTTTTTCAGACTCAGGGACTTTCAAAACGTCGAGAAAAGTGGTTTTGGACCAACCAAATTTTTCGTCATTTTTGACAGGATTTCAGGATTTCAGGATTTTTGACAGGTCTTTTTAGACCGAAGTAATATGTATAAATAGCACGTGCATTTGTATTGATCGTACGTTATTGATTTTGTTGAATGAGATACAAGCCGATTAAAATAAACGAAATGATAGATGAACCAGCTATGAGTGAAATAAAATTATATTACGATACGAAAAAAAAGAAAGACATAGAGACTGGTCCCTACGCTTTATTAAATTCGAAAAAAAGAGAGTAACGTTTTTAGAGTTGAATAATCTTGTAAATTGTAATATATCATTCTTGGTACGGTCGCATATTTTTATTAAATTAGTTAGTCTGATTTTAATTATTGAGAGAGAAGTCTCGTTTTAAACTTAAAACGGAAAAGTTTTTTTTTAATTTTTAAGTTAGACAGTCGAGTTGTGATTGTTTTTTTTTTTTGCTTGTAATAACGAGTGGTGTAAGGAGGGTTACCAGATTGCAAGATTTATCTTTTTTCGTAAGATTTTTGACCGTAGAACAAGATAAAAAGATTTTCCTAAAAAAAAAAAGATTTAAAACAAATGGCGATCTCGATTTTTCATTTAGTATTATAACTTTCCCAAGCAACATACCATGACTGTATTTTACTATTTTATTCAACAAACCTATTCGAAATTCAAATACTGTTTTTCGAAATCCAAATACTGTTGTTTACAGGGTAATCAGTTGTTCGAAATTCAAATATTGTGTTTACAGGGTATACGATATTTATCAAAAAACTGTTTTCAGGGAAAAATGTCAAAATGTTTTTTGTACATTTCAACTGATTCCGCATATCGCATTGCTCGTAAACCGTAATTTTATTTTATCGGAGAATTTATTTTTTATCGAAATGGAAAAATACTTTAAGAAAGTTGGTAAGTTAAAATTACTATTTGAGCAATGTGTTTTAGAATTGTGAATATAAACTCATAAATTTAGATTCTAGTCAAACTTCAACACAAATGTTACAAAAAGAATACGCGGAAAACGGTGAGCAGAGGTTATGTCATATTACTGAGTTTGTTGAACAACAATCGGTAAGAATGTTTTTCATATTTGTCTGACCATGTTAGTAAAATTTCATCCTACAACAAAATTATATTTCATTATAGCCGCCTAAAAAAATTAAAAAAATCAAATATTTAAACAGTTGGGAAGATGACCCAGTTCTAAAACCGTGGCTGAAAAACATAAACAATAAGCCATACTGTGGAATATGTTCGTGCGAGTTAAAAAGTGCTGGTGGGATTAAAGATCTTAAGAAACATGCCCAGACATCAAAGCATATGACTAATTCGAATGCTATAACAATGCACCAGAAAAGTAGCCAAATATTTGCGGGAATTTCCAGTGCAAATCAAAATGTAGCTAAGGTAGAACTGCAACTGAGCGCTTTTTGTGCAGAGCACAATATTCCAATTACAACAATGGATCATTTAGTCCCAATGCTGAAAAATGCTCTACCAGATTCGCAAATTTTAAAAAACGTGTCGTGCGCCAGGACGAAAACCACCGCAATAATAAAACATGTAATAGGGGCATCCCAACTGGAATCTCTTTGTGAATTTTTAAACACAAATTATTTTTCTCTGTGCATTGATGAGTCAACGGACATTTCGACAACGAAATTGTTGAGCTTAGTTGTCCGAACGCCGCTGAATGATAAAATTCAGGATTTTTTTCTGGCTTTGCTGAAAGTAGAAGTATGTGATGCGCAATCGATTTATTGTAAACTTATTGGATTTTTCAACGAAAAAAATATAAATTTCAAAAAATATTTGGTTGGTTTCGGTGCAGATGGAGCAAATGTAATGACTGGCGCGAATCACTCGGTGGCGACGATGTTAAAAAATGATTGCGCAGATCTCGTAATATTTAAATGCTCTTGTCACTCATTTGCATTATGCGCTAACCATGCGTGTAAGTATTTGCCAAGATTTATTGAAACTTGCGCTAGAGAAATGTACAATTTCATCCAAAACAGCCCTAAGCGTATTGAATTGTACTCAGACTTACAAATTTTATTAGATTATAGGCCTATAAAGTTATTGCATCCCTCGCAAACCCGTTGGCTATCGCTTGAAGCTACCGTTAATCAAATCTTAAGCAGATTTGATGTGCTTCGTCTGTTCTTTATTCACGAGGACGTTTGTAAATTCGAGCCAGTTCGAAGGATAAACGAATGCCTTCAAAATCCTCAATTTGTACTTTATTTGAAATTTTTAAAATTCATTTTGGGAGACATTAACAAACTGAACAGGCTATTTCAAAGCGAGTCTCCTCAAATACATCTTCTATATCCGGAAATAACTCGATTATATTCAAAAATCTTTGATTATTTCATAAAAGAAGAATTCATAGCCGAACAATATTTATGTATTATAGATTTAAATAACACGAAAATTCTAAAGCGCTTAGAAGACATTTATTTAGGGGCTGACGTGAGCGCATCACTTGCCACTTCGCATTCGTTGTCCTTAGAAGATGAATTGGAATTTAGAACGTATTGCCAGCAATTTTACATCCAGTTATGTAATCAGTTACTTAAAAAATTCGATTTTGACAACAAACTAACGAAGGCATTTCAAATACTGGCACCAACCAATGTCATCAATAAGAAAATACCTAATTCTTGTGTAGAATTAATTGTATTCTTCCAAAATATCATTAATCGAAATGATTACCAAAAAGTTGACGATGAGTGGAGAGAAATTAAATTTCTAAATTTCAAGGAGATAGGAGTCGACGAAAAAATGGATATCGACATTTTTTGGCGCAACATTTTAAATTTAAAACGTTGCGATAGTAATTTTTGCTTTCCGTATTTAAAAAAAATAATTATGGCCATTTTAACCGTCCCTATCGCAACGGCAAACGTGGAGCGTATTTTCTCACACATTAATCTAAACAAGACAAAAATTCGAAATCGGCTAGATGCTTCCACTCTAAGCGGAATTTTATTAACTAAACAATTTATGAAAAAAAATGATAATGACTGCACTAATTTCGAGCCAACCAAAAAAATGTACCAACGATTTAATAATCAAATGTATTCGGGTACATTGTAAACATAATGTGATAACGTGATGTAATATATATTTAGCAATAAGAATTTTTGTATTTAATTTTTATAATTTTAGTATGATCTTGAATTAACAAAATGTGATAATAAACCACTGTGAACTCCTAATACTGATGTTTTAGTTTCAAACCTTATATTTAATTAATTATATGTATGTAATAAAAAAGATTTGTAGCCATAAAAAAAGATATTTTTTTTTTATTGGCAAGATTTTAGAAAAAATAACCTGGCAACACTCGTGTAACACAAAATAAGAAAAAATATATATGGATAAAACCCGCCATTTAATTACATTATATAATTATAAAAATTTTTAATAAAATAAAATTTTATGTAATGGCGGTAATATGAAATAAAAGGAAAAAATTAAATTTAAAAAGTTTTGTTGTAAAACTAATATTATAAATAAATAAAAAGAAAAGAAAATAAATAAATAAGAATTCATAATAAAAAAAAAATAAAATTTTGTAAATAAAAAAAAAAAAAGTTTTAAAGATGGTTGAATTTTTCGTCAGCCATTTTTGAGTTGATGTGTTGTTGTGGTATAAAGACATAATAAAAAAAAAAAAAATAAATACTTTTGTTTTATTGGAAGTTTTCACAAATAGTTTTGATTTTTGTGCTATTTTGATTTTTGCTAATTGGCTTTTGGAACTTGTTTGGTGTTGCTGTACCAGCAAATAGTGAATGGTTGAAGGGTTTTGTCAGAAAAAAAAAACAAAGCAAAATATAATAAAAATAAAGGAAAAGCTCAGTGGTGGTAACCAACGCATCAGATAAGTTTCCACGAATAAAACTGTTGATTTGCGGGCAAGTTCAATTCAAAGCATCAAAATTTGATGATATTAAACAAACCTTTTGTCTGGGAGCGAACAGTTATTTTGTTTGTTCGTGAACCGTACTATTGAGCATATACACGTCATTGTAACCTGTGTTTTGGTGGCAACAACTCTGCCAATCAAGCGGAGTGGGGTTCGAGCGAGGGGGCTGCTGTGACTGTTTCCTGCTTCGGCGCTGGGTTGCGGAGGGTCGGACGGGCCCCTTTTTGTGTGATATTCAGGTAAGGTGGTTTTAAGAAAAAATATATAACAATCTTGAACCACCGCGTAGATTTTTTTTTGTTTTGTTTTCTATTTTTTTTTCCTAACTAGACTGTTGGGCTTTGATTTATTCTTATATTACGTTTTTTTCATATATATACATATATCAATATTTTTTACGGGTTTACAGGTTTCGGGTGGCGTATCATTTTGCGTCATCCCCAAATCGATTCACACCACGTTTTTTTTTTGATGTTGAGTTAACGGTTTTATTTCAATTTTTTTTCTCTCCATTTCATTTTTCCGTTTTTTTTTCCGAATCATTTTTCACATCAGTAATTACAGTTTTTTCGTAACAACTTTGGTTTAAATTGTTTACTTTCAATTTTTGTCCCTCAATCACAGTTTTATTATTTTTCTGGGGTCATTTAAATTGGTTTTCAAGTTAATTTTTGATAGTATCATGTGTCGTTAAATATTTCGTTGTGATCACGTGGCGTGTGGGGGCGACCCCATGCTGACCTAGGCCCTGACGAAGGTCGCCGGAGTGGCACCGGCGTCCTTGGTCGAGCGCACCAAACTTTATGATTATCTACCACTGTGGTCGTGGCAAGGTAAGCTTAGTTTCTCTGTTCCGTTCGTTTTATCTTCATGCGGTTTTCAAGCATAGAAATATGTCTGGTAATCCCCACGCCTAGCGACGAGCTGTAGCCAGCACTATACCGCAACCAGACCGCTATTTCTATGTCTGTTAACACAATCCCTTTGGGGATTGTGTTACAAACGTTGACGAAGTAATTTCTATTATCGTAAATATTAAGAAATTTACTGGAAAAAATAAAATTCGGTAGACATTTTATAAATTTTAATTTTAATTTGGTCCGCACATAATTGCCTTTCTGTATTTTTTTTCTGGATTTTTTTCGGAATTTTCAGTTTCTGTATTTTTTTTTTCTAGATAAGGTAGCCAACCCACGAAATTTATTTATTTTAGTTTTGATTTTGTTTTGTTCGAATTACCCGTACAAATTCATTTATAAGTCAGGCCTTTCGAGACTCGGCCTGTCGACATCCGGCCTTTCGACCCTATTCCGTTATAATGAATAAAATCGAAGCATGTTAAATTTGGGAATTCTATATTTCTAAATAAATTAGACACGTTAATCATTTCTTGCAGTTTTGCCCTTCTCCATCAACTAAATCATTGTGTTATGCGGCTGCCTATCGATCTATCTATCTACGGCTATGTATATTGTATCATATGTATATAAAAGTTATTGTATGTGTGATTGTTATATAAATACACGTTTACCGATTTGAATCAAACTGCACACAATTATTAATTAAGACCCAAGGATGGTCACTGTCAATAACTCACGTTTCAAACCTCTTCTTTTAGGTGATAATCAGGTCCACCAAGTTACCATGGCGGAATTTCTAAAACTAATGTATCTGTATATGTCCTCAGTCATCCAAAATTTCTGTATATTTTCTTTTCATCTTCGATTTTACATCAACACTACATTTTTGTATTACCTTATTAAGTTCATATTGGATCTGTGTCAATCAGATCGTAATTTATAACATATTTAGTACAAACTGTAGGAATTGGCTTAATAACTTTTTCTGTTTGAAATAAGTGTCATTTAAGCAAAAATCGTACTTTATGTTATTTAAATCAGTAGAAATATGCTCTATAACAGTTTTCACTGTAATAGTAACTCTTGTCGTAAATTTTTGTTCAGTTTTATTCAGTAATACATAAACATGATTTGTAACAGCCTCCTTGTATTTTAGAATATCGCTGACCGAGTTTATTTTGTTAAGGTTGATGTCTCCGATGACAAACCATTTATACCGCACAAATATGTATTTATATACATATTGAGATTTCGACCTGCACCAGCACAAAATTCCAAATTCTCAAAATTACAAAATTACATTTTGGAGTTTGGATGACGAACCTTTGACATTAATGGTAAAATTAAAATTTCGATAATTTGTTGGCTTGAGCATGAGCAAATGGTTAAGGTAACCCGGTGACCAAAGCAAAGCGGCTTGGCTTTGTCACCAGTGACTAGACTGAACTAAATGAAATAGAGCGGTTCTATTAGACAAGGGCATTACATGTTGACCGTAATATCATAGCGGCTGCAAAGATTATGGCGCATCGCCCTGCGATTTGTTCCTTGCGCACATCATTAATGAAACTCACCAACAGCATGAGCAGTACTAAACAAAACCTGCCAATAAACCTACTTTCTTACTTGTCAAAAAATAGAGGTTATGTTAGTCAAACATATTTGTAGGCCAATGTAACATTACATTTTCGGAAAGGATTTTCAATAAAACAAAATAAAAGTGATTAATGAAACTAAAGTTATTGCAAATAATATTAATAATAAAATATTTAAAACTTGCTAAAGAGTGGCAAAGGGGTGGTCGAAGATAATCAATAGAAAAAATTTCAAAGTTTCGTCTGTGAAGTACACTACGGCTTTTCGAAATATTTCTTCTAGAAGTAGTACTAGTATTCAAGATGATTTAAATCTCGATTATGTTCTGTTACTTAAATTGTGTTATATAAAACTGGAAATCGACCAACATCCACATCCAAATTTTATAGATCGATCGAAGGGCACAAATGAATGAGATTTTTAAAAGTTTTTCACAATTGAAGGAGCTTTTAAAAAAACCAGATTGGTGACGACGTCATTTATATTATCATATCTAGGTGCGCTTTGATCAAAATTATATAAATAAATAAAATAAATGGTCAATATTGTTTGAAGTAAATTAAAGTGATAAGAATCAAAATTCCTGGCAGACTTTCAATAATATTATCGTTACAGAAACTGATACCAGTTCTGATTAGTCATAAAACCAAAATCTATGATAGCTCACAATATAATTAAATAAATACAAAGATGTACAGATAAAATTCAAATCGAATGAACAAGCAAAACAATAATTAACGTGTGATTTTGTAATTAATTACCTCAGTTCAATTAATTACTATATAAATGAATAAAAACTAGTTAATTGATGACATGTGTCATCGGTTGATTTCCTCGTGTTTATTTCTACAACAGAATTTTAACACGTTTTAGTACAAAATGTTTCAAATTTTAACTATGCATCTTTAATATATGTACTACCAAAGAGCGATGAGCTCATAGAGCTTCATATATGATAGAAAATGTCTTTATTAATTATTTTAAAAAGTTTTTCGAACGGTTCTACCAAAATATTGAATTCAGAAAATTATCGAGAAGCAATCCCGCCAAATTTGCTTAACAAATGCAAAACGAAAATGTATACATCTACTACAAAATTATTTTTTCAAAGCTATATTAATAGACATACCCATAAGATGAAAGAATACTCAAATTTTCAGTGATTTTGGTGCCACTTTCCTCTAAGCTAACTCTAAACAAGCAATCATTTAAGAGCTAAATTTAGTAAACTCGGATAAGCTAAGCACTTACTAAGAGGACATCATGTCTAGTCGAAACCATATGAGACATTTAAAGGCCCTCAATATTCCTAAGTGCGCCATTAATTAAAATACCAAATTCACAAATATTCATTTTCGGATATACACATATGGGTAAATCTCAACATACGGTTTCAATCATATTCGAATTCCTTTTTTACAATTTTTTCTTGATCAAATCAGTTTTTGCTATAATTAAAAAAAAAACTGGGATGGGAAGGAAATAAAGGGTGATCCAATAGGAGGTACTTTTTCCAATTGGGATTCTCATTGAGATTCATGCGTGACAACTGTCATGTTCATGTGACATTTGTGTTCAGTATTCATTAATATTTCACAATGAATAGAATTACGCGAGAACAACGTTTACAAATTGTGGAAATTTAATTCAAAAAACAGTGTTCAGTGAAAAATTGTTTTCGTGCTCTTCGACCATTTGGTGTTCATAATCGTCCAATTGAAAGCACTAATTGCGAAACAATCAATAAATTTTGAACCACTTTTTCATTATTGGATATTCATCACCCGACTAGAGTGCGTACAAGTCGATCTAATGTGAATATTGCTGCTGTAGCTGAAAGTGTACGTGAAGACCGCAATCAATCAATTCGTCGCCGTTCTCAAGCTCTGGATCTCTCATATGGCACATTGTGGCGTATTTTGAAAAGAGATCTTGACTTGAAGGCATACAAAATACAGCTTGTTCAACAATTGAAATCGGTTAACCTTCCTTTGCGTCATCGATTTGGTTTACGGGCGTTGGAACAGCTCCAAATTGATCCGTTTTTTGATTCAAGAGCTTCCAATGCATCCTCAAAAATTCACTGTTTGGTGTGGTTTATGGGCAGGTGGCATCATCGGACCGTATTTCTTTAAAAATGTGAAACGACAGCGTGTAAACGTCAATGGCGCAAACTACAGAGCAATTATCAATGAATGTTTATTGCCAAAACTTCAAGATATTGGTGTAGCCGACTTGTGGTTTCAACAGGATGGTGCAACGTGCCACACAGCAGGCCAAACTACCGACTTATTGAAAGAAAATTTTAATGAGAACATCATATCAAGAAAGGGACCCGTGAATTGGCCTCAAGATCTTGTGATCTGACGCCGTTAGATTACTTTTTATGGGGGTATAATCACTTGTTTGTATCGATAAACCACAATCGATTTCTGAATTAGAAGCGAACATAACACGCGTAATTAACGGAATATCGGCCGAAATGCTCGAAAGAGTGCTCGAAAATGGGACCCATAGAATGGATAATCTAAGAGCCAGTTGCGGCAACATTTAAAAGAAATTATTTTCAAATATTAAATGTCATAAACCGAAGTTACGTCACAAATATAATTTTTGATTATTAAATTGATTTTAATGCGTTTTATTTCAGAAAAATTTCCGGAAGCCCTTATTGGATCACCCTTTAATATTATTACTACATCTGATGTACATTTTTATTTTTCCTAGGATAACTTCACATAATTGAATAATCTTGTTTTCGCAACATAACTCAATAATTCTTTAATTAGTTCCGGAATACAATTGGCATTTTCACCGATTTCACTGTAAATTTGCCCACTGACCTGAGTAATGAGGCTAACTCCCCGCATATTTGAGCTAGGTAGTACAGCATTTCGTTGACTTAATTGTTCTATTTATGCATCTATTAAGGCCTATTCTTTAAGAATGATTAGATCAGAGAATGTCTTGGCCTTCTAAACGTGCGACTTGCTTCAGATTATACGTTGACCGGATGGACTCCTTCCATTTTGGAATATTCCACTCTTTGATAATTTCTTCTCATTGAAATTTTCGTTGCTTGTTTCATCTTTTTCGCTCTACTTGTTCATTTTTTGTTAACATTCTTTATGGAAGCGTCTATATGGATTGGTTTTGATATAAGGACACGTGTGAAATATAACAACGGTTCTTTGAAATATAGATACGTTTATTGCACACGTTATTAGGGAGCATCTTGTCAGTGGCAGCCATGTTTGGTATTCTCTACGTCTGTCCACTGTGAAAATTTAAATATTATTTTTGTGATCTTCTCTAATCCCGCCAATATTATCCCTTAAATGACACATTTAAGAAAAATCACATAAATGACACACTGGGGTCTTTTAGACCCCAACATGAAAATTGCCTATTATTCCTTCAATTTTTCTATATTTAGCTTTGACAATTTTTTCCCATATATGGTTTAAAACTTACTAAAGGAGATCAAAGTATTACATTAATGTAATTTTAATTTTATGATACCAGAAAAAAACAAGGTTTGTGATGCCCGTGAAATACTTCCCAAAATAAAATCCCAAATTTTCCGTATACGGATATATTTTATGTATGTGGTGGTAACTTAATCGCCTAAATGCCTTTCCAGAAAATTAATTTTCCAAATAATCATCTTTTAGGAGAAATCCAATATTCTATTTAATTTAAAAGATCCCATTTAGGCAGCTTTCATTACTCGAAATGATTAAAGCTAAAACCGTTCATTGGTTTTACGTTTTGCTTTTATGTTAAATTAAATAAATAACAGGCCCGTTGGTACATATTACATACAGTCAGTTGCATCAAATTCTACATCGAAATCAGTTCAACGAAAATTAAAAGATTGACATTCGACTATGGTTCCTGGAATCTCTATCGTATAGGCCTTGTATGTAAAATATCACATGGCCAATCCTAGGGGTCAGCGATATAAATAACAAGCAATGTATATATGGGCATGTTGCACCAAATTTCAACGACGAAATCTGTTCAACAAAAATCAAAAGATTGACATTCGACTATGGTTCTTGGATATAATTTTTAAATGGAACAATGGTATTGTTACCGCCTCGGTGGCACAATTGTTCGCATGCTTGCTTCAAGCTCCGGAGGTCCCGGGTTCGATTCCCGGCGGGTGATGAAAAAATCACCGATGGTTAATGTAAGGATCAATGAACTAATCACTCATTATCCGTTGTAAAAATGATTATGAAACTCCACTATGAAGCGGCCAAGTCCCTCTATGGGATGTAGCGTCAGCGAAAAAAAAAAAAAAAATACCAGCAATTTCAAAAGGTTTACACTTTTTCACAGATTTCAAAAATTGTCGAACATGCCCAATCCTTTATCTTAATGAAACAAATTGTTTCTGAAAGCTTGATATGGCCAATATCGCAAGGTAATGGATCTGTTAGTTATTAAGACTTTTTTATTTATGCCTACACTTTTTCAGTACACTTACACCTTTCGTTAATTTGATAACTACACTTTGTGTGAAATATTTCACACCAGTACATTATCGGGTGTTTCAATATTTTCGACATTAAATCTGCAAAGCGGCCATTGGCAGATCGAATCCCAGAAGCAAGATACGGCGTTCAGTATGGGTAACGGTAAGCTAGTCTACGACACGGCTGCAGATAGGCCGAGGCCTTCTCTATTAACCAATTTATTTCTAGGGACATCACGGCTGTTTCAATATAAATGCCCTTTCACCCAAAGGAGGCAGGAGGGTGATTAACAACGCTTCTGCATATTTTTCCGGGGATGAGAATGACCCCTCTCCAGAATCGATACAGAGCTTCGTGAATTATTGCATGATTCATCACCAAAAATGTATCATTGATTGCGATGCTAATGCACACCACGTAGTCTGGTGAAGCAGCAACACCAATTTAAGAGGTGAGCAACTTTTTGAATTCTGTCTTATACCGCATCCCCAATGAAATACTTTTTACTTTTGCCTTACAAGATTGTATGAATTTCCAACATAACAAACGAAAACTTTTGTTGTCATTGGGGATGCCGTGTTAGTATCGACTTATCAGTAAATAATCAAGGGAGTGATGCGACCTTTGTGAATGCAGTTAGGAGAAAGGTACTGGATCTTACCCTGTTTGACATGGGTACCTCCAGTGCAATTCTCGACTGACATGTGTCCAAGGAAGCATCCCTCTCAGATCATATGTACATCAGGTTTGATATCAATATCCCTTAGAGACAAGAGTTGATGTTAAGGTTACCAAAACGCACCAACTGGCCAGTCTATAACGATGGACTTTTGGATAGCTTAGCTGGTCTACAGACCTCGATAGACTCTGTAGAAGACCTCGACAGAGTATATCAAATGATGTTACAGAGGCAATAATTAATACAGAGGCAATAGAAAGCTCACCACTGGTGCGTATCAGAAGCACAAGGGATGTTCCTTGGTGGAACCAAAACTTGGAAAACATGAGACGAAATGTCCGTAAACTTTTTAATAGGGCTAAGAGGACGAACGATTGGACTACCTATCGGTATTCCCTTACCCAATATAACATTGCCCTCAGGCAGAGCAAAAGATTAAGCTGGAGAGACTTCTGTAAGGAAATAGGCAAATTTCCTACGGCGTGCCGACTCTAGAAGGCACTCTCCTTGGAGCACAGGAATCACTAAGGGATATTATACTGAGGGATCAGGAGGAATCCAACGCAAGTAGTGTACATCCGTATCTAGTTCCAAAGGTGGCTCAGAAGTTCTCGAGACAGTTTTTTACGCCGGAACGGATAAGCTGGGCAATCAAATCTTTTGAACCTTTCAAATCACTGGGACGGGACTGCGTATACTCCGCCTTTTTACAGCAAGGCCTGCAGACTTTGCTGAATTATCTTACTGTACTCTTCAGAGCCAGTTAAAAAAATTCTCAGAGGAGATTAGGTCTAATATACCTATTAGCCTCACATCATTTCTACTAAAAACCATGGAGAAAATTCTGGGATTTTGTATTATATCCAACACGCTCCAAACATACCCTCTGGGCTCTAGGTAGCACCCCTACCAAGCAGGGAAATCAACAGAAACAGCTCTTCACGAACTGACATTGGAAACCAAAGATACGCTCCGGAATAAAGAATTATTACTATGCTCCTTCATTGATATTCAGGGAGCTTTTGATAATATTAGTTTCGAGGTAATTCAGCAACAATCACTAACAAGGGGCGTAGACTCCTCCACCATAAGGTGGATAATAAACATGCTGAAAAACAGGAGGATTACGTCCTCTTTTGGAGACCAAACCATCACCATAGCGGCCACCAGGGGTTGCTCCCAAGGAGGCGTGCTCTCTCCCTTATTATGGCTGATTGTGATGGATCAATTACTTACCAGATTGAGAAATTTAGACTTCTCAAACATTACTTATGCTGACGAAATAGTCTAGATGGCTAGGGGCGGATTCGCAAATACAGTAGGGGAAAGAATGGAATAAGCCCTAGAGGTAGTAAATGATTGGTGCACGGAGGTCGGCCTTACGGTAAATCCTAACAAGGTCAACTGCACTCTCTTTACTAACCGGAGGAAAATTGTCCTCCCGCCGATAGCCCTGGGGGGGGGGGGGGGTAACTCTCCAACTGTCGAAGGAGGTTAAATACCTTGGTATCGTACATACTTGATCAGAAATTTACATGGAATCCCCACTTAAATCATCAAGGCCAATAAGGACTACTTCACCTGCCAAACAATGATTGACAAAGCGGGGCTCTCACCACTGCACCTACACATTAAAGAGGTAGCCGCTTCAGGAGGTCTGAGCCTAAAAATTACTGCTAAAATTAAAACCATATGGCCAGGTCACAACAGTATCCTACATAAATTAAATCTTAAGGGGGAATTGATCAGATTTGATGGTAAGGACAATCGACTGTCGGAGGAATTTTATCATCAGGTTGCCGGCTAGGGCACTGGTAGGGAATATTATCTCCTCCCTCCCTTGCCATGCTTCTGTATGGTATACGGATGGGTCAAAGGCAGACTGGGGTACCGGTGCAGGGACCGTCGGGCCCGACCTAGAACTATGCATACCACTGGGTAGCACCCCCACAGTTTTTCAGCAGAGACCCTTGCTATTAAGGTATGTGTGCTTCAATGTCTCAAAAAGAAATATAAGAAGACCGAGATCTATATAATCTCAGACAGCCAGGCAGCTCTGCTAGGCTCAGGAGCTTCAGTATTTAACTCGAAATTGATCTGAAGCTGCTACTGTAATTTATTAGAACTAGGTAAAGCAAATAAGGTCACCCTTTTGTGGTCTCCTGGCCACTCCACCATTAAGGGAAATGAGGCAGCAGACCGTTGTGCAAAAATAGGAGCAAGCCAAAATTTCCTGGTTCCCAGTCCTAGTATCGCTTTTTCAAAAATCAATTTAGCAGATAGTATAAGGAACTGGGAGCAGAACTATAGGAAATTACTCTGGGAGGACCCCATTGGGATGAAACAGGTCAAGAAATTATTCAGTTATAATATTATACGTCTGGGAGAGGCACTGAGAATGAACCGCCAATACCTAAGATCCCTTACCTGGTTTATAGCAGGGCACGGCATAAAATGGAAAGGTCCCTTACGTACCAGTGCAGATTCTGTGACTGCGGTAAGGAGACATCGGTACACGTACTCTTCACATGCAATGCTATCATCCTAAAAAGATTCAAATTCCTTAATGCGTACACAATCCAGTGGCCTAATGCCGACCCACTGGATATGCATCATGTAGCGGCATTTGTCAAGGACATAGACCTACATTTCAACTAAGATTCTCTAGGGATGCACAATAGGCCTAAGCGGTTGCAGCGCTCTGAGCTACAAATACCCACCCTAAATATAAAAAAAATGGGTAACGGGCTTTGGCAGTTTAATACAATATTATGCCGATTAATATAATGCATGCTAAAGAGGTTAGTTACACCGTAAGTTGTGGCTTATTTATTTGGACGACTTCGTCATGAGCATGGTTTTCAAAGCGCATTTAAGCCCAAGGAAGTGTACACTGTTCAGAACTCAAATAAAATATTTGGGTTATAATAAGCGTAAAATAAGACAATTAATGGAAATTATACAGCTGAAGTAAAGATCGAAGCGATAAAGGACAGGCCAAGACCTAGAAATACACATGAATTACGAAGCTTTCTCAAATTGCAGCATTTGCCAATATCATAAAGAGTTTACACGTTTTAACTAGGAAGAATAAAGATTCGAATGGAAGGACGACTAGGTCAAGAATCATTCTTGCAACTAAGGAGACGATCATTCACCGCTCTAGTCCTCGCATACCCTGAATGCAACGCTAAATTTATGTTGTACACCAAAGCAATTATCAATTCAAACAATTCAAGAATCCAGAGGAACAAGTAACACTTTCGTCCAGTAGTATATTGTGAACATGTTGAAGGAAAAGAAGACATCATCAACGGTATACTTGTGTGAGTGTTGCTGAACAATGAGTTGGCGAATTGCAAAAATGTAAACGATGTACGACGATAAAGGATTTGAACCTTTGAAAAAGTGAAACGTCGGACACCATTCTTGTGAATTGCAATGGTTTAGAGGTACCATTTCCGACCACCGATAGCTGTACCAATTGTATTCTAGTTATAAAATAATATTTTAGTAATTGTCTGGATGTGTACCTTATTCCTCATCAGAAGACAACAACAGTTGGTGATGCCGTTTTCTACTATTAGATTAGCAGATTTGGAGTGCCGATGGAGATTTCAGAAAAATATGTTAAATCCTCGGTAAAAATTAAACAAGTACGACATATTTGCATGCACAGCTAGACGGTATATTGGAAAGATTCAATGACACATTGGAGGAATATCGCAGCATTGGGGCTCTATTTTTTTATTCATCAGCGGCTTTATGTGAACAGAATGACGAAGACTGAATGAGAATGAAGAGATGAAAGCTCGGTATTCCGTACGAGCAAATAACCAAGGGTTTCAGGAAGGCAATTGGTATGGCTTTACAAACCACAACGAAAGAAGGCATTATCACCAAGGCTGCAGCCAGTAAGGGTTCACAACGAAGAGCGACGTGGTTTACCGGATTTAGAAGAAATGTCGATGTAAACAGAAGGTTGTGCATTTGTAGAGGTTTTATCTTTCCTGCGAGGAGGTGATTTGAATCCTATTCGAGACAAACATGGTAAGCTGAGTGGTAGCGTTACGGTCGTGATTTATAATTTACGCCCACAGAAACACTCAGCTTTTGATTTACGATTAGCTACAATGTTTATCCGGTTTCTTCATAACGAATAATTTAAAGCCAATAAATTATATTTTACAAAATTCCGCATCAATATTATGCAGCAAATTGTTTAAAAATAGAATATAGACTTTATTAAAATCAATTCTAAAATCTTGATCGACCACAGAAAAATAATCAAAAACTACAAAATTAATTAAAACTGGAGTGTGATATCTTCAATGTAATCAACAATGTTCAAAATACCTCCTCTATTATTAAACACCTCATGAAATTGTTTGCGTTAATTAGATCGATAACTAATAATTGACGTGAACGTAGTGTTTGTCCCCATGCAATTTTTTATTTTGTATAAATAACAGTAAATCAATCAGTCAGAAGATCAGTTCAATAAAAGTACAGTCTATAGTTGTCAGAATGATGAAATTAATAACTTTCATCCTATGCTGTATCACCTCGGCCCAATCGCAAAGTTTTTTTCGCTACGAATTAACCCTTGACCGTTTGGAGCTACCGAAGATTGATGATTTATTTGACTATGGAACGCTTCGTATAAAAAAATTTAATCGCACCACATTCGCCGTTAATGGATATTGCGATCTTTTAATGCCATTTTCGGATGATATAGAGGGTCGATTCACTGTTTTTGCATACCAAGGTAATGAGTATAGGAAATTGGGCCAACAAACATATCAAAAAATGTGCACCTTATATAAAAATGATAAAGTGTTTGTGCCCCTTGGGCTTAATCAAACATCATATGGAACGAAAATAAGAAAATGTCCAATCGAACCAGTAAGTAGAGAACGCTTCATAAAATAAATTCTATAAAAGTGTTATAATAAATTATTTTCAGCAACGTGTTCATTTCTATGATCTTAATGTACCTGCTGATTTCATACCATTTCAACCGCCAACAGGCGAAAAATACCGTATGGACATTGCATACAGTTTGGCTGATAAACTTTTGACCAATTTTTCAATATACTTTTCGCTCAAGAGAAAGTGGAATGAATGGACCGGTTAACAATATGATTATATGCTAAAATTACAATGGATCGTTACCGAGGATATTTACGAAAATATGTATGACTAAACTAAATAAATATTATCAAATCCATTTCTTTAACTTTGTTCTTTAATAGTAACGAGTTTTATGAAGAATTGTACACTGCATGAAGTATTTTTGAAAATTGCTATTATTTATTAAGCAAACTGCGATGCAAGTAGCCCGTGCTCTAGAACAGATAGTAAAAATTATTTTCATTTAATTATTACTTATAACAATTATCGTTGACATCTACACGTAATAAATACAATGAATCAATTTCAGTCATGTTGTACAGAGATCTAGATATAGCGGAGATCGGAAACAAGTCAAAAATTACTTCGGTCTAAAAAGACCAAAGTATTGAAACCCTGTCAAAAATGAGCAAAATTTGGTTGGTCCAAAACCACTTTTCTCGACGTTTTGAAAGTGGCTGAGTCTGAAAAAGCAAAAAAAAAAAAAAATATTTGTCCGAATGTCAGGTCCGATCACGATTTTTTTCGCTAATCAGTGTATATCATCAAGGCAGAGATTTGAAAAGCGTTTGGAACCTGTAAGCCAAGAAAATCGGATACCTGCCATACTAATTGACCCAAAATACCTGGTTATATATGTTTTTGTACCAATAGGTCGGGTTCCAAATTCTTCTCAAAATTTGGTACAGAAAATGAAGGTTCAAAAAATGTTGCATGTATGGTTGGTTCTTGGTTGGTTGATAGCAAAAATTTGTTTTAAAGTACAAATATTGTGTACTATCGCTCGAAATATCGCTTGAGTTATTGATTATTTAATGTGTGATTATTTAAGTGGTGATGATGATTGTCGATGGCGGTTTTTGTTTACTTGATCCTAACCTATTCGTTGATCTTCAAGCTGTCTAACTATGTAGTAGTTTATAGCAGGTTGTAAAATTAGGAGGTATAGTTGTTGTTAGCTTACCGCGGGTGGGGGCTAACTCTGTTCGTCTGGGCCTATTTTTGTTATCCTAACTGAGAGTGGTGCAAGATTCCACGATTGTTAGTATCAAGTGAGGATGCTCAAGGGAACAAGACGGTCACTAGGAAATCGTGTGATCTCTCACGTATTTGTTTCCTCCCTAATGTTTTTGCCTGACATTAGGGCTCGGTGCCGCAATGTTATTGAGCTTTTGCTCCAACTTGTTAATAGGCTGACATTTTTGCGAAGAGATACTCACCAGAATTCCTGTTAAAGATGATCAGCTGCAACTGCCAAGGTTATGACTTCTCGGAATATAGTTAAATTATAAATCGCAGAAGTTTTTTTTTACCGATGTGAATTTTATCCTAAAGTTTTCCTAAAACAACAACACCAACTAAAACACTTCATAGTATTAAAAATGCATACATTTAGGCGATTGCATAAAGTATTGAAATTATAAATATTTTTTTAATAATCTTTGCATTAATAAAATAAATTACTAAATACATTATAATTAAGGAAATCGTCGGTTTGCGAGAATAGTGACACATCTCAAAAATGGCTAATTTTGAGATAATAGGGAAAAAAACCTTTAAATGTAACAATCTTTTATCTGGCATAGTGTCACTTCTAAACTACCCATAGTTTTCAATAGATGTGACGTTGAATTTGATGAATTCACGGATGTGAAGTTTTCGACAAAAACAAAATACTTAATGGTATTTGTGAGTTTCTGGTTCAGTCGGCAAAAAACTTGTTATTTGGCAAAATAATATACCTGCATAAAAAATAAAAAGAAATAAATTAAAAAAAACATTGATAATGTCATATATAATTACAAATAGTTCGACAAAAAAACTACGGATTTTTGGCTTTTGTTATTGAGTTTGAAATTGAGAGATTTTTGACATTAGTGGAATTCTGAGGTTCACTGTATCGCAGTTTGGCCAAATCACAGAGTTTTTCCCGGGTTGTGGCATACATCATTAGTTAGCCATTGAAGTGCTTTTAGATTAAAAAACTGTCCGACAAAAAAACTACGGATTTTTGGCTTTTGTTATTGAGTTTGAAATTGAGAGATTTTTGACATTAGTGGAATTCTGAGGTTCACTGTATCGCAGTTTGGCCAAATCACAGAGTTTTTCCCGGGTTGTGGCATACATCATTAGTTAGCCATTCAAGTGCTTTTTGATTAAAAAACTATCCGACAAAAAAACTACGGATTTTTGGCTTTTGTTATTGAGTTTGAAATTGAGCGATTTTTGACATTAGTGGAATTCTGAGGTTCACTGTATCGCAGTTTGGCCAAATCACAGAGTTTTTCCCGGGTTATGGCATACATCATTAGTTAGCCATTGAAGTGCTTTTTGATTAAAAAACTGTCCGACAAAAAAACTATGGATTTTTGGCTTTTGTTATTGAGTTTGAAATTGAGCGATTTTTGACATTAGTGGAATTCTGAGGTTCACTGTGTATCGCAGTTTGGCCAAATCACAGAGTTTTTCCCGGGTTGTGGCATACATCATTAGTTAGCCATTGAAGTGCTTTTTGATTAAAAAAGTAGGAAACCCATTACAGGATGTAATCGCATTACCGGCATCTCAACAATTTCATCTATATAATATGTATCTATCATACATATACCATTAAGGCCGGTACACATTGAAAAGGAGCGTCGAGAACGATTTTTCGATTAAAATAATAAAAAGGAATTGTTTTTAATTAACGATACCCATGACATCGTGCATTTACTAACAACAGAATTTAAAATTTTAACAGTTTAAAAACAAAATTTCAATTTATCGTTGATAATTTTTAATTTAAGACGATAAATTGAAATTTTTTATTTTTTAGCAAATACATTATACATATGTACACGATATTTTAGCTATCGTAATTAAAAACAAACGCTTTTATACAAGCCGTAGTATTTGCGGTATAAACACAACATAAAACTTACTACATATTTTTGTAAGTATTATTGCCGTAACTTCGTATAATCTTTACATATTTCAATTTTAACACTAGAAGCACCAACCCGTCAAAATGACGAATTGTACATTTATTGAATTCAATTTTTTAAATTATTATGTTAATATGTTTTTGGAAGTTTATGATGATTTTTAACATAATTACTTTGTTGTCATATTAAAAGTCATTACACAGATTCCCACAAAAATATTAACATAATAATTAAAAAAATTGAATTTAATAAATGTATAACCGGTCATTTAACCGGTCGGTAGTTCTAGTGTTAAATTGTAGTTTGTATCAAAAACAGTACAAAATATAACTAACCCTTACAGAAAAATAGTTTATATACATTGCATACTTACTAGTTTATATACACTACTTTATATACATACATACATTCAAACAAAATCATTTTCATTCATTGAAAGGAAAAAAAAATTTTGAACATGTGTTCGTTCTATCAAAACCAACAAATTTCAAGATATACAGAAAATAAGGTATAATATTGCGCATGCTGTTGCTATCCTTTTTTCACAATTTGACGTCACGTGAAGACAAAAATGCTGGTATTTATATGGAGTTTCGTGATATTTTTATTAATTTTTTAAATAAATGGAAAATAAATGATTTTTTTTTTATTTTTGCCATTAATTATTTTTCGACTTTATGTTAAAATTACACATTTCAATTTTGATTTTAGTTACATATTGCAATACTTTCGGAATTAAATCGCGAAAAGAGGCATGTTTTAATATTCGTACCTAGAGTATACTGTTTGAGCACATTGCATAACAAGTTTTGGAATTTATGAGTATAATTTTGTTGTTAAATGCAGATGACGTTTAGATTTTAATTATTTAATTCAAAAATTTGGCAGTGTTCGATTTTAAATATACTAAATTTGAATAATTCCTATTGCAACAAAACTATCAATTGTACTTCTGATAAGAATACATATAGAACACTAAACAGCGAATAGGTGTTTTGATTTATGTGTAGCGAAAACCATAAGACAATAAATGAAATAAGCCAGAGATTTAATTTTAATTTATAGTTTTATTTAATTTCCTTTTTTTCAAATTTATATTTTCTATTGACTGGGCGTTTAATAATTTGTGAACTGAATTTTTATTTAATATATTTTTCCATTTATATTTAACGTTGAATATGGACATAATATTTGAATAGGTACGTGGATACCAATAATTTGAAACCAAACGAAAATAGATGGCAAAAATTTGAGTACATAACGTAAAAAAAATAAAATTAATAATTGGTACGTAAATGACCAAAAACATTTAATATGTAATTAAATTGTTTTATGTTATGTATTCATAATTTTGTCTATCCTTTTTTCCATTTACATTAGACATTATATACTCGAAGGAATTATTTCTCAAATATTTGGACCATAAAAAAAATATAAAGCATAAAAAGGGTCTCGGTAAACTATCATTATCAATTGTAAATACGGTTTGTTAAAAAAAATACGATTATTCTTGAGTTATTTAAAAAAATAATCAAAAAACCGCCAAACTTCATATAAATATCTGATTTTTTGTCTTCACGTGACGTAATGCGCAAAGAAAGACGAAAATGAAACACGGGAATATCCTACCTCTTTTTTCTGTATACCTTGAACAAATTTGACGAATTTAATAAATGTATTCCTGATCATACATACATTCAAACAAAATCATTTAATTATCAATGAAAGTTCACACTACTGTTCAAACATTGTTTGTGTGATCATTACAACATACTGTGTATGTGTAGTAGTTTTATATACCTTACTTACTAGTTTATATACACTAATTTATATACATCCAACCAAAATCATTTTAATTCATTGAAAGGAAAAAAAATTTTGAACATGTATAAACATTTTTGTTCGTTTTTGGTTCTATTATGAACTTTCATTGTTTTTTGTTTGTTTTTTACGTGAATGTATTGTAAAGGAAATCTTTAAGCGTCTATAACTTTGGAGCCCGACCACCTAAAGAGCTTAGCCATACCATTTTGTTCTTATCTCATCAAGGTCTATAAGTCTGTCTTTGTTTCATGAAAATCGGATAAGTACTTTTCGACTTAATACTTGTTAACAGACATCAATAGCCAGGATATAAGGCATCTCTCTCGCTCTAGCGCTTCGCTTGAGTTGAGATGCCTAAAACTGTCCGACAAAAAAACTACGGATTTTTGGCTTTTGTTATTGAGTTTGAAATTGAGCGATTTTTGACATTAGTGGAATTCTGAGGTTCATTGTATCGCAGTTTGGCCAAATCACAGAGTTTTTCCCGGGTTATGGCATGCATCATTAGTTAGCCATTGAAGTGCTTTTTGATTAAAAAACTGTCCGACAAAAAAACTACGGATTTTTGGCTTTTGTTATTGAGTTTGAAATTGAGCGATTTTTGAGATGATTAAAATATAAAAAATAAAATATTTTTTTTATGTCATTTAAAGGGCTATTTTAAAAAAAATCTATATAAGGTATCGTGTTAGTTGATAGAATTAATACCATTTAGTTTTATTTAAACGTGAAAATTAATTGTGCGCTTAAATTTGTGTTTTCTTTGTGGTGAGTTATATCAAAGTATTTCAAAATTTTAACTGGCTTTCATTTTTCGACTTCTGCTATTAATTGGATAATCTTTCTTGCTGGCTCTATATTTTTGAAGATTTTATTATTTTTGCTTTTTATATTTTCGGACTCTGCTTTCTCAAGGATATTCTACATTTTCGATTTATTATTTTTGATTTTTATTGTGTTTTTAATTTGTATTATATTTTGTGAATTTGCTTATTGTTTAGTTATTTAGTTATTAGTTTTATATATTGTTTTAGTTGTTTATTGATACAACAAATTAATTTAATCAATACAATTAATTTGTGCTCTTTTATATTACATATATTTTTTTATAAATACTACATAAAATGAAGGTTTATAAAAAGTTTAATCACAAAAAAAGCAAAACTGTAATTAATGCTGAATCCATATTTAATGCATTGAGCAATTTAAATGAAAATCCAGACGCTTTTAAATTTTCTCGATACAAAACACCCGAAATGGATAAATTGTGTGACATAATGCACATTTATAAAAATCGTCGCAATTGTTGTAAATTATATTATGCATGGCAAAAAGATAAACATCGTTTTGAAAATAAAAATTCCTGCGAAATGATAGAGAACGTAAGCTATTCCTTAAATTCTTCCGTAAGCAATTTATCTTGTAGAGAAACTGCCATTTTAAAATACGGTGAAACTACAGAAATTGACTTCAATATTCTAATAAACCAGAATAAATCTTATGTTCCCGATGATATTTTGTTTGAATTTATTGACCAGACAAAACTACCATTAGCGTTAAATCATCAAAACTAAGACAATGATAGTGAGAAATATATTCCCGGTAAAGATGAACAACTACTATTAAAACAAAATCATGTTAACGATAATGTAAAACCTACACATGTCGAATGGGCTTTTGCATTTTCTGTTCAATTTTTCGAAAACCTGGAATTGTTATCAAACGAAGAAATCAGAGAATTAATATGTCATATTTTAATTAAAAAAGAAAATTCATGCGTACTCACTTTCCAAACCATACATAAGATTTCCAAAAACCAAAAGAAAATTGTAGTATACGGAATGTGCAATGATAGTTTACATAAACAAAAATATAAATTTGAACTTGACCAATCAAAACAGTTGCGTATGTTTACCCAAACTCCAGAAGCGGAAGTTATTCACTCGGCCGAGAAGGTTTTTCGACAATACCGTGGTTTACGTCGGGAGAAAGTCAAAATTGCATCCGAAAATAAGAGTGCTCATAACGCTTACCTAGACTTAGTGACCTCAACTAATTTAGAATTATACAAAAAAGGCAACACTCAAGATATGACCACACCTGATGTTTTAAGAAAAATTCGGTCAGAGTTTCTTAAAAAGGATGATCTTGTTAGGGATTGTGATTTGGTGGACATTTTTTTTCAATGTTGTATTCAGTCCGAAAACAACCGCTACATATATTCTGTAACAGAACCGTTACAGGTGGTGTTAATAAGAGCTCAGCAAATTGCCCTTTTACAGCAAGAAGAAATCAAGGCGATTCATTTTGACGCTACCGGAGGTATTGTAAAAATTCCTACCTGCCATGCCCAACACAAATATAAAAGAATTTTATATTATGCATGCGTGATTAAAATAAATTACAATTTAATTCCTATTGCTGAGTTTATAACATGTCAACACGACGCATGGACTATAACTAAATTTTTATTGGACGTCAAAAAAGAAATTACAAAGAATAGAAAACAAATGAAAGGTTACTATTTTGTGGTTGATTGGTCATGGGCCCTTATAAATGCCATTATCTACACATTTAATTCAATGAAGATTTCACAATATATTGAAACAGGATACAATATTTTGGAAAATAGGTTTTCTATGCACGAAACAATTGTGCCAGTTTTTATTTGCTGTTCGCATTTTGTTAACATTATCGCAGTTCAAATAAAAAAAAAATACCAAATATAGGCGCTGAACATCGGAATTTAATATTAGATTTCTTCTGCGCCTTTCTATGCGCAAAATCAATAAATTGTGTGGATGAACTATTCCGACAGTTATGTCTTATAATGTGCTCCCCAAAAATTACAAAAAGTAGCAAATCTGCTTATAAAATATTTGTAACAACATTAGGCAAAATATACAGTGACAACTATGCCGACTTCGAGAACACGAAATCCGAAGAAACTATAAATAGCAATATAAATAATTGGCCAGAAGACGACACAAACCCGTTTTTCTTAAAATACAAACGTATTTACTTGGAGACCAAAGTCGAAATAGAAAGAGAACGTGGCTCAAAGACAAATAAATTTTACTGCGACGATTATGTCCAATTTATAATCAAAAAATATTTTTCTTATTTAGTTTTATGGGTCAATTGTTTCTCAAACAAGTTTGGTGTTAAGGGAAATGTTTCAAACGCCATTATTGAAAACTGGTTTCACGCTGTAAAAAATCAGTACTTAAAAAATAAGCGATTGAAAATTGGACGAGTTGTAAATATTCTGAAGTTTAAATGTGAGCAAAAATTAAAGTCAATAAAAATGCCGGAACCATTAATGTTTACACCGAGAAGCACGAAACGGAAATATCTTCCGGATAATATGCTCAACGAAGAGCAGTGGGCTAAAAATATCAGGCCGACAACGAAAGGTCCAAAACATTTCGGTAAAAAAGTGATAAGCCGATATTTAAATAAATCCGTTTTTGATGTTGATCCCCGAAGCAAAGTGCCAGATTTCAAAGTTGAGCAAATTCCTATTTTGAAGAACGGATTTACCAAACTATGTAGAGGGAACATCATAAAAGTTGCGAACACATGTGGATTTGATTCCCTTACGGAGATTTTTGTATGTTTAGGTACTGATATTGAATTTTTAAAAATTAAATTTGATGAAATAGATAATGATTTTTTTAAGTTTATTTCATCAATAATACTTAATAAAAAAATAGCTGAAAAAACATATGAATTACGCACAAATATATTATTTGATGTTTATAAGGATATAAACTGTATCAAACAATTGGGAAACTTGACCGAACTAGACGCAGAATGCCAAATATCCTATTTAATTGACAAAATGGTGCCACCACCAATCTCAGTATATCAAAAGTGTAGTGAAGAAAATATAATTCGCGTTCGAAACTCTCGTAGCTGCTACCTACCTTTTGATATTTTCGCCGTTAATGAAGATACATTGCGCAATATTCAAAGTGCATTGACTTTTGGGGCTCTAACTTGCTCTAGTTGTGGATCAAATTTGAAGGTGGAGAAAATTGTTTGTAATTTGGGCCTAGCCATTGCAGATGTTCAGTCTCTTAATAATGAAAATTATAATATTAAAATTTGCGAAATTGAAGAAACCATTACACTAAACATGGAGATTTTCTTGTTAAAAGCTTTAGTGAATTACAATAATTCGCTTAAACATTACACTGCAATTGTTAAAAGACCTAACAATGATTGGGAGATTTTCGACGATTTAAAAAATTTTCCCTCGGTGACGAATGACCAACTTCATGTTAATCCGGTCATTTTATTTTATTGCAAGCAATAAATAAAAATTTTCCAAAATAGCAATCTCAAGCAATTAGTATTACCATAAACTTCTCAATATCGACCGACATAATCATCGACATATCTCTGAATCTCTCAGTTCAATTCAGTTACAGCACAGATCGGCTCTTCTACAAAATTCTACTTATCTCAAAAATCGCTCAATTTCAAACTCAATAACAAAAGCCAAAAATCCGTAGTTTTTTTGTCGGATAGTTTTTTAATCAAAAAGCACTTCAATGGCTAACTAGTGATGTATGCCACAACCCGGGAAAAACTCTGTGATTTGGCCAAACTGCGATACACAGTGAACCTCAGAATTCCACTAATGTCAAAAATCGCTCAATTTCAAACTCAATAACAAAAGCCAAAAATCTGTAGTTTTTTTGTCGGACAGTTTTTTAATCAAAATGCACTTCAATGGCTAACTAATGATGTATGCCACAACCCGGGAAAAACTCTGTGATTTGGCCAAACTGCGATACAGTGAACCTCAGAATTCCACTAATGTCAAAAATCGCTCAATTTCAAACTCAATAACAAAAGCCAAAAATCCGTAGTTTTTTTGTCGGACAGTTTTTTAATCAAAAAGCATTTCAATGGCTAACTAGTGATGTATGCCACAACCCGGGAAAAACTCTGTGATTTGGCCAAACTGAGATACAGGAACCTCAGAATTTCATTAATCTCAAAAATCGCTCAATTTCAAACTCAATAACAAAAGCCAAAAATCCGTAGTTTTTTTGTCGGACAGTTTTTTAATCAAAAAGCACTTCAATGGCTAACTAATGATGTATGCCACAACCCGGGAAAAACTCTGTGATTTGGCCAAACTGCGATACACAGTGAACCTCAGAATTCCACTAATGTCAAAAATCGCTCAATTTCAAACTCAATAACAAAAGCCAAAAATCCGTAGTTTATTTTATCGAGATATTTTTAGTTCCATCTTGGGATAATAAAACCTTAATACTTTATATCTTTAATATTTTTAAAACAGTTGGTAATAAAAAGATATTATAGTTTCCTTTTTTTTTAATTTTGATTCAATTTGTAGTTCAAATTTAAACTTGAATTCCTAAATTACCCTCTTTTTATATCTAACATTGCTTTTACCTGCTATTTTACCAGTACACACATAGCTTTTTGTTAATTTAACAAATTTTGTATACGTATATATTTTGTTAATTTTGAGTTTTTGTCGAAAATTTTACACCCGTATGAATTCAACTATTTAATACCAAAAAAAAAAAAAATTCAAATCGATTTCCTCAAAAATATGATATTTTGAGATGTGTCACTATGCGTCGCAAACCGACGATATGTAATTGATATAAATATTTCAATAAAAAACAACGAGCGAGTTCACCCTCAACTCGCAAAAGATTTATGTGAAAACTTGATTGTATATCTATTGAATCATTTCAAGCCATTTCGATAAGGCTCAGCAACCCCTCCATAAAGACGGATGTTGTTCGCTCAGTATTTAAACTAAGTTACATATTTGGTTCAAAAAGTCAATAATTTATTCTATTTTGAATTTGGAGGACGAACCTTATTACTGACATTAATTGAGCATAAGCAAAGTACAGTTCTGTTAAGTTAATGATCTATACCTGCCATGTAGACTTTAAAATATACCATTACAAATACGCAGCAATCTTGTTCAATATATGTCACAATCGGTCACGGCTATGTCATCCATGACCAATCGCATCGCTTTATCATTGATCAGTTTAAAATAAATTAAATAGTAGAGCGGTTCTATTTGGGCGCAATGTTGACCGTAAAAATTGCAATTGGAATGACAGTAGCGCGAACCCCTCATAACCAAACTCACCAACAGCATGAGCAATACCAATAAGAAAGTATACCGAATAAATTAAAATTATTATTTTATTATGTATCAATGTGTGCAATTTTCACAGCTCGCTATTTCCATTTAATTTTTTTTTTTTTACACTATACAACCCGGGGCATGCTGCAGCTATCGGGGGGGTCACAGGTGGTGGATAGTGGACAGCCTATCGATAGATAGGTTAGCGGTGAATTAAATAAGCCGCCCCCAACCGCAGCTTTGCTGGGAGGAGAGTCTCAGGAAACTGGGGAGTGGTTAACCTCAGTTTAATAAATTCTGAGTGCCTATGATACCCGGTATGGAATGGCGAACTGATGGCGCCATAAAACCATCAAATAATAACCACAGGCAAACTGAGCGTCACATTTCCGGGGTCTCCAGGTAGTGAGTGAGGGGCCCCTTTAAACGGGTTACCCCCTTGAATGGAATGGGTCCTATTGGTTTGGGATATCTATATGGATGGGTGAATGGTTGAGTGAAAGATGAATAGGGGCGGGGGTGCTGGGATGTGATGCTTGGTGAGCCAATGGGCTGGATTAAGGTGTTATGCGACCCGTGCTGATGATCAGCTAGGCTGGGGGCCCATTTAACAAAGCCCAGTCGTTAACGGAGCCCTCTGGATACCTGGCTACCTCCAGTTGTATTTAGCCTTACCTGCGTATACGGATCTCTGCGCAGGTGGACCAGTATTTCTCCGACACTCGTGGGAATACTATGAATGATTTGAAAAATAAAAATAAGGGAGCCGGTACCCTTGAAAAACCGGAAACAATGAAGGAAGAAAGTGGCTCTTACCTTAAAGGTGGAGCTACCTCATCAGTGGCAGGGGTAAGTAGCACCATGGCACCAAAGCCAGGAGTCAGCGATACCAATGCCAGGCAAGAGAGCGGGGGATCGGGAAGGATCCCTCCTGCAAAGCGACGATACAGGGAGAAACGGTCGGCGCATAAAATTCTGGGTAAACTGGCTGCAACCCCTGAGGGGCAGCTTACAGTAGAACAGAAGCAATCTGTGGCTTGGGCGAGGGAGATTGTCGGCCGCGACAGCTCGGATAGGGTCCTTGTGCCTAAAAGGCAGAGGTCCCAGGATGAGCTCGAAGTGAGCGACAGCAAACGAGCCAAGACCGTCACTGGAGCGATATCGGGAGATCCAAAGGAAAAACCGAAATTGTTCAGTGAAATAGTAAAGGAGAACGTACTGGTGCTAGCGGTAATTGACAGAAGTCAAGAAGATGGGAGCATCACGGCAGGAAAGTGGAGGGAAGTGTATAATGCACCAAACTCCATTTTCATCAAGGTCCTGAGAGAAAATCCAGGACCCCCTCCGTTCTGTAGAGATGCGGGATGGCATCAAGGGCGCGTAAAGTTAACTGCGTGCTCGGATCAAAGATCGGTGGATCTTTATAAAAAGGCAATATCCGAAGTAGGTGAGGTATGGGAAGGCGCGAGGCTTGAGGCAGTTCGAAAGGAAGAAATTCCGAGTAGACCAAGGGCCCGCGTCTGGTTACCAACCAAACCAGAAAAGCCAGAAGAGATCCTTGAGATTATTCAGGCAAGTAATCCGAATCTTCCAACGAAAGATTGGAAGATTGTCAAACAGGAAGAGGCTAAAGGGGGCTTCAGAATGGCAATCATGCTGCTCAATAAGGAGTCCCTTACTCCCCTGTCAGAGACAAAGGGGGTGATCAGCTACGGTTTCGGGTCGATCACTCTCAACGTTTTTAAAAAAGATGAGGTAGGCATGCGCTCGGTGGACGGGCCGGAGGTGGACGTCGGACGGACCCAGCGGCAGACAGTCGAGCAAGCGCATGGGGTTATAACAAACGATGACGTGGAGCTACTATTAGGAGAGTAGATCAGGAGAGGAGCTAGCGTTAATCCAGGAACCTTGGATTAACAACAACAGGATCTGTGGCCTTAAGGTGAAAGGGTATACAACTTTGTACTCAAGTAACTCTGAGAAGATAATATCTTGCATTTTAGTGAAAAATACTTTAAAAATTTTTCTACTTTCTCAATACAGTAGTGGTGACGTTACTGCGATCAGTATGGAGGTTGGCAGAGACAAGTTTTGGCTGGTCTCTGCTTATATGGATCGGGAGAAGGAGATCCCGCCGGATAACCTGGGGGGCCTGATCCGAGAAGCAAGGAGAAATAGGATTGGTGTGATACTCGGATGTGATGCAAACGGGCATCACACAATTTGGGGGAGCACTGATATTAATGAGAGGGGTGAGTTATTTTTTGATTACTTATTAAATACTAACCTTTCAGTCTGCAATGTTGGGCAGGAACCGACATTTATCGTTAGTAATCGGCAGGAGGTTCTAGATGTGACCCTCGCCTCGGATACTATTTTTCAGTTGATTAGGGGATGGAGAGTGGCGAAGGAGCACTCATTCTCTGATCATCAATATATAACTTATAACCTTAACATACACCCGGGTACCCAGAAGCCGTTCAGGAATCCTAGAAGGACAAACTGGGAGAAATATGGGGAGGTGTTGGAGGAACTATTGCCGGAAGTCCCCGGACTTCCGGAGACAGTGGAAGAATTGAATTGCATTGTGGATGTTGTCACAAAAGCATCCAATCTTTCCTTTAATGCTTCTTGCCCCCTGATAAAGCCAAGGGGCAGGCAAAAACCGACATGGTGGTCCATGGAGTTGGAGACCTTTCGGAAGGCGTGTAGGACAGCCTTTAATAAAGCAAAGAACACGAGGCATGTACGGGACTGGGACTCCTATAAGGAGGACCTAAGAAAGTATAAAAAAGAATTGAGGAAGGCACAGAGGGGATCTTGGAGACTCTTCTGTGGTAGAATGGAAGAAGTCTCTGAGACTTCCCGCCTTAGGAAGATTCTATCTACTAACCCAACTAGTCCTAGTTACTTAATTAGACCAGACGGGTCATGGACAGCTTCAAGTGCGGAATCGTTGGAGCTTCTCATCGATACCCACTTTCCGGGAAGCTTTGATGACTCGATGGAGCCTGGAGCTCATCGAGGAACACCTCCAATAGTTATGGAGGGCATATTGGATAGAGAGCGGATCAGGTGGGCGCTGCAGGGTTTTAAGCCTTATAAGTCGGCGGGCCCGGATCGGATTATACCAGCAGAGATTCAAAAGAACTCGGCAGCCAACATCCCCTGGCTAGAGGTTATCTTCAGGGGATGTTTGAAACTAGTCTATATTCCTAGGAATTGGACAGAGGTCAAAGTAGTCTTTATCCCGAAATCGGGAAAGAGCTCACATGCTCTTCCAAAGGACTTGAGGCCTATAACTCTATCATCCTTTCTGCTGAAAACCCTGGAAAGGTTGATAGATGTGTTTATTCGATCAAGAATTGAACCCAGGAATTGGGCAATGTCGCAGCATGCGTACTGTAAGGGAAAGTCGGTGGACACAGCTCTGCACGATCTAGTACGCACAATTGAGAAATCAATTTACTTGCAAGAGTTTTGCATGGTAGCATTTCTCGATATTGAGGGTGCTTTTAATAATGTAAAAACGGAGGCGATCATGGAAGGATTGTCTTTTTTGAAGGTGGACTGCTCTATAAGTAGGTTAATAAATCAGATGCTGGTAAGCAGGACTATTACCTCGGAGCTGGGAGAGTCCAAGATTAGAAGACGGGTGGTTAGAGGAACCCCACAAGGAGGTGTAATGTCCCCCATTCTCTGGAGTGCAGTGATTAATGGATTGCTGCTGGAACTAGAGAGAGAGGGGATAGGGGTTGTAGCATATGCTGATGATGTAGCGATAGCTGTCTCAGGCAAATATCTAGATGCGATTAGGGATGTTATGCAGAATGCACTCCTGATTGTTACGAAATGGGCCAGCAAGTGTAGATTGGGGATTAACCCTTCCAAAACAGAGCTGGTACTATTTACTAGGAAATATAAAATTCCGGTGGTTAGCCCTCCTATCATAAACGGCAGCGGACTAGTTTTTGCTGACCGAGCGAGATTTCTGGGCATAATCTTTGATAGTAAGCTCAGCTGGAAGCCTAACACTTTGGAAAGGGTGAATAAGGCTATTGTAGCCTTATACTCGTGTAGGAACGCTATAGGTAAGAGATGGGGCTTGAAACCGGAGCTGGTATACTGGCTCTATACCGCCGTGGTAAGACCTGTGCTAGTGTACGGGGTGGGCGTTTGGTGGCCAGCTCTAGATAAGGTAACATATAGAGGTATGATGGAGAAGGTGCAAAGAATGGCCTGTATGCTTATAAGCGGGGCGCTTAGGACAACACCTACACGCGCTTTAGAGGTTATGTTCCACCTTATTCCAATCGACCTTTATTTATTTATTTTATTTTATTTATTTTATTTATTTATTTATTTATCATTATTGACATTTTTTTAAAACCTATTTTTATCTAAATTAAATAATTAATTAAATACATTTGTATATCTTACTAAATAACTAAATATTAATTTTTTCATTAATGAATATGTGTAATAGTTGAATAAACTGGCCGTACTCTAGCTCTTGAAGGTCATTAAGATTGCAATAGTTGCTGAAAGAATTATATAACTTCACACCATTATACCCTAGCGATCGTTGGGAAAATGATTTACCGTACCTTGGTAATCTAAAATGAGTATTCCTGGTATTATAATTATGAACTTCTCTGTTGGTAGACAGCAAACTATTTAAATATTTTTACCTTTATGGTAAACAGATGGCAGCCAACGTGGCTACGAGACTCTTGGCTGTCTCTCAGTGAAAGTGTCTTCAGGTGGGACACTCGACGATAGGTAGATTCGCTGGCGAAGTACTGGCGAATCTGGATTATATTACACCAACGTTGTGCTTCGATAAGGGTTTCCGTACCATCTTTCCCTCAAGGGAATCCTGGAGAAACGGATCAATCTTGGAAAACGAGGCAGTGCAATTTTTCACGGACGGCTCGAGGCTAGACGATCAGGTAGGAGCCGGAGTCTTCTGTGATAAACTTAATGTTAATATTTCTGTTCGTCTCCCTGACTACTGCAGCGTGTACCAGGCTCAAGTGGTGGCGATCGGGCAAGTCATGACATGGTTGAAGCATAATGTGGTATCCGGGAGGGATATCGCAATTTATGTGGGCAGTCCGGCAGCGATCAAGTCACTTGGGGCAGTTTGTCTGAAGTCGCGGGTGGCGCTGGATTGCTGATCATCTCTTAACGAGATGAGCGAGTATTTCAGCATCGAGATAATCTGGGTCCCGGGTCACTGGGACGTCACGGGGAACTGCAGGGCGTACGAACTAGCTAGGTACGGTACGACTCTCCAGATGCAGCCGGAAATTGTAGGTCTGGGGAGGCCTATGGCAGTGCTAAAATGGGCGCTCAGTAAAAGGGCAATCGCCTTGACAAATGAGAGGTGGATCAACACTCTCACGTGCAGGGTAGCAAAGCAGGTTTGGCCAAAACTGGACTTGCGGCGCTCCAAGGTACTAATATCCCTGGGAAGCCAAGAAATGGGTCGTAGGGATAATGACAGGTCACTGCCTTTTTGGGGAGCATGCGAGAAGGCTGGGGATACAAACGAATGACTTTTGTAGAAGTTGCATGGACGAAGAGGAGGAGGAGTCTTTGGAACACTTCCTATGCTCATGTCCGGCGCTATCATACAGAAGGCATAAGTATTTGGGTGTATACGGTATGGACAGCCTTTTGGAACTCGCGGACTGTGGAGTGCGAGATTTATTACGCTATATAAATAGCTCTGGTTGGTTTCAACGGGAGTAATGGGCAGATGGGATCCTGTGGTATCACAACGGGCCATTGCTGGCCTAAGTGTGCGATAGCAGCCACTTCAACCTAACCTAACCTACACTATACAAGTATAATTTGTGGTCCTTTTGCTCGTATATAATTTTCATTTTCAAAAACACTTGCTGCTGCGGCATTATATAGCAGATATTTTCACAACAACGATGTTTTTGAAATGCCGGATGATGTTGTATATTGCATGTGTATGCGTAGATTTTGCATTGATTTTATGTTTTATTTATTTTTTGTTCTTATCAATATTCACACATACCAGCAATATTTTTTGTTCGGCACTTTTCTTTCCGTAACCCGATTTCTATACAATTTTTTACTTACTCCTGCCGCTTAACATGTTTTCACATCAGAAATTGTTAACCAAAATATAACTTAAAATTTCGAAATAGGATTTTATGCGTAACACCATATTTGGTATGAGTGTCGAACATTACGTAATACTAAACAGGGTTATAGGTCGTTCTCATCGGTTTCCCTAACAGAGTAGTAAGATGCATACATAAGCCAACTTATCAGCGATTTGTAGAATTTTATCATGGATTTTGCATTATACAAATAAACATTTTTACGTAAAAACTTCAAATTTGGTAGGGTGTGTCGAACACCGTCGGACACCATCAAAGGATTTGGGATATTAGTTACAGATATAACTAGGGCAGTAATCGCAGCAAAGTTATTTTCTAACTACGTATAGTTAATTTATTAAAATAAAAAATTTGTTAAATAAAACCATTCTCACACTATAGATTTGGATTTTGTTAATTGTTAGTATATGTTAGTAGTGAATAGTTATAGGTGTTGCTATAGGTTTCATCAATATGTGTACTCAATACTTAATATCCAGGGGTCTTCTTTTCTCGTGCTGTATATAAATATGTGTTCCTATCTCCCACCATCGCCAATTCTCGCGGTGGGTGTATTTGTCCGTTAAGACTCGACAGCATAATCGTTTGCACATATTGATGATCTAATTGTTGTTTAAGTCAGTTAAGTAAGAGTTGTAACGAATTTAGATGGGCCTGGCGGTATAACGATGCGACTCGTTCCCTAAATAACTAAAATGCCATTCGTTACTGAATTTTTTTTTTCTTTCAACCATTCAAACCTTCGGTGTGGTCTTTCATTGCCGGCAAAGGCTCAGGGATTAGGGTGGGTGTTCCCGAAGATGAATGGAAGCTTGCTTGACCACATAATATAGTAGAAAGGAAAATGGGACTTGGATAGGATCAGGCCGCTAATACTCACCTTCACCCTAATAATATGTAATTATGGAATTAATATGTGTGGCCTTCTCGATAGTGGAGCATCATTAAGTGTTTTTGGTAAGGGAGCAGAACAATTCTTAAATGTAAGCAAGCTCTACCTATATCCCCTTCCAACCTTTATTCAAACCACTTGTGGCTCTTGACAGCGAGTCGTTAGGTATGTGAATGCCGATGTTATTTATAGTGGGAAAACTAGGAAATTAAGATTACTTGTTGTGTCGTCTTTACAACAGAATCTTTACTTAGGATGTGATTTTTAGAAGCTTTTTGGAATTGAGCCAGCAGCTGTCTCAGAACTGGAGGTGTCACTAGTCAATAACATTGACCTAAATCAACACAGCATGACTGATGATCAGCGAAAACGTCTTCACGCCATAGTCGAAACTTTGCCCAGCTATGAAAAGCTAGGTCTACGACGTACAGATTTAATTACGCATACTATCGATGTCGGAGATGCTCGAGCTGTTAAGCAACGCTATTACGCGGTTTCTCCGGCTGTCCAACAAGAAATGTATGTTGAACTAGACCGTATGCTAAGACTGCAAGTAATTGAAGAAAGTCACAGCGAGTGGAGCTCTCCGATGGCTTTAGTTAGGAAGTCTAACGGTAAAGTAAGGCTTTGCTTGGATGCCAAGCGACTAAATACAGTACACGCAAGGATGCGTACCTACTTCCATTGGTTGAAGGTCTACGCAGTCGGTTAGATAACACTAAATATATCTCGAATTTGGATCTGAAGGATGCCTTTTGGCAGATACCGTTGGATCCAGGCTCGAGAGACAAAACAGGTTATGCCATTTGGACTCTGCAAAGCCCCTCATATGAGTGAATATTCCTAGAGTAGATTTCTCCTTAAGGAGATCGAATACCTCGGTTATGTAGTTGGTGAGGGTGGACTGAAGCCCAATCGAGACAAGGTGAGGGCCATTGCAGAGTTCCCTATCCCTAAGACGGTTCGGCATGTTAGAAGTTTTCTGGGGGCCTCGGGATGGTATCGGCGCTTCATAAAAGACTATTCCGAACTATCGGCTCCTCTTACGGACCTCGTTAAGAAGGGGAAAAAATTCCAATGGAATCCAGAAGCACAAAAATCCTTTGATGCGCTGAAATTGGTACTAACCTCTGCACCTGTGTTAGTCACACCTGATTTTAGTAAACGTTTTTTTATTCAGTGTGACGCAAGTTAGACGGGAATAGGAGCTGTCCTCTTTCAAAGAGATTTACATGGGGCCTCTACCAACCTTAGAATCCCACTTCCAGTGTACCTATTAAATTTCATCGTAATCGGTTGAGAAATTGGCAAGTTCCATCGTACTTGGCCATATTCCAGAACTTTATACAAAAATATAAAGGGCTAAAACCTCACGAGGTGATCAGAACTTCGGTCTTTGGTGTCTTCAATGGGCCAAGCATTCACCTGCGTAATAAAGTAGGATTTTTTTCACCAGAAGAGACCACCGCTCTCATAAAAACATTTCAAAAATCATATCATAACCGAGCACCAATCACCATCGTCCGCATCGATGACACACCCAAGCCCAGTAGAACAATTGTTGCACCACACACTCAATCAATTAAATAATATCTATACATTATATCATTCATATCGGAAAAAAAATGTTTTGTTGATCTTTAATCTGCATTAAGGGGCAAACAAAATTAACTACTTAAACGTAAGCAGCGCTGTCCAAACTCGTTTAATCGCACCAGACCAATGCGCGACTGATGTTACACACATAGCAGGTGCCGTAACAAGTCATTTATTCGCCACTTCATTTCGAAGCCCGACAATTGAACCGGATTGTCTGTATCCATTCACGTTTCCGTAATCAGTAGATGGTCTGATGCAATGTCAGCCGCGTGTGTGACCAAACTTTATGATAATGTCAACTTTATCGAGATTATTTCTGATCTCGGGATTCATTCGCATTCTCTACGGGGCCTCCTCTTTAATGGGACCGAGAATTATTCTGATGATCTTACGCTCAGTTACAGCAATTTTATGAATGTTTTGTGCTGTCACTGTCCAAGGCAAGGTACGCAACATATTTTTATGTTGCCGTAAAATGCTCAGTAACCTGCTGCAATTTTCGATGAAATGTCCACAGAAACGAAGTTTTACTCAGTGATCAGCGATCTTAGATATTTGAACTCATTCAGATGAGTCTACCTTCTCGCGATGATCATGTATTTAGTGTTCGCTTCGTTGACCTAAAGGCCTATTTGCTATTTGTTGGGCTGTTGATTCCAACGGAAGGATGGGCTTTTTCAGGAAGATGACGTTTCGACCCAGAACGCAAATATCGCCAGCGTATGCTAATAGCTGGGCTGATTTATAATACAGGCAGCTGTGCTGCGGCATACTGACGTACTCTAATGAAGGATGGATGCGTGTTTGAGCTATTCGTTCTCTTTGCCACACTTTGTGGTTTAAGGTTTTAATTAATAAGGACTTAAGAGATTGATTTTCTTCAGTGTTGGTACGTTTAAATCACAATATTGGAAGATTGACACATTTAGGTAATACTACCAAAAGATAAAAATCAAAATGTCTGGACATTATTGAGAATGCTATAACCGGTTCATGGCTGGTTTAAAGAAGGTTTTGGATAAGACATCCACCGTAAACGACACCACTTATGTAAAGTATAGAGGCTACCATCAAAATTGATCCCATTGAGGTGTCCTCGTCAGAAGAAGAAATATCTGATCATGAATCAACTTCGTCAAGAACTACAGTGACACAAACAGTGAAGAAACCAAATACATTTCCAGTCTTGACCTGAATGATGCGTTCTGGCAAATACCATTGAATAACGAATCGCCCTCTGTACCAATTCACCGTAATGCCGTTCGGTCTTTGTAACGCGCCACAATCTATGTGCCGGTTAATGGATCAGGTGGTTCTTCATGAGTTCCACGATCACGTCTTTGTATATTTAGATGATCTCCTAATAATAACCAGTCCAGAACATTTGATGAACATGTGGAACTCTTATCTATGTTGGCGAATAAATTGAAGGACGGTGGTTTAACCATAAATATCGAGACCATAAATATAATTATACTCAAAAAAAATAATTATCTGGGATATGTAGTATAGGCGATGGTACACTCTTAACGAATCCAGAGAAGGTAAGAGCTATCAGTGAGTATCCTGTTCGTACCAACCTAAAGAAATTGCGCAGCTTCTTGGGGATGGAAGGATAGTATTGGAGGTTCATTGGAGGAGTGGCACCTCTTACCTATTTAACGTAGAAACAAAACAAATATTTTTGGACAACGAGAGCACAGCAAGCGTATGAAAAGGTTAAATTGGCTGTAACAGTTGTCCTTGTACTAATGCATTCAAATCGTTGGCTTGAAAATTACAGGTTTCAACGCCTATTTATAGAGGTATCAATCATCGGAATAGGAGCACAATTGCAGATTTTCGATTCTGTAGCTCTGATTTTGGGGGCTATAGTTCAGGTGATTTTCAATAAAATTGAATTTTCTACAAAATGTGTAGAAATATTCGAGCGATCCAAATACCCGTTGGCATGACAATTACAGGTTTCAACGCCTATTGATAGAGGTATCAATCATCGGAATAGGAGCACAATTGCAGATTTTCGATTTTGTAGCTCTGATTTTGTGGGCTATAGTTCAGGTGATCTTCAATAAAATTGAATTTTCTACAAAATGTGTAGAAATATTCGAGCGATCCAAATACCCGTTGGAATGACAATTACAGAGCTCAACGCCTATTGATAGAGGTATCAATCATCGGAATAGGAGCACAATTGCAGATTTTCGATTTTGTAGCTCTGATTTTGTGGGCTATAGTTCAGGTGATTTTCAATAAAATTGAATTTACTACAAAATGTGTAGAAATATTCGAGCGATCCAAATACCCGTTGGAATGACAATTACAGAGCTCAACGCCTATTGATAGAGGTATCAATCATCGGAATAGGAGCACAATTGAAGATTTTCGATTTTGTAGCTCTGATGTTGTGGGCTATAGTTCAGGTGATCTTCAATAAAATTGAATTTTCTACAAAATGTGTAGAAATGTTCGAGCGATCCAAATATCTGTTGGCATGACAATTACAGATCTCAACGCCTATTGATTGAGGTATCAATCATCGGAATAGGAGCACAATTGCAGATTTTCGATTTTGTAGCTCTGATTTTGTGGGCTATAGTTCAGGTAATTTTCAATAAAATTGAATTTTCTACAAAATGTGTAGAAATATTCGAGCGATCCAAATACCCGTTGGCATGACAATTACAGAGCTCAACGCCTATTGATTGAGGTATCAATCAGCGAAATTGGAGCACAATTGCAGATTTTCGATTTTGTAGCTCTGATTTTGTGGGCTATAGTTCAGGTGATTTTCAATAAAATTGAATTTTCTACAAAATGTGTAGAAATATTCGAGCGATCCAAATATCTGTTGGCATGACAATTACAGATCTCAACGCCTATTGATAGAGGTATCAATCATCGGAATAGGAGCACAATTCAGGTGATTTTCAATAAAATTGAATTTTCTACAAAATGTGTAGAAATATTCGAGCGATCCAAATACCCGTTGGCATGACAATTACAGAGCTCAACGCCTATTGATAGAGGTATCAATCATCGGAATAGGAGCACAATTGCAGATTTTCGATTTTGTAGCTCTGATTTTGTGGGCTATAGTTCAGGTGATTTTCAATAAAATTGAATTTTCTACAAAATGTGTAGAAATATTCGAGCGATCCAAATATCTGTTGGCATGACAATTACAGATCTCAACGCCTATTGATTGAGGTATCAATCATCGGAATAGGAGCACAATTGCAGATTTGCGATTTTGTAGCTCTGATTTTGTGGGCTATAGTTCAGGTGATTTTCAATAAGATTGAATTTTCTACAAAATGTGTAGAAATATTCGAGCGATCCAAATATCTGTTGGCATGACAATTACAGATCTCAACGCCTATTGATAGAGGTATCAATCATCGGAATAGGAGCACAATTGCAGATTTTCGATTTTGTAGCTCTGATGTTGTGGGCAGTTCAAGTGATCTTCAATAAAATTGAATTTTCTACAAAATGTGTAGAAATATTCGAGCGATCCAAATATCCGTTGGCATGACAATTACAGAGCTCAACGCCTATTGATAGAGGTATCAATCATCGGAATAGGAGCACAATTGCAGATTTTCGATTTTGTAGCTCTGATGTTGTGGGCTATAGTTCAGGTGATCTTCAATAAAATTGAATTTTCTACAAAATGTGTAGAAATGTTCGAGCGATCCAAATATCTGTTGGCATGACAATTACAGATCTCAACGCCTATTGATTGAGGTATCAATCATCGGAATAGGAGCACAATTGCAGATTTTCGATTTTGTAGCTCTGATTTTGTGGGCTATAGTTCAGGTGATTTTCAATAAAATTGAATTTTCTACAAAATGTGTAGAAATATTCGAGCGATCCAAATACCCGTTGGCATGACAATTACAGAGCTCAACGCCTATTGATTGAGGTATCAATCAGCGAAATTGGAGCACAATTGCAGATTTTCGATTTTGTAGCTCTGATTTTGTGGGCTATAGTTCAGGTGATTTTCAATAAAATTGAATTTTCTACAAAATGTGTAGAAATATTCGAGCGATCCAAATATCCGTTGGCATGACAATTACAGAGCTCAACGCCTATTGATAGAGGTATCAATCATCGGAATAGGAGCACAATTGCAGATTTTCGATTTTGTAGCTCTGATGTTGTGGGCTATAGTTCAGGTGATTTTCAATAAAATTGAATTTTCTACAAAATGTGTAGAAATATTCGAGCGATCCAAATACCTGTTGGCATGACAATTACAGAGCTCAACGCCTATTGATTGAGGTATCAATCAGCGAAATTGGAGCACAATTGCAGATTTTCGATTTTGTAGCTCTGATTTTGTGGGCTATAGTTCAGGTGATTTTCAATAAAATTGAATTTTCTACAAAATGTGTAGAAATATTCGAGCGATCCAAATATCCGTTGGCATGACAATTACAGAGCTCAACGCCTATTGATAGAGGTATCAATCATCGGAATAGGAGCACAATTGCAGATTTTCGATTTTGTAGCTCTGATGTTGTGGGCTATAGTTCAGGTGATCTTCAATAAAATTGAATTTTCTACAAAATGTGTAGAAATATTCGAGCGATCCAAATACCTGTTGGCATGACAATTACAGATGTCAACGCCTATTGATAGAGGTATCAATCATCGGAATAGGAGCACAATTGCAGATTTTCGATTTTGTAGCTCTGATTTTGTGGGCTATAGTTCAGGTGATCTTCAATAAAATTGAATTTTCTACAAAATGTGTAGAAATATTGGAGCGATCCAAATATCTGTTGGCATGACAATTACAGATCTCAACGCCTATTGATAGAGGTATCAATCATCGGAATAGGAGCACAATTGCAGATTTTCGATTTTGTAGCTCTGATGTTGTGGGCTATAGTTCAGGTGATCTTCAATAAAATTGAATTTTCTACAAAATGTATAGAAATATTGGAGCGATCCAAATATCTGTTGGCATGACAATTACAGATCTCAACGCCTATTGATAGAGGTATCAATCATCGGAATAGGAGCACAATTGCAGATTTTCGATTTTGTAGCTCTGATTTTGTGGGCTATAGTTCAGGTGATCTTCAATAAAATTGAATTTTCTACAAAATGTGTAGAAATATTCGAGCGATCCAAATACCTGTTGGCATGACAATTACAGATGTCAACGCCTATTGATAGAGGTATCAATCATCGGAATAGGAGCACAATTGCAGATTTTCGATTTTGTAGCTCTGATTTTGTGGGCTATAGTTCAGGTGATCTTCAATAAAATTGAATTTTCTACAAAATGTGTAGAAATATTGGAGCGATCCAAATATCTGTTGGCATGACAATTACAGATCTCAACGCCTATTGATAGAGGTATCAATCATCGGAATAGGAGCACAATTGCAGATTTTCGATTTTGTAGCTCTGATGTTGTGGGCTATAGTTCAGGTGATCTTCAATAAAATTGAATTTTCTACAAAATGTATAGAAATATTGGAGCGATCCAAATATCTGTTGGCATGACAATTACAGATCTCAACGCCTATTGATAGAGGTATCAATCATCGGAATAGGAGCACAATTGCAGATTTTCGATTTTGTAGCTCTGATTTTGTGGGCTATAGTTCAGGTGATCTTCAATAAAATTGAATTTTCTACAAAATGTGTAGAAATATTCGAGCGATCCAAATACCTGTTGGCATGACAATTACAGATGTCAACGCCTATTGATAGAGGTATCAATCATCGGAATAGGAGCACAATTGCAGATTTTCGATTTTGTAGCTCTGATTTTGTGGGCTATAGTTCAGGTGATCTTCAATAAAATTGAATTTTCTACAAAATGTGTAGAAATATTGGAGCGATCCAAATACCCGTTGGCATGACAATTACAGAGCTCAACGCCTATTGATTGAGGTATCAATCAGCGAAATTGGAGCACAATTGCAGATTTTCGATTTTGTAGCTCTGATTTTGTGGGCTATAGTTCAGGTGATTTTCAATAAAATTGAATTTTCTACAAAATGTGTAGACATATTCGAGCGATCCAAATACCCGTTGGAATGACAATTACAGAGCTCAACGCCTATTGATAGAGGTATCAATCATCGGAATAGGAGCACAATTGCAGATTTTCGATTTTGTAGCTCTGATTTTGTGGGCTATAGTTCAGGTGATTTTCAATAAAATTGAATTTTCTACAAAATGTGTAGAAATATTCGAGCGATCCAAATATCCGTTGGAATGACAATTACAGAGCTCAACGCCTATTGATAGAGGTATCAATCATCGGAATAGGAGCACAATTGCAGATTTTCGATTTTGTAGCTCTGATTTTGTGGGCTATAGTTCAGGTAATTTTCAATAAAATTGAATTTTCTACAAAATGTGTAGAAATATTCGAGCGATCCAAATACCCGTTGGCATGACAATTACAGAGCTCAACGCCTATTGATTGAGGTATCAATCAGCGAAATTGGAGCACAATTGCAGATTTTCGATTTTGTAGCTCTGATTTTGTGGGCTATAGTTCAGGTGATTTTCAATAAAATTGAATTTTCTACAAAATGTGTAGAAATATTCGAGCGATCCAAATATCCGTTGGAATGACAATTACAGAGCTCAACGCCTATTGATAGAGGTATCAATCATCGGAATAGGAGCACAATTGCAGATTTTCGATTTTGTAGCTCTGATTTTGTGGGCTATAGTTCAGGTGATTTTCAATAAAATTGAATTTTCTACAAAATGTGTAGAAATATTCGAGCGATCCAAATATCTGTTGGCATGACAATTACAGAGCTCAACGCCTATTGATAGAGGTATCAATCATCGGAATAGGAGCACAATTGCAGATTTTCGATTTTGTAGCTCTGATTTTGTGGGCTATAGTTCAGGTGATTTTCAATAAAATTGAATTTTCTACAAAATGTGTAGAAATATTCGAGCGATCCAAATACCTGTTGGCATGACAATTACAGATCTCAACGCCTATTGATAGAGGTATCAATCATCGGAATAGGAGCACAATTGCAGATTTTCGATTTTGTAGCTCTGATGTTGTGGGCTATAGTTCAGGTGATTTTCAATAAAATTGAATTTTCTACAAAATGTGTAGAAATATTCGAGCGATCCAAATACCTGTTGGCATGACAATTACAGAGCTCAACGCCTATTGATTGAGGTATCAATCAGCGAAATTGGAGCACAATTGCAGATTTTCGATTTTGTAGCTCTGATTTTGTGGGCTATAGTTCAGGTGATTTTCAATAAAATTGAATTTTCTACAAAATGTGTAGAAATATTCGAGCGATCCAAATATCCGTTGGAATGACAATTACAGATCTCAACGCCTATTGATAGAGGTATCAATCATCGGAATAGGAGCACAATTGCAGATTTTCGATTTTGTAGCTCTGATTTTGTGGGCTATAGTTCAGGTGATTTTCAATAAAATTGAATTTTCTACAAAATGTGTAGAAATATTCGAGCGATCCAAATATCTGTTGGCATGACAATTACAGAGCTCAACGCCTATTGATAGAGGTATCAATCATCGGAATAGGAGCACAATTGCAGATTTTCGATTTTGTAGCTCTGATTTTGTGGGCTATACTTCAGGTGATTTTCAATAAAATTGAATTTTCTACAAAATGTGTAGAAATATTCGAGCGATCCAAATATCCGTTGGAATGACAATTACAGATCTCAACGCCTATTGATAGAGGTATCAATCATCGGAATAGGAGCACAATTGCAGATTTTCGATTTTGTAGCTCTGATGTTGTGGGCTATAGTTCAGGTGATTTTCAATAAAATTGAATTTTCTACAAAATGTGTAGAAATATTCGAGCGATCCAAATACCCGTTGGAATGACAATTACAGAGCTCAACGCCTATTGATAGAGGTATCAATCATCGGAATAGGAGCACAATTGCAGATTTTCGATTTTGTAGCTCTGATTTTGTGGGCTATAGTTCAGGTGATTTTCAATAAAATTGAATTTTCTACAAAATGTGTAGAAATATTCGAGCGATCCAAATATCTGTTGGCATGACAATTACAGAGCTCAACGCCTATTGATAGAGGTATCAATCATCGGAATAGGAGCACAATTGCAGATTTTCGATTTTGTAGCTCTGATGTTGTGGGCTATAGTTCAGGTGATTTTCAATAAAATTGAATTTTCTACAAAATGTGTAGAAATATTCGAGCGATCCAAATACCCGTTGGAATGACAATTACAGAGCTCAACGCCTATTGATAGAGGTATCAATCATCGGAATAGGAGCACAATTGCAGATTTTCGATTTTGTAGCTCTGATTTTGTGGGCTATAATTCAGGTGATTTTCAATAAAATTGAATTTTCTACAAAATGTGTAGAAATATTCGAGCGATCCAAATACCCGTTGGCATGACAATTACAGAGCTCAACGCCTATTGATTGAGGTATCAATCATCGAAATTGGAGCACAATTGCAGATTTTCGATTTTGTAGCTCTGATTTTGTGGGCTATAGTTCAGGTGATTTTCAATAAAATTGAATTTTCTACAAAATGTGTAGAAATATTCGAGCGATCCAAATACCCGTTGGAATGACAATTACAGAGCTCAACGCCTATTGATAGAGGTATCAATCATCGGAATAGGAGCACAATTGCAGATTTTCGATTTTGTAGCTCTGATTTTGTGGGCTATAGTTCAGGTGATTTTCAATAAAATTGAATTTTCTACAAAATGTGTAGAAATATTCGAGCGATCCAAATATCTGTTGGCATGACAATTACAGATCTCAACGCCTATTGATAGAGGTATCAATCATCGGAATAGGAGCACAATTGCAGATTTTCGATTTTGTAGCTCTGATTTTGTGGGCTATAGTTCAGGTGATTTTCAATAAAATTGAATTTTCTACAAAATGTGTAGAAATATTCGAGCGATCCAAATACCCGTTGGAATGACAATTACAGAGCTCAACGCCTATTGATAGAGGTATCAATCATCGGAATAGGAGCACAATTGCAGATTTTCGATTTTGTAGCTCTGATGTTGTGGGCAGTTCAAGTGATCTTCAATAAAATTGAATTTTCTACAAAATGTGTAGAAATATTCGAGCGATCCAAATATCCGTTGGCATGACAATTACAGAGCTCAACGCCTATTGATAGAGGTATCAATCATCGGAATAGGAGCACAATTGCAGATTTTCGATTTTGTAGCTCTGATGTTGTGGGCTATAGTTCAGGTGATCTTCAATAAAATTGAATTTTCTACAAAATGTGCAGAAATGTTCGAGCGATCCAAATATCTGTTGGCATGACAATTACAGAGCTCAACGCCTATTGATTGAGGTATCAATCAGCGAAATTGGAGCACAATTGCAGATTTTCGATTTTGTAGCTCTGATTTTGTGGGCTATAGTTCAGGTGATTTTCAATAAAATTGAATTTTCTACAAAATGTGTAGAAATATTCGAGCGATCCAAATACCTGTTGGAATGACAATTACAGAGCTCAACGCCTATTGATAGAGGTATCAATCATCGGAATAGGAGCACAATTGCAGATTTTCGATTTTGTAGCTCTGATTTTATGGGCTATAGTTCAGATGATTTTCAATAAAATTGAATTTTCTACAAAATGTGTAGAAATATTCGAGCGATCCAAATATCTGTTGGCATGACAATTACAGATCTCAACGCCTATTGATAGAGGTATCAATCATCGGAATAGGAGCACAATTGCAGATTTTCGATTTTGTAGCTCTGATTTTGTGGGCTATAGTTCAGGTGATTTTCAATAAAATTGAATTTTCTACAAAATGTGTAGAAATATTCGAGCGATCCAAATATCCGTTGGAATGACAATTACAGAGCTCAACGCCTATTGATAGAGGTATCAATCATCGGAATAGGAGCACAATTGCAGATTTTCGATTTTGTAGCTCTGATGTTGTGGGCTATAGTTCAGGTGATCTTCAATAAAATTGAATTTTCTACAAAATGTGTAGAAATATTGGAGCGATCCAAATATCTGTTGGCATGACAATTACCGATCTCAACGCCTATTGATAGAGGTATCAATCATCGGAATAGGAGCACAATTGCAGATTTTCGATTTTGTAGCTCTGATTTTGTGGGCTATAGTTCAGGTGATCTTCAATAAAATTGAATTTTCTACAAAATGTGTAGAAATATTCGAGCGATCCAAATATCTGTTGGCATGACAATTACAGATCTCAACGCCTATTGATAGAGGTATCAATCATCGGAATAGGAGCACAATTGCAGATTTTCGATTTTGTAGCTCTGATTTTGTGGGCTATAGTTCAGATGATCTTCAATAAAATTGAATTTTCTACAAAATTTGTAGAAATATTCGAGCGATCCAAATACCTGTTGGCATGACAATTACAGATCTCAACGCCTATTGATAGAGGTATCAATCATCGGAATAGGAGCACAATTGCAGATTTTCGATTTTGTAGCTCTGATTTTGTGGGCTATAGTTCAGGTGATCTTCAATAAAATTGAATTTTCTACAAAATGTGTAGAAATATTCGAGCGATCCAAATATCTGTTGGCATGACAATTACAGATCTCAACGCCTATTGATAGAGGTATCAATCATCGGAATAGGAGCACAATTGCAGATTTTCGATTTTGTAGCTCTGATGTTGTGGGCAGTTCAAGTGATCTTCAATAAAATTGAATTTTCTACAAAATGTGTAGAAATATTCGAGCGATCCAAATATCCGTTGGCATGACAATTACAGAGCTCAACGCCTATTGATAGAGGTATCAATCATCGGAATAGGAGCACAATTGCAGATTTTCGATTTTGTAGCTCTGATGTTGTGGGCTATAGTTCAGGTGATCTTCAATAAAATTGAATTTTCTACAAAATGTGTAGAAATGTTCGAGCGATCCAAATATCTGTTGGCATGACAATTACAGATCTCAACGCCTATTGATTGAGGTATCAATCATCGGAATAGGAGCACAATTGCAGATTTTCGATTTTGTAGCTCTGATTTTGTGGGCTATAGTTCAGGTAATTTTCAATAAAATTGAATTTTCTACAAAATGTGTAGAAATATTCGAGCGATCCAAATACCTGTTGGCATGACAATTACAGAGCTCAACGCCTATTGATTGAGGTATCAATCAGCGAAATTGGAGCACAATTGCAGATTTTCGATTTTGTAGCTCTGATTTTGTGGGCTATAGTTCAGGTGATTTTCAATAAAATTGAATTTTCTACAAAATGTGTAGAAATATTCGAGCGATCCAAATACCTGTTGGAATGACAATTACAGAGCTCAACGCCTATTGATAGAGGTATCAATCATCGGAATAGGAGCACAATTGCAGATTTTCGATTTTGTAGCTCTGATTTTATGGGCTATAGTTCAGATGATTTTCAATAAAATTGAATTTTCTACAAAATGTGTAGAAATATTCGAGCGATCCAAATATCTGTTGGCATGACAATTACAGATCTCAACGCCTATTGATAGAGGTATCAATCATCGGAATAGGAGCACAATTGCAGATTTTCGATTTTGTAGCTCTGATTTTGTGGGCTATAGTTCAGGTGATTTTCAATAAAATTGAATTTTCTACAAAATGTGTAGAAATATTCGAGCGATCCAAATATCCGTTGGAATGACAATTACAGAGCTCAACGCCTATTGATAGAGGTATCAATCATCGGAATAGGAGCACAATTGCAGATTTTCGATTTTGTAGCTCTGATGTTGTGGGCTATAGTTCAGGTGATCTTCAATAAAATTGAATTTTCTACAAAATGTGTAGAAATATTGGAGCGATCCAAATATCCGTTGGCATGACAATTACAGATCTCAACGCCTATTGATAGAGGTATCAATCATCGGAATAGGAGCACAATTGCAGATTTTCGATTTTGTAGCTCTGATTTTGTGGGCTATAGTTCAGGTGATCTTCAATAAAATTGAATTTTCTACAAAATGTGTAGAAATATTCGAGCGATCCAAATATCTGTTGGCATGACAATTACAGATCTCAACGCCTATTGATAGAGGTATCAATCATCGGAATAGGAGCACAATTGCAGATTTTCGATTTTGTAGCTCTGATTTTGTGGGCTATAGTTCAGGTGATCTTCAATAAAATTGAATTTTCTACAAAATGTGTAGAAATATTCGAGCGATCCAAATATCTGTTGGCATGACAATTACAGATCTCAACGCCTATTGATAGAGGTATCAATCATCGGAATAGGAGCACAATTGCAGATTTTCGATTTTGTAGCTCTGATGTTGTGGGCTATAGTTCAGGTGATTTTCAATAAAATTGAATTTTCTACAAAATGTGTAGAAATATTCGAGCGATCCAAATACCTGTTGGAATGACAATTACAGAGCTCAACGCCTATTGATAGAGCATAGAGGTATCAATCATCGGAATAGGAGCACAATTGCAGATTTTCGATTTTGTAGCTCTGATTTTATGGGCTATAGTTCAGATGATTTTCAATAAAATTGAATTTTCTACAAAATGTGTAGAAATATTCGAGCGATCCAAATATCTGTTGGCATGACAATTACAGATCTCAACGCCTATTGATAGAGGTATCAATCATCGGAATAGGAGCACAATTGCAGATTTTCGATTTTGTAGCTCTGATTTTGTGGGCTATAGTTCAGGTGATTTTCAATAAAATTGAATTTTCTACAAAATGTGTAGAAATATTCGAGCGATCCAAATATCCGTTGGAATGACAATTACAGAGCTCAACGCCTATTGATAGAGGTATCAATCATCGGAATAGGAGCACAATTGCAGATTTTCGATTTTGTAGCTCTGATGTTGTGGGCTATAGTTCAGGTGATCTTCAATAAAATTGAATTTTCTACAAAATGTGTAGAAATATTGGAGCGATCCAAATATCCGTTGGCATGACAATTACAGATCTCAACGCCTATTGATAGAGGTATCAATCATCGGAATAGGAGCACAATTGCAGATTTTCGATTTTGTAGCTCTGATTTTGTGGGCTATAGTTCAGGTGATCTTCAATAAAATTGAATTTTCTACAAAATGTGTAGAAATATTCGAGCGATCCAAATATCTGTTGGCATGACAATTACAGATCTCAACGCCTATTGATAGAGGTATCAATCATCGGAATAGGAGCACAATTGCAGATTTTCGATTTTGTAGCTCTGATTTTGTGGGCTATAGTTCAGGTGATCTTCAATAAAATTGAATTTTCTACAAAATGTGTAGAAATATTCGAGCGATCCAAATATCTGTTGGCATGACAATTACAGATCTCAACGCCTATTGATAGAGGTATCAATCATCGGAATAGGAGCACAATTGCAGATTTTCGATTTTGTAGCTCTGATGTTGTGGGCTATAGTTCAGGTGATTTTCAATAAAATTGAATTTTCTACAAAATGTGTAGAAATATTCGAGCGATCCAAATACCTGTTGGCATGACAATTACAGATCTCAACGCCTATTGATAGAGGTATCAATCATCGGAATAGGAGCACAATTGCAGATTTTCGATTTTGTAGCTCTGATGTTGTGGGCTATAGTTCAGGTGATTTTCAATAAAATTGAATTTTCTACAAAATGTGTAGAAATATTCGAGCGATCCAAATACCTGTTGGCATGACAATTACAGAGCTCAACGCCTATTGATTGAGGTATCAATCATCGGAATAGGAGCACAATTGCAGATTTTCGATTTTGTAGCTCTGATTTTGTGGGCTATAGTTCAGGTGATCTTCAATAAAATTGAATTTTCTACAAAATGTGTAGAAATATTCGAGCGATCCAAATATCTGTTGGCATGACAATTACAGAGCTCAACGCCTATTGATAGAGGTATCAATCATCGGAATAGGAGCACAATTGCAGATTTTCGATTTTGTAGCTCTGATGTTGTGGGCTATAGTTCAGGTGATCTTCAATAAAATTGAATTTTCTACAAAATGTGTAGAAATATTGGAGCGATCCAAATATCTGTTGGCATGACAATTACAGATCTCAACGCCTATTGATAGAGGTATCAATCATCGGAATAGGAGCACAATTGCAGATTTTCGATTTTGTAGCTCTGATGTTGTGGGCTATAGTTCAGGTGATCTTCAATAAAATTGAATTTTCTACAAAATGTGTAGAAATATTGGAGCGATCCAAATATCTGTTGGCATGACAATTACAGATCTCAACGCCTATTGATAGAGGTATCAATCATCGGAATAGGAGCACAATTGCAGATTTTCGATTTTGTAGCTCTGATTTTGTGGGCTATAGTTCAGATGATCTTCAATAAAATTGAATTTTCTACAAAATTTGTAGAAATATTCGAGCGATCCAAATACCTGTTGGCATGACAATTACAGATCTCAACGCCTATTGATAGAGGTATCAATCATCGGAATAGGAGCACAATTGCAGATTTTCGATTTTGTAGCTCTGATGTTGTGGGCTATAGTTCAGGTGATTTTCAATAAAATTGAATTTTCTACAAAATGTGTAGAAATATTCGAGCGATCCAAATACCTGTTGGCATGACAATTACAGATCTCAACGCCTATTGATAGAGGTATCAATCATCGGAATAGGAGCACAATTGCAGATTTTCGATTTTGTAGCTCTGATGTTGTGGGCTATAGTTCAGGTGATTTTCAATAAAATTGAATTTTCTACAAAATGTGTAGAAATATTCGAGCGATCCAAATACCTGTTGGCATGACAATTACAGAGCTCAACGCCTATTGATTGAGGTATCAATCAGCGAAATTGGAGCACAATTGCAGATTTTCGATTTTGTAGCTCTGATTTTGTGGGCTATAGTTCAGGTGATTTTCAATAAAATTGAATTTTCTACAAAATGTGTAGAAATATTCGAGCGATCCAAATATCCGTTGGAATGACAATTACAGAGCTCAACGCCTATTGATAGAGGTATCAATCATCGGAATAGGAGCACAATTGCAGATTTTCGATTTTGTAGCTCTGATGTTGTGGGCTATAGTTCAGGTGATCTTCAATAAAATTGAATTTTCTACAAAATGTGTAGAAATATTGGAGCGATCCAAATATCTGTTGGCATGACAATTACAGATCTCATCGCCTATTGATAGAGGTATCAATCATCGGAATAGGAGCACAATTGCAGATTTTCGATTTTGTAGCTCTGATTTTGTGGGCTATAGTTCAGGTGATCTTCAATAAAATTGAATTTTCTACAAAATGTGTAGAAATATTCGAGCGACCCAAATATCTGTTGGCATGACAATTACAGATCTCAACGCCTATTGATAGAGGTATCAATCATCGGAATAGGAGCACAATTGCAGATTTTCGATTTTGTAGCTCTGATGTTGTGGGCTATAGTTCAGGTGATTTTCAATAAAATTGAATTTTCTACAAAATGTGTAGAAATATTCGAGCGATCCAAATACCTGTTGGCATGACAATTACAGAGCTCAACGCCTATTGATTGAGGTATCAATCAGCGAAATTGGAGCACAATTGCAGATTTTCGATTTTGTAGCTCTGATTTTGTGGGCTATAGTTCAGGTGATTTTCAATAAAATTGAATTTTCTACAAAATGTGTAGAAATATTCGAGCGATCCAAATATCCGTTGGAATGACAATTACAGAGCTCAACGCCTATTGATAGAGGTATCAATCATCGGAATAGGAGCACAATTGCAGATTTTCGATTTTGTAGCTCTGATGTTGTGGGCTATAGTTCAGGTGATTTTCAATAAAATTGAATTTTCTACAAAATGTGTAGAAATATTCGAGCGATCCAAATACCTGTTGGCATGACAATTACAGAGCTCAACGCCTATTGATTGAGGTATCAATCAGCGAAATTGGAGCACAATTGCAGATTTTCGATTTTGTAGCTCTGATGTTGTGGGCTATAGTTCAGGTGATCTTCAATAAAATTGAATTTGCTACAAAATGTGTAGAAATATTCTCTAGACGTTTTGTTATCCATTGTGATTCCAGTGCTACAGAAGTTGGTGGAGTGCCGATTCATATGGGAGATGATAAGGAGGAGTATCCTATCGCATATATGTATGTCGTAGATGCTGAAGGCAGCATAGCGCAACTATTCAATTACCGAATTGGAATATTTTGCGGCTGAGCTTAGCGTAAAGAGGTTCCGGGCATATATATCGAAGGATGTCCTTTCATAATTATCACCGACCACCCAAGCCTGAAATGGCGTATGAGCCAAAAGGAGCTCACAGGCAAGTTAGCGCACTTTAGCTTGAAGCTTCAGGCTTTTGACTTACACAAAGTACCGCAGTGGATCACAAATGAGAGTACCCGATGCTTTATCAAGAGTATTCATGGAACAAATTTTAAATAAAAACAGTGGGTTTGTTTGACATTAATCGTGACTCTGTTTCCTTTAAATCAAATGAGTATATAGATTTGGTTACAGAAATTGGCAATAACCCAGATGGGTTTTCTAAATTGTGTTTCGGTGTCGGTAACAGAATCAAGTGCAAAACCATCCAACGTCTACATATTTTGGAACTAATAAAATGTTGGAATGAATTCAACGCTACTTTTATGGGCCAAAGCCGGTAGCAGAAATTAAAGAGTTCGTATATTACTGCAAAACATGTAAAGAAGTGAAACCTTTGCATAACCTTACTCGAACTGAAATGGTTCAACAGCGGATGGTTGTGAGGCCCATGCAACGGTTATTTATAGATTTCCTCCATTTTTATTTATTGTTCTGGACCATTATTCTAAATTTTTTTTTTCTCAAACCATTTCGGAAATCTCTAGCCATAGAAACTGTCAAGTTTTATAGAACGAAGTGTTCATACCTTTTTCCGTGCCAGAGTATATTGTGTCTGGCCAGAGTATATTGTTTACAGCAGTCCAATTTACATCTAAATTATTTCGAAATCTATTGTCAAAATGTAATGTTAAATATTCTCTAATACCACGTTACTGTCCGCCTCGGAGAGGATCAATCGATCTATTCTCTCAGCCGTAAGGGCATATATCTCAGAGTCACAATTAACTTGGGATCAACATATTTCAGTGATAACCGCAGCATTAAGCAATGTCGTGCACGACTAGACTAAAATATATTCTCTTCACTTTCTCATGGTTCCGGCAACACATATCACTGGAATTTAATTTTCTATGTTATTTTTTACATTGCGTTAATACAATTTGCTTGTGAAAAATCTAATTATTTACATAAATTTAATGTAAATTACAGAACGTAATTTAAGAGCAAAACACTTATGTTACTGATTTTTGTTTATAGGGATCATTGAATTTAGATTTAATCCCTCTAGAGGCGATAGTCAAGTTAGTGAAATTCCAGCTAAAGAGGGTCACAAGCCTTATCAATTTTATATTTGAAGAGCTTATCACCATGATAACGTAGATCGAGGCTACAATAAATTAGCCACCTCTCTGCCGATTATGCGACGATTCAGGTGAGGCCTTTGCACCGGTTTATTAATTGCGCTTAGAAAAAAATATGGTTCAAACGGAACTTACAGTTTAATATATTTACAGTAACTTCAGATAGATTCTGGGGCTGGCGGAAACATAAAAGTGGAAAAATAATTTGTCATTGTGGCATAGCAATAGCAGATATTCCAAACAAACATCTTTGTAAGATGAAGACACATATAACCATATAAAAGTAACATAGTTAATTTATTGGAATAACTGGAGTCGAATAGGTTAATAAATAACGTACCGGATTGATGATCATTACCAAGGTGAATCGATATACAACATGCCATTATGCCATTACATATATTGGAAAAAGTCGTTCGTTTTAACTATATCTTAAAACTCTCATCACATTTCAAAATAAAATAATTAAATAACGATTAAATAGCATTGGCACGTGCATTTTTTTTGGTATATAAATAACAATAAATCAATCAGTCAGAAGTTCAGTTCAATAAAAGTACCGGACATAGTTGTCGGAATGATAAAATTAATAATTTTCGTACTATACTGTATGACCGCGGTCCAGCTGCAAAGTCTTTATCGCTACGAAATAATCATTGATCATTTGGAACGACCGAAGGCTGATGCTCTATTTGACTATGGAACGAGTCGTATAAAAAAATTTAATCGCACTACATTCGTTATTACTGGATATTGCGATATATTGATACCATTTTCGGATGACATAGTTGGTCAGTTTACTTTTTATCAATTCCAAGGTAATGAGTATAGGAAAATTGCGGACAGAACAATTACAAAAATGTGCACCTTCTATAAAGAAGATAAACTATTTGTGCCCCGTGGGATTAATCAAACATCATATAGAGGCAAAATTAAGAGTTGTCCAATCGAACCAGTAAGTAAAGAGGGCTTCTGAAATATATGTGAACAGAATACTAATATTATATTGAATTATTTTCAGCAACGTGTTTATTTTTATGATACTAACGTGCCGGCTGACTACTTACCAGTTGAACCGCCAAAAGGTGAAAAATACAGTTTCAATATTGTATACACTTTGGATGGTAAAATTCTGTCCAATTTTTCTGCATACTTTTCTCTCAAGAGGTTGGAGGAGGAACGAGAGTTGGTCGGTTAACAATTTAATAATAATGCAGGGTGGTTAACAATCAACCGGAGCATTAACCAAACATATATTTGAGTATTTGCCCAAACCAAATAAATGTATATCAAATAAATTTGTTTAGCTTTGTTTTTTTTTAAAATGATAAACATATTCATGAAACTAACCATCTAAGAGATATGTTTCTCAACTTTTTCGCAGTTGATTTTTCAAGTCCTACATTATAAAGTAGCCAAATCGAGGATGGACGGCTCCAGGTCTGTCTTTCGTAGAACACCTGTCATCACCAGTTTTTTCCATTAGAGGTATTTGAGTTGGTAAAGGCCTAATATAGGCAAAAAGCAAACTGTTTTAACTGGTAAGGCACTATTGCGCTTAATTAATTCAATTAAGTAAGATACTAGTAAATGTTTGATCTACATAATCGTAAAAAAATGTATTCGTTTCCATTCCGGTCATGCTGTTTATATTTACTGTTGTACAGATCTAGATAGTAAATATCGATGATCATAATTGTTTGAGAACATTGAGTTTTCCGGTTGAATATGTACTTCATTAGAAATAATACAAAATAAATCCACTAATGGGTGTTGTAAAAATAACGGTTCAAATTTATAAAGGCATAAAAATGTTATTTTATATAACATTGCACAAATTATAGCATGGCACTTATTTTTTTATGGTGCTTAGAATTAACATTCTTAATGTGCAGTCACTAACACAGCAAGCACAGATCACTTAAGGAAGGAGTAAGAACGGAACGAACCAAAAGGAATAAAGTGTCGAAGTCTTCCACATTTTTGCTGTTTTTATTAAATTTGAATATCGTTAAATTAAATGCCAGAGAGATGAAAGATAATATCATGCAACTCGTTGCACAGATGTTCATGCTAGTTATCTAGTAAAAATCAACATATCATTCATGACTCAATCCAAAATTGAGTTTCAGTATATGATTACGGCAGATTTAACGTTCAACCTCCGATAACGTGGGGTTAACTTTGTTTAATATTAAACAAAGCAGAAATTGATATTTCTAACCTACACCAAAAAAAAAAAAACAAGACAGAAACGTTTTAATACATGCTTTATTTGAAGTGGGTCAGAGAGTCGTGCCTGAATTTATTTCTTCTATAAAGTACAAAATGAATTAAAGAAACATAATCGCAACAATCATCGTTCAGACGGTGTAAGTGCTGATTTTGATTATATGATTTGCAGCCCTATTCCCGCATAGTCGCATCACTTCATGTGATGTGACAACTATCACATCACTTCAAGTATAAATTGGTATTCTGTTAGTCGATTCATGTGATGTGATACGACAAATGACAGAAACTACCTATTTTCAATATTAATGTAACGGAAAATTAAAAATTTACGTTTTCTTTCCATTTTGATCTGTCACTTACAATTTTCAGGTGATGAATGTATCATTTCAAGTGATGTTTCGACTAAGAGAATTGTCGTAAACACAATCAAATATTGCATTGATGATACCTAAAAGAGGAAGGTTAAGAAACAAATTAGAAAATTATTTTGAATAATGTAAATTTATGTAAACTTATCTTTAATTTGTTGACATTTTCCATATACTAAGTTAACCTAAAAATATAATAATTCATTAAATTTATATTTATCAAATTGTATAATTGTGTAACGTAATAATACTTATCTTCAATGTAATAATTTATTGTTAAACTATATTCACTAAACTATAATCTATTTAAACATATTTAAATTAATTGTAAAGATAAACAGAAATATTTCATTCTGTTTACCTCAAATTTTGACGTTTCGAAAATAGAACATTACAAATTCAATTTTGTTCATGTGTTCGGTAAGAATACAAAGTAGTCACCTACCGACAAATTTAGTTAATAATAATATTTTTCTTTACATTGATATTGAGCCACCTAGAATCAAGTAGACAAACTAATCATATAATTTTATGTCATTTTGAAAGCAAAAATTATAATAAAATTTCTCTTGCCTATAAACCATCAAAGAAAGCGGACATAAAAATTAAATAAAATCATTTGCAACGCGACCATAAAATTTGTGTATTAAAGAAAAGAAAATTATTAATAATAAATTAAAAACGTACGTATTATAACGTGTTAAAAATAAAGTGTTGTTTTTCTTGTGATCATTTTCAAATGATACGCGTATATTGAAATAAAACGAAGACACCATTTTGGATATTTGTTGTCACATAAAATCGAGCGGATATCACCCAGCTGTTATTGGAATACCAATTTATCACCAGAAAGTTATTGCGCCTTCATTGTACCAGGCCTACCTATATCTAAAGCCGAAGTTTGGTACATAAAGTTGGTCCTTCGAGCCGGATGTGAAAACCAATCCAGGAATTACAGCATATCCAGTTACTGTAACACGCCGATAAACCGCAAGTATCAAACATATTTATTTATTATAAACTTAATAAATCGAAGCAAAGAGTTGCTATTGTAATAATCATATTAAAATTTACCATTGGGTCTTTGATACACGTATTTATATCTATTGTCGGTCGAAAATTTACCGTTCGAAATTCTAACCTAAAAGTTTAAAAAAAAAAAAAACGTGTTGTGAAGTGATTAACCAAAAGTGAGATTATAAAATGGCGGACATAACCTCACTAAAGAAAAGGCGAGCATCAATCAAAGGGAACATGACAAAGCTACTGAATTTTCTCAACGCAATTACCATCGCTACCAATGCTGAAGACATAAGGGTCAGACTAACAAATGTTGAGCGATACCGCACCGAATTCAATGATACTGAGGACAAAATAGTCGCGCTAAACAACGAAGAGGAATTGGATACGGAATTCGAAGATAATTATTATAAGATAGTTGCCGGACTAAATCTAGCATTAAGAAGGAAAATCGAGCCAACCATATCATTGAACGACACAATTCTCGAAACCTCAGGGACAGGTGTACACGTGGATGTGAAACTCCCCAAACTATCAATTCCGTCATTCACAGGCAATTATACAGAATGGCAATCGTTTCACGACCTGTTTTGTGCTACAATTCACGACAACTCTAGGCTAACACCTTCGCAGAAGTTACAGTATCTGAAAGGGGCACTAAAGGGAGAAGCTGCAGGACTTTTGAAGCATTTTAGTATTACTGATGCAAATTATATAGAGGCACTGCAAAAATTACGAGAAAGATACGACCGGAAAAAGCATACTATATACACATTTATAAAAAACTTCATAAATCAACCATCAGTGATTGCTGCAAATGCTGCAAACGTGAGGCAAGTGCTAGATACATCCGACGAAATCTTACGCGGATTAAAGGCTTTAGGCGAAGAAGCTGAAACACGTGATCATTGGTTGATTCACATTTTAATCAATAAATTGGATAGTGAAACCAACAGTCAATGGGCTCAACTTTCGGCAGCATACGATCTTCCAAATATCAAACAGTTTTTCGATTTTCTCACCCAAAGAATCGATGCGCTCGAATCAATAAAGTGCTCAAACAAACGCTCTCAGCCACATTGCAACCAATCCAAACCCTATGTTCGAAGTCACGTTGTATCGTCCACACCAAGTTCTAATGAAATTCCAATCTGCTCGTTATGTCCCGAAGAACGTCACCGGTTATTTGAATGTAATAAGTTTAAAGATATGTCCATTAATCAAAGATTGAATTCAATAAAGCAGCAAAATAGATGTTTTAATTGTTTTAATGATAATCACAGCGTTCACATGTGTAAGTCAAAGTTTAGATGTCGTCAGTGTAACAGAAAACATCATTCACTATTGCATGAAGATCTATCAACCGAGAACAAATCAACTGTAGCTGTATCCAATATCCAACCTAATGAAGAAAGTCAGTCGAAATCCAACCAGCAGATCTACACCACAACAACCAATCATTCAGGAAGTGCCTTACTACCTACGGCATTAGTGAAGGTGGCAGATGTAAATAACCAATACCAACTATGTCGACTTTTATTGGATTCAGGATCACAAGGATCATTCATCTCAGAAAGATGTGCCCAAAAATTGAAGTTAAAGAGAAGCAGCGCTAAATTGGCCATATCGGGCATAGGAGCAACTACCAACGGTTATACCAAGGGCGCAGTATCATTAGTAATGATACCGTGGAACAAACCAAAACCAATGCTTGAGATAGAAGCCTTTGTATTCCCGAAGTTAACCGCCAAACAACCATCGATATCCGAATATATCAACATAGACGAATTCAAGCAGTACGATTTAGCCGATCCGCATTTTTACAAGGCTTCCGAGATTGATATCATAATTGGCGCTGATAGCTTTTTTGAGATGCTATCCAACGGGAAGATCATAACGAAAAGCGAATTAATTCTTCAAAATACCAAATTAGGTTGGATAATCGCAGGAAGGACAAGTGGCACGGTACCGACTCAATCTATCTCAATCAATGTGGACAACAGCGAGAGCAACCTGGACAATCTATTACGGAGATTTTGGGAGATAGAAAACCTAGAAGTGGAAAAGCTGAATCTAACACCGGAAGAAGAGTTATGTGAGAAATGTTTCACCAACACAAAGACTGTTGATAGCTCTGGAAGAATCAAAGTGGCTCTACCATTCAAAATCCCACCGTCTGCATTGGGTGACTCTTATAAAACAGCTGTACAGAGAATGTACTCAATTGAGCGAAGATTCGCTAGAGAACCAAGTTTTGCTGAATCATACAAACTGTTTATGCGAGAGTACTTAACCCTAGGACATATGAAGGAAGTCGAGATAATCCAAGGAGACAATCAACCACAGTATTATTTACCACATCACGGTGTTATCAAAAATACAAGCAGCACTACAAAACTGCGGGTTGTTTTTGATGGCTCCTCAAAAACTACTAGTGGGAAATCACTAAATGATTGCTTAGCGGTTGGACCGACCGTACAATCAAGCTTATACCAAATTTTGTCTCGTTTTAGGAAATTCAAAGTAGCGGTTACGGCAGACATTGAAAAAATGTATCGCCAGGTTCGTGTAGCTGATAATGATACCAAATATCAAAGAATAATATGGCGAGAAGATTCAACAAAACCATTTCGAACATACGAATTGCAAACTGTCACATACGGGACAGCCAGTGCAAGTTATTTAGCTACTAGGGCGATTATAGAGGCAGCAAACACCCATATCGAAGAATTTCCTCAAGCAGTGGAGCGCATCAAAACCGACATGTATGTGGATGACTTGATGACCGGAGCCGATACACTACATGAAGCCGAGCAGTTAAAAGGCCAGATCACATCTATCTTGTCGAATTCCCAATTTCACCTCCGGAAATGGCTATCTAATGAAAGAACACTAAGTGATAGCATTGAACCAATTCAAAAACCAAGCCTGTTAGAAGTAGATAATTCCACGCACAATCATACCAAAGTATTAGGACTTCATTGGGACCCAATCAGCGATTGTTTCCAATTCAAAGTCAGTTTGAACGAACAGCCAACCACAACCAAACGAGGGATTTTATCTGAGGCCAGCCGTTTATTCGACCCTCTAGGATGGCTCGCTCCCATAACAATTGCTATAAAAATATTCATTCAATCACTGTGGGCCGAAAATTTAAAATGGGACGACCAATTACCAACAAATTTACTAAATGATTGGTTAAAATTAAGAGGCAATCTAAGCAATACCGAAAATATTCGATTGGCAAGATTTCTAAATACCACACGCGAAAGTAAAATCGTGCTTCACGGGTTTTCCGATGCTTCTAAAGAAGCCTATTCCGCGGTTGTTTATGCTAAAATTATTAATTCAAATTCCGAACCAGTCATTAAATTGATATCAGCAAAAACGAAGGTGGCACCCATTAAACAATTATCAATTCCACGACTGGAACTCTGTGGCGCAGTACTCTTAAGCAAGCTATTATTGAATGTTAAAAAGGCATTGAGAAATGAGATCATCGAAATATTCGCCTGGACTGACTCAATGATAGTATTGGATTGGCTGAATTCAAATCCAAGCAAATGGAACACCTTTGTCGGTAACAGAACAGGTGAGATTCTAACTCACTTCAACAGATCACAATGGAGGCATGTAGAATCCCAAGACAACCCAGCCGATTGTGCCTCGAGGGGACTCGAACCTGAAAAATTGCAGCACTTTGACTTGTGGTGGAACGGACCAAGTTGGCTAATAAATGACGAGGCTTGGCCAAAAAATCTATATCAACAATCAAATACCATAGAAGAGCTGCATGGTAAGTCACTGAGCGTGCAGGTGTCGGCATCGAACATAGTCGACCATTTAACCAAAAGAATATCCAGTTTCAACAAATTAGTACGAATTCTGGCCTACGTTTATCGATACCTAAACCTAAAGCTAAATCGAATTCAGAAAGACTCTATTTCGCCGTACCTCAGCGTAGAGGAAATACAAAAATCGCAATATATCATTCTCCGGCATGTACAATACAAGCATTTTAAAACAGAAATTCAGCTACTTAAATCAAACAAGGAAGTACCTACATCAAGTCGAATCAAGTATTTCAAACCTTTTCTTGATGAATTGGGACTACTACGGGTTGGTGGAAGAATCAAGAATGCAGCCATAACATACGACGTAAAGCATCCAATAATCTTAACGGCACACGACGAGTTAACCGAATCAATATTAAGAGAACACCACTTACGGCATCTACATGCTGGACCAACGCTAATGATGGCTACGCTACGGCAAAAATATTGGATTCTGGGTGGAAGAAATCTCATTCGAAAGATCGTGCACAACTGCGTCAAGTGTGTTAAAAACGCGGGTACAACTCTAAATCAAGTAATGGGGCAACTACCTAATCCAAGGGTAGAATTGGTTAGACCGTTTTACAAGGTCGGTGTTGATTATGCCGGTCCATTCCAAACGTACACGACGAGACGAAGGGGCCAAAAACCAGGCAAGAGCTATATTTGCCTATTTGTTTGCCTTGCCACAAAGGCCGTGCATATCGAGTTGGTTTCCGATTTAACGACAGATGCGTACTTAGCAGCATTAAAACGATTTATTGCTCGTCGAGGGATTTGCAAAGAAATCCACAGCGATAACGGAACCAATTTTATTGGGGCTCGAAATCATCTATATCAACTTTACACATTCCTAAAAGAAAATCATAATAACATTTCCAATTTTTCATTGACAGATCAAATCATTTTCAAACCGATTCCACCTAGCGCACCACATTTTGGCGGACTGTGGGAGGCGGCTGTCAAAAGCATCAAATATCACCTGAAAAGAGTAACAAATGGACAAATATTAACGCTAGAGGAAATGTCAACACTTATCGTTGAGATTGAGGCAATGCTAAACTCGCGACCTCTTTGTGTGTTGGCAGAAGACGACATCGATTACTTAACACCGTCACATTTTTTAATTGGGCGACCATCAACACAGCTTCCTGACCATGATCTAACGGATGTCAAAATATCCAATTTGTCCAGATGGCAATTACTAAGGCAGATGAATCAGCATATATGGCGAAGATGGCAGCTGGAATATCTAACCAGCCTGCAACGAACAACTAAATGGCACAAAAAAGAAAGAAACATCAATATCAACGACATAGTGCTCATCAAAGACGATAATTTACCTCCGTGTAAATGGTTGATGGGAAAAACAACGCATCTTCATCCTGGTGCAGACGGCAATGTTAGAGTCGTCACAGTAAAAACAAAAAATGGAACAATAAAACGACCTATCCACAAGCTGTGTTTACTTCCTGTAAATTGAATCAACCGATTCAAGGCGGCCGGTATGTCGTAAACACAATCAAATATTGCATTGATGATACCTAAAAGAGGAAGGTTAAGAAACAAATTAGAAAATTATTTTGAATAATGTAAATTTATGTAAACTTATCTTTAATTTGTTGACATTTTCCATATACTAAGTTAACCTAAAAATATAATAATTCATTAAATTTATATTTATCAAATTGTATAATTGTGTAACGTAATAATACTTATCTTCAATGTAATAATTTATTGTTAAACTATATTCACTAAACTATAATCTATTTAAACATATTTAAATTAATTGTAAAGATAAACAGAAATATTTCATTCTGTTTACCTCAAATTTTGACGTTTCGAAAATAGAACATTACAAATTCAATTTTGTTCATGTGTTCGGTAAGAATACAAAGTAGTCACCTACCGACAAATTTAGTTAATAATAATATTTTTCTTTACATTGATATTGAGCCACCTAGAATCAAGTAGACAAACTAATCATATAATTTTATGTCATTTTGAAAGCAAAAATTATAATAAAATTTCTCTTGCCTATAAACCATCAAAGAAAGCGGACATAAAAATTAAATAAAATCATTTGCAACGCGACCATAAAATTTGTGTATTAAAGAAAAGAAAATTATTAATAATAAATTAAAAACGTACGTATTATAACGTGTTAAAAATAAAGTGTTGTTTTTCTTGTGATCATTTTCAAATGATACGCGTATATTGAAATAAAACGAAGACACCATTTTGGATATTTGTTGTCACATAAAATCGAGCGGATATCACCCAGCTGTTATTGGAATACCAATTTATCACCAGAAAGTTATTGCGCCTTCATTGTACCAGGCCTACCTATATCTAAAGCCGAAGTTTGGTACAAGAATATTGCCTCAAGTGATAGTTATCACACCAAACGATAAACGTCACTTCAATCGACTAAGAGAATACCAAAATTGAAGTGATGTGATAGTTATCACATCACTTGAAGTGATGCGACTATGGGAATGGGGTGTTGACTGACCAGATGGGCGCTTTCATTTCATTGCTGGTATTTATTATTCCTTTGTGACGAATTGGGTGTCTCTGATTTGTTTAGTTGATATTTTGCTTTAATTGTTGGCGATATATGTCTCTCAATTGAAATATATGAGCCATTTGTAACAAATAATAAAGTAAAAAATGGGTTATTTTGCTTAGTTATTTTGTGTTTTCCATTTTACGAATCTTCATATTTATCGACAAAGTTTATTTGCACGATACTTCTGGCATCCCTATGAGTGGTGATGTGAAGGTGAGTAACATGTAAAAATACATAATATAAAACGGCTGATATTTGTGTCGAATCCATAGTTTTTGGAGTCGCTTATATGAATAGTAACACTCCCGATGCCGTTTATATCCAGATTCAACCACTTTGGCATGAGGATGTAAAGGGGGTGAAAAATAAAATTTTCAAAATGATCGAGATTATTGTAAGGGCCCATTACACGGTCAATATTAGTATCAATACCAGTAATGTCATTACCTGCGTCATTACTCTCTTTAGTAAATTGAAGCATTACACGATAATTCCTACACATCAGTATTATCATGATTACTTCGTATTCCTCAATTCTAGAAGGTAAAGCGAAGAAGTAAGAAATTAAAGTGAAAGTACAAAATGGATGCTCTGGGAAAAGCTTGTGTTGAAATAATTTTGGCTTTATCCATAAAAAAAACAATGTGTGTAGCCTTTACGCGCGACAGAAGTGAAACTTTTTAAGCTGTAAATTTGTAATATAAATACATTTTTACAAATCTACTTCATGGGCGGTAAGGACATCAATCGTGTGGATGCACATTGCGGCTACAATAACCTCAATTCGCCTAATCTCAGGCGCATCGTCATCGAACTGGACGCCCTATTGAATGAGCACAATGAACTACTGAAAATGTTCAAATCACACATGCACGAATTGCAAAGTGACAATAACGCTATTGTCATAAATCCTGATAAAACACCAACTGGAGAGCACGTGCGTAGATTCAATGCGCCTGTTGTTGACGACGTTGCTGGAATCATGATTGGCGACTGCACATCGACACGAGAAATCGTGATTCGAAGAAGAACCAATAATCTGGAGTTCATCGCCGACACACACCGTTCATACGACGCTCTCCAATATCCGCTAATTTTCTGGAAGGGACAAGACCGATATTGCATAAACATTAAACAACGAGATCCCGCCACAGGTAATTCATTGATTAGGAATATCATTACTCATTTGAAATTAATATTTATGAATATGCTGTTACAGGAGCCGAAACAAACAAGAAAGTGAGCTCGATGGATTTTTACGCGTATCGTATGATGATTCGACGCGGTCAGGACAACGTCATTCTGCGATGAATACATTCACTTGCGAGACGCTATCATGAGTGACACCGACATCGCCGAAATTGGTAACTCTATCATTCTACCATCATAGTACGTAGGCTGTCCACGTCATATGCAAGAATACATACAGGATGCTATGACTTTCGTGCGCGAGTACGGACGACCGTGTTTATTTATCACGTTTACATATAATCCAAAGTGGCAAGAGATTACATCTTTACTATTGCCAGGCCAAAATGCAATACATCGTCATGACATTACAGCACGTGTATTCAAACAAAAATTGAAGTCTTTAATGAGCTTCATTACCAAATTACACGTATTCGGTCCCACACGTTGCTGGATGTATTCGGTTGAATGGAAAAAGCGAGGATTACCTCATGCACACTTTTTGATTTGGTTAGTCGACAAAATACGCCCTGAGGAAATCGATAAAAACAACGCAGACATTGACATTGACAATCATTGGGTGGTACCATATTCGCCTCTGCTAAGCAAAACATTCAATGCTCATATTAATGTTGAGTTCTGCAGTTCGGTGAAGAGCATCAAATATACATTTGCAAGTATGTGAATAAAGGCAGTGATATGGCTGTGTTTCAAATTCAAAATAACGATGTGATTGCTCCTCGATTGAATGACAACGACGAAATAATGCGCTACCAAATTGGCCGATACATCAGCTCCAATGAAGCTGTCTGGCGTATATTTGGTTTTCAAATTCATGAACGGGACCCAGCAGTTATACATTTAGCCGTACATCTTGAAAACGGCCAGCGCGTATTTTTCACCAACGTGACAGCAATTGAGCGTGCCATAAATCCACCAAAAACTAAACTCACGGAATTTTTCGAATTGAGTAATCGTGCGGATACTTTCGGTGCCTTTGCACGAACACTACTCTATTCCGAAGTACCACGCTATTTCACATGGAATCAAACAAAAATGGATGCCGCGCAAGCAAGGCACACCAATTGGTGAGTGCCCCGGCCTATTCAAATCAAACACTTTGGGCCGAGAATATACGGTCACTCCAAGACATATTGAGTGCTTCCATCTGCGACTGTTGTTGGTTAATGTCACCGGCCCATTGTCATTTCAAGATATACGCAAAGTGAATGGACAACAGTATCCAACATATAAAGATGCATGCCTTGCACTCGGCTTGCTCGAAGACGACAATCACTGGGACGATATGCTTACTGAAGCAGCATTGAGCTGTATACAGCAACACAAATTCGTCTACTATTCGCTATAATGTTGACTACATGTTTCCCGGGACGAGCAGATACGTTGTGGGATAAGCACAAATGTTCAATGACTGACGATATATTGCATCGAATTCGTATACGGTGCAACGATTTAACGATTACATTCAGCGACGCTATGTACAATGAAGCATTGATTGCTATCGAGGATGTTTGCGTTTTCATTGCCAATTTACCACTCAGTCATTTCGGTATGAGTTCGCCAAATCGAAGTGCATCTAATTGTACACCGAAATGAATCGTGAACTACAGTACGATACTGCAGAAATGGCAGCGATTGTTACTCGCAATGTCCCACTACTGACTCATGAACAAAAAATCATTTACGATCGCATTATTCTGGCTGTTTCGGCGGGACAAGGTGGATTCTTTTTTTTGGATGCAGCCGGTGGAACTGGCAAAACATTTCTCATTTCGCTAATTCTCGCCGAAAAACGATCAAATAATGGCATCGTCCGCATTGGCCGTTGCATCATCTGGCATTGCGGCAACTTTATTGGATGGAGGCAGAACAGCTCATTCAGCATTTAAGCTGCCACTGAATATTCAAAATAACCCAGTCGCAGTGTGCAACATAAAAAAACAATCGTACGAGGCCACAGTGCTGAAACAATGCAAAATTATCATCTGGGATGAATGCACTATGGCACACAAATATTCTCTGGAGGCGTTGAACAGAACACTCTGGAGGCGTTGAACAGTACGCTGATGAGATCAACGCTTCCTTGAAATCATCGCCACTGTGGCGTAACGTTGAAAAAGTTCAGCTACCAATAAACATGCGCATCCAAATGTTACAAGATCCATCCGCTGACATATTCTCGAACCAATTGTTAGATATCGGCGATGGAAAAGTTGCTATTTATGAAAATACTGGATGCATAAAATTGCCCACTAATTTCTGCATAATCGTTGATTCGCAAAATGCTCTCATTGACCGCATATTTCCCGATGTACGCACACAATACATAAATCATGCGTGGCTGGCAGAAAGAGCCATTTTGGCAGCAAAAAGTGTGAACGTCCACGATTTAAACTGCAAGAAACAGCAGTCGTTGCCAGGCGACTTGGTATCATACAAATCGATCGATACAGTTTGCAATGCCAACGAAGCTGTAAATTATAAAACAGAGTTTTTGAACTCACTGGATTTGCCAGGCATGCCACCACACCTTCTACGACTGAAAGTTGGATCTCCGGTTATTTTAATTCGAAATGTGAATCCACCACGGCTGTGCAATGGCACGCGATTGATCATTAAAAAATTGATGAAAAACATTATCGAAGCCACCATTTTGAATGGCAAATTCCGAGCTGAAAATGTTTTGCTGCCACGAATTCCAATGATTCCCACAGACCTGCCAATTGAATTCAAACGCGTTCAATTTCCTATTAGATTGGCATTCGCAATGACAATCAATAAGTCGCAAGGCCAAACGATGTCTGTTTGCGGCTTAAATTTGGGCACACCATGTTTTTCACACGGACAATTATACGTGGCATGTTCTCGCGTGGGCAAACCATCGAGCTTATTTGTGTTGGCTAAAGACGGACTGACAAAAAATATCGTACACTCAATTGCTCTTCGAAATTAATATTGATTTTCTTTATTTCATTTTCCTACTTTAGAATAAAAAATATATTACTGTTTTTCACTTTACATTTAACTTTTAAGAGATCAAACAATGAATATGTCCGTTACGTTAATGAAATATGTACATTGAATTGAGAAAATGAATGATTGGTGTTTTTTTGTTTTTATCGGCGTTCATCGTCTATGCACTCCATCCCTCTTTCTATCATAGATTCCATCCCCACACACTTACAATAAATTCGTTATTTTTTATTTAGCAACCAAAATATTCACTAGAAATAATTTATATCGCAGAACAACGTTTGCCGGGTCAGCTAGTTTTATATAATATACTTGTAAATTGCAATCAATACCTCAATATACTATAAATCTAGGAGGCATTGATTCCACTGTTCGTAGATGTTGTTTTTGTATTGCTTTCAAACAAATTCATTCAACTACGTTTCAATATTCTTTTGTTTTTTTTCGAATCATACCCTGCCTAAAAAATTTCACTTCGAAAATAAAAGAAATACTGTCGCTTTTTTCGTTTCATATTGCTTTTTCATTTTTTGCTTGTAATTTTTGTTTTGTTTCATCGATTTTAAAAATCACCCCGGTACTAAAGAAGTTTCACTTCAAAAAATGTTCGGCGCTCATGCTGGATGAAGGATTGGCTGCAAAAACGCAAAACCTATTCACATGTATAGTGCTCTTAAAAGAAATTGGTGCAACTGAAGCAGCCGATTTTAAGAATTATTCTCGAATGTGCGATAGAACATTTGAAAAATTGCTGCGAATAGTTAAACCGTTTATTGTAAGGCAGAACACAAATATGAGGGAGAGCATCCCGGCGAATGAAAGGTTTGCGTTAACACTTAGGTACTTAGCGACAGGGAGGAATTTTGGATATCTCAAATTCTTCGCTGTCATGTCACCTGCTTCAATAAGCAATGCTATTATTGAAACAAGTGAGGTGCTCATATACGTATTGCGAGATTATATAAAAGTAAGTGCTGGTTTGTAAGAATGGAATACGTAATATTTTATTTGAAATTTGTTTTTTATTTTCAGTTTCCCACAACTTCTGACGAATAGGCTAAAATTGTCGATGGTTTTGGCAAATTATGTCAATTTTATAATACCTTAGGGTCAATCGACGGCAAGCACATTGCCATTAGAAAATCTTCCAATTCCGGTTCATTGTACTACGATTACAAAGGTTTTTATAGCATTATACTATTGGCTATTGTAAATGCAAAAAAACAGTTTGTAATGGTAGATGGAGGAGTTATTTACTACTCGAAATTTGGGGAACTCATGCAGCACGGAGCATTAAATTTGCCGAAACCTCGTTCGTTACCAGATACTAATGAAAAATATCCTTATGCGTTCGTCACGGACGAGGCCTTGAAGCCCAAAAGTCAGAAATTATTACCATGGCATGTTGCTATTTGCACAATTATCTCGCAAAAGAAGACAATCAGTTATACTTTGCATCAAATGAAGAAAGTATAAATAACTAGAACTTTGTTGATGTCCAAAGTACTTTAAGCAGAAATAGTACATCAGATGCAAAACAAAACCGAGATAAATTATGTGCTTATTACAACAATGAAGGCAAATTGGAATAGTAACTCTCTGTTGATTGATCTGTGAAGTTTAAAAATGTAAAAATTATTACTAATATAAAATATACGAAACATGCTTTTGCTTATAATGAAATTCATATTTATTATTTATTATAGTGGATAGAAATTGTGTTCTCTGTCAGTTGTCCATCTGAAGGAGGTTGAGGAGAACAGTTTAGGAGAAGAGAAGAGGTTGTTGATGAATTTGAGAAGCTGGTTGGTGATCTAACCGGTCATGGTTCCTCATTTATTTTAACCGAATGTTTATGCAGATTTCCCTGCCGTGCCTCAAAAATAATATATTCCCAATTGCTTTCTCAGCAAACATTCGTTGCCGAGGATCTAGTGTTGTGAGCGCCTCGCCCCAAGCTATGGCAATTGTTGGAACATTGTTCTTGCCAGTAGTCGAACTATCCAAAAAGTCACACGCCGTTTGTAACAATTCATTTTGCTTTGAAGTGTGGCTTGTTTGCCGTTTATTTTGTTGCGGTGGTGGCGGTGACATTATATTGGAACGTGATGCAGTAGAAGAGATAGTGGGTATGTCGGCACTAGACTCCGGATTCTTGAGATCGCGCACAAAGAAACTATTTAATTGCACAGCATATAAAATTACTGCTATTGCCACTAACACATCACTTCTTATCACAAAAATTAAAACTCGGTAATCAATTTTATATTTTGATGTTTTATTGAGAAGATACCGAGAACAACTGACTTCTTATTTCTTTACAATTATTTTTGTACATTCAGTGCATTAAAAATGTGTAAGTATATGTGGTATGGTACCGTGCAATCAAGTTAACATAGCTATTAGGTACAATACATAAATATTTTCATTATTTACTCTACACAATTACATTATATAATAATTATATATAACTAGAAATAAACAAGTAATCTTTAATTCATACAATTACATTAAATATGTGCATCATAGTGTCGCGAGAGTTTGAACATAAAAAGATTTACAATGCGGCGTTAATTTTGGGACGCGACCGCCACAGGTATCGGACGTTGTCCGATGTGAACTTCATTCTGGAGACCATCGCTCTCAGAAACCTGAAAATAAAATTAATTTCTATTATTATAAGACTTCATTTTTGAATTTTATTAAAAGTAACCTCGTCTGTTCGTTGAATTTTTGAATTAACTGGCTTTTCGTATTTATCCAGAAATTGGAGGGAGTAAAACACCCATGAGCTTGGTTTATAGACTTCATCATGCCCTTTACCCGATCTCTTCAACTCTTTTCCATAATTAGACCGAAGTGTGTTTATTTTACGCCGGACATCTGTCCGATTAGCACCGCCCTTGATTTTGTTGGGTTCCATAATTCTGGTAGTGTTTCATAAAGCTCGATGAAATCTCGAAGAAACTTGGTATGCTCGCTATTTGTTGATTCACCATATTGGGTATCTTCACTATTGATCTCCGTTAAAATTGGCTCACTACAGTCGGAGAAATCCAAACTTAATTCACCGTCCTCTACCACACAATACAACACGTCATCATACATTTTGCTGATTTTAATATTCAACGTCTACTCAGAGCCTACTGTATAAATAAGAGCCTCCAGTATCGACTGTATTTTTTACTAAGCTTAAAATAAGGTACAAACAATTTTTCCTTTACTATGAAACTATATGGGAAAACGGTTATTTTCATTTACAGATTTAGTTTATTAGAAATGTGAGCTTTTGTTTTGTTTTTATATGAAAATGATCATGAAATATGTAATGTTATTTGATAGAAAAATCGAGTCTTGAAAATGTTTATTTCTAAGTGAAAATCGTCATGAAAAATAAGGTACTTTTGAAATTTAAAATATTGTTGTTTTTGTAATATACGTCATCAACATAACTCGAAATTTATAAACTGTACAGTAATCATCTCTTTCATTGACTCCATTCAAATTTGAATTCGAATATGTTTCTATAGTTATTTTGAATTTGCAAAGCATGCTAGATTGTTTTGATTTTTTGTTTTCTTCGCACTCATTGGATTAATTTATTTTTTTTCTATTTGCTCTTTCTGATTTATTTTATTTTAATTGTTCAGCGGAGACGTATTGTCTTTTTTCTTACCATTGATTTTAGATGTGGACATATGATGACATCATTAAACAGAATTTTCTCTTTTTAATATATATTGTTGTTGTTGTAGAATGTTTTTTAATTTAATTTAACTTATTTTCTTTTGATTATTGGTGAAAAACAGGGAAATTTGAGAATCTGTGTTTCAAATGAGTAAGACATTGAGTTGTTTGTTAGCGATTTCATAAAATATTATTTAACTGGGTTTAACTTTTAATTCACGTTTTATCTTCAATCGGAATCGCATTTTTTCATACAAACACTATGCAAATAAATGAATTTTTAGTGTTTCTATATCCCTTATTTTAAGTTCATTTTTCACATGCCGGCTCTATACATATCTAAATACCGTTTTGTAATACGGTTTAATGTATTGTATTATAAATTAATACAATTTTCTGTTTATTTAAGCTCTTTTTATATTTAATAAAAACTATGTATGTATATTTACGAGTATGTAATTTGTTAGAAAAAAATATTTGAATTTGACACATTAACCTCAAATTTTAATAGTATGATAGTAATGACGCGAACCCTACACTATCAATAATAATGACAGTATCCCCAACACTCGCCGGTAATGATGCCTCGAAATCAGAAAATCCGGATTTTCATAATTACCGACCATCATTCATCATTACTTCAAGTTACACGATCAATATTAATGTCAATATCAGAAAGCAATGATACTAATATTGCCCGTGTAATGGGCCTAGTAGAATCCAGAGTTTTCGGAGTCGACTTGATGGGAGACAATGCCCATGACATTTAAGGCAACGTTTAGTCGAATAGAACAAATAAAACTTAGTAGTGCTTCAGGAAATTTTGCAAAATGCACAGAACTCTGTAGAACCTTTTAGAAGAACGAATCAATACGTCATATTCGTCAAACACAGTTCGGAATAGAATTTATTTATTTATTTATACAGAGAAAAGTCTACAATTTTGGCCTGAATTTATAACACTAATGAACAGGATAGAATAAAAATTAAATTAAAAATAAGAGAATTCGAACAGATGGTCGATTTTATTAAAACTCTTCGACATCATGTTTCCCGGTTCATTGTCACCATAGTTTGTTCTGTGTTTATTCAGATGAAGCAACACATGATCTCTTAAATTCCTACTCGGGACCTTTATTTTAATTAATTCCAGTATGGATGGTGCATCGATTTGATCAAGAAAAATATTACCAATAAACGAACACTTTAAGACATCATCCGACATTTCAAAAGCCTCGTAAGCCGAGTACAAAAAAAAAAATACAAAAAAACCGCCTACTTTAATTTATTTTGTTGTGAAAATATCTACTATACCTATACCGCAGCAGCAAGTGTTTATGAAAATGAAAATTACATACGAGCAAAAGGACCACAAATTATGCTTGTGTAGTGGTGTAAGTGACTCAAAAAAATTAAATGGAAATAGCGAGAGCGAGCTGTGAAAGTTACACGTATACATTGATACATAATAAAATAATAATTTCAAAATCTATCAAATTTATTGCTGATGAAAACAAGCAGATAAATTTAATTTATACAGGTATTCTTGTTTACAGAAATGAAATATCTGCGTATAACACGAGATTTAAAAGCAGTATGTATGTCCAAAGTGATTAAAGATTCTAATCCATTAGAATTTTAACCGTGTTTAACTAAAAATGTAAATTATTTTTCAAATTTAATTATACGACAAAATGTTCGCAAAACAATAATTAGTGTTTATGCGATTTAAAATTATTGTATAATCGATCGATTTCACGCTAACTACCTCTGAACACATTTATTTATATTAGCAAAATTTTTGGTACTTCAGTAAATTATATTCAACCGTTGACACTCTAAAATGATAAAATTTATATTTTTCATACTGTGCTATATGAGCGCTACCAAAACTCAAAGTTTCTTTCGCTACGAGATAATAGTTGATCATTTGGAGCTACCAAAGAGAGACGAACTATTTGATTATGGGACGATTCGGGTGAGAAAATATAATCGCACGACATTCGTAGTTAACGGATATTATGATATTTTAAAACCATTTACGGACGAGATAATCGGCCAGATTGATTTTTACTCTTATTCTGGGAATGAATTTCGTAAAATGTTCGGAAGAAAACTTTTAAAAATGTGTACTTTCTTGCGAGAGGATAAATTTATTGTCAGCCAGAACATTAACCAAACTTCATTGGGACCGGAAATTAGGAATTGTCCAATTGAACCGGTAAGTAGGGAATTGTTTTATTGTTTTAACTATTCTAATTCATTTATTAAATTTATTAATTTCCAGCAACGTGTTCATTTTTATGATTTACATATACCCAGTGACTTTTTACCATTTCAACCGCCTAAAGCAGAAAAATATCGTTTTGACTTAATGTATTTTTTGGACGGTAGACTGATGACCAACGATTCAATCTATATTTTGCTCAAGAAAATTAGTCCAACAGTTCCAGAATTCTTTAGCAAGTTTAATTAGTAAGTGTGTTATTAATGACGTGTTCTTTAACAAACAATGTACCAATAAAATATAATAAATTCGCCGCATTTCTTGACGTTTGATACGAATCAAAACATCATTTTGTGTTGTTACTTTTATGTAATGTAAACTTTGAACTGATATCGGATTAGTTTACTGATACCGGATTACTTTGGTTTCATAAAATGCGGCTATTGTGTACAACTAAATTGTTTGATTTTTTTTAAACAAGAACCTTTTGAGAAACGCAACTTTCGGAAACGAAATGAATATTAGAATCATGGATTAAGTAAGGCCCGAGACAAGTATGATTTCCCAGATATCTAGATACGGGCGAAAATAAATGACTGATCATGAAATGAGGCACACGACTAGGTAGCATATGCAATTGGTAAGTCAAATCCATCTATATCCTTTGAGAGAACTGGTCTGATGCTTGGTCACTAGCATCACACGTTAAACTGAATGGTTTAGCGAAATCTGGCATTTGTAGTATAGGAGTAGTTAATATTTATTTAAGTTTATCAAATGCATTTTGACACAGTGCATCCCAATTAAAAGTTTCTTGTTTATTCGCTAATGGTTTGGCTATGCCAGAGAAATAGGGAATAAACCGACGACGATATCCAGCGAAACCTAAGAACGATTATCTGTTGTATATTGAGGAATAGGACAATTTTGTACTACCGTGATTTTTGGTTCATCTGGTTTGACTCCATTTGAAGTAACAAGATGCCTCAAATATTTAATTTCATGCCGCAAAAATTGACATTTCTGAGGATGAAATTTCAGATAAAATTTCCTAAAACGCTAGACATTTTATATTGTTTAATTCTGAGAGTGCGCGCAATTTATCATTCGCTGGAAGGTCGCAGGGGCTCCTTTAAAACCAAAAGTGTCGCTTCTACTGATATATGTCCATCCGACAAAAGCAGTATCCAGGTGGATATTATTATTATCATAATTTTTCGCGGAGCGGGCTCGTAAATGCCGTCAACCATGTACGTATGATAAAAGCAACTTGATTTCTCAAGATGCACCGAACAATGCGAATTAATCAAAAAACGCGAAAGATACTCGTGTATCGATGGATACACGGGAGAAATCACCGAGCCAAGCAAAATTTTTTAATTGATTCTGGTGCCAGTTTTTCCGTCATTAAATATAATTCCGACAAAACAACTCCGGGCGATCTTTTGTTATATGCAGCTAATCAAACCGAGATTAAAACATATGGCACCAAAATAGTCTGCGTAACTTTAGGCCTGCACAGGAATTTTCAATGGAACTTTATCCTGGCGGATACAAATTCATCGATAATAGGAGCAGATTTTCTTAAATATTACGGGCTACTTGTGGACATCAAAAATCGGAAATTGATTGATTCCCTAACATGTTTAGTGACAAATGCCAACGTTTCTAATCTCCACACAACAGGAATTACAACCATTTCTTTAAGTACATGTCCACCACGAATAGCGCAATTATTGCAGGAATTCACAGAAATAACAGTTGAAAAATACGGTGTCAACGATGCACTTCATGGTGTAACTCATTGTATTGAAACTACAGGCCCTCTATGCGTCGCTCGAGCACGTCGACTCGATTCTGAAAGGTATAAAATCGCGAAAGAGGAATTTCGTAAAATGATAGAGCTCGGAATATGCCGACCGAGCAATAGCAATTGGTCCAGCCCTTTGCACTTAGTGCGTAAAAAGAACGGAGAATGGAGGCCTTGTGGCGACTACAGAGCTCTTAATGCTCAGACAAAACCAGACATATACAGTATACCGTATTTGTCAGATTTTATCCTCCAACTTGATGGATGCAAGTATTTTACTGCAATCGATCTAGTTTGCGCCTATTTCCAAGTGCCTATATTGAGGAATGTGATGTCCCGAAAACTGCTATTCAAACACCTTTCGGATTATTCGAATTTACTCGGATGACCTTCGATCTCAGAAACGCTGCGTAATCATTCCAAATACTCATGGATTCTATTTTTAGAGGTTTGGATTTTTGTTTCGTTTACATTGACGACATGCTAATTGCATCTAAATCGGAAGACGAACATTTACAACATCTCCAAGTGGTATTTCAACGCTTAAAAGATGCTGGGCTTATGATGAATGCTAGTAAATCAGTCTTTGGAGCGGAACACATAACATTCTTAGGTCATGACATTTCATCATTAGGCATTAGACCATCAAAAACTAAAGTGGATACCATCATACAATTGCCTAAACCAAAAACTGTAGAAGAATTACGCCGTTATCTCGGTATGTTAAATTTTTACAGGAAATTCCTTCCACATGCAGCCCAAGAACAGGCCGTTCTCAATAATCAACTGGTCAAAAGAATTGGAGGATGCTTTTCAGCTTTCCAAAGAACGATTAATTAATGCTACTCTGTTAAACCACCCATCTGCCAGTGCCAAGCTCTCGGTAATGGTAGATGCTTCTGATAATGCAATTGGTGCTATCGCCCAACAACGCGTTAATGAAACATGGCAGCCGTTGAGTTTCTTTTCAGTTAAACTTAATGAAACTCAAAAAAGATATAGTACATATGACCGTGAACTTTTAGCAGCGTACTCTTCAATAAAACATTTTAGGCATTATTTGGAAGGTCGCGAATTCACTTTGTATACTGACCATAAACCGCTAATTTATACGGCACAAAAAAGTCCAGAGAAGGCATCACCCAGACAGCTACGACATCTCGATCTCATATTGCAGTACACAACGGATATTCAACATATAGCTGGGATGGACAACGTCATCGCCGATACACTTTCACAAATTAATGAAATTACAGTCGATAACAACTTCGACTATGGCCAAATTACTAGGGAACAACAAAACGATGACGAGTTGCGGACGCTTATGGAATCCGACAATTCTGTTAAATTAGAGAAGTTTCTAGTTTTCGGTACGAAGGAGGATATATTTTGCGAAATTTCAACAGGGCAAACAAGGCCTTACATTCCCCAAAGCATATCGCAAAGCAGTGTTCAACCAAGTACACAACCTTTCGCACCCCGGCATTAAAGCAACATCGATTATGGCCGCACACAAATATTTTTGGCCTAAAGTTAAATCCGACTATCGAAAATGGGCACAATGTTGTTTAAGGTGCCAAAAATCAAAAGTTTCTAGGCACGTCAAGAGTCAGGTGATCAACTACCCGATCACCAGCAACCGATTTGATGAAATCCATCTAGACATCGTGGGTCCCCTACCTACTTCAGAAGGAAATCGGTATTGTGTAACGCTATTCGATCGTTATACCCGATAGCCAGATGCCATTCCAGTACGCGACATAAAAGCAGATACAATCGCGGAAGCAGTATTCAGAAATTGGATCTGTCGTTATGGTGTTCCATCATCTATAGTAGCGGTTCGTGGTTCTCAGTTTGAATCTCATCTATATTCAACGAACTTTCAAAACTGCTTGGATTCAAACACAAACGAACAACAACGTACAACCCTACGTGTAACGGCTTAATCGAAAGATGGCATCGTAGCTTAAAAACATCGATAACGTGTAAAGGAAATCAGCAGTGGACAAGGTCTTTACCAGCGATCTTGCTCGAATTGCGCACGGCTTTCCGCGAAGATTTTGGTACCACATCAGCATTTTTAGTATATGGCGAAAACTTACGATTGCCCGGCGATTTCCTCCAACCGGCCGAGATAACATGTGCTCTATCAGATTAAGCTAAACATTTGGTTAACACATTTAAAGAAATAGCTCCAGTGCCACCCTCGAGGCACAGAGAAGACAATATTTTCCTCTTCAAAGGACTAACTACGTGTTCACACGTTTTCGTTCGCACTGATGGATATCGAGCGCCATTTCAAACGCCTTACGAAGGTCCATTCGCAGTTATCGAGCGAAACGAGAAATATTTTACTGTACAAATGAAGGGTAAACATTCAAATATATCAATCAACCGATTGAAACCTTGCTATCTCGAGTGCGAGAATATTTTATCAGAGCGGAACACTAATCTAAACACGCCAACTTCACTACGATCTTCTTTCAGCATGTCACCTGCGAAAATAGTAAACAATAAACCTACTAATAAATCCACAATTTCGTTTAATACCACGCCAATATTTCATAAGATTCCTGAACGAATCACACGATCTGGGCGCTTAAGTAAGCCATCGGCAACGTTACGTTCCATCGAACTAAAAAGGGAGTGATGTCGCCTCGGTGATTGTTACAATAAGTTTTGCGACGAGTGCGTGTCGATAGCTGTGCACTGCACTGTGGCAATTTTCGAACTCGAAACAATCCACCGCCATGTTTGATCGGAAAGGTTATTTTTTGTTTTCTGTTTGTTTTTACTAGAACATTCGAGTTTGGTTTTTCAAAAACGTCAGTCGTATCTCGTGCAAAAAAAAATTAAGTAATAGAGCTGTTTCCCCTAAATATTTTGACAGCTAAATTCACCGAAGCTGCAGGCCAAACATTTAAGAATTATTGCTGTGGGACAAATAAATAGGATTCACTGATGGTAAAACAATACCAAATTATTTTAAAAACGTTTCTAAAGTTAAGCATATTGTACAAATTTAATTTTGTTGCTTTAATACAGAAAATAAGAAAACATATTTATGTTTGGCCTACACCGTTAGTGGTCAATTTACTTCATTTGACGTTTGAGGAAACAGCTCTATTGTTGAAAACTACTTTCCAACAATGCTCAATTAAATATAACAAAATAAAATAGAAAAAAATAAAAGTTATTTAAGGATAAAGTTATTGTGTAATCTAAAGTTTAAAAATAAATAAATAAAAAAAACAATTAATTATATTAAATAAAATTTGTATGAACTAAACCAATTGACAAAGGTGTGTTGTTTATTTTCATTTTTCTTTTGGGTCCAAAAATTATTTTTAGTCGTGATTTGCATTTGAGTTAATAGTCAGTGACTGGCCCATTTATTGTGAATCTAATGTTAATTTTTTCTGGATTTTGTCTGAATGTTTAACCCAATGAAAAAAAACAACAAATAAAAAGAAAATCAGAGACCATAGCGGTTTGATACATGCCTTATTAGGATATATCCGCTTAATCTTAAAGAATTTAAGAATTTTCTTTTATTTTGGATTAAGTGCCTATGTGGATATCGAAATCAGAACGACCCATAAATTGAGTTAGGACATTTTATCTGCCGATATCTAAGTGAATTGTTTTGTGGCAGCTGACCTTGCGGTGGGTCAAGGACGGTGCGAGGGGGATCCTAAGTCGGCGGAGGTAGCTGCATGGGTCGGTCGGGCCCCAACGAAATATACTTTTGTGTAGTATGTTAGGCATAGGTCATCGCGTGTGTGTTTCTTTAGGTTTACGCACTATGAGTGAGTAAACTTTTTCTCTGTTGAACAAACTTGGAGAGGTATGGCTGTGTGTTGGATTGGGCGTTTATGTTAACTCCGTGCGTGCCGCTCGTTCCCCTAGGGCAGGCTGCGCTGGGGGGCGGCACGCTACAGGTCTGTCCGTAGGGCACCCTTCCATAACTTAACGGCGTCGGTCACCGCCACCACTGGGAAACAGCATCTCGGTAGGCGGCCCGACGATAAGGGGGCCCTATAGGCAGTCATGACGGAGATCGCCGGTGATTGAATCTGTCATCCCTGAACGAACGCACCCTATTTATGATTTCATTAGTCACTAAATATTGTTAGTTTTGTCTGGTCCTTTTTTCCCAATTAATCATGCGGTTATTCAAGCATGGAAGTATGTTTGGAAAACCCCACGCCGCACGGTGAGCTCTAGCCAGCTACACATACCGCACCAAACCTCTGCTTTCATGATCTGCTAACAAAATCCTTAAGGATTTTGTTACAGTAGGTGTTGCTTCGACGGTGAATTTCGATTTATTATGGGTGTTTGCGAGAAATTCGCTTTGAGAAATTGTGCACGTCATATTGCTCTCTACTTCGATGTTTGCTGAAATTATGGCAATGGCTCTTCTCTTTTGTTCTTCTCCTTTCGTGGTGGCGTAGTCCGGATAACCATTAAACACTACCGTTGTGTTTCTGCCATAATGTTTTAAAACATAATCTTAATCACCATACATTTTTAGAATCGTGCCGTATGTCGCTGGCTTTGGCCATACTACCGAGTGAAGCAGAAGGCTACCATCTACAATATATTTGCGATTTATTGGAACATTGTCCCTACCAATGTCAGCTCTTTTAAATATGATTTTGATGCTCGATTTTGTTCGATGTCGTAGGAGACCGTCATTGAAAAGGGAAGGTGAAGCTGAAGCCAATTCATATTTAAAATAGGGCTGCAACTCTTTCGGACTTTTGACGATACAAACAATTCGATGAAATAACTGCAGCGAGTTTATAACGAAAGTTTCGTTATTTATTTTTATTCCCTGAACCTGAACTGCAATTGGAATAACTTTGTGCTTTCTTGCGTAAACGACGTCCGCAAAACTCTTATCCAATGTATTATGCAGCAGCATTTCACCTTTATCTAAAACACTATCAAAGGTGATGTTGGAATTAGCAACAAGTCCAGTTGACAAACTGACAAGATCACCAGCCCGATTCCGAAATGGGTTATGTTGTTGAAGCCATGAAATAAATTTGATTTTGTCCAGATTGTCTCTTGCTTTCCTAGTGCCTCGGAGTTCAACATGTTGTGCGGAAGTAATACGGGCGTAGAAACAATCCATTTTAAAATGGTGTCATCGGTAATCCCGAGATATCCATCCTATCGTCTTCATTGATCACATAAGTGATTGTTCTGTGCACATGTCCGTCCAAATATCGTTCCATTGCACACTTTTTCTCCTTATCGAAAAGTATTTCTCTGGCAATTTTGTGTACTCTTCATCGGTCAGCTTGACTCGTAACTCCTTCATTTCCTGTAAATATAAATGCGCAGATTTTGCATATAAATTATAACCAGCAGAATGGAAATATGGCAACATTTTTCGAATAGATTCGATATGCATCTGCCAGTTGCCAGTCCTCTCAGCTCGGATATACTGCAGCACAATCCTAACTTGCTCAAAATATTGGAGCCAAAGTTTGCATGTTCTGTTTGTTGTTCTTAGTCTGTTGATGTTACTTTTAAAGCAGCTCTCCAGGTCACGTACCACTTCCGAGTCATGACACATATCCGGGGACTTGCTGTTTTCTACAAGTTTCTGATACGTTTCCATGACTTCAGCAGATTTCATTATAGATTTCAAATCTTCTGAATTGTCCTTAATCAAATAATTTAATGCTGATACCGTCGGTATATGTGCTCGCAAAGCACGCGAGAAAGCATGTCCGGTAAGCATGTGTTTGATTGTTGCATTGCCATAAACTGTTTCCCATAATTCTTCTAGTCCGCTTCCTTTCAAGATATATCCAATTGTGCTAAGATATGACATGAGTAGATCAAATCCTCCAAGGGGTACAATTATTCCAGATATATCACTGTTTTGCTCCGCAGACTTAACCATTTCAATTGACTTCATAAATAGTGGTTGATCAAAAGTAACTATGCACATCGGCCCTTGTTTCTTGCTTTCGCAGGCTGCATAAATTAAAGCTGAGTATAACGTCACCAAGTCACTTGCGCTTAAATTGATGAACGGCACTGGTACTATTTGTGAAACTTCAAACGAACCTTGGAAAATTAAAAAAGTTCCTTAAAATTAAAACAATTTTGAGATAAAATATAAATCTTACCAGAATTATTAACTGCTTGTATATATCCATTCCAACTTGGGACATTTTCCAAGTTATTAAATCTAGCTAACCAAATTAAAACTAAAGTCAGGTTTGTAAGTAAACCGTGCACGTCATTTGTACATGCAGTTATGTATATACTCAATTATAATTTTTCTTAATCCTGACGAGTCAGGTTTTTTATATATATGTTATGTTTTTGTTTGTTATTTTGTGTAATCGATGTTCGTTGTATCTTTTCACACAATTTAACCGCTGTAGCAGGTCCAATGCATTTAATCCCACCTAGAGCATGAAATGTGTCTAAGCCGTCTAAAGTACATACATTAACATCAGCATTGTCAAATAGAAATTGCATAAATCTATGTTTTTCCACGTGTACGTTGTAACGGAACCACTCTGGGAACAGGGTAGTCACCGTTAGCAAAAATAATAATAAAATAAATAAGGTGTGGTTGTGCCACCAAGGTACGCCATATTCGCCTGGACTCAGTCGGGTTAGAGGTATGTTGGTCGTGAGTGTACAGTACCTTAGCTTTCGCACAACAATATGAATATGGCAGTTAATGAATTCTCACTATCATCTTACCTGATGCTCACACTACTCCATGATTACCGCCGGTTCACTCACTCATTTCGTATTAAATAATAGAATTGATTACAAATTTATACATATATTTGTACAATAAAAAAATGTATTTATTTGAATCTTGAAATGACAAAGAAAATTGAATAAAAATGATATGAAATTATGAAATATAGTACAAAAATAATAGAAAATACAAGAAAATTGAAATTAAAATTGGAATTAAAGTTTAAGTTAATTAATGTAAAGGATTTTATTTTTTTTAAAGTTTAGAATATAGAAAGAATCATAAAATTATAAACTCGCCATTTTACTTACTACACATCCTTTATTTGTGTCGACGGACCGATGAAAGCGCTTCCATGACCTCGATACTGTTAAGATGAATGGTAAATATTTATGTAACACTATATATGTACGTAAAGAGAAGAAAATATAATATTAATTAACTTACACCAAAATATAGCCAAATAAATAAAAAGATAATTTAGAAAAAGTACCAAAATAAATAAGATTCAAACAAAAAAAACTTAATAATAATTTATACAGACACGATACCAATTGTAACCCTTATTTCCGCAAAAGGTCGTCACACCAATATACTTGCAGCGCGAAACACTGCAAAAATTCCGCAATCTCTCTCAAACTTGTAGCAAAAATGTTAACCATATAATGTCGTCACTTATAGCACGAAACACCGCAAAACTACGCAATTCTCCAAAACTTGTAGCAAAATTGTCAATCACCACGCACGCCCTCATATAACAGCGCACATCAGTAAATCCGCTATTCGGCGTCACTCCAAAATTTGTCCAACTTGCGGTAACAACAATATTTTTCACGAAGAATTCCACTATACGTTTTCTTATGTGCTTGCGCGCAGAAAATTCACGCGTTATATTGGGTTGATGGCATCGTTCATACCATATAATTGCTGAGCCATACACAAAAATATTACTTTCACAGCACACTTATTGTTTATCAAACACTTCTTCCAGAAATACACGTTTTTATTATGCACTTAGCTTCACCAAATACAGTTTTGTTGAATAAAGAAAAAAACGACAGCACATAAGATCACTTGTTATGACCAATCACTTAATTGTTCTTTACTTTTATAATTTTCGTTATATTGTTTAGCTAAGCACAATACATAAAATATCCACTGACACGGTTAATATGCACCACATAATAATATGATATCATAATTTATATTATGATAGATTTAATTAATTTTTAATTTCAATTTTTAATTTCAAATATTGATTTTGTTAGTTAGTTTTGGCTTCGATCGTATATGAAAGATATCGATTTTTCCATATCTTATTTCTATTAATTCTTTCTTGTTTAAAAATCGATCACCAACTGTCCCAAAAATCATTCGATTTTTTTTTCTTATGACTTTTGTTACAAAAAAAAAATATATTTTGTATCGCAACCGCTATCCAAAAAAAAAACAAATATCGGTTTTCTAAATTTTCCCCGCACAAAAATTATTAATCAGCGCTATCATAAAACAGAAAAAAAAACATATAATTCTGCTATCATTCACAAACAAAATTAAACCCTAACGCAACATGGTGCGTGACATATTTTGCTTGATACACATACCCGGACGAACAACTATTGCATTCGAGGGATATTTAATATTTTATTTGTGAATGAAGACCAACAAAGATGAATGAAGACAAAATATTTAAAATACAGCACAACCGCAAACCTCTGTAACATTAAAGCGGCGGAGCTAATGTTACAACGTCTGCAAACTCTGTTGACATTTGATGTAGTTGGCAGCCTCATTGTATGATGCGGGGTTATTTCTATTGAATTTAATATCTCGATTATATGCCTCGAACCAACTTTACGATGAAGGTAGATCCAAGCAGCACTGGTGATATAAACGATTTTGGTCTGCATCCGTATATCATACATTGATTGACAAACTGCATCTTCTTATTTGTTTTCGTTGAAGAGCATGCGTTTCGTTTTTTATAAAGAGTTTCCGTAAATGTCTTTAAAGTCGCTGGTACAAACTCTTCACCAGCATTTTTGATATCATGGAATGTTGGATATACTGCTGTATCATAAATTTGGGACTGGATGTCTTCTTTGATAATTGCTGGTGCTGCTTAAACAGTTCTTACGCGCTCTTCTTCAAAAGAACTGCATTTGTATGAGTCCCAATTCTGCACTAACAATTCTTCTTTGCTACCAAATTTTGTTTAAAATGATTTATAAGCAGGTCCCTCAAGTAGTAGTCACCGTACAAATCTACATCATTGCCACTGAATTCGCTTAGTTTTTCCTTCAGATCGCGTAATGCAAATTGAATTCATTACTTTGTTTTATGAAGGCACACAAAGCTTCAAAACCTGCACGACAGTTGTCATTTATGGGTTTCCCTCTGGACGAAACAATGGTTACTTCTCTAAATTTGCGCAGTAGCATGTCAGATGATATCGCGCATTTTGTGTTCACAAATTAATTGACCCACCAATCCGTGTATTGACGATACTTCCCCATGAGTCATTGTGTTTACAACAAAGATCCAGGATAGTTGGTTGCATTTCAGTTGATTTCACAACACTAACTTGCTTGTATCGGCTTACATTCTTGGAGTCAATTTCTTGAATCACTTATGACGTCTTCGGAATCGCAACTATCAACTATAATTACAGAAATAGTTAAAAACAATGTTGGTTTTAATGCAAAAAAACTAGATAAAATTAAAATCCCACAGAAACAAGAGTAGATTCCATAAGCACAATTCTGATTGGCTGACACATAATTTGGAAGTATTTCTAAATGAAGTTACGGCAAAAATATCTGTAGCAGCAATGTCTGTACGAGCGAGTTATACAGCAACAACGTCTACAACCACTAAACGTTAGGAGAAGAAATTTGTAAAGTGTTCTGAGAAAACTAAAAGGAGGAGTGAAAAACTTCATAAGATATACGAGGCGGAACAAATTGAACATGCAGTAGCGCGTTTTATGAAAAAGCGCAAACAGAATTTTACTGATAATGGTACAGATGCTAGTTTGATTATAGTATCTTTGGTTCCAATCAATATTACTTCAGATAAATCTATATTTTGGAAAAATCCAAGGCCATCTTCAACACGATACTGTAAGCCAATAAAATTTAAATTCAAACCTGAAACATCCGAAGAAACTGTAATAGAAGCTGAGAATATTACGAGCCAGATAGAGGATTTAGAGATAACTGTAGTGTCAATTGGCAGTTTATCCTTCAATATTAAACACAAACTAGAATTGACCATGATTGATGGGAAAGTTTGCAATGCTTTAACCGGGAATAAATCTGCTGCTACTTGCAATATCTGTAAAGCAACACCGAAGACGATGAACAATTTAACCGCTCTTGATTTTAAAGAATGTCACGAGAATGAATATAAATTTGGATTATCAACTCTGCATTGTTGGATTAGGTTTGTGGAGTGTATTCTTTATATTGGATATAATCTTCCCATAAAAAAAGGCCGTGTAACCAAAGAATATAAAGGAATAAAACAGAAACAAAACCAGAAAATTCAAGATAACCTAAAAAGAGAACTTCAACTAATAATAGATGTTGTAAGACAAGGTTCCGGAACATCTAACGATGGAAATACAGCAAGGCGATTTTTTAAATTTCCAGACATAACCAGTTTAAGCGACAAGTGTTGATGAATCTTTGATTAGAAGATTTTCAAATATCCAGCAGGTGATGGCATGCGGACGAAAAATCAACTGTGATCGATGGCATGTGGATGAGAAATCAACTGTGATCGAACGAATTAAGAATATTGCGACCTAAAATGGATTCAAAGCTATCACCAGAGGGTAAGACATTATTTGAACACCAGAATTCAGATTCTGAAGAAGAAAATTTGTTTTAGTTAAATTTATTTCGATAATAAACGATTACTGAAAACATCTATTAAAAAACTCGATGTTTTCTATCAATACTATATTTTGTCTATTTATTGAATATAAATTTCTTCGGTTTTTCAGTGTTTCTTTTTTGTAATTCTATTTGGCATTTAACAAGGTACCTTCCATGTTTTTCTACGATTTTTTACTACAAAATTGAAGGCATGGCAACCGTTTGTCCACAATATACCTGTTTTGCCACACTGTGCATCGTTGAGGAATACGGTATATACACCATTAGACTCAAGGCACTTAAGGCTATTATTCCCCATTAGTGGCGTCTTGCGACAATCCCAGTGCTATTCAGGTGATTGGTTTGAAAAAAATTATAAATTGGTATTACTCCCCACCGTTGAGAAATGGTGGGTTAGAAAAATGCCTATTCTTTGCAATAAATTTTGGCCTTATATTCGAATAATATACAATACAAACATATATTTAACTCAATGTACTTTTTCACTCGTGTGTTTTTGTTTTAAACTTAAAATATGACGTAATAATAGAAAGAAACAGATATAATATTAAAACAAGATAGCATGTATAATTTCTTGCCCTTGTATATGTTTGTCTATATCATAAAACAATGGTTTTAACAGTGTAAATCGCTCACACTTACGAATAAAAAAAACCTCCAATTGGAATAGTATACGTATTACGTATACGTGTTATTTTTCTGTTATAAAGTTCACCATCATTTTTCTGCGTTATTTTCTACATTACGTAATTACAATTTTCTTGTGAAAAATCTAATTATTTATATGTCAATTTCATGTTAAACAAAACTAAAATGATGTTACTGATTTTTGTCTATAGGAAAACATTGAATTTAGATTTAATCTCTCTAGTGGTTCACATTTTTTCACATTTTATCAATTTTATATTTGAGGAGCTTAGCACCATGATAACCCAAATCGAGGGTATATTAAATTGGCCACCTCTGTGCTGGTTGTACGACGATTCAGACGAGATATAAACCTTCACACCTTTCAAATTAATTGCTCCAAACCTACATCGATTTATTAAAAGTGCTTAGAAAAAGATATGGTCTAAGCGGAACTTACAGTTTAATATATTTACAGTAACTTCAGATAGATTCTGGGTGTGACCGGAAACCTAAAAGTGGAAAAATAATTTGTCATTGTGGCATAGGAATAGCAGATATTCCAAATATACATCTTTGTAAGATGTAGCCACATATACAAGAGTAACCTAGTTCATTTATTGGAATAACTGGAGTCGAATAGGTTAATAAATAACGTACCGCAAGTGCTGATCATTATCAAGGCAAAACGGTGTACAATAATATACGTAGGTATACTGTGCAACATGCCATTATGCAATCACATATATTGCAAAAAGTTGTTCGTTCTAACTAATTATCTTGAAACTATCATCACATTTAAAAAAAAATAAATGTTATAAATTAAACGTTTAAATAACAAATTAAATAGCATTGGCACGTGTACTTTATTTGTTATATAAATAACAATAAATCAAACAGTCAAAAGTTTAGTTTAATAAAAGTACTATGGCCGGAGTTGTCGGAATGATAAAATTAATAATTTTCATACTATACTGTATGACCGCGGTCCAGCTGCAAAGTCTTTATCGCTACGAAATAATCATTGATCATTTGGAACTACCAAAGGCTGATGCTCTATTTGACTATGGAACGGTTCGCGTAAAAAAATTTAATCGCACCACATTCGTTATTAATGGATATTGCGATATTTTGATACCATATTCGGATGATATAGTAGGACGTTTCATTCTTTTTGAATACAAAGGTAATGAGTATAGGAAACTAGGCGAGAAAGTATTTACAAAAATGTGCAGCTTCTATAAAGAAGATAAAATGTTTGTGTCCCGTGTGCTTAATCAAACATCATATGGAGGCGAAATTAAGAGTTGTCCAATCGAACCCGTAAGTATAGAAGGTTTCTGAAATATAAGTCTACAGAATAAGAGTATTTTATTGAATTATATTTTCAGCAACGTGTTCATTTTTATGATACTAATGCGCCAGCTGACTTCTTACCAGTTGAACCGCCAACAGGTGAAAAATACCGTCTCAATATTTTATACATTTTGGATGGTACAGTTCTGTCCAATTTTTCTGCATACTTTTCTCTCAAGAAATATGTTGAAGGAGGATTGGCTGGTTAACAATTTAATAATAATGCAAGGTTAACAATAAACCAGTGCATTTACCAAACATATATTTAACCAAACTAAATAAATGTATATCAAATAAATTTGTTTAGCTTTGTTTTATTTAATTGTAAACATTTTCATGAAACTAAATATGTAAGAGAAATTTTTCTAAACTCATTCGCTATTGATTTTTAAAGTCCTACATTATGCTGAAGCTAAATTGAGGACGCAGGGCTATAGGTCCGTCGGAATTTGAAATTTTTTCTAATACAGTAAAACAAGATTTATTATGAGGCAAATTATTTTGTTCTAGCTTGTTCAAAATCCGTATAATGTCATAATTCCAATAATTGTTTACATATATTTGACATTTTTACTGCTATATTTTTTGTAACTCATTGATTTGTAGAATAATTTAGTAGTTCAATGTAAATTTTAATCTTAAAAAACGCAAGCTGTCACCCCACAAAAATGTGTCTTTAATATTTTAGTAAAAATATGAACCTTACAAACAAATTTCAATAACTCCATCTATCGTACATTTATTTTAAACAATTCGTATTTTTATGGATGGGTTGTTTATTGTTTTTATTATATCGCTATTATGTGCATGTTATGTTCACAGAAATACACAGGTTATGCATGCATAAAATATTACGGATTTTGGAAACAAAATTCATTTGATTTTAAATACGACATAGAACATAAATATAAAAAATTTCAAAAGATAATGCAAAACTAAATCTAATTTTGGTTTTGCAAAGTGGTTTATTGAGCTGTTAGGCGAAAACCATAATTTATCTGAAATCAGTCTTGTTAATGAATTAGGTATCAGCAGTCAGCACAGACATTGTTATTAGTGTATGGTATCAGATTAGTTAGTCACATTTACACAATCAGTTTAATTAATTGATTTCAATGATTTTTCTTGCAGATCATCTATTGACTAAATATAGCAGTTGTTTTTGGGTGAATGACCACTCTTTCTGAAATTATACAATATTAATGTAGAAAATTATAACTCGTTTATTGATTGATTGATTGATTGATTTAGATGTACGGCCAAGCATTGTAGCAAGATTCCTGAATAACGCCGGGTCCACCGTACACCCTTTCACATATAACAAAACCGAACAATAGGAAAGAAATGTTAAATGGGAGAGGCTCGACCCGGTTACAGACATCCAAGCGATCGATAGTTAGTAAAATAGTTAGTAAATATATAGAAAAATAGTTAGCACAAGACAACACAATTTTAAAAATTACATCTTCTTCACTCCTTGTTGATCCTGGAATTTTGATTTAAGCTAGAATTTAATTCTGAAATACGGGATTCATTTTAATCACTCTAATAATGATTAATTCTGGAACTAAGTTATATTCTGAAAATTAACTTATTAATCAGTAAACTAAGAAAGGAACACCTTTAGATAATATTCGCACTTATATTAATAAATACTAACGGATGAACAAAATAAATAGGGAGCCACGCCTGGTTTCTTCATTCTAGAATCCCAATGTATCCAATCTGATCCAAAAACTACAGTTTAACTCAAAACCACTATTATAAATGAAGCATTTTCGTGAACCTGCCACTTAAAATATAGAAGTTTGATCTGCGATGACTGAACAAATCTGATATAATTTGTACAATTTTATTCGCTGGATATGAAAATAAAATCACCGTCCATATCATATGCAAACTGAATTTATTTTTTAATAAGTTAGAATTAAACAGTGATTGCTGTATAATTATAATTTGTTTATTCACAATTTTGATTATAATAATTTTATTTGCTTTTACAACATACAATTATTGCTTGATTGCTTTTTTATGAATGCCACCAAAAAATTCTCCTATACATCACGTCAACTTTTTGCCCGGGAAAATTAATTAAATTATTAAGATTTTCTTCAGTGGTTTGCCATTTATTACGCTGTTGGAGAGTATTCAGGTAGTCGGTCTTAAATGACTTCCAGAATGGTTTGTGATATGTGCTGGATCAATTGCCATCGGCTTAGTCTGTTGGTGTTAATCGTTTCCAAACTGGGTTCTAGTATAGTGAGCAACGTTCCCCTATTAGAAAATGGCCCGATGATAAATAGACAGAGTGTAATACTCTCCGAAAGTAAGTACTGTCGAACCAATGCATCATCGTAAATGATTCTTAGTTGATTTTATTCCCGCTTCGTATAAACCACCCATATGACTTGCAGTGGGGCAAATGAATTTCGATTTTGTGTAGTATGTCAGTAGATGGTGATTTACCTGGTTATTGTGTTCTTGCGATTAGAATTGCTTGGACATCTCTCGAAGTTCTCGATTGGCCCCAACGAAGTTGCTACCGTTATCGCTATAAATAGTTGCTGGGTAACCTCTTCTAGCGGTAAATCTTCGAAGGGCTGCAATAAATGCCTCAGTTGTGGCATCTGTGACAAGTTCTAGATGCACGGCCTTGACTGCTAAGCAAATAAATAATGCTATATACGCCTTTTGTACCCTTGCGTTTCTTATCGACGATGTTTTTATCATTACGGGACCAGCGTAGTCAACCCCTACATTCTCAAATGCACGCCTTGGGGCCACTACTATTGTAGAAGGTAAATGGCCCATCAATTGTTTAGCAGCTTTTGCCCTTAACGTGAAGCATTTCACACAATGGTGTACGAGTTTTTTGACTTGATTTCGACAGCCCAGAATCCAGTAGTTTTGTCTAAGGTGAAACAACATTATCGATGTCCCACCATGTAATGTGTACTGATGAACATTGGCAATTATCAGTGTGGTAATATGATGATTTGATGGCAGAATTATCGGATGCTTTCTGTCATAAGAAATGTTGGCATTTTCCAATCGACCACCCGCACGCATTACACTTTTATCATCTTAGAATGGATGAAGGGATGCGATTCTGGATTTTGATGACACCTCTTTATCGGCTTTTAATAGTCGAAGGTCTTCTGCAAATACTTCCTTTTGAAACCGGTGTGAAGTTTTTAACACTTTTTTTTAACACATTTGACGCAAGTGTACATTTGTTTAACAGTGTAATTCAAGTTATTAAACACATTTTTAACACATTTTATTTAACACATTTTATTTAACACAATTTTTTAACATATTTGACGCAAGTGTACAATTGTTTGATAGAGTAACTCAAGAAAAAATTAATATATGAGAAACAAGATCCTACCATATGCTAAATAACACAAATCTCAGGGATTGGCTCGCATAGTCACTATATAGAATAGAAAGAGGATACTTTAGGCTTTCCAAATCTGTACGTGGTATTCCATAATTTAGGGTTGGGCTCTGATGACAAATTTTCAAATATTACCAAAACGATCGAATATATGTAAAATCATGATACTAAACTTTGCTAAATAACACAAATCTCAGAGATTGGCTCGCATAGTCACTATATAGAACAGAAAGAGGGTCCTTTAGGCTTTCCAAATCCGTATTAATGAATTAAATAATGATTTAACTCTTGAGGTTAATGAAGTAGTTGTCGATGGAGACTCAAATTTTGAAGATTCAATTTTTAACTGCGCAACCTAAGAAAAACCTCGAACTTTAAAACCTTGCCCAAACAAACAATCATTTAGACTTATAAATAGTACTAAATTCAAAGGAAATCTCATTGACAACAATGATAATATAAGCCGTGAAGAAATTCGCAATAACATTGACAGATGTTTATTAGAAATTGGTAATCCGTGCATAATTTCCTATCAAACTACATATTCGGAAATTGAAAAAAAATGAAAAATACATTACAATTTACGGCCACTGTAAAAAGATTCCCGAAACAAAATATAAATTTATAATAAAAAAAAAATCTATATTAGAGATACTCGTAAACGGTGAGGTTTGCATCACACATGGTGGGGACAAAATATATAGACAAATGAGAGGAGCTAAACGCGATATACTAAAAAAACGATTGGAAGGAACTTCTTGCCATAACATCGCTCTCGATTTGGCTGGTGAAACTAACGTAGAGCTGTTTAAAAAAGGAAATACGCAATCATTTGTACTCTCCACAACAATAAGAAAAATAAAATCTGAGTTACTTAAAAGTAACGATTTAGTTCGTGACTGTGATATAATTGATGTATGTCAAATGTCAATGGTAGAACCAAAACAAAATAAATATATGTATGTATAGCATTTCACTTGATCCCCTAAAAATAATTTGTTTTAGAGAATCAACATTAAAACTACTAAGCAAATATGATGTTAATGCAATATATTTTGATGCTACTGGTAAGGTAGTGAAACACCCCACGTGCCACCCTTATCATAGCTTTAAACGTATTTTATATTATGCGTGCGTAATAAATGTAAATTCACAATTAATTCCTATAGGAGAATTAATTTCGTCGAGTCATGACACAGACACAATAAAAGCATTTTTGGTAAATCTAAAAAAAAAAATGCCTAAGTCATATGTTCCTAAATATTTCGTAACCGATTGGTCTTGGGCTCTTATAAATTCAATATTGCAAAGCTTTAACTCAATGAATGTTGCGGAATATTTATATTTTACTTATGAAGTGTTAACATTAAATAAAAATCCACCAACAAACAAAATAGGTACGTTCATATGTTGCAGCCATTTTGTTAATATAATTTCAACGCAAATTAAAGAAAAGTTTCCCAAAGCCACTCAAGATACAAAAAATTTGATCTTAGACGTTTTTTGTATGATCCTTAATAGCGAAAATTTAGAAAAAATAGATATCATTTTTGATCATTTTTGTTTTATTTTATGTTCTAAATTTACAATGTATAATGTATCTGAATCAATTAGACAAATAAAACAATTGTGTAATGAATTATACGGGTCGAGCGAGAATTTGAAAATAACTCCTTCAGATTCTGCAGAATGGAGGCAATCTGAAAGAAGTTCATTTTTTAATAAACCTATATATAGTAGTAGTCCCTATTATAATCGATTTAACACAATCTTTGAGGCAGTAAAACAAAAAATCGCAGATGATAAAATATGCAATTCACATTTTATGCAATTCACGATCAAACGCTATATGGCATATTTACCGTTTTGGGGAATATGTTATGCAACAAAACTAGAAATCTCTGGGCGACTATCTAATGCAAGCGTAGAGAGTTGGTTTTCAATAGTGAAAAACCACTATACAAAACATGAAAGCCTACGACTTGGTAGATTTGTAAATGTATTAAGAGATAAAACCGCAAAATTGGAAAAAATAATACAGTTATCGGAACAAAATGAAGCAAAACTATTAAAGAGAAAAGTAATTGACAATCCTAATCTTGAAGACCCAGACAGTAATATACACGAAGAAATGTGGAATAAAAAAATTAAATTGAAAAATTCACCAAAACATTTCGGAAAACGAGTTTTAACTCGTTTTTTGCAAATGAAAGACGAAAACTCAAGTTTAAGTCCATTAAAATCAGGCCTTACAGAAGAGAATAGCTTCCATACCTTACAAAATGGATATTCTTTTGTAGAAGAAAATAATAAATTAATTAAAATAATTAATACGTGTGCCTTTGACTCCACAGCACAAATTTTCCTTTGTTTATTCTTCGATACCGAGTATTTTAAAGGCCTGTTTCGCTCATCAAGTATACCGTTTTTTAAGTTTTTGAATGATCTTGCGAATATAAATTCCAATGATATTTCATTAATTTATAAAGAACGTTCTAGATTATTGTTAAATATTTACAAAAATAGTTCAGAGCTCATAACCACAACGAAAGCGATAAATTTAGATGCTACATGCCCAATATCATTTATTTTAGAACAAGTGCTTACATCTCCATTAACTGAAACGAGAAATTGCTTTAAGTGTAATCCTACTCCTAATTTAAGGCCAATATTTTATTTGCCCCTTGAGAATGTTTTTCACTTCAATCAGTTGTCACTCACTAATTTACAAACCTCCATAGATTTCTAGAGTTCGATATGCCAAGGATGTAGAACGAAACAATATTTTTCAAATTACGGTATTGTTATTGTCGATGTCAAACCAAACAATAATATTTACAACATCAAAATAAGGGATATTAGTCAACGTATTATCTTATTAAATGATGAATTTCAATTAAAAGGAATAATACATTTTGAACAGCTGAGTGTAAAAAATATGCCTGGCCGGGCTTTCGTTCTTACATCAAGCGATATAATAATACGTGGGAACTGCATGACGATATGTTGCAATTTCCAATGGAAGTAAATTCGGCAACAAAGATAAATCCGGCAATTTTGATTTACTCTAAATATTAAATAAAATCAGGTGGCTCTTCGTACTAATCAGTAATTATTGATAATTAACAGCCGGTCGAGATATTGATAATAATTTAACAGCGATATAGTAAACTGTTGTAGTACTAATATAGTATTTTCATGACCATCTTTTGAATCAAATACAGTTTTTGTATGAGCCAATCCCTCCAAGATCACAGCCTTATCGCGGCGGAGTGGTTTGCGCATAGTAAAGAAGGAGTTGGCAATACCAGACAGGGCTACCCATACTGGAATGGCAACTCTGGAGCTATCAGACAAATCGTGGTCACCTTATTATTAAATACAGATTATCATTTCGAACGTGCTCAAATTTTCGATCATATTATTCTTCCTTCTAAATTTTGTTCTCTGAGATTGGTGTTATTTAGCAAAATGTAGAATCATTTTTTTCATTTTTGAATGTTTTGGTAATATTTGAAAATTTGTCATCAGAGCCCAACCCTAAATTATGGAATACCAAGTACAGATTTGGAAAGCCTAAAGTATCCTCTTTCTATTCTATATAGTGACTATGCGAGCCAATCTCTGAGATTTGTGTTATTTAGCAAAGTTTAGTATCATGATTTTACATATATTCGATCGTTTTGGTAATATTTGAAAATTTGTCATCAGAGCCCAACCCTAAGTTATGAAATACCAAGTACAGATTTGGAAAGCCTAAAGAACCCTCTTTCTGTTCTATATAGTGACTATGCGAGCCATTCTCTGAGATTTGTGTTATTTAGCAAAGTTTAGTATCATGATTTTACATATATTCGATCGTTTAGGTAATATTTGAAAATTTGTCATTAGAGCCCAACCCTAAATTATGGAATACCACGTACAGATTTGGAAAGCCTAAAGTATCCTCTTTCTATTCTATATAGTGACTATGCGAGCCAATCTCTGAGATTTGTGTTATTTAGCAAAGTTTAGTATCATGATTTTACATATATTCGATCGTTTAGGTAATATTTGAAAATTTGTCATTAGAGCCCAACCCTAAATTATGGAATACCAAGTACAGATTTGGAAAGCCTAAAGTATCCTCTTTCTGTTCTATATAGTGACTATGCGAGCCAATCTCTGAGATTTGTGTTATTTAGCAAAGTTTAGTATCATGATTTTCCATATATTCGATCGTTTAGGTAATATTTGAAAATTTGTCATCAGAGCCCAACCCTAAATTATGGAATACCAAGTACAGATTTGGAAAGCCTAAAGTATCCTCTTTCTATTCTATATAGTGACTTTGCGAGCCAATCTCTGAGATTTGTGTTATTTAGCAAAGTTTAGTATCATGATTTTCCATATATTCGATCGTTTTGGTAATATTTGAAAATTTGTCATCAGAGCCCAACCCTAAGTTATGAAATACGAAGTACAGATTTGGAAAGCCTAAAGAACCCTCTTTCTGTTCTATATAGTGACTATGCGAGCCATTCTCTGAGATTTGTGTTATTTAGCAAAGTTTAGTATCATGATTTTACATATATTCGATCGTTTTGGTAATATTTGAAAATTTGTCATCAGAGCCCAACCCTAAATTATGGAATACCACGTACAGATTTGGAAAGCCTAAAGTATCCTCTTTCTGTTCTATATAGTGACTATGCGAGCCAATCTCTGAGATTTGTGTTATTTAGCAAAGTTTAGTATCATGATTTTACATATATTCGATCGTTTTGGTAATATTTGAAAATTTGTCATCAGAGCCCAACCCTAAATTATGGAATACCACGTACAGATTTGGAAAGCCTAAAGTATCCTCTTTCTATTCTATATATTGACTATGCGAGCCAATCTCTGAGATTTGTGTTATTTAGCAAAGTTTAGTATCATGATTTTCCATATATTCGATCGTTTAGGTAATATTTGAAAATTTGTCATTAGAGCCCAACCCTAAATTATGGAATACCAAGTACAGATTTGGAAAGCCTAAAGTATCCTCTTTCTGTTCTATATAGTGACTATGCGAGCCAATCTCTGAGATTTGTGTTATTTAGCAAAGTTTAGTATCATGATTTTACATATATTCGATCGTTTTGGTAATATTTGAAAATTTGTCATCAGAGCCCAACCCTAAATTATGGAATACCACGTACAGATTTGGAAAGCCTAAAGTATCCTCTTTCTATTCTATATATTGACTATGCGAGCCAATCTCTGAGATTTGTGTTATTTAGCAAAGTTTAGTATCATGATTTTCCATATATTCGATCGTTTAGGTAATATTTGAAAATTTGTCATTAGAGCCCAACCCTAAATTATGGAATACCAAGTACAGATTTGGAAAGCCTAAAGTATCCTCTTTCTGTTCTATATAGTGACTATGCGAGCCAATCTCTGAGATTTGTGTTATTTAGCAAAGTTTAGTATCATGATTTTCCATATATTCGATCGTTTTGGTAATATTTGAAAATTTGTCATCAGAGCCCAACCCTAAGTTATGAAATACCACGTACAGATTTGGAAAGCCTAAAGAACCCTCTTTCTGTTCTATATAGTGACTATGCGAGCCATTCTCTGAGAATTCGACAAAAATTATCCTTGGATTCCGATGCCGTTAGCGACATTGAAGAATTATCGAGCGAGGAAGAAATGATTTCAAACCAGCCTTTGGGCATGAGTGATCAATTAAACCAGGCGATGACAGAAGATCCTAAATCTACAAGAAAAGTTTCAAAACCAGAAAGCTTAAGCTACAAGCTAAAAAAGGAAATGTCATTGTTTGAAAGTGGTGGAAGCAAAGGTGACTATCTGGAAAAAATCTGTAATTTTATTATGACTGTAAAACCAACTAGTATTGAGTCCGAACGAGCATTTTCTGCTGCAGGGCTTATAACTTCAGAACTTTGAAGCAACCTTAAAGGCGAGATAATCGACACATTAAGCTTCCTAAGGGTATATTTTAAGAACAATAGCCAGTAACAAATAAACAGAAAAATCCTCATGATATACGATTTATTCTGTAACAATTATATGTTTTAAGATAATAATCATTACAACCGATTGATAAGTTCTTGCAACGCTTCGTTGTTGTTGGTTTTCGTTATATTAGTATTACGTAGAAACCGTTCTGCATCTCCTCTAAGGAAACTCTTCAAATAGTGAATTTTTTGTAATGCGGTTAGATATTCTTTATCGTGTATCGTAGATGAAAATAAATCGAAAAATGTTTGCCATTCCTTGTATTCCCCACTAAAGAGAGGAACATTGATTTTGGGCAGCTTAACGTCGACCGTACTTTTATGGGATACGTTTACCGTATCATTATGCATGTGGTGCGATAATCCTTCTGCTACGCTTTTTTTTTTTTCCGAATCCACGAATTGAGCCCTGAAAGCACAGTATAATAATTGTCCTCAAAAAGGGCCAAGGTCGGACTCCTCAGTTGGATCGCACCGAATAATTTTCTCTTCCAGAATCATAAATTGGTCAAAGATTTTCTGCGCTCGTCCTGCTCTCGTTTTTAACTGATCAATATCTGGAACATTATCGCTGTTTACCTCACTCACAAAATTTAACAATTTAGTCATGATGCCCTTCTGACTAGCACGCAGTTTCTTCAACTTTCACTCAGTATTTGAAAAAATGCGCAGTATACAATTAACTAGATTGGGTATGCTTGATAATCTCGAGTTTGTATCACTTCACACAATAAATGTTAATTCACTAAGCTAATATAATTATTTCACTGTTAGCTGTTAACGCACTTGATCACCAATATCCGCGAATATAGTTACATAAACAGTTCGACACAAGATAATTATTAAGAAATATGAACGAGAGACCCAAGCGAACTTTTATAAATAAATATTGAAGGCACTAGTGTTGGTTTTGGTCTATCTCATAAAACAATGGTTTTGTGGAAATACACAATTATATTTAAGCTGCTCAATGGACGACACTACCCGGTATAGATTTTCAGTGAATGTGATTTCGCCTGTCTGTGGATTAATGGGGAAAGTTCCGCCGCCAATCTGTAGCAGTTTCGCTGCGAATTGCTGTGTATCAGTTTCTTGCTGAAGACGAATTCGCATATTTGTTGCCAATTGGAGTTTCTGCACTTTTGGCCAAAGAGCTGATGCTTTGAGGCAGGCGTTAAGCTCATCAGCAGGTGTGGACTGCGAAATTACGGGCAGCGTTTGGCCAAAATCACCGGCCAAGATCACTAACATCCCTCCCATCAGATCACTGCTCTCTTTTAGGCCTTGTAGTGTACGGGTAAGAGCTTCCAGTGATTTTTTGTGTGCCATCGTGCACTCGTCCCATACGATGAGTTTGAACAGTTTTAATACTTGAGCTTGACCAGAGCTCTTGCTTATATTACAGGTAGGATTCTCACCTTCTGTAGCAATATTGTGAGGTAACTTCAAAGCTGAGTGAGCTGTTCGTCCTCCAGCCATCAGGGTGGCCGCTATGCCAGATGATGCAACAGCAAGTGCCACCGCCTGCTTCATACGTATTTCAGCTAGTATGAGATTTATTAGAAATGTTTTACCTGTGCCACCCGGTGCATTTAAAAAAAATAGACCGCCTCTCGATGTTCTTACGCATTCCATGATGATATCGAATACTTTTCTCTGATCGTCCACCATAAGTGGCTTATTCGTTTGCACGTAGTGCGCCAACTCTTCGATGTTATAATTGCGCTCTCTCATGATTTCGCTGTAAATAAGGTCAGAGCCACTTCACCAATTGCTCCAGTGCGGTTTTGAATGTAATAACCAATTGGTTATAGACATGAAGGATTCCTTGAAGATGTTGAACAATACTACGTCTTGTACCGGGAATATTTTGACATCGTTGATCTGCTTCATCTTGTTCGTTCCCCATAAAATAAATTTGCAAAAACTTTGGTGATTCATTTGAGCAAGGGAGAAGTGAGCTTATTCGGTGGTAAATTTGACCCTGGACTTTGAATGTGGTCATGAAACCCGGATATTTTGCAGGAAATGTCTCGACTCCGCTGCTGTTTTTTTTTTTTTTTTTTTTTTTTTTTATAATTTTTTTAATTGGGTGCAGAGCGGACTTATTAACGGTCCTAGCTCCTTGTAACTGCCAGAGCTTCTGCATCCAATGCGCGATCCTGCAAATAAAGATTAATAGCTACCTTAAATTTATTCATTTTATATTCCTTCGGAAATTTGAAGTGTATTAGCGAATTCCACTTTTTTGATGTTCGGTATAAAAATTCGCGCTTGATTTCTTCAGTTCGAGGCTTCGGGAGCTTCACCGTAAACCTATGTGCATTGGTTGTTCCTCTTGTTGTTATAACGAATGGTGGTATTTTCTCCGATAGTTCTGCAGAACATTTACCATGTAAGCATCAGTAGAAGACGCAGAGTTCTGCAACATCACTGCCATGCTGTAAGCTGTCTTGTTCTTGATTAAGTCTGAGATTCCGTATTATTCTCATAGCGTGGCGTTGAACCCTGTCCAATAAGTGGAGGGTCGTACCAGACGCACCTCCCCAAACTTGACAGCAATACTCTATACATGGTCGGATGAAGGTTTTATATATCTGGAGAACTTGATGCGATTTGAAAAACCTTCTGCATCGATTCAGGAACCCGAGTTTTTTTGAAGCTGATTTAGCCAATGCAACAATGTGTTCATTCCGTTTTGAGTTTGTTACTTATTTGAACACCAAGCAGTCGAATTGAGTCGCAACCCACAAGGATATGGTTATATATGACATTAATTCATCAGGCGACGAATCCAGTAGTGGAAGCCTCACCTTGCCATTATTGCAACATATTCCAGGGGACTCACCTTTATACTTTTTGGCAGAGCAATGACCACATATCTTATCCATTTTGCCAATCAGAATACAAGGATAATTTTGATATTTTAATTGCGGATCATATTTAAATGCCGCAAACGCCAATTCGGAATGCCCAACTAATCGTCTTTCTCTGGCTGAACGATTTCGGTTGCCTTCGAGTCGTATTTCCTGCTGATCTTCGTTTTCTGCAGCTCTAGACGCAGCTGAGGCAACTCGATTTTACTCCAATCGAACCTTCCGCTCCGTCTCATTTTCTTTAGCCCTAGACACCGCTGCTTCAACTCGCATCTTTTCCAGCCTGACTCCTCGCTGCTCCCCATTTTCCCTAGCCCTAGACTCCGCTGCTGCAACCCGCATTTGTTCTAGCCTGTACTCACGCTCTTCAGGAGTTTGAGATGCTCGCTGCAGTTTCGCTTTCTTACGCTTTGGATTGATTTGGCCAACCGATTTCTTGCCTTTCGTTTTTGTTTTCGCCAACTAAGTTATTAGTAACAAGTAAAGTTTAATAAGTAAATCAGTTCAACTCTTTAAAATACAAGTTTATATGATTAATTATGTTTTCTTTATAAATTCAGTCGATGCCATGAATTTTCAAAAAACTGGCGTCTCCAGTAGTGGGATTTTGCACAAAAGGCGAGAAGTGAGCTTATGTCTTTTTTTAAAAGAATAAATTTTTACTCCATTTCATCCGGTCGATGTTGCTTTTTCTATTGCGTTCTCAGTCAATTACATTATGTATAAGAGCTATCTCTGTTTCTCCGGTTCGACCACGTACCTTCGTTGGTGAGAGACACAGACGAATGATAGTTGAAATATCATTTTATTCTAGCTAGCTGAGATCGCATTAATAAAATATATTTCTAGTAAGCGAAATAGTGTCCCCATATTCAGTGTAAGTAAAAGAGACACAAATTTGCTTCTCTTCTTTCGTGCAAAATCCCACTCCAGACCACTTAACAATTTAATGTATAGATATAATGGGCGTGTTTTTTTTTAATGTCGGAGAAATAAGTGAGATCAGATAGATAATACATCGGAGAAATCCGATAAATATTTTATCTGATTTATCCGAGAAAAATAAATGATAGTTTTGTTAGCGCCGTAGAAATTAAACGTCAGTTTAAGATTGGCAAAGAAATATTAGCGTGCACTTTTTATTTCAAATAAATGTCTGTCAAAAAACAATCTGAACTTTTTTTCAGAGAAAAAAGATTCAATTTTAAAATTATCCGAGCGTAAAAAAAAACGACACAGAGAAATACATTTTTCCTCAGATACTAAAAAAAAACGCGTATCTGTATTTTGACAGTTAAATTATTTCTCAGATTACTTCGATATCAAAAAAAAACATGCCCAATATTTGTTAAACCCCCAACGTTTTTTCTCGGCTGCCAAAATCTATTCGAGCAAAATGTGCATATGCATGCTGTTTATACCTCCATATACCTAGATACCACAATCACAATCATAATTGTATCGTGTTACCATCGAATCTTCATATCATCATACCCTCATACCTTTATACCATGAAACCATCAAAACCATCACACCATCATTCAATCACACCATCGATCCATCATACCATCGCCCCATTGTATCATGTTACCATCATACCTTCATTTTATGACACCGTTCTTCTTTTATACTATCATACCAATATACCATCACGATCACAAACACCATCACCATCATCCTCACCATCATCATCCCCCGTTAGGATCAACATCACCATCGCCATTACCCGTTGATTTTTTTTTTGACTTTGCAGTGAATATGCAAAAATCAGCTCAATCTGACAGACATATATACCAACAGAGTCCATTTCGAAACCCAATTTTTCGGACTCATTATTACACATGGAACAGAAAATAAAAGGTGATATTTATGAATTTAAATTTTTTCTTTTAATTTTTAATTTATTGGAAACATTTTGTATTAGTAGTTTTTTGTAAACCTTATACTTTTTAAGATATTTGCAAAATAAATTATCTGGCCCAAGGTAGTGGCCACTTAGAACGATTTTTTGCTTGAAATTAAACAAGGAATCATCCCTAAAAATATTTACACTCTAGTACAAAACACCCTGTATAATATTACACAATATTTTTTTTTTATATAATATTTTGCAAGAAAATGGCATGTTGAATAGAGTACGTTATGATATTAAAACGTGTTTTGCAAGAAAACGAAAAATAATACACAATTTTTTTTTTCTTTTATGTGTTATAGAATTAAATGGCGAATAAAATAAAATAAAAATTAAAAAAAAAAATAGGTTTCCAGAAAATTGTGAAAACACATTTGGCGGCCATTTTGAAAATTGAAAAACTGAAGGATGGTAATATTTTTAAAATATTTTCTTAATCCTTATTCTATCACCTTTTAAATGAGCCCTATTTTATATTTTTTAGATAAATACTTTTTTTTATATTTGCATAAATGCACTGCCATTTTCAACAAATTCACAAATTTTTGACCAACTGTATCTTTTGCAACAACAACAACAACAAAAAATCGTGCTCTACAAATTTTTTTTTTAGCCAGTACTCCACATTGAAAACATAAAAATCACAAAAATAAAACATGACTTCCGGTCCCATATGTTGAATTTTTGATTTCACGTATATTTTTGATTTCACGTATATATATATATATATATATATACAGGGCCTTTCAGAGCTAGCAGGGGGCCTGGGCCAAATTATTAAAATGGGACCCCATAAAAATAAAATAAAACAATCTTAAGTTTATATCACATGAATTCATTTTAGTATTTATTAGAATTTATTAGAAATTATTAGATTGAAGCTTTTCTCGCTTTATTATTAGAAAATTCTCTAATGATTTGCTCAAAATTAATTTTTCTTTCCATGTCGTGGTTAATGTTTAACATTGCCAATCCATTTAACCGTTGTTCTGCCATTGTTTTGCGATGAAAATTTTTTATTCCTTTAAGAACACTGAAACTCCTCTCGGCTGAAGACACAGATGCAGGAATACTTAAAAATATTCTTAAGACAATGATAAGATTCGGAAATAAACCAGCTAAGTTTTACTGAGAATATTTTCTAATAAATTTATTGGTGTCGGATCTGCATTGAAATTAGCTGCATACATTTTTTTAAGGAATTTTACCTCATCTAGTATCTCGTTTGATAACTCACTCGTATATTTTGAATGCAAACGGTTTACTGCAGCTTCAAATTTTTCATCAGTCAAATTTGGAAATGACCAAAGAAAACCGAAAAGATTGCAGATATTTTGTAAAGATTGAAATTGTCTTTGTAAGCCAGCTATTACGGAATTAACTATTACGTTAAACACTTTATCCTGTAGTATTTTTCAGCATCCGATTGTGTCCGTATCGTTCTATTAATGGCAAAATCACATGTAACTCCATATTCATGTGCTTTAGCTTTTGCTTTCGCAAATATTTCATTCCACATTCCGCTTAAATTGCGAAATCTCATTATTAGACTTTCAATATTATTTTGCTCAATATCAAGTGTAGCATTTCGAGCTTCAATTACCAAATTTGTCTGATGCAAATCTGTCAAAATTTCGAGCCATATGATAGAGAGCAAAACACATTCAAATTTATTTAAATATTTCTCAATTGAGTGTAATTCAACGATTGCGTGTGGTGGTAAATTAAAGGAATGCATTTCATTTAAAGCATCTCGAATAGATAATAGATTTTTGGCTATTGGTTTTACTGCATCTATTCTAGCAGACCATCTAGTTTTGGCAATCGAATGAAGAGACATACGGATATGTTTCTTTAAAACCTCCCATCTCCGCGGACTACTGCTAAAAAAATTATACATTTGTTGTATAACTCCAAAAAATTGTACAGCTTCTTTACACGATTCAGCTGAATCAACTCCAACAAGATTTAATGTGTGGTTCCCACAGCTGGAAAAAATACAATTAGGATTACGCTTCGTAAGAATGGCTTGCACACCGTTTAGCTTGCCAGCCATATTTGCACCATTATCATATGCTCGGGCAATACATAAATTAAAATTTAATTCCATATCCGACAAAATTTCAAGAATTCTGGCAGCAATTTCTTCTCCGATTTTTCCAGAGAATGAATCGAAGCAAATAAAACGCTCTTCAATGTCAAATTTTAAATTGTCACACATCTTGTTCTTGTTATAAAGACAAAATACTATCGAATATCAAGCGCAAATGAGAAATCTATTGTAACAAAAAATTCGGGGGCCCCTAAAAATCGGGGGCCCGTGCCGTATGGCCCGGCTGGCCCACCCTCTGATTGGCCCTGTATATATATATATATATATATATATATATATATATATATATATATATATTATAGTGGGATTGGAGGGGAATCCAAATTAGCTTAAACAATACAATCATCTCTTAAAAACTGTAAAATAATCATGCCATTTACATACACAGAAAAGCGATCACAAAAAATAAGAACCGCATCACATTATAATATTTTTGTTACTTGTTCGGAAGCTGTCAAGAAGTATAAGTCATACAGTCGCACTTTAAAATAATTAATAAACAAAATTTAATAAAGTATTATTGTTTAATTCGAATAAAATACAAATTCGGGTTTTAATATTTCCCACATGGTGTCAGAAGTGGGATACGCTGTGCTTTAACTTAAATAAAAAATAACATTTTTTCTGTGCGTATACCAAATTGGAATATTAGGCAAATTTGGTTTTAAAATTGTGCGTTTTAATAAAACCATAAAAAGTACTGTTCGGTGAAGCAGACAATTTTGAAAAACTGGTGTATTTCCGAATCTTTAAGTTGAGTGATTTTGATCAAATTTAAATTATTCAAAAAGTCGTCATTTTATGGAATAGTTTATGGTGAAATTTGATATAAACATTATTATAAATCAAGAACGGAACATTAAGGTGTAGTGCGCATAGTTGTACAAAATTGTATTGAACAGTACATTGGATACCTCGTATAACGCGAAATTTGGTGTGTACGACTAGAAACAAGCAAATATAACTGATTTATCAAGTGGATTGTGTGTTGTGTAAACAAAATAAACAATAATTAAGTGAAACATTTATTTTTTCTGGTGGCGTCATCCGGATTCATTTAACTTTTAAACCGGTTTATTGAACGGCGATAAAAATTATTTTGTTGCAAACACACTAACAATGGGAAAAACCAAGAAAAATCAAGATTCTCACGATAAAACTAATGTATTTAGTGAATCATTTTACAAGAAAATGGCCGAGAGCTTTGCAAAAGCAGTTGATCGTGAGCTTACTTTTAATGATAGGCGCAGTTCTATTGAAAGTGATAAATCAGAAAGGACGAAATTATTAGAAAAGGAGCTGGAAACTGGAATTGAAGGAGAGAGAGTTGCAGCTGCTAAGACGTTAACAAAGAAAATACAATCTCTGATAGTATTCCTGCAGCAGAAGTTGTCGAGGGTGATAATAATGATGCAAGGCTTGCAGCTGGATTGGCCGATATAATCTAATCTAATGATGTAAACGCTGATGATGGTCAAATTACTAAATTTGAAAGACGTAACTGCCAAGGTCCACACAGTTTTTTGTTTCGTGATGTAGAAGAATCTCTTTCAAAATTCTCGGGAGAGGATGAATATAAGATTGAAAAGTGGATCGCTGATGTAGAAGAAGCTGCAATTTGCTTAGGTTGGAACGATGTACAAAAAATGGTTTATGGGAAAAAACTATTAGAGAAATCCGCGAAGGAGAGTTTGAAAATTGCTGTAGACACAAGCAGCTGGATAAAGCTGACTACATTTTTAAAGAAGGAATTTAGTAAACTGGAAAATAGCGCTGTCGTTCATAAGAAGATGAGAGAAAGAAAAAAGGATAGCAAGGAATCATATCGTTCTTATTTAATTTCAATGCGACAAATTGGCACTAGTGGTGGTCTTGAAGATGATGCAATAATTCAATACTGCATCGACGGTATTGCTGATTTTGAAATGAATAAGTCTATATTATACGGTGCAACAACGATGGATGATTTCAAGAGAAAACTGGAATTATATGAGGAAATGAAAAAGAAAATTGGAAATAAAGATGTCGTGAAGCATATAAATAACCGTGATAAGAAGCAGTATAGAAAGGGTAATTGTTTTTCGTGCGGTGAGAGGGGTCACAATGGAAAAGATTGTACGGTAAAAGATAAAGGACCGAAATGTTTTAGGTGCAATGAATTTGGGCACATAGCACCCAAATGCCCTAAACCAAAAACAGAACGTAAACCGTCTGATCAAAACTCTCTGCAAAAGGATAACGTGTATGCGACTCAATCGATACATGAAACATTATCAAATATAATGAAATCGTTTTTGCTGAATGGTTGTGAAGTGGTTGGTTTAGTTGATTGTGGTAGTGATTTAAGCCTAATTACTAATAAAGTACACTTCGAGTTGGGAGCTCCAAAGCTCGAAAATATTCAAAAGCTATTTGATGGAGTTGGCTCGAGTCGAAACACTACACAAGGTACATTTTGTGCAAAAGTTAACATCGATGATGAGATTTATGACACGGTATTTCATGTGGTACCCGATACAATGATGAAGCATGGTATTATTCTCGGAAAAGAAATCATCAACCAAACAATAACAGTGATTACACCAGAGACAGTGATAATGAAGAAGGCGTTTCCAGATAATTGTTTTTTGTGTGTCGAAAATGATGATGACCTGCCAATAAATACTTCACATATAACAAATCCACTCATTGCTGCAGAAATTAGAAATCGTGTCAGCAGTTATACACCACTGAAAAAACCTCTTGGTACTAATGTCGAAATGAGAATCGTTTTATCAGAAGATTCACCAATTTATCAGAAGCCACGAAGATTGTCTCCTCTAGAATTAAAAGTAGTGAGGAATCAGGTAGATGAATGGCTAGATGAAGGTATTATTTCTCCGAGTGTATCAAGCTACGCCAGCCCAGTAGTTCTTGCTAATAAAAAGGACGGCTCTAAAAGGTTATGTGTCGACTACAGAAAATTGAACAAAGTGATTGTAAAAGACCGATATCCATTGCCGTTGATCGATGACCAAATCGACCAGTTACGAGTAGCAAAATATTTCACCACTTTGGATTTAAGGAATGGTTTTCTTCATGTGCCCGTAGCTGAAGAATCGAGAAAATATACTGCCTTTATAACACCATTTGATCACTACAAGTTTCGATTCGTTCCGTTTGGTTTGTGTAATTCACCGGCAGTATTTCAGCGTTTTATAAATAACATATTCCATTCACTTTGCTATATGGACGACTTAATTATTCCAAGCTCAACTGAGAAAGAAGGTATGGATAAACTGATGGAGACACTACATGTTGCCGAGAAGAATGGGCTACAAATAAAATGGAGTAAATGCGAGTTCCTAAAGCCGTCCGTTGAATATCTCGGATATCAAGTGGAAAATGGAACTATTCAGCCATCGGTGGGTAAGAAAATGGCAATCGCAAAATTTCCTGAGCCACAACAGTTAAACAAGTTCAATAATTTATTGGTTTAACTGGTTATTTTCGGCGATTTGTCGAATCTTACGCTACAACTGCACGTCCATTAACCAATCTACTACGGAAGGGAGTCGAGTTTAAATTTGGTTATGAAGAGTTTGATGCTTTCAAACGTCTGAAAGAGGCTCTAATAAGTCATCCCATACTGAGAATATATTCTATGAGCGCTGAGACGGAGCTCCATACGGATGCTTCGAAATTGGGATTAGGAGCAATTCTCCTGCAAAAAGACAGCGAAGACCAGCATTTTCATCCTGTATTTTACTACAGCCGAAAAACAGAATCTCGTGAAGAAAAATATCCCAGTTATGAGCTCGAGGTATTAGCGATCGTGACCGCTTTGAAAAAGTTGAGACACTATTTACTTGGACTTTCGTTCGTTATTGTGACTGACTGTGCAGCATTCAAAGGCACAATGGAAAGAAAGGAGCTGACATCTAGGATTGCGGGCTGGGCCTTACAATTGCAGGAGTTTGATTACAGACTTGAACACCGACCTGCGTACAAAATGAGGCACGTTGATGCGCTTAGTCGAGCGCCAACTGTTATGGTGATTGCAAGCGATGTAACCAATCGAATAAAGGCTGCTCAAAAATACGACGACCACATCAAAGCCATCCTCGAGATTTTAGTTGACCGCGATGAATACGAGAACTACGTAACATACAATGGTATTTTATTTAAGATACTCAAAGGGACGAGACTAGTTGTTGTTCCGAAAGCAATGGAGAATGAAGTTATTCGCTCTTGTCATGAGCAAGGCCATTTTGCTTTGAAAAAAACGTCCGAATTGATAGCGCGAGAATTCTACATAAGTGATGTCGAGAAAAAGGTGAAGCGTTTTATCAATAATTGTATAAAGTGTATCTTAGCTGATCGTAAGACAGGTAAACAAGATGGCCTTCTTAGTCCTATACCAAAAGGCGATCGTCCGCTAGTCACTTATCACATGGACCATTTAGGTAATTTAGAAACTACAAAGAAAATGTATCGATATATACTTAGCATAATTGATGGTTTCAGTAAATTTGTATGGTTATATCCAGTTAAATCTACAACGTCTGTCGAGGTTATACAAAAGCTGAACTTACAGAAAGATGTATTTGGTAATCCCGAAAATATTGTAACGGACAGAGGTACGGCGTTTACATCTGATGAATTCCAAGGATATTGCAAGAAAGAGTCGATAAATCATCACCTTATAACAACTGGTGTTCCTACAGGAAACGGTCAAGTCGAAATATTAAATAAAACCATAATTGCCGTATTGAGGAAGCTATCCAGAGAACAGCCGGAGGATTGGTGGAAGCAAGTTGGTCAATTACAATCATTTATTAACAATACATGGCAAAGAGCTATTCGAATGACTCCGTTTGAAATTCTTTTTGGTGTTAAAATGAAGACTGCAGATAATTTGAAAATTAAAGAAATTCTAGATGAAGAAGCTGTACAGGAATTCATTGATGATCGTACCGAATTAAGGGAATGTGCTCGAAAATCTATTGAGAAAATTCAAAGCGAAAATTATCGGACTTATAATAAACGAAGGCGGAAAGCGCCATCATATACCAAAGGTGAGTGGGTTGTAATAAAGCGAACGCAATTTGGTGCTGGTCTGAAACTAAAAAGCAAGTATCTAGGGCCCTATGAAGTCACAAAAGTTCATTCTAATGATCGTTATGAGGTGAAAAAGGTTGGCGAGTCTGAAGGCCCAACCAAAACTACATCATCGGCTGAATTTATGAAACGGTGGTTCCAAGAATATACTGACGAGAGTGAAGAAGATTCAACAGCCGAAATCGAGTTACTAGACTCGTCCGGGCCGGACGAGAATGCAGGACGGCCGAGTGGGATTGGAGGGGAATCCAAATTAGCTTAAACAATACAATCATCTCTTAAAAACTGTAAAATAATCATGCCATTTACATACACAGAAAAGCGATCACAAAAAATAAGAACCGCATCACATTATAATATTTTTGTTACTTGTTCGGAAGCTGTCAAGAAGTATAAGTCGTACAGTCGCACTTTAAAATAATTAATAAACAAAATTTAATAAAGTATTATTGTTTAATTCGAATAAAATACAAATTCGGGTTTTAATATTTCCCACATATATATATATATATATATATATATATATATATATATATAGGATCACCCTGTAGAAACAACAATAAAAAATCTAAAATTGTGTATTCTGTTTTATGTAATTGTTTAATAAAATAAATCAGTATCGTTTGAATTTTTGTACATATCACTTCGAGTTTGATTAACTGAACCCACAGTTTGGGGGCTCAACCGGGATCCACCAGTATAAAAAAAAATACGACGATTTACAAAACGGCGATAAAATTTGATTTTTTAAGGCGATCAAATAATTCCGTGGTGCAGATATAAGGCGATAACACGGCGCTGAATTTTATGGTATCATTTTTTAACGTGGTGATCTTAAGGTGAAGATTTCAGAAATTAGTCAGTGACAAGACAATTTCTTAGGTGTTATACTCGAAGTGTGTTAAATAATAAGTGTGTTAATAATAAAAGAAAAATTGTCAATACGAGGAATTTGGAATTCTGTCGGATTAATAAGATTGGGTATAATCTGAATGTGCGGTGTATAATCTAACAAATTCTCGAAGTTTTCAAGGACATTTTCGTGTGCCGTTGCTAACACAATACGTAACAAAAAAAAAAAAAAACAAAAAAAAACGTGTGTTAATTGCAGCTATACGTTTAATTGGTAAACAATAGTCGAAAATTTACGGTAATGTTGTGGTGAAGCGCATCGAAATATTATTTGTTGACAAAATTGTTCGTATAGCAAATTAAATATATATTGATCGTTTTGTTTTGTTTGTTATTAATATCATGGGGGGGTAAGAAAAATCGAAATAAGAATAATTTGGAGGATCATAATGCCCATGATACAAGTTCAGATGTGTTTGCACAAAAGATGTTAGACTTATTCAAGCGTGCTATTAATAATGATTTGAGTAACGGTGGAAATTCTCTTGGAGTTGCTGGTCTAAATTCACAACAGCATGCAGTCAGTAACAGCACAATGGTGGAACTAACGGACAATGACAATGTCGTCAAAGAGAAACCGGTAGGTGAGCTCTTAGAGGAAATTAGGAGGAAAGAGATCGAATTAAAAGATAAGGAAATAGAACTGTTAAGAAGGGAAATGTAGTTATGCGAAATAATGCCGCAGATACCACTGTGAATCGAAATCAACCTCAGCCGCTAAGCTTTAAGGATATCGAAGAATCACTTACTAAATTTAGTGGTGACGATGAATATTCACTTGAAAAGTGGATCAAAGATGTGACTGAATCTGCAACTTGCTTAGGATGGAGTGAAAATCAAAAAACTGTGTATGGTAAAAGGCTCTTAATCGGAACTGCAAAAGATAGTCTTAGAATGGCGAATAGAATGGATAACTGGGATAATTTAATTCAATTTTTGAGAAAGGAATTTCCAGTTGTAAAGAATTCAGCTTTAATTCATAAACGCATGGCGGATCGTAGGAAGAAAGCTGACGAATCTTTCACAAAATACCTGATCGCTATGAGAGAACTAGGAGTTTCTGGTAATTTAGAAGATGCTGCTATTATCGAACACTGCATCAACGCTATTATTGATGACGAACACAACAAAGCTGTACTTTATGGTGCGGAATGTATAGATGAGTTTAAAGTCGAGTTAAACATATATGCAAATATCAAACTCAAATCAAAGAAGCGAGATATGCCTGGCAACAATCCAGTAAACCAGCCAACTAAGAACTCTAGAAGCTCAACAAAGTATGGGACAAGGTGTTATAATTGTGGGGACAGGGGACATCAAGGAAGGCAGTGTGAAAATAAATCAAAGGGACCAAAATGTTTCAAATGCAACGAGTACGGTCACGTGTCTCAACAAATTGCAACAAAAAAGAGACTCCCCGAAGGAACTATCAAACATTAAAAAGTCTGTGGCTGTTGTTGAAGAAGAAGCTTGCTTGACAGTCGTAGAAAAAGAAAATCTTACGTTGTGTTCCAAAACCGTCAAGAAAATTTTGTTGTTTGGGAAAGAAATCTACGCATTAGTTGACAGTGGCAGCGATATAAATCTCATGTCACTGAAAAAATTCCAAAATATTGGCGTCGAATATCTAAGGGATGACCGAATATCGTTTAATGGTGCTGGTGCTAAAGGCGTATCAACGAAGGGAACGCAAGTGTGTATGCGCAAGTAGTCATTGATGGTGAAATATATTCGACCGTGATACACGTTGTGGAAGATGGAATATTGCCGGTAGACTTCATATTAGGAAGAGAATTGATCAAACAAACCATTACCATCCTCATACCAACCAGCATTATAATGAAAAGGTTTGTCCCTGAAGGTTGTGCTTTGGTAATTGAAAAAGGTGATGTAATTATCGATCTTGATCATATAGTAGACAGAAATATTGCGAGCCAGATCAGGAAAATGGTGATTAATTATAACCCAAAGAAGTGCCAGCCTGAAACAAATATAAAAATGCAAATAGTTGTTCTAGATGAGAAACCAATAGCTCAAAGACCGAGGCGACTTTCTCCGCTGGAAACCGATATCGTCAGAAAACAGGTAAACGAATGGTTATCGGAAGGTATTATCCGTTCCAGCACATCCGAATATGCGAGTCCCATTGTGTTGGCAAACAAAAAGGATGGCACCAAAATATTGTGCGTAGACTATAGAAAAATAAACGACATCATATGTAAAGATCGTTTCCCGATGCCATTGATCGACGATCAAATAGATAAACTTCAGGATGCCGAGTACTTTTCTACGCTCGACTTACGCAATGGATTTTTTCACGTTCCCGTTGAAGAAAGCTCGATAAAATATACTGCGTTTATCACTCCGTTTGGATTGTATGAGTTTCTTCGGGCACCATTCGGATTATGCAACAGTCCTTCAGTGTTTGTGCGCTACATCAACAACGTGTTTCAGAGTTTGTGTGTTGAAGGAGTGGTATGCATATACATTGATGATCTGGTGATACCAGCAAAAAACGAAAAAAATGCTCTAGAGAATTTGGAAAAAGTAATAAGAGTAGCAGAGCTGAACGGATTAGACATAAAATGGATTAAGTGCCAATTTTTAAGAAAACAAATCGAATTCCTTGGCTACGAGATCGAACATGGGCAGATTCGACCATCAAAATCTAAATCATCAGCCATTGCTAAATTTCCACAGCCGGATAGCATCAAACAAATACAAAGATTTCTAGGATTGTCTGGGTATTTTCGGAAGTTTGTGGAGAGTTATGCTATTATAGCGAGACCCCTGACGGATTTACTGAGGAAGGAAGTGGCGTTCGTATTCGGCGATGCTCAAAAGCGAGCGTTTCATAGACTGAAAGATATATTGTCCAGCCATCCTATCTTAAGATTGTACTCCCCGAAGGCGCAAACTGAGTTACATACTGATGCGAGCAAACTTGGAATTGGAGCCATTCTATTACAATAATGTGATGAAGATCAAGAAATGCATCCCGTAATGTACTACAGTAAGAAGACAACTAAGTGTCAAGAAAACTACAGTAGCTATGAACTGGAGGTTCTAGCTATAGTTACCGCGTTGAAAAAGATGAGAGTTTATCTGTTGGGGTTGCAGTTTAAAATTATTACCGATTGTGCAGCATTTAAAGGGACTATGGAACGAAAGGAACTAACTTCAAGAATTGCTGGATGGGCGTTGCAGCTGGAAGAATACAACTTTAAATTGGAACACCGCCCTGGTTATCGAATGAGACATGTAGATGCCCTAAGTAGAAGCCCCATTGTTCTACCAACAAAAGCCAACACCGTTAATCGTGTTAAAGCTGCTCAGAGAAGTGATCCTGATCTCCGACCAATTTACGAACTTCTTAAATTAGGTGAGTATGATGATTTCGTCATTAATTCTGATGTTCTATTTAAGAAACGGGACGGTGTACTGCTACTGGTGGTGCCAAAGAAGATGCAAGGCGAGGTTATCCAAATGTGCCACAACCAAGGCCATTTCAGTAAAAGGAAAACTGAAGAACTCATCACACACCAATTTTTTATTCCAAAAATGTCAGATAAAGTGAAGAACTGCCTCAAAAACTGTGTTCCGTGTCTAATGGCAGAGAGAAAAATGGGGAAGCAGGAGGGATTTTTGAATCCTATTCCAAAAGGCGATCTTCCATTGATAACGTACCATATCGACCATTTGGGTACGTTGGCTCCCACCAGAAAGCAATACAAATATATTTTTGGTGTAATCGACGCATTCTCCAAATTCGTCTGGCTGTATCCAACCAAAACAACAAACGCTAAAGAGGTCATACAGAAGCTTGAGGTGCAGAAATCTACTTTTGGAAATCCCAAATATATCATCGCCTACAGAGGTGGTTCATTCAGATCTGCCGAGTTCCAGGAGTACTGTACACGAGAGAAGATTGTACTATCCTTTATAACCACAGGTGTGCCAACTGGAAATGGTCAAATCGAGAGAGTTTTTCGAATAGTGATTCCAGCTCTAACAAAACTATCAGCAGACAAACCAGATGAGTGGTTTAAATACACTGAACCTTTATAGAGGTTTCTGAATAATTCAATTCAAAAGAGTATTGGTATGTCTCCCTTCAAGCTATTAGTGGGTGTAGAAATGCGTTGTCCAGAATACGCAAAAAGTACAGAAATTATTGAGGAAGAATCCACTAGAATCATCTTAGATGAAAGGGGGGAATTGCGAACGACGGCCAAAGAAGCTATTGAACGAATACAGCAAGAAAACCGTCGGACCTACAATAAAAAGAGGAAAGATTCCAACAAATAAAAAATTGGTGACTTGCCTTTAATCAAACGAACGCAATTCAAGGGTGGTTCCAAATTGGATCCAAAATATATTGGGCCTTACAAAGTAATGAAAGTGAAACAAAACGACCGTTATGATGTCCAAAAAGTGTCCCAAGGCGAAGGTCCAGTTAATACTTCAACATCTGCGGAAAATATGAAGATTTATTATGCCGGAGCATCATCATCATCAGAAGAAGAAGAAGACGACGATATACAAATAGCCGAACAGAATGATCATTGCGGAAGCAACGTAGAGGAAGTTACCGAAGGTGAGGAACAATCATCCGGGACGGATAATTAAGCAGGACGGCCGTGTAGGATCACCCTGTAGAAACAACAATAAAAAATCTAAAATTGTGTATTCTGTTTTATGTAATTGTTTAATAAAATAAATCAGTATCGTTTGAATTTTTGTACATATCACTTCGAGTTTGATTAACTGAACCCACCTATATCTTACTATCAAATCATCTTTCCGTTATATCATCACACAATTGTATCTTGTTGATATCACACCTTCATATCATCATATCATCTTACACATCTTACCTGCATATCATCATACCATTATACCATCCATTATACCCCGGTGGCACAGTTGTTAGCATGCTTGCTTTAAGCCCCGGAGGTCCCGGGTTCGATTCCCGGCGGGTGATGAAAAAATCACGGCTGGTTAATGTAGGATCAATGAATTAATCACTCATTATCCGTTAAAAAAATGATTACGAAACTTCAATATGAAGCGGCCAAATCCCTCTATGGTGTAGCGCCAGCGAAAAAAAAAAAAAAAAATTATACCATCACCATCAGCATTACCATCACAAACACAATCACAATCAAAATCACCATCATCATCAAAATCATCAACCTCATCAAACTCATCATCATCAACATTACTATCAACACCACCATCTCCATCACCGTTAAAAAATAATGATACACGTGTCAATTTATTTTTAATTCTGCACAAAATATCCAAAAATTTCCTAAATCGGGGAAGTTTTAAAAATCCCCTTGCAAATGGCACCTCACAGGGGAGCATTAGGAAGGGGTACCAATTTTTGAAAACTAACCCCCCTATGTTTTTTCTCGACTGTTAAAAAGTATTCGTGCAAAATTTGGAAACAATCGCTCGAGTGGACCAAGAGCTTTTGTGGAACATACATACATACATACTTTTCTTCTTTATATATATAGAAGATGTCACCAAGTTTTTTTATGTTTTTAATTTCACCACCATTTTGTGCATCGCGAGAAGAGCGCTTTGATAGTATCAAATCCGAGACCCGACTGATTGCTGATGTGTTTGATGATTGATGATTTATTTATTTGATTTTGTTTGTGTTTTATTTTGTCGTTCAGTTGGTATACCTGAGTCAGTAATAGGTGTATTCTCTTTTTGAATGTATGTTCGCGTTGGAACTGTTTTTGTGTTGGCGAACGCATAATTTTAGTCGCAGGACAAAATGCGTGAACCGCCACAGTTTTAACAGTGTAAATCACTCATACTTACGAATTAAAAAAAAAACTCCAATTGGAATTGTATTACGTGTTATTTTTTGTTATAAAGTTCACCTTTATTTTTCTGCGTTATTTTTAAATTACGTAAATACATTTTGCTTGTGAAACATCTAATTATTTATATGTCAAATCATGTAAATTATAGAACGTAATTTGTGTGCACAATGCTGACAACAACAAAACTAAAATGATGTTACTGATTTTTGTCTATAGGAAAACATTGAATTTAGATTTAATCTCTCTAGTGATTCACATTTTGGAGGGTTAAGGGAGGCAATAGTCAAGTCAGTGAAATTCCAGCTAAAGAGGGTCACAAGACTTATGAATTTTATGTTTGACGAGCTTAGCACCATGATAACGCAAATCGGGGCTACATTAAATTGGCCACCTCTCTCCAAATGCGACGATTCAGACGAGATATAGACCTTCACACCTTTCAAATTAATTGCACCAAACCTACATCGATTTATTAAAAGTGCTTAGAAAAAGATATGGTCTAAGCGGAACTTACAGTTTAATATATTTACAGTAACTTCAGATAGATTCTGGGTGTGACCGGAAATCTAAAAGTGGACAAATAATTTGTCATTGTGGCATAGGAATAGTATATATTCCAAATATACATATTTGTAAGATGTAGCCACATATTCAAGGGTAACATAGTTCATTTATTGGAATAATTGGTGTCGAATAGGTTATTAAATAAAGGACGGAAGTGCTGATCATTATCAAGGCAAATCGATATACAATAATATACGTAGGTTTATACAATGTGCAAAATGCCATTATGCAATCACATTTATTGGAAAAAGTCGTTCGTTTTAACTAATTATCTTGAAACTATCATCACATTTCAAAATTAAATTATTAAATAACAAATTAAATAGCATTGGCACGTGGATTTTATTTTGTATATAAATAACAATAAATCAATCAGTCAGAAGTTCAGTTCAATAAAAGTGCCGGACATAGTTGTCGAAATGATAAAATTAATAATTTTCATACTATACTGTATGACCGCGGTCCATCTGCAAAGTCTTTATCGCTACGAAATAATCATTGATCATTTGGAACTACCGAAGGCTGATGATCTATTTGACTATGGAACGGTTCGCGTGAAAAAATTTAATCGCACCACATTCGCTATTAATGGATATTGCGATATTTTGATACCATATTCGGATGATATAGTAGGACGTTTCACTCTTTTTGAATACAAAGGTAATGAGTATAGGAAACTAGGCGATAAAGTATTTACAAAAATGTGCAGCTTCTATAAAGAAGATAAAATGTTTGTGTCCCGTGTGCTTAATCAAACATCATATGGAGGCGAAATTAAGAGTTGTCCAATCGAACCCGTAAGTATAGAAGGTTTCTGAAATATAAGTCTACAGAATAAGAGTATTTTATTGAATTATATTTTCAGCAACGTGTTCATTTTTATGATACTAATGCGCCAGCTGACTTCTTACCAGTTGAACCGCCAACAGGTGAAAAATACCGTCTCAATATTTTATACATTTTGGATGGTACAGTTCTGTCCAATTTTTCTGCATACTTTTCTCTCAAGAAATATGTTGAAGGAGGATTGGCTGGTTAACAATTTAATAATAATGCAAGGTTAACAATAAACCAGTGCATTTACCAAACATATATTTAACCAAACTAAATAAATGTATATCAAATAAATTTGTTTAGCTTTGTTTTATTTAATTGTAAACATTTTCATGAAACTAAATATGTAAGAGAAATTTTTCTAAACTCATTCGCTATTGATTTTTAAAGTCCTACATTATGCTGAAGCCAAATCGAGGACGCATGGCTATAGGTCCGTCGGAATTTGAAAATTTTTCTAATACAGTAAAACAAGATTTATTATGAGGCAAATTATAAATGCCAACGATGTTATAAATTCTGAATACTCTAATTTACTAATTAATAATTTTTGTACTGTCGGTATCATTTATTCAAGTTTCAAACAATTTCAAAATATCCTTTCTCAATTCAAAATATCGATTCACACATCTGCGTAAGCTGCGTCCGTTTCTTTTGAAATCATGACCCCCTCTCAATTTATTAACAATCAGTGTTTAAATTCAAATTTCGTTCCTTTATTTATTCTCTTTTTGCGAAAGAAGAGAAAAAAATATTTTGTTTTGTTTCTTTCCTCCAGAACGAAATCCAACAAAATAAAATATCTCTCCTCTCCTATCTTTCGTGTTTTATATGAGGAGAGATATTTTATTTTTTTCGATTTCGTTCTCGGGGAAAGAAACAAACAAAAATATTTTTTGTTTTCTTTCAGAAAGAGAGAAAAAAAGAGAAAAGAAGGGAACGAAAAAATGAATTTAAATACTGTTAACAATTTTAATTATAACATCCATAGTTGCTTTAATATTAAATGCTTCTGCACATAGATAGAGCTGTTGAACATCACCCAATACATAATGAAGAAGAATCCAACATAAAAACAAAACACAAACTTAGTAACTTATCTAAAAAATTGTTTATTATATTTGACAGTTTTACTGCTATATTTTTTGTAACTTATTGATTTGTAGAGTAATTTAGTAGTTCAATGTAAATATTAATCTTAAAAAACGCAAGCTGTCACCCCACAAAAATTTGTCTTTAATATTGTAGTAAACATATGAACCTTACAAACAAATTTCAATAACTCCATCTATCGTACATTGATTTTAAACAATTCGTATTCCTATGAATGGGTTGTTTATTGTTTTTATTGTATCACTATTACACCCTGCGCCATTGAAATGTTCGGTTTCGATTATTTTCTATATCATTCAGTTCTCTCATAAATTTTACCTCATTCATAATTTTTTGTTGTGCTTTCTTTTGTTTTTTTTCCTTTTTCTGCATATTTCACGTCTTATGACGTATTTAAAACCAAAATAAGGATGACTTATTCGTTTGGTTTTCTTGAAGTAGTTAAAGAGTTAATTTTAGAATAGGTCGCTCTAAATTAAATGCTGTCGAAAATCCAAAATTTTCCAACTAAAGGCATAAAAGGACGCCCATTCCCAAATTGCAAGAGTAATTTAGTGTAGCCAAACAGCAATTAGAAATCTTTAAGGCACTTGTTGCGAGATATGTCGGCTCTGATGCAAAGAGGAAAGCCAACAGATCGAATTTCAAACATTTGACACTTAAGCAAGCAAAGGTATGCTACAGCCTTGGAGCTGAGAAGTTAGCTTCTAATAGCAACAACCGACACTATTAAAAGAAGACTAAAGGAACTTGGTCTCTATGTTTGTCGACCTGCAAGAAAATCATTACTTACAGCAAAAATGGGAGCTGCAAGCCTCAAATTTTCAATAGAATGAGAAAACTGAATGCTCGAGGACTTGCGCTGGTTCATATTCTCAGATGAATCCAAATTGAATATAATTGGACCCTATGTAAGGGTAAGTGTTCGGCGACGAAAAGGCAAAAGATATTTAACAGAATGTATTTCGCAGACAGTAAAACTTTCACCATATGTTATGGCCTGGGGAGCCATAACAGTCTTTGTTTGATCGCTACGCCTTTAGGATAATTCAGTAAACCGAGAAAAATATAAAAAAATTATCGAAACCTGCGTCGTGAATATTGAGGACCCGACACAATACATCGGTATTCCACTCTCCCACGACGATTCAGCTCCGTATGTTACAGGGTGCGCATTGTAAGTTATTGACGTTATTTGTGACGTAAGAATGCTTAATTTTAACGTCTATTTTTTGTAGGTAGCCGCATTTGAAAATAGCTTTGGGATTGAGTCGTTACCCTCGATAGGAAATATTCCGAACCTCAATATTGTTGAAAATAGTTCAATCGTTTATTATTGAAAGGGCACATGTCCACGTTTTGTCAAAATTAGTATTATGAAAGTATTGTAGCACAGACACGTAAATACGTTCTGTGACAAGTTAACATTAGCATATGGTTAATGATAGGCGCCCTTTCATTAACCATATGGTAGTCTTTTCTTGTCACAGAACGTATTTACGTGTCTGTGCTACAATACTGTCATAATACTAATTTTGAGAAAAAGTGGACATGTGCCCTTTCAATAATAAACGATTCATTTGGTCCTTCATGGGAAAGAAGATCACAAAATACAAGCTGAGCCGAAAAAACAGAAAAATAGAAAAAGTTTGGTTTGAAGAAATAACAATATTTTAACCAAACTTTACAATTCAATGCCGATCCAAATTAAGTACAGGTAACTCGTATAACACGGTGATTACGTTCCACTAAAACACCGTGCTAACCAAAACCATGTTATCTGAGACTAGAACTTCATGCAAAACATTAGGTTACGTTCCAAAAAAAAAAAAAAATTATTCTGAAAAGTAAAATGTGTACCTATACGTTAATAAAAAGAGTTTCAGTTTTTATTAAAAATTTTATTTTAATTAAAATTCATACATAGCTATGTTTAAAAGTTTTTTTTTCAAAAAGTTAATAAAATGTTAGAAAATTATAATGGCTGGCTTACATTCATAAAAGTGATAATGATAAAAATAAAAATCGTTAATCTAAAAAAAATTTAATCTAAAATTATTCATCGGAGTCTAATAAAATTCTATCTCGCCGATGACCACAGGCTAGATGTACATCATCGTCACTAAAAACTTCCTCAAAACGAATGATTTCGTTTTAATTATCTTGCGCGAACGAACTTTCGTTGCCCTCTGGTTGTTTTTTTTTTCAGATGTTTTGAGAAAATCTGATATAAGTGGTTGGCGGCATTCCTTTTGCAGGTTTTTGAAAATATCTTGAAATGGAGCAAGAAAATCATCTAATTGTCTATCAAATTGCGCACTTCTTTCTATTAAAGGGTCATTATCAATGATACACGACTCTAAACTTCTCCCAAATTCTAATCCTTCCTAAACAAAAACCAAAATTGATTTTCTAATTATTGATTATTCTGTACTAAAAAAAACAGCAAAAATTTCCCAGTATTTTTCCGTAAATTTATCGCTATCTCGGGCAGCAACCTATTTATGTTTTCTGTTAAGGTGGATTTACATATCCGACGATTTTCTGCGCCGAACATCATGTGACACATTCAACCAATTAGAAACAACTGCTTCGCCGAATTTTCGGCACGGCGAAGCCATGAACAAAATTTATCTTTTCAGCGCGACGACACAGATACACACACATACATTTTTTTTAGCATCCTCCATGATTCTATAAATCCCAGGTTAGCTCGATTTTTCAAAACACGTGTTCGTGACGTCATGCAATTCTTTTTTACTTTTCGTTTTTTTATTTGTTGTTGTAATTTATATACGTATTGAGAATTGAGAGACGTCAAAAAAAAAAGATGGCCATTTGTTTACATATTTCGAGCTAACCTTGGTTTTATTGAATCATGAGCATCCTCTGTTATTTTTTTTTTCGTTTTGCGATTTGTACTATTCCTACAAGTAGCTTGTGTTTTTATTTATAAATTATGTGTCAAAATATTGTTTATGTATGTTTGTGTGAAAAAACTGCGCCGAAAATTCGTAGAATATGTAAATCATCGATAATACAGCCTTCGCCGAATTTCCTGCGGTAGGCAACCGCGCCGAAAAATCGTCGGATATCTAAATCCACCTTTATTCTGCTGTTATTTCTATGCAAACTCGATTTAATTTTAAAAATTTCTCGCCAAATTTATGTATTGGTAGAAACCATGATAAACCAATTGAAAGGTATGATTGACAGCTGTTTCAAATTCGTTTTTTCTTGCGCCTCAGCCCCTACTCTTCCATCCTATTTTTAACACCCCAGCCCCTACTCTTCCATCCTATTTTGAACCATCAGTGAAGAAGTTTATAACTCCTGGTTCCAAAACTGCATGCATCATCCAGTCCTCTGGATGGGATAATAGCCCGGAACTTTCTATCAAAAGATAGTGACGGGACAGTGTAGTCCGTGGTCTTGGAAAACCCTTTGTTACAAAATATAGATGAGTGCCCTGTATTGTTGCAGGTCCACATTAACGTGGATTTCAGTCGTATGGCAGTGCCAGCTGCCCACTGTTTTCCCAAGATTCTAAAGGAGTCAGAAATAGCAGAGTCTCCAGTGCCTGAGTGGATGTGCTCCTAAGTGCACCACTGATCCACAGAGAGATTGTTCTCTGAACTTTTGTCAACAACTTTAGGTTGACAGCTTTGGCCAGAGCAGGCCACCAGGCTGTTACCCCATACAGAAGAATGGGTCTAACTACTGCTGTGTATAGCCAAAGGACCATGTGGGGCTCCAGCCCCCAACCTTTCCCAATGGCATTTTTGCAAGAGTATAGCGCTTCGGTAGCTTTCTTTACCCTTTCCATAATATTACGTTTCCAGTTTAATTTACTGTCCAAAACGAGACCCAAAAACTTTGTTTCATCTATAAAAACCAAGTTGAACCCATTTAACGTGAGAGGATCGACATGAGGAATTTTATATTTCCTGGAGAAGAGAACCAATTCGGTTTTGTGTGGGTTAACATTCAATCCACAACCATTGGCCTATAATGAAAGGATGCCCAGGGCATTTTGAATAAGCTCACTAAGTGTGCCGGGATATTTTCCACGGACACGAATAGCGACGTCATCCGCATAGGCAACCACCTTGAAGCCACTATCCTCCAGTCTGAGCAACAGATCATTTATGACCAAGTTCCAAAGCAAGGGAGACAGTACGCCACCCTGCGGCGTGCCTCTGCTTGCAAATCTTCGCGGAGAATTTCCCCAGACCGGCATTTATGATCCTGCCTCTTAGCATTTGATCTATCCAGTCCTTGAGAGATTCATCCACTCCTAGATTCGGAAATGCCCGAGTTATAGCCTCTGTAATCACGTTGTTAAAGGCTCCCTCAATGTCCAAAAAGGTTACCATCGCGTAATCTCCATATTCGAAAGATGTTTCAGTAAAATATGTAAGAGAATGAAGAGCAGTTTCTACAGATCTCCCCTTGCAATAGGCATGTTGAGATTTAGACAGCTTGGCCGGCACAATCGTGCCTCTAACATGAGCTTCAATTTGACTTTCCATTTTGAAAAGGAAAGAAGACAAGCTAATCGGTTTAAGGTCTTTGGGACTGCAGTGTGAGCGTTTTCCCACCTTAGTCATGAAAATAACCTTCACTTGCGTCCATTTATTAGGAATGTGATATTGTTCTAGGCTGCCTCTGAAAATTACCTAGGAAATGGTTAGAATGACTGGTGGAATATTAGCTTCATGGTAAGCTAGGTAGCTTAATATTAGGCAGAGGTTTCGTTTATTGATTTCAATGCTGACTGCTGCCACATCTCCATTGCTGAAATTTGATAGCAGAAAAGAACTTATATTATTTTTAATGAGAATGCACGACCGAGACGCTACCTTATTTTTCGTGTGCATTAATCTATAACAGGGTGTCTTGAGTCCAAGTACCCGGTCATCAGTGACCCAAGGTTCTTGGACAAGACAATATCTGTCCCTTCCATTCCAATTTTTAAAAGGAGAGCAGCTGATGCTGCCTTTGAGTGTTGTAGGTTAATCTGCAAGAATGTCACATTGTCACCACCGTATCAGTGGAGATAGTTTCCGTCTGGCTGTTTCCTTCTTCAAGGCGCCCAGATGAGCTCTCACCAGCTTCCTTAGACTTCGGAGCCTCCGGCTTATCCGCGTCCTTCTTGTAGGCTTTGAATGTGACATCACTGAAACTATAGTTTACTATACCATTGGTTTTTTTCAATGCAGTCAGTGACTGCCTGTTTAAAATTAAAACGGCTGACTTGTAGTCAGCCCTTGGCTCCTGGAGCTTATCAAATTTCCAGTCGTGCGTTGGCAAATCTGAGTTAGCAACGTGCAGCAACCGGAGTATCAATTTTGGATGGCTAGGCTCCGAAGGGATCCACACCCTGGCTCTCGGCCTGCAAGGGATCTCTTCCCTAGCTTTAACAGCAAGGCTGACTCCGGGCTATACCTCGCCAAGTCCTTCCACTGCCTTCGTGTAAAGCAGAAGAGATCTTTGATCCGCACAAGCAGTCAGTTTCACCTGGTTCCTATGCATGGTGGTGATTAAGGCCCTTTCCACCCTTCTCCAATTGGAGGGCGTGATACTGCGATCCTCTTGGGACTGGTCAACAACTGCCACAACCAGCTGATTGTTGAGTACTTCGTTGAAAGGCCTCATTACGGTAGCATGGAGCTTCGTTCTTTTTGGGATCTTAGGACTTTCCTCCTGAGATCTGTTTCTTTTGATCTTTAAGCCAGCTGAAGCACCTTCCGACTTCTGTTCGGTGACTTTTTTCGCCCACGCAAGCGTGGCTTTGTCTTGCTCCGACCTGTCTTCTGGCGAGATGTTATTTATCTTATCCAGGGCCCTCCATGCCTTCCTCCTAGTGTTATAGGTTGGTTTTGAGGAACCAGCTTCATTGGTGCTTTGGTTCCGCATTGTATTTCTTTGGTCAGGTTTGGTGACCCGAGTGGAGGGACCAGCCTCATTTAAGCTTATGCCCCGTTGTTTGTTTGTAGGTTTAGAGGTAGGCCTAAAGACCCGAGTCTCCTTCTCTACATTTTCCGGTTTTGTGAGAGAACCGGACTATTTTGTTTATTGTGTTTTTTGGTCTCCCGTATTTGGTCTCACGAGTAGCGGAGAAAAGAGTGTCCATCTGTGCAGAGATCCGCAATACACAGATAAGGCTACTTAATCCGGAGGGCGCCAGGTATTCGGATCCACCGTTAGGGACTGAGCTAGTTTTTAAACTAGGCCCCCATTTTGGCCGGTTATCGGCACGGTACAAATAACACCTTAAGCCGCAGCCCAGTGATTTGTTTAAGGCTGACTCCTTTAGCATCGAATTTTAGCTTAGAAGCCGAAAAATCAGCAATCTAGTTACCAGCGATCACCACGTAGGGGTAACACGAGCACTTGCGGAAGCTGCAAGTTACGGAGCTGACAGCAAGTGTCAACTTGAATCTCCCGAGCAACTTCACACCTTACCACCTTATAAAAGCTTACTAAGTAGTAAATTTGTCCCAAGTAATAACCTAAAGGGTGAAATTACGGATACCAGTTGTACCAGTCAACACTCCCGTAATTTAAGTGATGTAGTTTCGGGCAGGATGCTGGCGCCTATAAGTTAGGGACATACCTCTTTTACCTCGATATACTACCATAATGCCTCCAGAATTCGAGGTAAATCTAAATTATTCTTGCTTAGCTTGCTTGACAACGATTACGATGAGATCATTATTTCGGAAACATGGCTTACTAAAAGTTTCAATTCGGCGGAATATTTTCCACCTAACTCCATAGGAATGCTCGACATGATTTTTGAACCAGCCTGAAGGAGGAAGGTGTATTGGTCGCTGTTAAACGTTCGATTTCGAACGAGATCATTGCATGCCATCCTACTTATGATGTTATTGTTGTACGTATTAATCTAGCCAGTACCTCCATCCTCGTGGTAGCTGCATATTTTCCATGCGGATCTACCCTGGAATATTATCCGGTTTCGATTTTAGGCATGCTGATTACATTTCTTTAAACAAATTTTGAATGCGCTATTCGGACTGGGTATTTCTAGAACGAGGAGGAGACTTGAACGATAGTGTTTTTTTGTTCAACGAGCTTCTCAAGTCTGGTATTGAAAGATTGGTTCTGTAAGTGAAAAATGAACCTCGGGAGCCATGGTATAATAGACAGCTAATTCGTATTGAAAAACACCGTAATAAGTTTCATACTTTATATAAGTTACACGGTGTTAAGTTTTATCCTATAGTTTCAACACTGCTTGTAGGAAGTTTAAAACGTTAAACTGGTTTCTTTACAATAACTACATTTTGCAAATCGTAGATGAATTAACTTCCCATCCTAAGATATTTTGGAATTTTATAAATGGTAAAAAGAAGGTTGCGGGACGGACCGGTGGTATCATGTAACAAGCATTTAGCCCACCGCGGTCTTTCTGATTTTATCTTTTTAAAATTTACGGAAACAGAAGTCTATGATGGGTTACCTCAACTTGATGTTGATAAGGGGGCATGTTCAGCTTCTTCATTTGTAAAACTATCAAAAACAAATCTGTCAATTTAAGTATTCTTTTTTTGTTGTTGTAAATTATTGCTACACTAAATACTTGCTTACATTAAATAATTAAATAGTTATGATTCCAGCTGAAACATATAACACACATAAAAACAACGTCATAATTAATTATATTCATGATTCTACAATATATCATGAAACATCTTCAACTATCCTGATAGACTGTCAAAATTTGTATACTCACATAAATATTCGTTTGTGAACGCACTCAATAGACTATATCATAATCTCTACCAACTTCATACAGTCAATGGTAAGGTAGTATGTGTTATCGTATACTGTGATGGCGCGAGCGTATTGTACATATATACAGATACAAGACACAACCTATAAAAAGGGTAACACAAGGAAAAGACAAGTTGTCAACTCAATTCGGTATTATGTGATCGCCGCACTCATAATTATTAATTATATAAAGAAACCAAAATTGTATTAAATAAAACAAAATAAATAAATAAACAAAATTGTATCCAGATTACCCAAATAAATTAAATTATTGTTAAACTAAAATAAACATCTGTGTGTTCCTTCATTGTGATTAAAACCAGTGCCTAAAAATTTGAGTGTGACGCACATAAGAAATGGTCCTTCGAGCCGGATATTAATACAAAATCTGTAAAATAAGTGACGCGAATTTATACGCTAATAGTTATCTAGTAAAATTAAATGTGAATTTGTTTACGTTAAAGCCGGGCGTAATATAGAGGGTATTAATCTGTGAGCATAGTGACTAAATACCCTAACGTAAACACGCTGTGACGCCATTTTTTTGGAAGTTTTTTGGAAATATTGTGTGACGCCATTTTTTTGGGAATTTCATCTCCAAACTATTTGTAAATTTTATGTGAAGTGAAGCTGTAAGCGTAGTCCGTGGTTGGTTTAGAATTAACCTGTGAACGTGTGGTGTGACGCCATTTGTAATCAAATTATCGCGAGCATTAAATTTGGTGTGAAGACGCCATTGTTGCTATACCATTCACAATCAAATATATACAAAAAAATAAAATTTTATTATCGAGAAGGAGAAAATACACGTAACGACACCGCTTGTAATAAAATTTGTCGCGAGTTAAATTCGTGTAGGAACGCCGATAAAAACAAAATTACAATCAGTTTAGTGTCTGGGGGAAACTTCAGTCGCTGTCTGCAACGCGGGAGTGTCATTCAAATAGGATTAATCAGGTCGGAGTCGAATTGAAAACAAATCAGTTTAGTGTCTGAGGGAAACTTCAGTCACTGTCTGCTACGTGGGAGTGTCAAAAGGGGAAACTTTAGTCGCTGTGTGCAACGCTGGAGTGTCTTCAAATAAACCTAATCAAGTCGAAGTCGAATTCAATACAAATCAGTTTAGCGTATGAGGGAAACTTCAGTCGCTGTCTGCAACGCGGGAGTGTCATTTAACTAGAATTGATCAGGTCGGAGTCGAATTGAAAACAAATCAGTTTAGTGTCTGAGGGAAACTTCAGTCACTGTCTGCTACGTGGGAGTGTCAAAAGAGGACCGCAACTAACATTCAGGTAAGCAAGTATTTATTTTCGTGTAGCAATTTCTATGTAGTTTTCCCTGTGAATGAATCGATAGTTGAAATTTGATTTGAATTCTCCATATCCTCTTAATCGAAGCTGTTTGCACTGAGCGATCGTCCTAAGTAACGAGTCTAAATCTTAAAATCGAAATTGAGTGTTAACTAAGTAAACGGAAATGACTGATCAAATGAAAGAGTACACTGGTAGAAGGGGTTTGGCGAAAGGGAGTTTAACACGATTAGTGAAATTTGCCGATGCTATGACGGATAGAACGGCAACAACCGATATCTCAACGCGATTAGAGCTATTGGAGAAATCGTTCAATGAATTTAATATATGTGAAGCACAATTAGTAAAATTTGAGGTACCTTCAGAACTCGAGGAGTACGAATCGAAATATCTAAGTGTAAAGGCGAAATTAAAGGAACGTCTCAGGATTCCAATACAACAAGAAGAAGCGGGAACCATGGAAAAACTCATTTCTAAAATTTTGCGAGAGCAGAATGACTTTCTCACAACTCTGTCGACGAGCTTCACGACTTCGCTCAATCAAACGATTAGTCAAACGTCAGATGAACCTCACGCATTTGCTCGCCTCCCAAAACTTAATGTTCCAATGTTCTCAGGTGAATACAAGGACTTTCCAAGTTTTAGAGATTTATATGTTGCATCGGTGCACAGTAAATTAAGTTTAAATGATGTTGAAAAATTTCAATATCTCTTCAGAAGCAAATTACCAGTCAGCATGGGAAAAACTTTGTAAACGGTATGACAAGAAAAGACATGTTTTGAACGATTTTATCAAGGCATTTTTAAATCAACCAACAGTTAGTTATGGGTCTGCCGCAGCTTTGAGAAAACTTTACAACACATCGGATGAGGTCACTCGGGGCATCGCTGCATTAGGCAAAGAAGCTGAGGGCAAGGATCCATGGTTAATATTTTTGTTATTAAACAAGACCGACCAGGAAACAAAGCAGGCATGGGCATACCGGACAGTAGGCAAGGATTTTCCAACGTTTGACGAATTTCTCAAATTCATCTCTGAACGTTGCGACGCATTAGAGACTTGTGAGCCCATTAAATCCACAGCAACAAAGTTGACATCAGTCAAGGCACATCAAGTACAATTTTCAAACGAGCAATGTGCCTATTGTAAGGAAACCCACAGAACACACACTTGTGAAGCATTTGTAAAGCTAAGCCCCGAAGAACGGCGCAAGCAAGTAGCAATATTGAAATTATGTTTCAATTGCCTATCAGCCAACCATATGGCCAACCAGTGTTACAGCAAAAGGAGTTGTTCAACGTGCAGGCGCAGACATCATACACTCTTACACGATGGGGTCCAATCAAATTCAGCTACATTAAAATGTGATGGTGAGACAGAGGAGCCAGCAACGGAACCACAAGCTCCTTGCACATCAAGCGCGTTAAATACGACGGTGAAAGCAAATGTGTCCGGAGTAGGCATGGCGTTGTTGCCCACAGCAGTCGTGATGGCCAAAGATAGTTACGGTCAATATATAAAATGTAATTTGCTAATGGATTCGGGCTCTCAAATATCGTTTATTTCCGAAAAATGTGTCAATCGGTTAGGAATTTCTCGCAAGGCTGGGAGGGTACAGATAGAAGGTATCGCTACTTCAAACGTGTCTACAACGGGGAAAACGTCCTTTACTATCTGTTCAAGATTTGATATTTCTAAATCTCTGTCAGTCAAAGCATACATTTTACCTAAGATTACATGCATTAAACGAAACGAAGAAGTAACCTATAATGAGATTGAAAGCAGCAATTTACAATTAGCGGACCCGAATCTTAAACATCAGAAGGAAGTTGACATTTTATTAGGAGCAGACTACTTTTTCCTTATTCTAGGAAAGGGGCAAATCATATTAAAGAACGTAATGGCACAAGAAACCTTGTTCGGATATGTCATATCAAGAAAACCAAATATCGAAAGTGATGATGAAGGAAAATTACTGCCGTATAAAGTCTTCCATGTTCGTTTATCAAGCACCGAAACTTTGGAAAAATTGTTGCGCAAATTTTGGGAACAAGAAGAAATTCTGCAAGAAGTGCTACGATCCGTGGAGGAGCAATTAGCTGAAGAGCATTTTGTTTCAACATATAAGAAAATCAACGGTCGATTTGTCGTGCAGCTGCCCATACGAACGGATTTAGCCCCTTTGGGTCAATCATATAAGACAGCGTTACAACGACTGCACTCTACGGAACGAAAGATGAGTCGTAATATCGAATTTGGCACAATGTACAGGGAATTCATGCGTCAATATGAAGAGCTTGGGCATATGAGAAAATTATCATCTGACGAAATCGCAACACACATAGGGGAAGCATTCTATTTACCTCATCATGGCGTTCTACGTGAAGATAGTGTGACAACAAAACTGAGGGTCGTGTTCGATGGGTCAGCAACAACATCAACTGGGACGTCATTAAATGACAAGTTAATGATCGGGCCATCCATTCAAGACACGTTATGGGCCATATTGTTACGATTTAGAACGTTTAAGGTCGCAATATGTGGGGACATAGAAAAGATGTATCGCCAAATTCTAGTGGATCGAAAACATACACCTCTGCAACGCATCCTTTGGAGAGAAAATCCAGCTGGACCTGTAGTTCAATATGAATTATTGACGGTAACATATGGTACAGCATCGGCTCCATTTCTATCAATTAGAGTGCTATTTCAAATCGCTAGTGACTGTGAAGATCAATTTCCGGAGGTGACAAAGGTCATTCGTAGGGACTTTTACGTTGACGATGTGTTAACCGGTACCAATGATGAGCAACACGCAATCACATTAAAACGAGATCTTTCTCTTGTATTGGCCGAAGCTGGATTAGTGTTACGAAAGTGGCGTTCGAACATAACATCTTTAAGTGATGGAGGTGATGAGTCTCAAATAATTGAGGAAGGCGAACCGTCAAAATTATTAGGTCTATATTGGAATTCGAAGCAAGACATGTTTTCCTTTAAAGTGAAAGAAATGATCGACCATGTCCGAACAAAGAGAAACGTATTATCCCTCGCCTCTCAAATATTTGATCCTTTGGGATGGTTGAGTCCATTTACTATCAGAATGAAAATATTTCTTCAGAGTTTATGGCTAAAGGGGATTTCCTGGGACGAGCCCTTACCATCTGAACTGCACCAGTTTTGGTGTCAAATTCAAAATCAATTTTATCATTTAAACAATATCCGAGTACCTAGATTTATATGTAATTTTTTAGCAGAAACTCAAATTCACGGCTTCAGCGATGCGAGCGAGTTAGCGTATTCCGCAGCGGTTTATATTCGTACAAGAGTGAATGGTAGGATCAGCGTGAATCTCTTAACTGCAAAAACTAAGGTGGCACCAATACAGCAAGTGAGTTTACCACGCTTGGAGCTTTGTGGGGCACACTTACTCGCAAAATTAGTAAAAAAGGTTCTCGATACATATCATCTGGAAACGGTTCCGATACGGCTGTGGATAGATTCCACAGTAGTATTATCGTGGCTCTCTACACATCCGCGCAAATGGAAAACCTACGTAGCTAACCGTGTATCAGCCATTCATCAACTATCACCAGAATCAAATTGGCGGCATGTGAAGGGTAAGGAAAACCCCGCTGATTTGGCGACCCGTGGAACTGGTGCTGATAGGTTGGTCAATAGCGACTTGTGGTGGAAGGGTCCAAATTGGCTGAGTGAAAGCGAACAACATTGGCCATTGAAACCAAATCTAAGCGAAACCTTAGAAGAAAAACGAAACATAGAAGTCCAATTAATGCATACTACAGCAAATTTGGTAAACAAACATCCATATGAGGAACTATATGGTCGAATAAACAATTGGTCTAAATTATTGCGAACAATAGCATACGTTTTAAGATTTCTGCATAATTGCGCTAAAAAAACCAAAGTGAAGGGGAATATCGGTTTAGCAGAGATAAACAATGCAGAACTGGAACTTCTCAAATTTGTACAACAAATGGAGTTGAGTTCAGACATTAAATCATTAATGGCAGGCAGCGAAATTCAGTCCAATTCAAGGTTAATTTCGCTTGCACCATTCATAGATTCACAAGGCATGTTGAGAGTTGGTGGACGTCTCGAAAATGCGTCTTGCTCATATGACACGAAACATCCCCTAATACTACCTAAACATCACACAATAACAAGGATGATTTTGATTTACTTGCACAAGAAGTTTATGCATCCGGGCCCATCATTATTACTTGCGTTGTCTCGCCATAAGTATTGGATACAAGGTGGACGTGAGCTGTGCAGATCGGTATGTCATAAATGCATTACATGTTTTCGTTACTCGGCGTTGAAATCAAAGCAGCAAATGGGCAACCTTCCTAAGACAAGAACAACACCAAGTAGGCCATTTTCAATTGTCGGCGTGGACTACGCTGGTCCCATTCTCTTATCGTCTAAAAAGGGAAGAGGAGCAAAACTCATAAAGGGTTTCTTAGTTATTTTTGTTTGCTTCTCGACAAAGGCGTTACACCTCGAAGTTGCTTCGGAATTAACAACAGATGCATTCCTTGCTACTTTAGACCGATTTGTGGCACGGAGGGGAGCACCAACTGAAATTCATTCAGACAACGGAACGAACTTTGTGGGTGCCAAACGAAAACTCCATGAATACTATCAATTGTTGTCATCACAAAGTTGCAAGGATCAAATTATCAATTTCGCACTGGCCAACAGCATCAAATGGAATTTTATTCCACCCGTTTCTCCGCATTTCGGCGGAATTTGGGAGCGAGCGGTTCAATCAGTCAAAACTCATCTAATTAAGGTCACAGGCACAAGCCATTTAACGTTCGAAGAAATGATCACAGTGATGGCACAAATAGAAGGCATTCTAAATTCAAGGCCATTATGTGCTATCAAAAACGAAGATACATGTAATATTGACGCCTTAACACCATCACACTTCTTAACATTAGGGCCAATCACAGCCTTACCGCATGCGAACTATGATGAAATCAAAATGTCGAGATTAAACAGATGGGAAAGAGTACAGAAAATCGTTCAGCAATTCTGGAATCATTATTCTCTTAATTATTTAAACACTTTGCAGCAGAGACCAAAGTGGCAGCAAAAACAAAAGAACATTGAAATAAATGATATTGTTTTAATCCACGAAAGCAAGACACCACCCTGTACATGGCCGTTAGGTCGCGTCATCGAAGTACACACTGGTAAGGACGGTCTTGCACGAGTAGCAACCGTTCAAACCAAACATTCCGTATGGAAGAGACCAATCATTAAAATGTTTAAACTGCCATTGGACGATGAAAATTAAAAAAATATTTTTTAATTTGGAGGGGAGTATGTTCAGCTTCTTCATTTGTAAAACTATCAAAAACAAATCTGTCAATTTAAGTATTCTTTTTTTTTGTTGTAAATTATTGCTACACTAAATACTTGCTTACATTAAATAATTAAATAGTTATGATTCCAGCTGAAACACAAAACACACATAAAAACAACGTCATAATTAATTATATTCATGATTCTACAATATATCATGACACATCTTCAACTATCCTGATAGACTGTCAAAATTTGTATACTCACATAAATATTCGTTTGTGAACGCACTCAATAGACTATATCATAATCTCTACCAACTTCATACAGTCAATGGTAAGGTAGTATGTGTTATCGTATACTGTGATGGCGCGAGCGTATTGTACATATATATAGATACAAGACACAACCTATAAAAAGGGTAACACAAGGAAAAGACAAGTTGTCAACTCAATTCGGTATTATGTGATCGCCGCACTCATAATTATTAATTATATAAAGAAACCAAAATTGTATTAAATAAAACAAAATAAATAAATAAACAAAATTGTATCCAGATTACCCAAATAAATTAAATTATTGTTAAACTAAAATAAACATCTGTGTGTTCCTTCATTGTGATTAAAACCAGTGCCTAAAAATTTGAGTGTGACGCACAGGGCAGGACAGGATGGCTTGCCACCCATCCTTATTAAGAATTGTGCAGTGAGTCAAGCCCCTCCACAGAATATTATCTTTAATAATAGCCTACGTACTGGAATTTTTCCTAATCCGTGGAAATTTTCTTTCTTCCGTCCGGTTTTAAAATCTGGCAATAGAAGTAAAGTTAGCAACTATCGCGGAATCGCTATTCTTTCTGCTTTAACAAAACTATTCGAATTCATGGTACAGTAATTTTTGTTTTTTCATGTAAAAACGTTTATTTCGCCTGCTCAACAGGGATTTTATCCGGGTAGGTCTACGGCGACTAATCTAGTCTCTTTTTGTGAACATTTATATAGTACACCGATTTTTCGAAGGCTTTCGATAAAATTGACCATCCGATTCATATCGATAAGCTGGATAAACTAGATTGTGAGTTCATCCCTATTAAGTGGTTGCATTCATACCTTTCTGATCGTCACCAATTTGTTGAGATTAACGATTTTAGCTCTCGTTCATTTCGTGTTACTCCAGGAGTTTCTCAATAAAGTCACATTGGTCCGCTTTTATTTCCATTATTTGTAAATGATGTTGTTAAGTGTTTTGAATTTCCACATTGTCTGCTTTACGCAGATGATAAGAAAATATTTGCTCCATTTAATAAGGTTGCTGATTGTGTGAAATTACAAGGTGTCTTGAATAACTTTTGCAGTTGGTCATTTAATAAAAAATTGTTGCTGAATGTGGGTAAATGCAGGTTTTTATCATTCTCTCGGATGCGCTCACGCTCGCCACTATTCCAGCAATATTTTTTATATAATACTGCTGTTGATAGAGTTCAGTTCATGTCCGACTTAGGTTAGGTTGAAGTGGCTGCTATAGCACACTTAGGCCAGCAATGGCCCGTTGTGATACCACAGGATCCCATCTCCCCATTACTCCCGTTGAAACCAACCAGAGCTATTTATATAGCGTAATAAATCTCGCACTCCACAGTCCGCGAGTTCCGAAAGGCTGTCCATACCGTACACACCCAAATACTTATGCCTTCTGTATGATAGCGCCGGACATGAGCATAGGAAGTGTTCCAAAGTCTCCTCCTCCTCTTCGTCCATGCAACTTCTACAAAAGTCATTCGTCTGTATCCCCAGCCTGCTCGCATGCTCCCCAAAAAGGCAGTGACCTGTCATTATCCCTACGACCAATCCTATTTCTTGTCTTCCCAGGGATATTAGTACCTTGGAGCGCCGCAAGTCCAGTTTTGGCCAAACTTGCTTTGCTACCCTGCACGTGAGAGTGTTGATCCACCTCTCATTTGTCAAGGCGATTGCCCTTTTACTGAGCGCCCATTTTAGCACTGTCATAGGCCTCCCCAGACCTACCATTTCCGGCTGCATCTGGAGAGTCGTACCGTACCTAGCTAGTTCGTCCGCCCTGCAGTTCCCCGTGACGTCCGAGTGACCAGCTTTATTGGGACCCAGATTATCTGGATGCTGAAATACTCGCTCATCTCGTTAAGAGATGATCGGCAATCCAGCGCCACCCGCGACTTCATACAAACTGCCCCAAGTGACTTGATCGCTGCCTGACTGTCCACATAAATTGCGATATCCCTCCCGGATACCACATTATGCTTCAACCATGTCATGACTTGCCCGATCGCCACCACTTCAGCCTGGTACACGCTGCAGTAGTCAGGGAGACGAACAGAAATATTAACATTAAGTTTATCACAGAAGACTCCGGCTCCTACCTGATCGTCTAGCCTCGAGCCGTCCGTGAAAAATTGCACTGCCTCGTTTTCCAGGATTGATCCGTTTCTCCAGGATTCCCTTGAGGGAAAGATGGTACGGAAACCCTTATCGAAGCACAACGTTGGTGTAATATAATCCAGATTCGCCAGTTCTTCGCCAGCGAATCTACCTATCGTCGAGTGTCCCACCTGAAGACACTTCCATTGAGAGACAGCCAAGAGCCTCGTAGCCACGTTGGCTGCCATCTGTTTACCATAAAGGTCGATTGGAATAAGGTGGAACATAACCTCTAAAGCGCGTGTAGGTGTTGTCCTAAGCGCCCCGCTTATAAGCATACAGGCCGTTCTTTGCACCTTCTCCATCATACCTCTATAAGTTACCTTATCTAGAGCTGGCCACCAAACACCCACCCCGTACATTAGCACAGGTCTTACCACGGCGGTATAGAGCCAGTATACCAGCTCCGGTTTCAAGCCCCATCTCTTACCTATAGCGTTTCTACACGAGTATAAGGCTACAATAGCCTTATTCACTCTTTCCAAAGTGTTAGGCTTCCAGCTGAGCTTACTATCAAAGATTATGCCCAGAAATCTCGCTCGGTCAGCAAAAACTAGTCCGCTGCCGTTTATGATAGGAGGGCTAACCACCGGAATTTTATATTTCCTAGTAAATAGTACCAGCTCTGTTTTGGACGGGTTAATCCCCAATCCACACTTGCTGGCCCATTTCGTAACGATCAGGAGTGCATTCTGCATAACATCCCTAATCGTATCTAGATATTTGCCTGAGACAGCTATCGCTACATCATCAGCATATGCTACAACCCCTATCCCCTCTCTCTCTAGTTCCAGCAGCAATCCATTAATCACTGCACTCCAGAGAATGGGGGACATTACACCTCCTTGTGGGGTTCCTCTAACCACCCGTCTTCTAATCTTGGACTCTCCCAACTCCGAGGTAATAGTCCTGCTTACCAGCATCTGATTTATTAACCTACTTATAGAGCAGTCCACTTTCAAAAAAGACAATCCTTCCATGATCGCCTCCGTTTTTACATTATTAAAAGCACCCTCAATATCGAGAAATGCTACCATGCAAAACTCTTGCAAGTAAATTGATTTCTCAATTGTGCGTACTAGATCGTGCAGAGCTGTGTCCACCGACTTTCCCTTACAGTACGCATGCTGCGACATTGCCCAATTCCTGGGTTCAATTCTTGATCGAATAAACACATCTATCAACCTTTCCAGGGTTTTCAGCAGAAAGGATGATAGAGTTATAGGCCTCAAGTCCTTTGGACGAGCATGTGAGCTCTTTCCCGATTTCGGAATAAAGACTACTTTGACCTCTGTCCAATTCCTAGGAATATAGACTAGTTTCAAACATCCCCTGAAGATAACCTCTAGCCAGGGGATGATGGCTGCCGAGTTCTTTTGAATCTCTGCTGGTATAATCCGATCCGGGCCCGCCGACTTATAAGGCTTAAAACCCTGCAGCGCCCACCTGATCCGCTCTCTATCCAATATGCCCTCCATATCTATTGGAGGTGTTCCTCGATGAGCTCCAGGCTCCATCGAGTCATCAAAGCTTCCCGGAAAGTGGGTATCGATGTCCGACTTAGGAATAACGTTTTTTTGTGATCTATCTTTTACTAAACACATTGATTGTATCATTACGAAAGCTTACATTATGCTTGGTTTCATTAAGCGCAATTGTAAGGACTTTTGTGACCCGCTTACACTGTAAATTCTGTATATATCCTTCATTCATTCAGTTCTAGAATATGCTTCTCAGATCTGGTCCCCATTTTATAAGTGCGCTATTCAGATACGATTGAGAGTGTTCAGATGCAATTTGTTTTGTATGCCCTTCGTGGATTCCCCACTGAGCGAGTGCATCAATATATTCTCCCGCCTTATAATGATCGTTGTAATTTATTAAAATTAAAACGTTTGGATCACGGACGAAACCGTATGTTTACTTACCGATGATAAATAAATAAATATGTGACAGTAAATCTGTTTGTTGATTTTTTGGTGAGCAGTTGCTCTTTGAATTAGTCTGTTGGTTTAGAAACATGGTTTCAAAATAAAAACAAAAAAAGAAGTTTACTTGTTTATAAAAAAACGTTTTATTACGGAATAGCCCTGGTATTGACAATGATCACTTAGTGATCGAAATTCATTTATGCCCGATTTCAGAACACAACAGCAATTCGCCAGTTAAATAATATTTCCTCTCTTCCTTCTTATATGAAATTGCTATTTGTTTCATAATTCAAAATCAATGCCTACCTGATTATATTTCTTTTTTACATGAACATTTTAACGGTAGAATTAAATATTTAAATTTTCCATATCGCTTAAATAAATATTTAATTCTCCCTTTAAAATGCTAATGTAGAAAAAAATATAATCGGGTAGGCATTGATTTTGAATTATGAAACAAATTGCAATTTCATATAAGAAGGAAGAGAGGATATATTATTTAACTGGCGAATTGCTGTTGTGTTCTGAAATCGGGCATAAGTAAATTAAAATAAAAATCAGAATCACAAAAGTTTTACCATGTTTCGTACTAAAAATCTTTAATTATTGATGATTCTGAATGTTGAAACAATTAATTAATTGTTATAATACCTTCATACGCTGCACGAAAGGAAAAAAATAGTCCCAGTAAGGAATAAATTTGAAGGTTTGGGACGAAAACACCCCTCCACTCAATTGACCACTAGGTAGAATCATCGCCTGATTAGGCTTTTATACATATTCTTCGAAGGAAATATTGAATATTTACAAAGAGAATATTAATATTCAATTATAAGTTTGTGAGCTTGCATTATTCATCAGTCAGGCCATTATTCATCTGTGCCAATTTTACGACGATGCAGACGAGTTATAAACCTTCACATCTATCAAATTAATTTCTCCAAAGATACATCGCTTTAGTTAAGGTACTTAGAAGAAGCTATGGTTTAAGCCGAACTAATCATTTAATATATTTACAGTAACTTCAGTTACATTCTCTCAAAAATAATCTATAGTCATTGTGGCACAGTTATAGCAGGTCAGGTGTCCCAAATAAACGTCTTTATACGGCACCATATAAGCGTAACATATGTAGTAATAACTGGGGTCGATTAGGTTAACAAATAACGTACGGATGCGTCAATTATTATCAAGGCGAATCGATATACAATAATATACGTAGGTACAATGTGCAACATGCCATTATGTAATTAATGTATATTGGAAAAAGGCGTTCGGTTTATCTAATTATCACACTTCAAAATTAAATAATTAAATAACAAATTAAATAGCATTGGCACGTGGACTTTTTTTTGTATATAAATAACAATAAATCAATCAGTCAGTAGTTCAGTTCAATAAAAGTACCGGACATAGTTGTCGAAATGATAAAATTAATCATTTTCATACTATTCTGTATGACTGCGGTCCAATTGCAAAGTCTTCATCGCTACGAAATAATCTTTGATCATTTGGAACTGCCAAAGATTGATGATCTATTTGACTATGGAACGGTTCGCATAAAAAAATTTAATCGCACCACATTCGCTATTAATGGATATTGCGATCTTTTAAAGCCATTGTCGGATGACTTAGAAGGTGAATTCCATATTTATGCATACCATGGTAATGAGTATAAAAAACTGCAAGAGAAAAAAGTTAAAAAATTGTGCACCTTCTATAAAGAAGATAAAATGTTTGTACCCCAAGTGCTTAATCAAACATCATTTATAAATGCAGTTAAAACTTGTCCAGTGGAACCAGTAAGTAAACAAAGAGGGCTTTTGAAATATATGTCAACAGAATAAGAGTATTTTGTCTAAATATTTTCAGCAACGTCTTCATTTTTATGATACTACCGCGCCGGGTGACTTCTTACCACTTGAACCACCAAAAGGGGAAAAATACCGTCTCAATATTTTATACACTTTGAATGGTCAAGTTCTCTCCAACTTTTCTGTATACTTTTCTCTCAAGAAAATTGATGATGGAGGATTGGCCGGTTAACAATTTAATAATAATGCAGGGTTAACAATCAACCGAGGCATTAACCAAACATTATATTTAACCAAACTAAATAAATGTATATCAAATAAATTTCTTATTGTTTTATTTAATGGTAAAAATTTTCATGGAACTTAATTTGTAAGAGAAATGATTCTAAACTCATTCGCATAGTTGATTTTTCAAGTCCTACATTATGCTGAAGCCAAATCTAGGACCGGCCACTAATAAGTCCGTCTTTCGTAGAACATCATAAATGTGTTCATCGCCATCACCAATTTATTCCGTTATAGAGGTATGTGGGCGGTTCAAATAGAATAGATATAGAAACAGATTATTTTCTAATATTTAATTAATTACTTTGTTTGTCAATAATAAATCTTTGATTTAAACGGAAGAGAATGTACTCATTTCCATTCCGGTCACGCTGTTTATATTTATTGTTGTACAGATCTAGATATGTAGCAAATATATTGTTTGAAAACATTGAGTTTTCCGGTTGAGTAACTCATTAAAAATAATACAAAATAAATCCGCTAATGGGTGTTACAAAAATAACGGTTGAAATTTGTAAAGGCACAAATGATGCGTAGACTGTCCCTATATAGGCACTTTCATTTCATTGCTAGTCTTTATGATTTATTTGTGACTATTTGGGGTTTGTTTGTATTTTTGATTTTTTGCTTTAATTGTTTCTTTGCTTATTTCAATGTAAGTTGCTCAACTGAAATATATGAGCCGTTTGTAACGAATAATAAAGCAAAAACCGTTTTGTTTTGGTTAGTTCGTGTTGTGTATTTTATCATACTCATTAACCATTTGCCATCGTATATCTGCGCTCAGCCACATCTTCGTCGCAAATGAATTCGTTAAAGTTACTTCGGTCTAAAACGATCAAAGTATTGAAATCTTGTCAAAATTAACGAAAAATTTGGTTGGTCCAAAACCAATTTTCTCGACGTTTTGAAAGTCCCTGAGTCTGAAAAAGCAAACACAAAAAAAATGTCTGTCCGTCTGTCTGGACGTCTGGATGTCTGTACCCATGGTATATCGAGAACAATTTGTTCGATTTAGATTTTTGTTTCGCCAATCTCTTTCTATGGTCAAAGCGGAAATTTGAAAAGCTTTTCGAAGACTGTACGTCAAGAGAGTGGTGTAGTGGTACCGAGCGGTAATACCACACTCTAAAAATGTTTAGTTGAATTTTACTACAACAATTGCACGCAACAGGTTACCTACAATAACTGTAATAAAATTAAGCACTGGTTGAATTTTAATCAATCCACTTGTTGGATAAACAACAATAAATGTTGAATTTTATTTGGCCAAAATATTAAATTAACAAAAAAATCAATTAATTAAAAATCAACTGAAGATTTTGGAATTTTAAACCAAAAATACTACTAGTGCGTTTTTCTAAACAATATTTTTCGAGTTCGCGATAAGTTCTGTACGCAGTAATTCAATTTTTTTAAATAAAATTCAATTAAATTTAATATTTTATCAATAAATATGATAAACTGAAGAATTAACTACACATTTTAATTCATTATTATAAAAAAATATTTAATTACACTTTATTTTAGCTTATTCTCGATAAAATCAAATTTTAGGTTGTTCTCGATAAAACCATGGAACTAGAACTCAAAATAAAGGGAAATTTTAAAAGGAAATATTTTAGAACAAATATCAAGTATTCATGTTATTATTTTTGACAAATAATTTGTAAATATAAAATTTGTTTTTCTTTTTCTTTTACCAACCTCAATTTATAAATTCAATCGGCTAAAACAATATACCAAGTATTCTGCAAACATTTTGAAAGCACCATGGAAAATAATTTGTAAATATAAAATTTAAAAAATAATAAATAGTTTAATATTTTAAAAAAACTGTAGAGTAAAACACACCTCCTTTAGGGAAAAAAGTGCGTTATCTCGGAACCGGTCAAAACTACTCCAATTTACGGATGTGAAGTTTTCAACAAAAAAGTAGGAAACCCATTACAGGATGTAATCGCATTATCGGCATCTCAACAATTCCATCTATATAATATGTATCTACATATACCATTAAGGCCGGTACACATTGAGAAGGAGCGTCGAGAACGATTTTTCGATTAAAATAATAAAAAGGAATTGTTTTTAATTAACGATACCCATGACATCGTGCATTTACTAACAACAGAATTTAAAATTTTAACAGTTTAAAAACAAAATTTCAATTTATCGTTGATAATTTTTAATTTAAGACGATAAATTGAAATTTTTTATTTTTTAGCAAATACATATATGTAATGTATACGATATTTTAGCTATCGTAATTAAAAATAAACGCTTTTATACAAGCCGTAGTATTTGCGGTATAAACACAACATAAAACTTACTACATATTTTTGTAAGTATTATTGCCGTAACTCCGTATAATCTTTACATATTTCAATTTTAACACTAGAAGCACCAACCCGTCAAAATGACGAATTGTACATTTATTGAATTCAATTTTTTAAATTATTATGTTAATATGTTTTTGGAAGTTTATGATGAATTTTAACATAATTACTTTGTTGTCATATTAAAAGTCATTACACAGATTCCCACAAAAATATTAACATAATAATTAAAAAAATTGAATTTAATAAATGTATAACCGGTCATTTAACCGGTCGGTAGTTCTAGTGTTAAATTGTAGTTTGTATCAAAAACAGTACAAAATATAACTAACCCTTACAGAAAAATAGTTTATATACATTGTTTACTTACTAGTTTATATACACTACTTTATATACATACATACATTCAAACAAAATCATTTTCATTCATTGAAAGGAAAAAAATTTTTGAACATGTGTTCGTTTTATCAAAACCAACAAATTTGACGAATTTAATAAATGTATTCCTGATCATACATACATTCAAACAAAATCATTTAATTATCAATGAAAGTTCACACTAACTGTTCAAACATTGTTTGTGTGATCATTACAACATACTGTGTATGTGTAGTAGTTTTATATACCTTACCAAAACCAACACTAATGTACTACAAGCCTGATTCCGTAATGAGGTACACAGATACCTTCTTCCATTAAATTGCTTATACTTGGAAGTATTGGTGGGAAACTTCATATGTTTTGTTTTGTCTACAATTTATATAGTGTATCGATCACCAATACTTTCATGTATAAGCGAAAAATCAGTTAACGTAGTCAGGCTTGTAATACATTAATGTTGGTTTTGACCTTACTCAAAACCTTCTACAATTCTCTTTAGAAAGCCCAATGGATTGTATACTATTGCTGTAAAAATACCTCAATGTGAGATTGTTAGTCGGTGGTATCACAAAGTGCGTCTCAGTGAAAGTAAATAGTTAGACTCGGGACATCCATACTTCTTTCTAGAAGTTTGGACTAACCGTTTTATATAATACAAAAATAGGTCATATACAGCTATAAGTGCTAGTCGACCTAAGCAAATGAAAATAACAACAACAACAACAACAACAATGTGAGATTGTATTAGCGATACGTCACCATGTACATATACGGTTGTGAATACAGTGTAGCCAGTGTTGTGAAACGAAATAAATATGGTTTCGTTTCGGTTTTCGTTATTGAGTAAAAAAAAATGTCGTTTTGGGTTTCGGTTACTGTTTCGCTATTTTTTTTTTTACGTTTTTTGTTACGTTTCGGTTTGTGTTTCGTTATAGTTATGTTTTTCGTTTCGGTTACAATTCTGAAATAAATAAATAATTAAAATCGGTTGTTTAGCTTTTTTTTTGTGTTTAATTGTGTTTTATGTTTTGGAAAATTCCATTCGAAATACCGTTATTTTTCTACACAAAGAAACGAATTCGTTAAAAAAAAAATCCTATCAAAATCCCGTTATTTTTTCAAACAATCTAAAAATAATCGAATAGAGAGAGTAAAAAACAACGAAATTGTGGGCACTCGATTTTATGATACTTAAAACGTATAGAACTTCTATTTTGCGTAAGAAGGAATGAAAATATTATACCTATGTATTGATATTCAATAAATTTAAAGTTTTATAAATAAATTTGGCTGTGTCCGAATATTAATTATCTTTAAAATTAAAATGGAATATTTAATTTTTAATAATTGTTGACTTTAAAAATTGAATTATGTACATAATTTATTTTTTACACTTACAAGATTTTATTAAAATGAATCGTAATCCAAATTAAAAACAGAAATAACAATTAATTTTAAACTCTTTATTTTAAATATAATTTTAATATGTATGCTGTGTCCGAATTACAAAAACATTCATCATATGTATGTACGTAAATACAAACATGCATGTATTAAAATACAAACGAAATAAAAAAGACCTAGAAATATGGTGTAAGAACTAAATAACGTTAAAAAAATTGGGTTTTCGTTATGGTTTTAGTTTCTTTTTGTTTACATTTATCGTTTCAGTTTTTCGTTACGTTATAATCATTAAATTTCAGTTTTTTTTGGTTTTTCGTTATGTTTCGGTTACGTTTCACAACACTGGAAAAAACATAAACAATCGCATACTACGAAACTGAAAGAGAGTAAAATGTATCATAAAAAAACAATAAAAACGAATCTGTCAAATTATTAATCACAAAGAAGATTTAAATTACATATTTTATATTTTTATTTAAAATTTGAATTTTTATTTATTTTGTATGATGTTACATAATTTACATGAATTGTTCAGAAATAATTTATTCGGAAATATCCCCTTTAAGGCCGGTATTTTTGACATTCCGTATGTTTTTTTTATTGTAGAAGTAGTTAGTAGAGTAAAAACAGAGCATATCGAATACAACTTACAACAACAAAGCATAATAATATTGTTGTGTGACACTACATAATTTTACCGATTTTTTGACATTTCTATACAAAAAAACAACACGAATCATGCGGCAAGGCAATGTCATTATGAAAAACAAAAAAACATATGTATGAAAATTTGTTTGTACATAGCTCAAAGCAAAGAATAGAGAGTAAAAATGCTCAAATATCATCGGCGTTAGCAGTATGTGTGATAAATACATGGTGTGGTGTTAGTAGGTTTGCAAACAATAGAGTGTAAAAAATGCTCAAATTATCGACGTTAGTAGTGTGTGTGACCTATACGTGGTGTGGTGTTAGTGATAAACAAATAAATTTAAATTTTTTTTCTATGGTTTTTCGTAGTCACTACTACGCCTTAACGTTGAGGTTTATAAGTATGTGTCTGCGTATCAGCAAAATGAGCAGGCTTTCTAAAGAGAATTGTAGAAGGTTTTGACCTTACTTACTAGTTTATATACACTAATATATGTACATCCAAACAAAATCATTTTAATTCATTGAAAGGAAAAAAAAATTTTGAACATGTATAAACATTTTTGTTCGTTTTTGGTTCTATATGAACTTTCATTGTTTTTTGTTTGTTTTTTACGTGAATGTATTGTAAAGGAAATCTTTAAGCGTCTATAACTTTGGAGCCCGACCACCTAAAGAGCTTAGCCATACCATTTTGTTCTTATCTCATCAAGGTCTATAAGTCTGTCTTTGTTTCATGAAAATCGGATAAGTACTTTTCGACTTAATACTTGTTAACAGACATCAATAGCCAGGATATAAGGCATCTCTCTCGCTCTAGCGCTTCGCTTGGGTTGAGATGCCTAAAAACAAAATCAACAAAACATATATGTATACAAAATTTGTTGATTCAACAAAAGATTATATTAGTATTAGTGAAACAGTCGGTAAAAGCAATTTAAAACCAAATGCTGACAAAAACCAGGAACAACTAATAATAATATATTAACTACTAATGTTTTTGACTTAAATAATTGAATTTTGACGTCAGCATATACGATCAAAATGTTTTCTGAAAATTGAAAATCTTTTTTTGAGATATGGGTGTCAGTGGTAAAGGGTACTTGGTAAGCCAAGGCCAAATCATCAAAATTTCCGCTGGTTCGGCATAAAAGAATATTTAAGGATATGTGTATTTCATCTCCATTGTACTACATGCAGCTACCAAGATGAAAAAGGACCTTTTGTTGTTGACTTTCAAAGTCAACAAAGTCCATACGATATACCGAAATATTTGAGGTTCACTGTATTGAAGATTCGCCAATTCACAGGGATGTTCCACGGGTCCGACGTATAAGAAAAATTAGATATAGGTATCCTATATAGACTACCTACAATCATATTCGAATACGATGAAACAGGACCATTTGTTGTTGACCTCGAATGTTGATAATTTTCATATGAAATATTGAAATTTTGAGGTTCACTGTATTGAAGATTGGCCAATTCACAGAGATGTTCCACGGGTCTGACGTATAAGAAAAATTAGATATAGGTATCCTATATAGACTACCTACAATCATATTCGAATACGATGAAACAGGACCTTTATAAGAGGATTCTTTATTAAGGTGACATCAAAGTGAGCGGTAATATAATTCCCATTGCAGAATTTATTTCGTGTCAACATGACGATTGGACAATAACCAAATTCTTGCTAGACGTAAAAAAAGAATTAGAAGGTACGGCGAAACAAAAAAAAGGCCATTATTTTGTCGTTGTCATGGGCTCTTATTAATGCAATAATTAACACATTTAACTCTATGAATGTGTCTGAATATCTTCAGGCAAGTTTTAATTGGTTGGAAAATCATGAGCCTTTAAAAAAAACGTTTGTACCAGTTTTTATTTGTTGTTCTCATTTTTTGAATATTATCACGGTACAAATAAAATAAAAAAATACCAAATATTGATAGACAACATCGAAATCTCATATTAGATTTTTTTGTGCAATGCTTTCTGCTAACAATATGTACTGTGTGGATGAGTTGTTCCGACAGTTTTGTTATGTGATGTGCTCACCAAAAATCACAAAAAGCAGTAAATTTGCATATCATAGTTTTACCCAAAAAATTGGGAAAATTTACTGTGACAATTATGCTAATTTTGAAAGCGATAAGTCCGAAGACATTGTAAATAGAAATATTAACTTGTGGCCGGAAGATACGGCAAACCCTTTCTTCGCTAAATATCAAGCTATATACTAGCAAGTCAAAACTGTAGTAGAAAAAGAACGCGGGAATAAGATTAACAAATTTTATTCTGACGGATTTGTTCAATTTGCAATAAAAAAATATTTTTCATACATTGTTTTCTGGGCAAATTTCTATTCAACAAAGTTTGGTGTGCCAGGTAACATTTCCAACGCTGTTGTAGAAAATTGGTTTCACGCTGTAAAGAACCACTATTTAAAAAATAAGCGCATGAAAATTGGACGAGTCGTTAATGTATTAAAATTCAAAAGCGAGCAAAAACTGAAATCTATAAAAATGCCAGAACCATTATTGTCAACCCCAAAAACAACAAAAAGGAAATACGTTCCTGATAATATTAATCCTGATAATTGTTGTTTCGTCTTTCAAACCGAGTAGACGTATTTTTCATAATGTAATTTAAAGTAATTATAAAATAAAAAGCAAATTAGCAGTAATTTGATTAAACAAATTATTTTAACATAACTAAAAACAATGACTGAGGTGTGTAAAAAATGTGAAGGTCGGTTTAAGAAAACCGATAGTTTCTACACGTGTAAAGGTGGTTGTGGTGGTGTTTATCACCCAAAATGTTGTGGTCTAAATACTGTGTATGATGAAAACTTAATAAACGAAAATGCGTGTTTAGTTATAATGTGTGTTGAATGCCAAGATAATAAAAATCAATTCATCAGTGGAATAAACAATATTAATGCTCTAATTAAAGAGATTAAAGAATCTTTTGGTGCTCAAATAAAATCAGTGGAAAATTTAGTAGAAGGTGTAAAGAACATTGAAAGGAATGACAATAAAATAGTGAATGAAATAAAAAAAGTTTGTGCTGATAACAGCAAACAAGGGCAATCGTTTGCTGATGTAGTGAAAAAAGTGCCAAGTGTTATATTCAAACCAATTAATAGTCAAGATGGTTTAAATGTAGAAAAAATGATAAGAGATAAAATTGATCCCGTTAGTAATAACATAAAAGTGTCAAGGTTGACAAAAAGTAGAGATGGTTCCGTCATAATTTCTTGTGATGACGTTGATTCAGCTGAAAAATTGAGGAATGTTGGCAAAGAACATTTTAATCAAGATTATGAGATTGATATATCAAAAGAAAGGAGATTGAGGGTAAAAATTATAAATATATCTGAAAAATTAAGTGATCAAGAATTGATTAATAGTTTAAAGCAACAAAACGATCTATTAAAAAATAGTGAAATTAATGTTAAAGTGATGTATAAAACCAATAGAAGATATAAACCTTTTAATGCGGTTATAGAAGTGGATGTGGATGTATATAATGTATTAATTTTTACTGGAAAAGTTAATTTAGGATGGGATAAATGTGCTGTATTTGATGGAATTTTTATTAGAAGATGCTACAAATGTTTAGGTTTTGGGCATAAAAGTGCGGTGTGTAATGGAAATAATATTTGTGCTGAGTGTGCTGAAGTTAGAGAAGGCCAACATTTATGCTCGAATGATAATAAAAAATGTGTTAATTGTATTAAAGTGAATAATGAGACAAATTTGAATTTGAATATAGATCACAGTGCTCTGGATATTCTTAAGTGCAATGTTTACCAGAGGAAAATTAAAGCAGAAAGAAGAAAGCTTTTCTAGCAATCAGAAACCAGTATTAATACCAGATTAAATGAAGTGCAATGTATTTATTTGAATATTCGAGGTGTAATCAACAACTTTAGTGAACTTGAAGTGATTTTGAATATGGAGAAACCGGATTTTGTATGTTTGACCGAGACTCATTTAGTTGAAGAAGACGAGGATGATATTGTTATGATGGATAATTACAAAACCGTAAGATCTGATTCTTCATCTAGACATACGGGTGGTGTTATGATATTTATTAAGAATAAATGGAAGTATGAGATTATCAAAAAAGTGACGTTAAGCTTTGAACTATGGTATTTAGCATTAAAGATTAAATTGGGCAATATTACACTCTACTTAGCAGTGTTATACAGGGCTAATGGCTATTTGAATATGAGTGCAAAATTTTTTGAAGATTTTAAGGATATTATGGATGAATTATGTGAGTTTAGCGAAAAAGTAATTCTGGTTGGTGATTTTAACATTAATTGGTATAATAATAATTTTGCTAAATTAAAAACTGAGAATATAATTTGTGATAGTGGATTTAGACAAATAGTAAATCAATATACTAGAATTGATGGTGAATCAAAATCTTTAATTGACTTTGCGATAGTTAATGATTGGTATAACATAGCTGCTCTGGTTGATGATGATATAAAAATAAGTGATCATGAATCAATAAGAATAAGAATTAATGAACATATTACTCCGGATAGTGAACAAAAGCTAATAAAATATTTGGATTATAATAAAGATAAATTCAGAGAGAAAGTAATTCATAGTGATATGATGAACTTTTACTACTTGGACTGTGACTTTAATAATGAAATATTTTTTGATAACTTAAAAATAATAATGAATGATTTTATCTTGATGAAGTGCGTAAATATTAATAATAATCAATGGTTTTCTGATGAATTAAAATATCTTAAAAATAGAAAAGTTATTCAGTATAAAGTGGCAGTTTTTTCTAATAATGAACATGAGTGGAATGAATATAAAAGATTAAGGAATTATTATAAAAATGAACTAAATAGAGTGAAAAATAGATTCATTATGGATAGAATTGATATTTCGTCAGATCAAAGGTACATGTGGAGAACAATAAAGACTCTAGTATTGAAGAAACAGCATAAAGAAATTGGTGATATCGTGTTCAACAATGTATTGTATGACCAAGATAATGTAATTGCCAAGAAATTTAATGAATACTTTGTGTCAAGTATAAACGAAATTAATATTAGTATACAGTACAAAGTCTATGAGAATTTAATTCCTGGTGTAATTACTAAATTTCGGTTTAGGGAGATTGGATTTGAGGATTTGAAATTGGTTATTAAATCACTAAACAATAAAAGAGATTTTAATTTAATGAATTCCGCAATTATTAATGATATTTTGGACTTAATTGGTGAAAATTTGATTAAATTGATAAATCAGTCCTTAAAATGCGGTATATTTCCAAATATTTTAAAAAAATCGTTAATTAGACCCATTGAAAAGGTAAAAAACACTATTAAGTCTAGTGAATTCCGCCCCGTGAATATGATAACTACGGAGGCAAAAATTTATGAGAAAATAGTTTTGCATCAGTTAGAGGAATATTTTGAATCAAATAATATGATATCGGAACAACAGTCGGGGTTCAGAAATAAACATAGCTGTGAAAGTCTAATTAACTTGGTGATTATTAATTGGAAATTAGCTATTCACAACAATAAGATTATAGTTGCAGTTTTCTTGGATTTACGCAGGGCGTTTGAAACGATAGACAGGAACATTTTGTTACTAAAGCTAAGTAAATATGGCATTGCAAATATCGAATTAAAATGGTTTGAATCATATCTGAGTAATAGAACACAGCAAACAAAAGTAAATGAAGTAATTTCTTCCGAAATTACCACTTCTATGGGCGTTCCGCAAGGAACTGTTTTGGGAGTATTTTTATTTTTAATATATATTAATGATATTGGACGAGTGGTAACTAATGGCAAACTTCTTATGTTTGCCGATGATGCACTATTATATGTGGAGAGTGATGAACTTCAAGTAGCTGTTAATAAAATTAACGACGACTTACAACATTTAAGTAATTGGTTTAAAATGAATAAGATGAAATTAAATATTGATAAAACTAAATACATGATTTTAAATAGTAATGTAGGTAATTGTAATATTATAATTGATGATACTTGCATAGATCAAACTAATGAAATGAAATATTTAGGGGTAATTATTGATAATAAATTAAATTTTAAGTCACATCTAGATTACATTTGTAAAAAGATCGCGAAGAAGTTGTATTTTTTTAGAAGTATTAGAAATAAATTATCCGTAAATACCTCTATTAAAATATTTAATGCCATTATTAGGCCACATTTTGAGTTTTGTTCTACTATTATGTTAATGTTTAATAATGAAATGGTTAATAGATTGCAGGTATTACAAAATAGGGGAATGCGTATTATTTTAAGAAAGAAAAAATTAGTTTCTACATCTATTTTATTAAATTCTTTAAACTGGCTGAAGGTGGATCAAAGAATTAAATTTAATGTTTTAATATTTGTGTTTAAAATTATTAATGGATATCTTCCGAAATATTTAATGGAAAAGTTAAACTATGTGAGCGATTTAACTCAATATAATCTAAGAAACAAATTCGATTTTAGGTTAGATTTGTTTAGAAATTCTAGAACTCAGAATTTACTTATTTATAAGGGATTAAAATTATATAATGAACTTCCTATAGAATTAAAAAATGAAACAAATTTAATAAAATTCAAACAAAAATTGGATTCTTATGTTAGAATGAAATTTAATTGATTAACGTGCTTATTTTTACTTTAACGTGCTTATTTTTACTTTATTTTTATATGTAAATTATAAATCTTGTGCAAATAGTAAATATTACTAAATAAAATAAATAAATAAAAAAAAAAAAAATATGCTGAACGAAGAGCAGTGGAATAAAAAACCGCGACACTCAAATAGTTCACCAAAACACTTCGGTAGAAATGTACTTAACCGTTATAATAACAAACCGATTCCGATTTTTTTCCGCTGTTTACGGTGAAGAAACAATATCGGTGGTCAATACTTGCGGTTTTGATGCACTTACAGTCATTTTAGTATGCTTGGGCGTTGATAACGAATTCATTAAAAATAAATTTTGTGAAATAAAAAACGATTTTTTTAATTTCATATCAAAAATAATATCGACAAAAAAAATATCTGCTGAAACTTACGACATGCGTACTAATATGTTATTTGATATATTTAAAGATATTAAATGTATAAAAACATTCAACAACACCACTATTTTAGATGCTGAGTGTCAAATAACATATTTAATCAATAAAATGTTACCCCTGCCTATCACAGTTTATCAAAAGTGCGTTGAAGAAAACCTCGTTCGCATTAGAAATTCGCATAATAGGTATTTACCTTTCGACATATTTACTGTGAATGAAAGTACTCTTCACAATATTGAAGGTTCATTATCGTTTGGAACGCTTACTTGCTCTGGTTGTGGATCAAATTTAACAGTTGATAAAATTATAACCAATTATGGAGTGGCCATAGCCGACGTCCAATCATTTAACAATGTTAACTACAAAGAAAGAAGCTGAAAATCAATTAGAAATCAGCATAAGCAATGTTATGTTTATATATATATTTTTTTTTATTGATTTTAAATCGTCTACTTAATAATGAGGCATTACCTAGAGACGTATATCCTTGGCATGGTAGACACCGAGAGTTTTGCCACTTAAATCTTTGATCTCGTAATTCACTGTACCGACTTTCCTTGAAACTATACCTTGAACAAATTGTGGTGCAAATTTTGCGCAGAATTTTCTTACTGCATCACTCTGTGGATGGGTTCTAACAAACACTGATTGTCCAACGTAGTATTCTATAGGTCGAGTTCTCAGGTTATACCGTTTGGCACTTTTTTCATAGGCTTGTAGAATATTCTTCTTCACATCTTCATGTACGAGCGAAAGTCTAACTGGTAAAGGTAATAAAATTTCTCCCTCTGCGATATCTCCAACTTGCTTTAGTATTCTGTAGTCGCTCCTATGATTTACCTTGTGGTAACCAAACAGGAGAAAATGTGGTGAGTACCCTACTGTTTCGTGCACCTGTAGTGAAGCCGAGCGGCTAGCATTCACTACTTTTATTATTATTAGGAAAAATTCCACCGTTTATTTATTAAATTGTATACACTTATTTATTTATTATAATTTTAAGTTGTATTACATAATAACATTTAGTTATTTAATATAATTTTAAGTTAAATGTTTTATTTATTAATTATTTTAATTTATACATTTTACTTTGGCGTTTTACACCAGACTAAATACCAAATTTTTTAATTCTTTATTTTAATCCAAATAATCTTCATCTAACAATAATGGAAGAAAGTGGTGAATATAATCTATATGTGTTAACAGGGCTAAACATCGAATAGCTAAATAGGTTATACACCACACCTCCCTCCATAAGACAAAAGTTATTACAAACTTTTGCTTCAAGCTATTCTAGTTACATTTTTTTTTTCTTACATTTCTTCGTTACCCAAATTATTCTTATTTCTTATTTTTTTTTTCTTTTAATCTAGCTAACTTAATGTTATATAATAATTCATATAATTCCATTTACATTAGATTTAGTACATAAAATATATTTATTTATAATTTTTTTTTCAGTTTTTTTTGTTTTGTTTTTATTTTTAAATTTTTTTATTTTTCTTAGTGTATACATATAGTTTATATTTAAGATTAACAGTAGTTACAATGTAATTCATATTTAGTTAATGTTTTTTTTTTTAAATTTTTTTTTTATTTTTATTTATTTATTATCAAAGTTTACATATTGAATTTTTCTTTTAGTTTGATGAATAATAAGGTATTTTGCATATAAATATAACATGTATGTAATATCTATGGTGGTTTAAATATTTTTAACCGGTTATTGTGTATTATTTTGACTGCTCGGCCGACTTTGATTTTTGAGTTCTCGTTGGAAACTATGTCCTCGACGGTATATGGTCCAAGCCATAGTGGAGCCAACATCTGGAGTGGAGATCCCCTCTTTTAAATTCAACTGGATTCCTGGTTTTATCATAATAATGCTTATTTTTTTCTTTAGCTTTATTAAGTTATTTCGTACAATAGTAAATGAGTTTTGCAACTTGAATTTTAGGTCATGATAATAATCGTCAATAGTATAAATAGGCTCAGCATCCTTACTTATAGACGTAGGAATATTTGGTTTAAAACCGTAGATTAGCTCGTATGGCATGTAAGACGTCGTTGAATGGGGTGTAGTATTGTAAGAGAAGGTTAAATAGGGTAACCAAGTATCCCAATTCAAAGGATCGTCTTGTGAGAAATTACGCAAATATTCACCTAGCGTTTTATGAAATCTTTCCCAAGACCCGTTACTCTGGGGATGATACGCGGTTGTGGAAAGCTTTTTAATTTTTAATAGTTTACAAACTTGACTGAAAACTGAACTCATGAAATTTGATCCTTGGTCGCTTAGAATTTCTTCGGGGATACCATACACACATATAAATTCTTCTACCAGAATTTTGGCGACTGTCTCTGCATCTTGACTGGTTATAGCTTTGGCTATAGAAAATTTAGATAGATCATCTTGAATTGTTAATATATATTTATTGTTCCTGTGTGAGGATATCATCGGACCCACTATATCAATGAATATTTTCTGGAAACTTTTGGTAGACGTCGTAGTGATTTTCATCGGTTCTTTTGTGTATTTAGAATGTTTATTTATTTGACAGGATTCACAAGAAAGAATGTAATTCTTTATGGTGGTATACATATTTGGGAAATGGTAATACTGGTTAATGCGATGATAGGTTCTATAGAACCCTTGATGACCACCCAATAGCGATACGTAAAAATCATGTAATAACTGATTGATTTCGTTTTCGTTAGTGATACATTTTATTTTGGGGTTTGACTCGTCTGATTGGTCATGATTAGCAAAACTGTCGTTATGAGAAATTGGTAAATTTAATGTAGAGGCACCTTCCTTTGGAGGTGTTATAATATTTTCATCATGATAGGGAAAATTTGATATCGGATTTTCAAATTGACTTTCCGTGTCTGGTTCTAGGTTTTCAGGGCAAATTATATCAGGCGTTTTTTCAATTTGGTTGTTGACGGTGGTATCTAGCAAATTTTCGTCTGACTGTCCATCTATATATTGGTTACGAGATTTTGATCGAGTAATTGCACTGCACTCGACGATTTCGCTTAATGCTTCGTCGGAGCTTGCTAATTTTATTCGGCTCAATGCATCAGCGTTTTTGTTTTGGGAGCCGGGTTTATATTTTATAACATACGTGTATTCATCGAGTAATATCCTCCAGCGCATAAGCCTGGATGTCGGGTTCTTGAGATTGCAGAGCCATATAAGTGGCTTATGGTCTGTGATAATTTCAAAAGTTCTGCCATATAAGTATTGGTGGAAATGCTTCACCGACCAGACTATGGCGAGAAGTTCCTTTTCTATTATAGGATAATTCAGTTCAGCCTTGTTTAAGACACGGCTTGCATATGCCACAGGTAAATCAATGCAATCGGTGGGTTGCGATAACACGGATCCAATAGCAAATTCACTAGCATCACAAGTCAGTGTAAACATTTTACTAGGGTGCGGCGACTGTAATATAGGTTCGTTCAATAATGCTTGTTTTAAAATTTGAAAAGCATCTTCGCACATCCCATTCCAAATAAATTTGCAATTTTTTTTTAAAAGACTGGTAAGGGGTTGGGCGATGCCAGAAAAATGTGATATGAATTTACGATAATACCCTACAAATCCTAAAAATGATTTTACCTCTGTCGTATTTGTTGGTCTGGGGAAATTTTGTACAGCACATACTTTATCTTCATCGGGCTTGATACCATTTGGAGTCACAATGTGACCTAAATATTTGATTTCGTGGCGTAAAAAATGACATTTAATCGGATTTAATTTTAAATTGGAATCTCTAAATCTTTGAAGCACGCTCGTTAGCCTTTTGTTATGCTCTATGAGAGATGATGCGAAGACAACTACATCGTCCAAATACACAAGACATTTAAAATTATTCAATCCGCTTAATATACAGTTCATAGCTCTCTGGAATGTCGCAGGTGCTCCTTTCAGCCCAAAAGGTAGTCGTAGAAACTGATAGTGACCTTCATCCGTGCTAAAAGCAGTTTTAGGTCTATCGTCCTCTTCTAAATTGATCTGATGGTAGCCGCTGTACAAGTCCAATGTTGAAAAATACTTGGCATACCCAAGCATGTCTAGAATATCCGATATATTTGGAAGTGGAAATACATCGTTAACGGTGGCTTCATTCAACTTGCGGAAGTCGATTACTATTCGCCACTTTTTTTCACAGGAGTTCGTTTTTTTGGTACCGCCAATAATGAAAAATTCCAAGGACTGTTGCTATTTTCTATTATTTTGTTTTCTAATAGTTCATTTACTTGTTTTTGAATTTCACTTTTTATTGTTTGTGGTTGACGATATTGTCGAACATGAATTGGTACTAAATTGGATGGAGTTTGGATTTTGTGCGTGACTATATCAGTAGCAGTAGCAGTTAGCGTGTCGCCAGATAGATGAAATACGTCACTATATTGATTTATAATAGAAACAATTGATGCATATTCTTCTTTGTTAAGATGATCTAAGCTTAATTGGGACCTTAAAATGTCGTTACGTTTTTCGATTTTATCAGACCACTTTTGCAATTGCTGAATGTTATAATTATGAATTGGTTCTACCGTTAATTTGAAACTATTTAACTTCTGCCTTTCCTCAGATATGTTTCAAATTGGAATAACGGCGAGTTGATTCTTTATTCTGTAGATACCATTGGGTAAAAATATGGCAGGAGCTATTTCTTGCGAAAAACAAATAAATTCAGTTTCGTTAGGATAATCGATTTTCAATGGAGATTCGTTACAATATATGTTAATATTGGATTGTAATTTTAGCGAAACAATTTCGTCTGGAAATGGTATATTTACTACGTATTTTGAATAATCTATAGTGCAGTTGAATTCATTAAGAAAAATTTGACCTAAAATACCGGAACTATTCATTGGAAATGAATCATCTACGATTTGTAAAATAATAGGAATTTTTTTAGAATTCGGAAGGATAATCGAAGCATCGCATTCAGCAAAGGTTTCTACCAAATCTTGTGAAATACCCTTTAGTTTACATTTCATAGCCTTATAAACTATTGTGTCTGGTTTAAGCATACTTTTCTTGATAATGCTTACGTCTGCACCCGTATCGACTAGAAAGGTTATATTTTGAAACTTGGAAATGTTTAAATTTAAATTAAGGTATTTGTTGTTAGCAATCGAATTTTGATTTGAGACAGTAAATATATTATTTTGGATTTGTTCGACAAATCCTGTGGTACTTTCTTCTAATTCATTGGAACAATTTATCGTAGGGAGACACTCTAGCTGTCGTTGACTCTTGTGGGAGCGCCTCAATTGGGCCTCAAGGGTCTGGACTCGTTTCCCGACATAGGATTTGTATTTTTTTCGCTATCGTCTTGAATTTTACGTTCCCTTTCATTTTTTTGTTTAAGAAAGCATTGATCGATTTTGTGACCATTTCGATGACAATATCCACATCTATTTGAATTATCTAATAATATTTATGGACGGTTGCATCTTAACGTTCGATTCGAGGTTTTGTTGCTGTTCATTGTTCTTGGCTCTACGAAAACATTCGCTAATTTTGTGTCCGGTACGACGGCAATAGTTGCACCTATTTGGAGTGGTATTCCTCATTGAAGAACTCGGACGAACATCAGGTTGTAATGATAACTGGGAGTACATTTTATTTGATAATTCTTCTTCGCATGCGCGATTTATGGATTCCGATAATCCAGTAAACCGACAGGCTTTCACAATATTTTTAATTTTTGGGTCTAACCCTTCTTGGAAAGATTTTAGAGCGATATTCGCATTTAGCTTTCGTATAACTTTAGCAGATTCTTCTCCTTCCGAGGTAATGCAAGCTTCGTTTAAGTCGTTCATCAGGGCTTCAACACGGCTGGCGTAAGTACGTACATCTTCATACTTTGTTTGACGTATTGTTGCTAATTCCATTTGTAAATGTCCAATAGAACGAGTTTCTTTGAATTCGGTGTTCAAAATTGTTTTAAGCTCATCCCAAGTTTTTATGTCGGTATATTTTATCAAATCATAAGCTTTACCTTCTAACTTTAAAGTAATTATCGAAAGAAAATTTGAAAGATCATCTTGTTGAACAGTTTTATGAGCCAGATCGACACTAGCAAAAAACTTATGTAGTTCTCGTGAATTACCGGAAAATTTTGGTACTAACTTTAATATAAACTTTGGATCTAATTTAGACATTTTCAAAGATTGTAATTTATCAGGCAAATTAACAGAATCAACTTGGTTCACAAGTAATGATTGAACTGGTTTTACAATTGTGTTATCACTTCGGGATTGACCTACGGTATCTAATTTTATTTTATTTTCTTGTACTTTCGGTTCGTCTTTACGCGGTTTCGTTCGATTTTCAGATTTTTCAATTGATATATGACGTAAGTGTAGGAATGATGCGTCATGCGGGGTGTCTGAATCCGATGAAGACATAAAAAAAAATTAAATAAACATTCGCTATTGTATATCGATAAGCATAATAACATTAATACGAGATGGCTGAATTCTTATAGATACAATACCAGAATATACGGAAAGAAAAATCAAATTCGTTAAAACGTCAAAACGAGAAAAAGATAATTGAACGAGTTTCTATGCAAAGTACCTTACGTCACAATATATATAATTATTTAAATAACGTAAAATTTTAATAACAATATAATTTAAGAATGAAATGAAATTATTAAACTTACTCAATGGAAATTATGATGACTTGCAATTGTTGAACGGCATTGTTGTTGGATATGGGTGTGTTGATTCCAAAATATTTAGTTGAATGTGAGCAGCTTATTATTGATTGCATACCATTAGTATTGATTATACAGGAACAGATTGAATGAAATATTGGCGCAGTTGTATTGGCTGTTGCATCTTTATTTATTTGTTTTAAGCAACCGGGTAGGATAATATATTTTGAGCAGCACTTCTGTCAAAACACATTTTTTTTTTTGCATTTCTCTTTTTTTTATTTTTTTTTTTTGCCATAGTCGTACATAAATTTTGAAATATTACAAGGTGAGTTAATTTATTTCTGACAGTATTTGTGTATTTTCTAAAATTTCTGTCCTTAGAAAATCTATTTAGTCACAAGAAACAAAAAAAACTCTTTAGTTTAATTTATATACATACATTTTCACGCATTTTAACTACAGAAAAAAAATCCCGCAAACATAAAATAGTTTCGCCGGCTATGAACGTTTTTATATAAATATCAAAGAAACAAAATGGTCACTGTAATTTATTTGTATTTTTGGTAAACAAACAGTTTAGTTTTAATTTTTTTGATAGAAAACTAAAACGGATTTTAATTGAAATGGGTGGCCATAATAAGGTTGAAGTATACTTTAAAACTGCACAATTATTTTTAATTTTCATTCGTGTGCATTAAATTAAGATCGCAGGGATTAAAAATATTTTGAAAAAATATACACTTGACAATTACCTAAAAAAGTTAATTAAACATGGTTTATAATTGATTTTTCTTGTATTAATTTGCTTCATAATGAAGCAATTTATCACACAAGACTTAATTAATTTAACCATTTTATATATTTCATTGAAAATTTTTAACTTTATTTCTATGTTAAATATGCAACACAAAACATGAAAAAACAAAAAACAAAAATTTTTTTTTTGACAGAAGTGCGTTTACGATTTTCGTATTCTCTTTTCATACATTTTAAATTTTACACTCTCTCTATATATCTTTATGCTCGAAGGTTTTAAGCGATTTGATGATGGTATATAAAAGATGAATGTTGATTGAGGCTGAATGTTACAGTTCTTTAACAATTGTTAATGTGTTATTGTAGACCACATGATTAATAACATTGATGAAAATTTTATACTTTTATTTTATTTTTTTATTTTTTTACAATGACTTCGAGATTCCGTATTTAATGGCACTTGTTCAATTGATAAAAATTATCGAACCACCTTTGGAATTTTCTCGATAACTGAATAAACGGTTTTGCGTTTAATAAATTAAATTATTATATTTTTCATTTTAAATTACACTTTTATTTAAATTTACGTGTCCGTTAGGATTATTTCACATTAAATCGATTAAAGTCGATTATTTAATTAGTTTTTATTTTATTCATTTTATTATTATTAGATGTAACTTTGGAATTGTTATTGAATTATTAGAACAATAATTTATTCCTTTTGTTTTATCACTTTTATTTATATCGGGAAAAAAATATCGTACGATTTTTATAAATACGATAATCTTACTGTATTAACGTACGTTTTTTTTTTTTATGTACGATAATCTTACGGTATCAACGTACGATTTTTTATTTTTATTATCATCGTATGATTTATTGTACGGAAGCGCATTTTTCTTTACAAAAAATGCATCCCTCCGCTGCCACCAAACGTAGTGAAGCCGAGCGGCTAGCATTCACTACTTTTATTATTATTAGGAAAAATTCCACCGTTTATTTATTAAATTGTATACACTTATTTATTTATTATAATTACTTCGGTCTAAAAAGACCAAAGTATTGAAATCCTGTCAAAAATGACGAAAAATTTGGTGGGTCCAAAACCACTTTTCTCGACGTTTTGAAAGTCCCTGAGTCTGAAAATGCAAAAAAAAAAAAATGTCCGTCCGTCTGTCTGGATGTCTGGATGTCTGGACCCATGGTATCTCGAGAACGGCTTGTCCGATTTGGATTTTTTTTTCGCCAATCTGTTTCTATGGTCAAGGCGGAGATTTGGAAAGCTTTTGGAGACTGTACGTCAAGGGGGTGGGGTACCTGCAATACGAATTCACCCAAAATACCTGCTTTTATAAATATTTACGATTTTTTTATACATGCTTATTTGATTATTGAATTGGGCATTGAATTGGGAATTGATTTGAAGGTTAAATTAGGGGTCAATTTGCGCGTTGAGTTGAAGTTGAGTTGGAGTTGAGTTGGAGTTGAGTTGGAGTTGGATTTGGGTGTAGTGAATAGTTGACACATTTTTTATATGATGGAACTTCCGTATTTATCAACCGATTATTATGAAATTCGAAATGTGTGTTGAAAATGGGATTCTAAAATGAGTCTTGGATGAAGTTCTAGAATATGGCCAAGAATGATGGAACTTGACTATTTCTCATCACATGTGCGTTGAAAATGGGATTCTAAAACTGTTTTGGATGAAATTCTGCAATATGTCCAAGTATGATGGAACTTTCCCATTTCTCAACCGATTACGATGAAATTCGACATTTGTATTGGAAATGGGATTCTAAAATGTTTTTTGGATGAAGTTCTGGGATTTTAAAATGATCTCTGGATGAAGTTCTGGAATATGGCCAAGTATGATGGAACTTGTCTATTTCTCAACCGATTATTATGAAATTTGATTTGTGTGTTAGAAATGGGAATCTAAAATGAGTTTTGGATGAGGTTCTGGAATATGGCCAAGTAGGATGGAACTTGCCCATTTCTCAACCGATTACGTTGAAATTCGACATTTGTATTGGAAATGGGATTCTAAAATGTTTTTTGGATGAAGTTCTGGGATTTTAAAACGATTTCTGGATGAAGTTCTGGAATATGGCCAAGTATGATGGAACTTGTCTATTTCTCAACCGATTATTATGAAATTTGATTTGTGTGTTAGAAATGGGAATCTAAAATGAGTTTTGGATGAGGTTCTGGAATATGGCCAAGTATGATGGAACTTGCCCATTTCTCAACCGATTACGATGAGATTCAACATTTGTATTGGAAATGGGATTCTAAAATCTTTTTTGGATGAAGTTCTGCGATTTTAAAACGATTTCTGTATGAAGTTCTGGAATATGGCCAAGTATGATGGAACTTGTCTATTTCTCAACCGATTATTATGAAATTTGATTTGTGTGTTAGAAATGGGAATCTAAAATGAGTTTTGGATGAGGTTCTGGAATATGGCCAAGTATGATGGAACTTGCCCATTTCTCAACCGATTACGATGAAATTCAACATTTGTATTGGAAATGGGATTCTAAAATCTTTTTTGGATGAAGTTCTGCGATTTTAAAACGATTTCTGTATGAAGTTCTGGAATATGGCCAAGTATGATGGAACTTGTCTATTTCTCAACCGATTATTGTGAAATTTAGTATGTGTGTTAGAAATGAGATTCTAAAACGATTTCTGGATGAAGTTCTGGAATATGGCCAAGTATGATGGAACTTGTCTATTTCTCAACCGATTATTATGAAATTTGATTTGTGTGTTAGAAATGGGAATCTAAAATGAGTTTTGGATGAGGTTCTGGAATATGACCAAGTATGATGAAACTTGCCCATTTCTCAACCGATTACGATGAGATTCAACATTTGTATTGGAAAAGGGATTCTAAAATCTTTTTTGTATGAAGTTCTGCGATTTTAAAACGATTTCTGGATGAAGTTCTGGAATATGGCCAAGTATGATGGAACTTGTCTATTTCTCAACAGATTATTATGAAATTTAGTATGTGTGTTTGAAATGGGATTCTAAAACGATTTCTGGAGAAGTTCTGGAATATGGCCAAGTATGATGGAACTTGTCTATTTCTCAACCGATTATTATGAAATTTAGTATGTGTGTTAGAAATGGGATTCTAAAATGAGTTTTGAATGAAGTTCTGGAATATGATCAAGCAGGATGGAACTTCCCCATTTCTCAACCGGCTACACGAATTAAAAAAGGCTGAATTAAAAAAGGTTGAATTAAAAATGGTGATTTTGTATGAATTTGTATGAACACCTGTTACCTTTTATAATTCATTTTTTTCTGAAATAAAAATGGTATTCCTTTTTCATACAAAATTCGCCTTTTTTATTTCATTAATGAACACCTTTTTTAATTCAGCCTTTTTTAATTCGTGTAGCCTTCTCAACCGACTACGTTGAAATTCGACATTTGTATTGGAAATGGAATTCTTAAATGTTTTTTGGATGAAGTTCTGCGATTTTAAAACGATTTCTGGATGAAGCTCTGAAATATGGCCAAGTATGATGGAACTTGTCTATTTCTCAACCGCTTATTGTGAAATTTAGTATGTGTGTTAGAAATGGGAATCTAAAATGAGTTTTGGATGAGGTTCTGGAATATGGCCAAGTATGATAAAACTTGCCCATTTCTCAACCGATTACGATGAAATTCGCCATTTGTATTGGAAATGGATTCTAAAATGTTTTTTGGATGAAGTTCTGCGATTTTGAAACTATTTCTGGTTGAAGTTCTGAAATATGGCCAAGTATGATGGAACTTGTCTATTTCTCAACCGATTATTACGAAATTTGATTTGTGTTTTAGAAATGGGAATCTAAAATGAGTTTTGGATGAAGTTCTGGAATATGGCCAAGTATGATAGAACTCGCCTATTTCTAAAAGGATTATTATAAAATTTGACATGTGTGCTAGAAATGACGATTCTAAAATGAGTTTTGGATGAAGTTCTGGAATATGGCCAGGTATGATGGAACTTGCCAATTTCTCAACCGATTACGTTGAAATTCGACAAGAGTGTTGGAAATGGGATTCTAACATGTTTTTTGGATGAAGTTCTGGAATATGGCCAAGTATGATGGAACTTGGCTATTTCTCAACCGATTATGTTGAAATTCGACATGTGTAATGGAAATGGAATTCTAAAATGATTTCTGGACGAAGTTCATTAATATGGCCAATTATGATGGAACTTGGATATTTTTTAACCGGTTATAATGAAATTGGATATGTGTGTTGGAAGATTCTAAAATGAGTTTTAGGATAAATTTCTGGAATATGGTCAGTTAAACGGTTAGAAGTATCAGTATAATTAGTTGTACTACTTTCGGTATAAAGTTCTAGAATAGGATTTTTCGTTTTAAATTGGATGCCTGTACCCATGTTACTGACGCTTTTGACGTGTTTGGCTGTTGTTGTATAAGTAAATATATATTGGTTAAAATAGAAATCAATAATGTCAAAACTGTCACACCAACTTTATGACATTATTGAAGATGCCAAAGACCGAAGTTCTGATCCCCTCGTGAGGTTTCAGCCCTTTATATTTTTAAGTTGTATTACATAATAACATTTAGTTATTTAATATAATTTTAAGTTAAATGTTTTATTTATTAATTATTTTAATTTATACATTTTACTTTGGCGTTTTACACCAGACTAAATACCAAATTTTTTAATTCTTTATTTTAATCCAAATAATCTTCATCTAACAATAATGGAAGAAAGTGGTGAATATAATCTATATGTGTTAACAGGGCTAAACACCGAATAGCTAAATAGGTTATACACCACACACCCCATTGCGTAGTGCGGCCGCTATTTCATTTAAATATTTGTCCCAAGTGCTATGTTTGTCAGAAATATAGGAACGTATTGCAGATAAAATAGAACGGTTCATTTTTTCAGATGCGTTTGATTGGGGGGAATACAGGGCAGTCTTTGAGTCAGTCACACCGAATTATTTAAGAAGTTGTAACAACCGCTTGTGGTTGTTATGGTGTAATTAATTTAAATCTGTAATTGCGGTTGAAAATCCAAACAACGATGCATGTGTGTCCATTACCTTATAAAAATCTCTTCCACTAGTGACGATTGGAGCATCACGGATTCCACCTAGTGGAACATTTTTAAACTGAGATACCTGATAATTTGACGTTCGAAATTGTTGTAAATAATTCCAATTTTGATCTGTAAACACAATTTTTACTTATCGGATTGCTAATAATTGTAAATAATTCCAATTTTGAACTATAAAAACAATTTTTAATTACCGCATTGCTAAATTTTCTTTCGTCGCATTTGTGACAAATGTCATTTTATCAGGTGCATCATTTTAACTATTGTCCTCGAGAGGCGCTTTCTTTACTTTTACAATCGTCAATACGTCATTCTTTCTTTAACTTAATTTGTAATAGAAAATATTTTTTTTTTTGTGTGTAGAGTGTACCATCAATGCCTACTAGATATACAAGCCTATGACTACAAGCAATTTTTACAAATTGAAACACATTAAGTCTCTCCGCTACGCGGCAGTATAATAAAGAAAAGATATTTTTTTCGTTTTTGTTTTGCCGAAAACGTTTTATTATTCATTTAGTTTTTTTAGTGCAGCATAATGCTTCAAAGAAGGAAGACACGCACTTTCTGATCAAAGAACAATACCATGTGAATTTGATTTATTCATGTAAATTTAAATTTTGTAGATACGTCTAGTGCAATTTGTGTTTTAATAATAAAATATTGGAAATATGTATTAGTGAAAATAAATTAAATCAAATAAAAATTAATTTATATACTTGATTTGATAAACAAATTAAAGCGTAAAACAAAAGCGTGACATCTCCCTTTCACGTAATATGTATATTGCACTAAATAAAAAATAAAAAATATTTTAATATGAAAGATGAAACAAAACAAAAAAAAAATATCTTTACTTTACTACACTGCCACGTAGCGGCGGAGACTTAGTGTGTCGTCATTGTTTGTAGTCATCATAGGCCTGTATATTCAAGACGGCAGTGGTACCATTTATCATTATACACTTCTCCGCAATTTGGTCGGTTCGTTTTATTATTTTGTTTGATTGTATGGAATTACGTGTAGTGGTTCCGGCTTCCGGCTGTCCACACGAAGTTAACGCTACAACTACAACAAACAACACATCATTTCCTCGTTTCTTACGTCTTTGCCTATAAACTAACTGGAGAGGAAAATATTCTTGTTGCACTTTTTCAACGTAAATTTTAGGTGATGAACAAGTTGCAAGTTGCAACACACAAACACAAATATGTATAAAATAATAAAACATTTGAATGTGATTCGATTTTTTTTATTTTGTAAACTGGTTTTACTTCTAATTTTTATTTTAAACAGTAAATACCTCCTACAAAAAATAAATAAGCAAAACACATAAATAGATAAGTAACAACAGTTTTATTATTTCGTCTAAACGCGAGGAGTTGTCGTGTTGCGTTGCAGTGTTAACTACGTGTGAACACCCCCGTTTGGTGTGTTGCTTCGTTTGTGTTATTTTATTAGCGCGTGAATTTTACATGCAAATCGAATATTCCAGAGATGTGATTAAATAGTATGTGTGCGTGTGACGTGAGTCGATTTTGGGTGATGTCGTATGTGTACGTCATCCGAAATCCATCGTTCGGTTTTTTTTTCTTATGGTAAATAATTTTTGGGTGGGGGATACAAATTTTTGTTCGGTCGGATATTTTTGTTTATTAACAGTGTTGCCATATTTTTTTTAGGAAAAACTGAATAAAAAACTGAATTTTGGCTAAAAAACTGAATACACTAAATTTTGGTAAAAAAAACTGTTCAAAGTAATCTTCATAAAATAAAATAAAAATTTTTTATTTAAATTATTATCACAATTGATAAACACCATACACATATTTTTACGTATTTGTTAAGCGCATTAATTTTTCTTACATTATTACGATTATTTTAAGCTATTAATACAAATTTATAGTAAAATAACCAAATATAGTTAAAAATTTATAATTTTTGAAAGTTTTGAGAAAAAACTTATTTTTTACAGAAAAACTGAAAAACTTTTATTATAATGAAAAAACTGTGATTTTCAGTTAAAACTGACAATATGGCAACGCTGATTAATTGGTTAGTCGAGTTTAAGTTTTGATAAAGTCAAGTTTGGTATTTTGGTCGTGTAAATTTATTGCCGTGTGGCATTTAATGTAATTTTTTTTTTTTGTACAAGCTTGGATTTTTAATAAAAGAAAAATAAAATCAAGTTGTGAGCGAGTGGTAGAATAGTAGTTTTACCAAAGACAGTCCTGTGTTGTTTAGTGATACAAATTAAATATAGATTTAATGTTAATTAAGTGGATTATTGTAATTTTATATATAAAAAAAAAGAAAAAACATATTTCTATAATCTTAAATAATATACCTGTAAATTTTGATTTTTATTGTTACAAATTAAATTGATATTCAGAGAAAAAAATAAAAATAAAGGATTAATACATAAACTTTGATAGTGAGGTGTTAAATTTATTGGTGTATTACTTTGGTGGAGTTTTGTATCCGAAGTAGTTGAGTTAGATATCTGCAAGGCTAAATCAATGAAAATAAATACTTGAGAAAAAAAAAATATATAAAGGAACTTTTGAATTACGTGCTCGGGTGTTAATTTTATTGTGTGTTGATAAAACTAGTGCGGCTGTGGTATTTTCCCAAATAAATATTAAAATACCGTATCTGATAGACAGTATTAACGGATAAAGTAAAATCAGTGACTACCAATTAATGTGAAAACGAAGATCTCCGAGTCACAAGTGTTGTGTCACGTGAAGGTCACTACATCAGGAGGTATATAAATATATAGTCGTTCATAGCAGTTTATAATCTAGTTTTGGTTAAAAGATTATTGCCTTGGTGTGTATGAGTATTCCGCACGAACAAAATTAACAGTTGGGCCAAGTTTGTTGTACAGGTAGGGTGTGGCGTACAAAAATAAATAATCAGTACGCTCACACCACGTGATTTTTTTTTTATTTTTATTTTATGATTGTGAGCCAAATTTGACTCTTTGTTTTATTATTATATTTTTTTTTTTTTTTATTTTTTCTATTTTTATTATATATATTTTTCGCGGGTTTCAGGTTCCGGGTGGCGTACCGTATGACGCACCCCTAATCGATTAAAACCACATTTTTTTCAATTTCATTTTCCGTTTTTTTATTTAGGCTCAGTTTCTCGGTCATTAACGGTTTTGGTTCAGTTTTTCTTACATTTCATTTTCTTCTCGTTCGAATCAGTTTCATTCGCAATTACAGTTTTTCTCCAAGATAATGTTCAATAGTGTCATGTGCGTGTAAATTTTTAGTGTGATCGCGTGTGGGGATGGGTGGCTTCATGCTGACCTAGGCCTTGAATAAGGTCGCCGGAGTGGCACCGGTGTCCTTGTCGAGCGCACCCCAAATTTATTATTATCTACCACTGTGGTCGTGGCAAGGTAGGATAGTTTTTCTAGTCCCATTCGCTTTATCTCTATGCGGTTTTCAAGCATAGGAATATGTCTGGTAACCCCACGCCTAGCGGCGAGCTACAGCCAGCACTATACCCCAACCAGACCGCTATTTCTGTGTCTGTTAACACAATCCCTTTCGTGACTTTTAAATTGGACACCATTGTCGGAATATATAGTTTCCGGTACTCCAAATACACAAAAAATTTGGTCTTTGAGAAACTTTGTGATTTGTGACGCAGTTCCCTTGGTCAGTGCTTTAAGCACTACAAATTTTATAAGGTGGTCAAGAGCTATGACAATTACCGTTTTACCATGACTTGACCTCGGATATGGCCCTAATAAGTCCACATAAACTCGCTGCCAAGGTCTTTCAACTGGAAATAGTTTTCCCATTGGTGGTTTTGTCAAACGATTGGGTGCCTTGGTCGTTTTACAAACTATGCAATTTGAGATATATTCTCTAACCTGCCGAGACATACCTGGCCAGAAGTGGTATCTTCGCAATTTTTCCAGAGTCTTGCCAATTCCACCATGAGATGACAATGGATTATCATGATTTTGTTCAATCAGTGTAATTCTCAAATCGTGGGGAACCCATAGTTTCCACATTGACAATTCTGAGAGTTCACTGTTCCTTTTCGGTTCAATTCTTATGAAAATACGTTCATCAGAGATCTTAAATGCAGGAAAATTTTCAGGGTTGCTTAGGATTTTATCACGCAAACTGTTATACTCTTTATCGTCAAAATTAGAAGAATCAAATTTTGATTGGTTCAGAACTTTTGGAACACTTTCAGAACACAGCATATCAGGAACCACGTTATCCCTACCACGTTGATGCTCGATGTTAAAACGAAATCCCTGGAGTTTTAAGCTCCACCTTGCCAGTCTACTACTCAGATCCTTTTGGCCCATCAACCATTTTAGGCTCGCATGGTCGGTAATTAGAGTAAACTCCTGACCCTCGACGTACGCCCGGAACTTCTTGACTGCCAGTATAGCTGCCAAACACTCGAGTTCAGTTACAGAGTAATTCTTTTGCGTTTTGTTTAATTTTTGCGACATATAAGCGATAGGTCTTTCATTTCCATCGCAATCTTTTTGGTAAAGGACAGCTCCGACTCCATCTGTGCTTGCATCACACCGAATAAAAAAGGGATTGTCATAATTTGGTGTTATTAAGACTGGAGCAGATGTCAGCAAATCTTTTAATATTTCGAAGAATTGTTGAGCCCCTTCGGTCCATTGATACAGTCCTTTTTTAAGACATTCCGTTATCGGAGCTGTAACGCTCGCGAAATTCTCAATAAACCTCCGGTACCATCCAGCCATTCCAAGTAATCGTCGAATCTGTTTTACGTTCGTCGGCGTCGCCAAGTTGACTATAGCATCAATTTTTCCTGGATCTGGCCTTAAACCTTTTTCTCCAACTAAATATCCCAGGTATCGTATTTCTTTCATAACGAAATTGCTTTTTTCGATATTTATAGTCAACCCGGCAGTCTTCAGTAGAGTCGCGACACTCTCTAACAGCTCAAAGTGCTCCTTCAATGTGCCGCTAACGATCAACAAATCATCCAGATACACGAAGATTTTATCATGGAGTTCGTGAGGGATTACCTTATGCATTAAGCGACACATTGACTGGGCTGCATTACACAACCCAAACGGCATCACTTTGAACTGATAGAGAGGTCTTCCAGGTACAGTAAAAGCAGTTTTGTCTTTGGCCGATTCCGCAAGCGGTATCTGCCAGAATGCGTCTTTTAGGTCCAGTGCCGTAATGAATTTAGTTGCCGATAGTCGTCCCAAAAGTCCGTCGATTATTGGTAATGGGCATGCGTCCTTTTCAGTCACTGAATTCAACTTACGTGCCTAGGGCACAATCTAGCTTTTCCATTTGCTTTTCTCACAATGGTAACAGGTGAGCTCCATGAGCTTTTACTTATTTCTATTATGCCTAGACTCAACATACGGTCAATTTCGCTGTATAGGTCCTTCTGTACTGCGGGTGAGACTGGGTAGTACCGTTGCTTTATTGGCTTACAGCCTTTAACCAATTCTATATCGTGTTCGTGAAGCATCGTTTTACCAAGACCATCCTTTTCGAAAGAGGGAAATATATCAATAACTTTATCGAGTTTTGTCTGGTTTTGCTCATCAAAGACATAACAATTCTCATTATTTCTCTTCGGAGGAAGATCAATAATTTCATTTATTGTTATATTTGGCATTATTCGGAATTTGTGCCAAAAATCAATTCCTTAATATAGGGGAGATTGAAGTGTCGGGACAATAAAAAATCGAATACTCTTTGTGAGATTGCCAAACCTAACTTTCAACCACACAAAGCCTTCTATCTTATTAGAGGTTCCGTCGGCTGTCTGAATCTTTGAGTTCAGTTTATGGAAAGTGATATTAGCATTATTAAAAAATTCTAACGAGCCTTTTCCAAGGACACTAACCGATGCTCCACTGTCTAGGAGACCTGTAATTTGATTAGAATCTATCTCGACGTCTACATGTGGCCGTGGATCAGTTTTTGAAATAAATTTAATAAGAGTTGCCATACAGTTCTTTAAAAGGGCGCGTTTCTCTTTAAAATATTTAATAATTGATATATTTTTGAGGGATTGGGAATGATCTAATCTCTCGAAGTTGATTGCTGATTTGATCCGGAGCGTGATCCCCTCACCTGATTCACACTCGGTTTCGAGTTTTCCGGATTATGTTTCTGGCAATTCGGGCAAAATGGTTTCCTTACATTGGACGCTCCACAGCCAAAACAGAATACATCCACAAATGGCTTGACACAATCCTGGTATCGATGTCCAATATCTCTGCAATTCCAGCATATATATAACGCTCGATCTTGAGCGAGATTCTGATTAAATGCTTCGATTCTTTCACTTTTACTATTCATGGGTGTAAAGGCTTTTTGATGAGATATAGAATTCTCCGGTTGACTCGTTCGATAATAATTCGGTTGACTATCTCCAATAACTTGCAACTGTGGTTCGTTACTTAGGTTCCGCATCCCAAACTCAAACATCATCATCGCCTTCCTTCCAACTATTTATTTACTCACCAACCCAAATGGAATATAAATCGTAATAGACTCCACAATGTCAACACCAAAAAATACCATTTAGATCAGCCCAATTCACATATTTTTGGTTTTGGTGAAAATCATAATATAATCTAAAATAAAATTAATTTTTTTTGAGAAATCGGTTAATAACAGAGATTTCATGAAAAATCTGGCAAATATTGAATGAAATCTGTTTTCTTGTTTTAAGATCAAAAATCTGTGGAAAATAGACTAATCTGTCGATCTGGTAGCACTGCCTATGCGTTAAGTGGTTAATAGTAGAAATCTGCTCTTCCTTCTCGTGTATGCGTGTAGTTCTTTTCCTTTGAAATACCCTTCAAAATTAATATCAAAATAAAACCCGCCATCAATTTAGACAATTAATAATTTATATTCTAATGTTTATTAATATACCCTTGTTAATTTATTTTTTTTATTAATTTTTACAATTAGGTTATAATCTTTTTTTTGTTTTACATAATATATTAATTTAATTTTTTATATTTTGTTTTTAAAAAAAATAATATTTATTGATTCAACGTGAATATTCTAAAATATGTATAGAGACTGCGGATTTTTGTTTATTTCTTTATAAAAATGGGCTTCTATCATTTATCAGGTATTCAAATTATTTTGTTTTAGTTTTAACTGTAATTGCTTTCAATTATTTTCAAAAAAAAAAAATAGTACTACATGGTTTCTAATCTAACTATATATTATGGTGTATTTTAATAAGGTATTAAATTCAAAGAACTGGGAAAATATAAAATCAATATCACATTACATTAAAACTATGGATTTTTATTTCGGGTTTAACTTAAAAATTAAATTTTAGTAATTAGAGTTACTAGTACATACATGTAGCCTAAAGCTTGGTGTTAAATCAAATTAAACAAGTTTAAAAATTGATTGCTATTTATTTTGTATAGTTAGTTGTTGTTAATTACTCATAGTTTTGTATTATTTTTGTATAAAAGATAAAATTATTTATTTGAAATGTTTTAACTATATTGTTTAATTTTTATTTAAATAAATCACAGAATTTCCTTTGTTTTTGTTCGATTTGGATTGTGTTTGATTGGCGATTTGTTTTAATTGTTGATTTTTGTTTTGCAATAAAATAATTTACTAAGTTATTGTATTTATATTCGTAAGTAATCTTAAAATTTATAATTTCGGGATATAGACATTGCCAGCTGCTTATCAATATAAGTAAGATTCTGGGGCGTACATTTTAAAAGAAATTATTTTTAGAACAGACGGAAGTCAGGTCTTATTGGTTATTTTTCTATATCTTTCTATCTTTATAGTGTTGAAAAATATTAATTCAGTGTCTAAACTAAAATTTCTCACCTCATAAATGAATAAAATCGTTACAAAGACCAAACATCCATTATAACTATTCCTAATTAGTTCGCAAGATAAACAGAAAACACCGTAGTTTATTCTTGTGACTCATTTTCGTCTTTCTTTGCCTATGACATTACGTGTAGAACTGTAGACAAAAAAAGCAGATTTTTATATTCAGTTTGGCGAATTTTTGATTAATTTTTAAATAAATCGAGAATAATCGTTTTTTTTAACAAATTCTATTTAAAATTGAAAATTTTCTTTCTGAATTTTATCTTACTGATATGGCATATTTCTCCGAAATTGCCGAAAAATTCCCTTTTTGTGAAAAATAGTTAAGAAAATTTTGTAAAAAATCATGAAGAAATGTCAAACATTTTGAAGGAAAATTCAATTATTTCCCATAATTGTTTTTGAATTTTTTTTTTGCACGCGAATTTATGCTGAATACAGTAGGAAATATAAGATACTTCAGACAGAAATTAGAAAAGATTGAAAAAGTACCGAACTTCTATGAAATAATAAACAAATATTTGAAGTGGGGATGTGAGAAATCTATTTAAAAAAATTCTTTACGGATTTCTTCTGCACATTATGAAAGGTCGTGTCTGGTGCACTGGGTATAAAACACATTTTTAAGGTTTTTTTTGTCAAAAATTCGTTTGTCCAAATAAAATATGCCCGCTGTACGAGCTATTCAAAACGAAGGTGTTTTATGGAATTAATAACTCTGAGGAGAAAATCAGTCGAAATTTCACTTATGTTCGTTCGAATCGTATTTTCCAATTCACTCACGTCTCGAAAACGGTGACCATTGGAAACCTCCATTAAAATGGTTAGGAAAGCGATAAGGATGGCTCATTATAAAAAAAAATATTTTCGTGTACAGATTTTGATTCATGTCTAATGAAAAAGTAAAGAAATATAACTAAAATGATTCTAGATATAGTAGTTAATTACCATCAAACTAAAAAAGAAGCTTAAGTTCTAAGAAACTCAGCTAAATTAGAACTAAGAATAGAACGTTTAGAGAATTTAGAACAAAAACCTATTGAGTTACAGGCATATACCCCAATTCATCACCCTAAAGAGCCAATCAGCCAACCAGCAAACCTTTAAGATATTTAACGTAACAGTGTGGTATATGGAGGTTACATGTTATTGCCTAGCGAACTTTTAAGAAATGTTCGTTCAGTTTTGTTAAATTTGTGTGTCAACTTAACAAAAATCTAAATTGTGCAAATCGTCTTGTTAATAGCTCATTGTACATTTTAAGTTTAAATTCAAATATATTTATTTACATTCATGTAGCTAAATTTATAACCGAATTATCAAAGATTTTATAAATTGTAACATCAAATTATTTATTTTCGATTTATTTTCTTACGCCACAAGATCTGTGTCTTTTATTATTTATGTTTATGTCCTATAAGAATTTAAGGCTTTGAAATAATTGAAATAATTTTTCAAGTTCCTCCAATTCCATCGTCTGTCCGAAATTGTATACAAATTTTATTAAATATTAATGCGAGCTACCGTCACTTCAATGCAATGGACAAATTGTGTTACAGTTTTCCTAGCCGACCTGTCAAATTTTCCTTAAGATAAAACGTTCATTAAATTCTGTTACATTTCTTACAGTTTCGCTGGCTGGCTCTTAAACCATAAAAAATTGAAATATAGATCAAGTTAATATCGAACCAAAAATACAAAAGAAAATGGCAAACCCCGTCGAAACCGCTTTAGAATTATTTAAGGCAGACAAATTCACAAAAAATCTTCTGGGATTAAAACTGAATTATGTACTTTCGTACAAAGTGTGGATAACGTATTAGCACATTGTACCAAATTTAAAGAAACCGATTCATATAAGTTAATTTTACAAAATATTCGAAATAAAATAATTGGAAAAGCGAGTGAGTTTTTAAATATGTAATTATAAAATTCAAAATAATTCGGAATTAACAAAACAATACATCGCGATGTAAACGCACTCGAATTATAATTATTCAATTTAATTAAACTAAATTTAGAACCAGTTGTACTTTATAATAAAATAATCAACAAAAATGCACTTCTATCAAATCAAGTTGATTTAAAAAACCACAACAAGAGAAATAAAAGATTTTCAGAAACACAGAAACATTAAATAACGCAAATAATCAAATAAATGAGGAATTAAATACATGTATACTAAAAAATATACAAATGGACGTAAAAGCCGAGCCAAACAAAAAACCCTTTAGAAAAAACTATTACAAAAACCAAACTACCAGAAACAACCTTCAACTTCAGGTTTTAACAATTATTATCCTCAACCACACCGAAATCAATACCAATACCAATATTGTCAATTTTCTCCAAAAAAAATTTCAAAAATCAAAATCTTGTTAAACAGGGAAATAATTGTATTCCAATTAAACAAGAAAACCCAAAATCTTTTATAAAAAGTGAAAACAAAAATCACAATTTACATCAATCCCTAAGCAAACCAAAAACCTAAAGACTTACCAATTTACCATTCATAATTTTAACTAACTGTTTGTGACGGTAAAATAGGTTGTTTTGAGGCTATGCAATTATTGCAATCAGACGTATTAAACACTTCACACGTCTTCAAACTCCAAATTTTTCATTACCAATACATTACGAAGTAATATCGGTACTGCCAACATACGCATCCAAATCAAACACGCATGGTAAAAATACCAGTGTGAACTAAAAACGGTTCATTTTCTACTATTCCTATTAAAAATGCGAAATAATTTATGGATCGGTATTTATCAAACTAATAACTACAAATCTTATGCAGAAGTCCTAAATGATTCAAGGAACCAATTAAAATTATTTTTAGTACAACCGTGAACAGTTGACCATTAGTCCGGTTGGTATCGTATTTTCTTCAAAATGTCTTCTTATTACCCCTTTCAATCTTATGAAATAAAATGTCCGCAAAAGTGTTTTGGCATATTGTAACCAGCGTTGAGTTTTTATTCCTCATCAAGTATTCAACGCTAAACTTTTTAGGAGTTCCTCCTGTACATCGGTGACATTTTAACAAATTTATTTTAGTATGCAACAATATGAAGCAATCTTGCGAAATTTTATCTTTGCATCTGTAATAAGCATCCAAAAAACTCAACGCAACAGCCCCCTTTAATTGATTTGCAGCTGAAAATCTTGCCTTTATGCGAACACGTTGGCATTTTCGTTAGACTTTTGCGAGAATACCTAAAACGTACAATATTTTATAGGGATCGTTTGTAGATTAATGTTGTTTTCCTTTATATTTTCTGTGCTCCCGTTTCCAATTTGTTTAATTTTTTACCAATTGTTTTGCTCTTTACCCATTTATTACATTTTTTGCATAATTATCCATTTTTAAAAAATTTTTATTGGTTTTAGGCGAGCCGATTTAGTTTTTATTATTTTTAATCTTTCATTTTTTTACTTGAGCTTTCGGACTCAATCAGTGGCGTAACTACAAATTTTGGGCCCCACCGCAAAACTTAACCACAGCACTACTACCCTCCGAGCACCTTGCATATCTTTCCCTTCAGATTAATTAAAAGTGTGGATCGTTCCGCTATTGCGACCGTCACAGGTAATGTAAGAAACAATAATACACATGTTATTACCTGCGAAACTTGAAGCTGCTATAGGAAATTGTATTATTAGAACTCCCGCAAATTCAAGTATTGATGGTATGCCTAAAATTTTCTCTTTAAGCATTGACTTTACTATCACCATTTGTAGCGGAAACTCTTCCGATCATCGTCATTCATTTCCACAAGTTTATCTGGCTGCATACAACATTTTAACAAAATTTAATGTTTTATTGTTAAATTTAGACTTGAAATGTAGAAAATCATATTGTGGAGGGTACGAAAGAGTTCTTCATTACAAAAGCAAAGACCACGGGACTCGCGTTGCGGGCCCCCATCGTTGCGGGCCCCCCCTCTGTAGCGCGGGATTTGCTTCCTTGAACTTACGCCGCTGGACTCAATTCAAGTGCATTTGCAAAACTTATTTTTTTGTTTACAAACTTTAATTTACTTTTTCGATACAAATCGAAAGAAAAACAAACTATACAAAGTTGTTTCCGTAGAAACCAGACGCCCTATGTTTAGACTAAAATTTTTCGTTAAAGTCTTTGACAAAATACTTGTAGTAAAATTTACGAAATTTTTACAAAATATGAAATTTTTATAATGATGTTAATTAACACGTAATTTTATAAAAAAATTAAAAAGATCCCCTAATTAAAAAAAATCTTCTAATTGTAAAATCTCCTAATAACAAAATCTCGCATATAATTTTCCCCGTAAATATATGAAATCATGCGATGCGATTGGATAATTACGGAGTGAATTTTATGCGAGATTTTGTAATTAGGAGGAAAGTGATTGGGCTTAAGAATGTGTGTTATGTTTTTGAGTGTGTGTCCGTGTGCGCTGGTGCATATGTGTGTGTGTAGGAGTAGGTGTATGTGTATGTCTGTGTATTCACCCATATACTTTCAAAATAAGTCAAAAAAAAAAATCAAAACCCGGACATCAGACTACATCCTTAAAACATATATTAATTATGCTGTACATTCTTTTATATGGATACGGTTATGTTTTGCAGTAAACTGCCTGATGGATAAGGCATGTTTTTGATTCAAGTGTCAGTTTTGTTTTCATTTTTAAAACGTGATAAGGGAGTTTTGTAATTTATGTTTTATTCCATATGTGCGTTTTTTCATAACGAATTGAACGACATCAATAAGTCACAAAAAAATTTTTTGGTGGAAGAGCATATTGCTTTCAACCTACTCATAATATGGCGAAAAATACGTCAAATCACATTTTTTTGGAAGTCATGTTGTAATTTTAGGATTATTATGTTTTGTTGAATGTGTAGCACTAGTTAAACAAAACATTTATGGAAAATAATTTTGTTGTTGTTGTTGTTTTTTAAGATACAGGGTGTCAAATATTTAAAAAAATGGTGTTGTTTTTATTGCTATAGAAAAAATACTAATTATCCGAAAATTATAAAAGTGATTACAAAATAATTAAAAAAATGGTACCAGTTTTATTTTTTCTTCAAAATGGCCAACTTTCTTTTTCAATTTTCTCAAAATTCCATTTTTTTGTTTTTATTTTTTTTATCTTTATCCTCATTTATTATATCTGTACCTCGGAAGCATAGGACACCATGTCACAAATACAAAATTCGTTGTATTAACTGAAACAAGATTTTTTGATCAATTTTTTTTTTTTACATTAACGTTATTTTACTAGTTTTTTTAACTATAATATAAAACTTTAGCTACCGTATAGGTGCATGTTTAAAATTCCAACAGTTCTATATGAAACTAATTGCAGAGGTATATGAACTTATGTCCATGTAGTGTCTTTTGCCCCTAACGGAACCAACTCATGGTGTCAATTAAAACATGTGTATCTTCGTAATGGCTTTAAGCTTTTTATAGTGTTATATTGCATTAGAAAGAGAATTAAACATAGCTAAATACCAGGTGTAGAGTTCATTTTCGGAAAAAATTGGACATGGTGTCATATTCTTCCGAGGTACAGATATGTTTAATGTTAAAAAATCAGCGAAAAAAAATGAAGCTGGTACCATTTTTATAACTATTATAATTATTTTATAATCCCCATTCATGTATCTTTAAAATTAGGCCAGTTTTATAATTTTCGGATAATTAGTTTTTTTTTCTATAGCTATATAGCTATTCTCTATTGTATTAATAATACCAAGTGCATGAAATTTTTATATATTTTACAACTTGTATCTTAAAAATCAACAACAACAAAAATGATGTTCCATAAATTGTTTTACTCGGTGCTACACATTCAAAATATAAAAATCATAAAATTAAAACATGACTTTCGGTCCCATATAAAGGATAGTCTGGTAGTCTGGCAAAAACTCGAAAACGACTCGACCGATTTGGATGATTCTTGTATTTGTTTTGTTCGTCTCTCCGCAGTGGTTTAGGAAGAAAGAAAATTCGGAAAAACCCAAAGGAAAAGATGAAAAATCAAAATTTGCGTTTTGTATGTGAATTTGCTCGCAAAAACTCAAGAACAGCGCGACCGTTATGAATGATTCTTTTTGGTTTGTTCGTTAAGGAAAATTGGGGAAACCCCAAATGAAAAAATCGCAAATTCCAAATTTGTATTCTTCAATTCTTTTTTGCTGTATTCGCCCAATACGAGCGAGGGTGGTTTAGGAAAAAAGAAAATTTGGAAAAACCCTAAAGGAAACTTGTTTCATAATTAATAGAGTTCGAAAGATTTTCGCCGGCTCTTAGGATCAAAAGGACAATAGTGTATTGTTATATATTTATCATAATCCTTATAGAGCAAGTACATTAAAATTCTGAAGAACTACCAAATCTAACAACAAATGAAATTGAGAGAGCTCTCAAAATAATCATTAAATATATAACCGATTTACGAAAATGATCACCACTGAAGGGAAATAGCCTAGTGAGCACTAGTAACAACCGGTGTGTAAAATGCTTTAGACTCAAAAGAGCAACATCAGAATAATTAATGAGTATACTATACCTAAAGCAACAATCAATCCCTTTCCGCCATTTTCCAACATAGGCATCGAATTAGCAGGCGAAATTTATCTCAAAATTTATTAAATATCCAGGAAGTTTCAAAATATTTGTTAAATTATTACGACAACATTTTGTAGATTTTCTAAATTTTTTTTTCGCTCATATTGTACATATAACTTAAAATTTTTTCCGTTAAACTGAGTAATTTGTAAATTTCAATTTAAACTCTAGTTAGTGTTACGTTAGGAAAACATTTGTTATTAAAAAATAAAAATTTTCTTTCAAATTGTAGTAAAAATTGTGCCCTGAGAATGACGGATGTACTGTCGAAACGTCGGGTTTTTATTAAATAATTTATAAAAAAATGAAATATTATGCTAAAAACCAAATAACACTAATTTATTATAACAAAAAAAAGCTTAAAAAAGTGAATTAAATTTTTACATTCAGTTTTTCGAATTTTTGATTGATTTTTGAATAAACCGAGAATAATCGTAATTTTTTTTAACAAACTCTATTTAAAATTGAAAATATTCCTTCTGAATTTTATCTTACTGATATGGCATATTTCTCGGAAATTGCCAAAAGTTTCCCTTTTTGTGAGAAATATCTAGAATATTTTGTAAAAAAAAATGTCAAACATTTTGAAGGAAAATTCTTTAATTTCCCATAATTGATGAGTGATGTGAGAAATCTATTTAAAAAAATTCTTTAGGGATTACTTCTGCACATTACGAAAAGTCGAGTCTGGGGCACTGGGTATAAAACACCATTTTTAAGAGGTTTTTTTTATCAAAGTATTGAAAAATTCGTTTGTCCAAATAAAATATGCTTACAGTACGTCCTATTCAAACGAACAGTAAAGCAACCATTTGAAATTTATAAACCTATTTTTGTTTTACAGAAAGCATGTAGTAAGTGGTGTACTAAGGTTACAATACGATATGTCCCACATTTTCATTAATAATTTTTCTAGCATCGTTGTCAACATCACAATCCGTTTCTTCGATTAAACCTGACGGTTGATTCTAGTGACTCTGTTCTTCATGATCATTAAAATATTTTTTAACTAAACTATTTGCATATTTAGCGATTCAGGATATCGACGATTTTGAAAAAAAAAATTACCATGATTATGCTGCTCAGCTGGTGGTTTTTAATTTTCTGGGTTCTATAGAAACATCACGAGCGTAATGAGGTCCTTGGAACTTAGATCCTTTAATCATTTCAATTTTATCCTTTATCAGCTGATTTTTCGAACAATCGAATGGTTTGTCTAGCATTATTTTAAAATCTCCACGCCTTTCAATGACAGTTCCAGTTTTGATAGCAATTTCACCTAGCTCATCGTCTTGGTTATATTTATCTTCGTAGTTTTTTTCAGTATTTTCATCTTGTTTCTCTGAAAAGGATATATAGAGTAGATCGTAATCAATATTAATGTATGGTTCTTATAAAGAATGTCACTAATTGCGAGTTGAATTTCATGATTTAACTTGACTCATTACATGTTGTTACAGCTATAACCTCGTTTAAGCTGATCTCTAAACGAATTAGCTTCCGCTCGAGTAGATTTGTTAAAACGTCAGCCATAAAACTTCTATAAATTCTTATCAGAACTAGACTGTCATATGAACCAGTAGAACAATGTACATTCACATTCAAATAACGTCGGTTTTTGTTACTCATTCATTCATCGAGGGTCAAACTTAATATTTGGCCGGAATTTTCCTTTTTGTATAAATCAGTTTTTGTAATCGTTATCGCATCTGTTTTTATTTTCGGTAGTTGAAAGCCACGAGATTATAAACTTTCTCATATAAATGCACTCTTACATACACCAGACCCCAATTGAAAACCCTTCTAATGCACATAGTTTAGACAGAATTTTAGCCATAGACTGTGGCTTGAGTACTTTAATAGGGTAGATTGACGTTTAGAATGTTTTGACAAGTTATTTTTCGTAAATACCGGGATTTTAACCAAAATTCCCGGAAATCGGGATTATAAAAATTGATCAATTTCCCGGGACTTCACCCCCCGGTAAATCCCAGGTAGGACCCACTAGTCTTGTTTTTACCGAAATTCGATAAAAAAAAATGTAAAGAAACAATTTTGTACGCGGAGTAGCTAGCGTCTGTTGCGGAAATGTATGCAAAGCTGTTGTACTAAAACACGATCTATACAACTATTATGTTTTTGCTGTGTTTCTTATTTAAATCCGTAGATCGAGCAGATTTTGAAATCTGAAATTAAATTAATTTGATCGATTTGAAATAAGAAACAGGTTTCAGATTTGGTAGATCAAAAAAAATTATCAACTGTCATCGAAGTGTCAGAGTAACAAAAACATTATTTTCATTACTATGAACAACGCGAAAATTAAATATTGATTTAAACTTGATTTTTATTGACTCACGCGTACATTGGAAACGAGATACCGCTAAACGAACTTTAGACCCATGCATATATTGAACACGAAAAACGATGAAAATGAGCAACATCTTGAAATGAACTAGCCAAAGAGCTAAATACAAGGCAAATAATTTGTAATTCTCTATAAATAAACGAAAAAATAAAACTTTATTGAAATTCCCTTTAAACAATTCCCTAATATTTCAGTGATAACTGATATGAGTTTGGCTTCCACATTTTGAGTTTGTCGACATGTTTTTCGTTGGCACTCTATGAAAAATATGGCGGAATAAAATAATTATTTGATTATTTAATAAAAATTATTTACCTTCATCCACACAATAAATTTCCTTCTATTTATATTTCGTTTGACAAAAGGAAAACAAATAAATAAAATGACAGATCTTACACCGCCTAGTAATCTCAGCGATTTGAGTTACGTGAAGTTAGCTAACTAAAATCAATCTGAGAAATCGGAATATTTTTGCAAATATAAAAAATCGATCTAACTAATCTGAAGGCAAATAAGAAACAATAACAAAATGGGATCAGATCGATCTGACCGAAAATAAGAAACAGATTTTTAGTACTAAAAGAAATAAGAAACACAGCATTTATAACAAAATCAGCAGGAACCCTAATTCAGACAAGTTTGATTTCAAGATTTTATCATTTCAGAACAGTGAATGCCCAACAAAATGGAAAATATTGGCAGATATAAGTATTCTATGAAACCACAAAGAGCAAAGGTATATCATATATAGTGACAACAAAAACTAAAATCGCCCATCTAAAACGGCTCTACTATGGGCAAAACTAATACAAACAGTACGCATGCTATTAATCTAGAATAAGTAGCCGATTACGCATGAACTAACACAATAATAATAATGAACACTGTCGTGGATAAAGGGTAATGCGTCCAGATATAAAACATTTGTATAGCGAACAGGGTAGCTGTAATTCAGTCGCTCGTGCATCCCATGTAAAATTCAACTGTAATCTAACAGTAATAGCTTCCAGAAGGATGAACGTTATTCAATTAGGAAGCGCCCAACTTTCATGGGACGAACCATATTGTTCAAAAAATTCAAATTTTTCGCTTATACCCGAACCGGCGCAAGAAGCAGAGGACGACGAATTGAAAACAATTTTGCTTAATCACCAAAATGAAACTTATTTCAGAATTAATAGAGTTCGAAAGATTTTCGTCGGCTCTTAGGATCAAAACGATAATATCGTGCTGTTATACATATATTTATCACAAATTTTGAAGAACTACCAAATCTAACAAAAAATGAAATTGAGAGAGCTCTCAAAATAATCATTAACTATATAACCGATTTACGAAATTGATCACTAGGGAATCAAACTAGTAGGCACTAGCAACAACAGGCATCGAATTAGCAGGCCCATTTTCAGTTCAAAAGGTAGAGGTACTAAGTCATATAAAGGATACATCGCCTTATTTGTTTGTTTTGCCACAAAGGCAGTTCATCTGAAATTAGTGGGGTATCCCCTTTAAACAATTACAGTGGCAATGGTATCAACTTTCTTGGAGCTCGGAATAAATTAAACAAGAAGTTACAACTAGTTATAAAGCAAGCCAATTACAGTGTAGCCAAACACTGAAGTAAAACTCCGTTATACTGGAATACTATCAGAATTATTTTTGCATTATACAAAAAAGCTTATTATAGCCAGATAATCGAACCACTAATATTAAAAACCTTAATAATTGGACTATTAAGAGTATTAATTGCACTAAAAGCTTTCAATTCGTAATAGACACAAATAAAATGTAAACCAAGCTTATCTAATATTAGAAGTTATCAACTCGGTCATAGGTTTGGGGTTCCAAAAGATCCTCATAATAAACCGCGTATTTTCATATTAAAATTATCTAAGAAATCTTCCCTTAAAAGAAGAACTGCATGCCACAGCATCGGATAGAAATAGTTTTTGGATAAATGAATTTGGATAAAGTTCAAGAAATTGCATAATTCAACAACATTTTAAACCAAGACAATGAACAATTCTAAATCTCTCGAAAAAACGTTAAATAAGCACTTGCTAAGGAAAACACCATAGTTTGCAGAAATTTGGAAAATTTGATTAAAATATTGCTATTTATAAATTTTTATTTCTCAAATGTTCTCTAAGTAAACAGCTTCATACTTCTTAATTTTTAAACACTTGTGTAGCTTATAAAGGGTTATCCAACAGGAGTGTCGTAATTGTCGCTGGAGATTACGGCCAGATTGAATATTATTTTTGACAGCGGTCATTGTCATTGCTGTTCAGTAAACTTATCGTGCAATTCGAGTTTTTTTATGGTTTTATGGTTAGATTATTCTTTGCATGATGTAAGAGTACCAATAACACAAAGAAATGCACGAAATGAACAAAACATTGCTGCCGTAGAAGGGAGTGTACGAGAGGATCGAAATTTATCTGACTAAATTTAAAACTTTATAAAGACTTGGTTTTAAAGGCATATAAGATCCAACTAGTCCAAGAAATGAAGGACCATCATAAGCATCGTTTATTTTATGATTTTGCTTTAGACAAATTGGACAATGATGAACATTTTTACCGAGAAATTTTGTTCAGTGTTGAGGCTTATTTCTGGTTAAACGGCTATGTCAACAAACAAAATTGCAGAATATGGAGCGAAAACAATCCAGAAGAACAATTAACTGTGTTGTGTGCTTTTCATGCTGGTGGTGTCATCGGTCCTTATTTTTTGCAAAATGAGCAAGGACAGCATGTTAATGGAGCACGTTACAGATCGATGATTAGTAATTATTTGTTCAAAAACATGGAAAACATCAATATCAATGAAATGTGGTTTCAGCAAGATGGTGCTACGAGCCATCGATTTCCTAGATCTTGCGACAGCACTCCATTGGATTATTTCTTGTGGGGATATTTAGGGTCACTTGTTTACGCTAATAAACCGACATCAATTGACCAACTATAAATAAATATTATTCGTGTTATTGTTGAGATTCTTGCAGATTTGTCCAAAATTTGATTGAAAGAATGCGCTATGTTAGACGTAGTCGTGGTGCTTAATTAAGCTTTGAAATAAAAAGAAATTTTCATTGATATCAGATTTACGTTTTGTTTTATTTCATTTTAAAGTTAGAACACTCTTATTGGATAACCCTTTACATTCAACATTTTTAGTGCTTGGCTTTAAAAAAAAAATTAAAATATGAAAGCTTTAGAATGACAGAAGCTTTTTTATATAACTACCTGGTTTACTAACGGCTCAAGAACTAGCATAAGTAAACTTGTGATATATTAAAGGTCTGACGAGATTTAAGAATATTTTAATAATCTATAAAAAATCTTTTAAAACTCTGTTATTCTTTTATTTTTAAAAAGCTTTTGTGAATTTGTTGCGTGTTCATTTTTAACCTGAAAAGCGAAAAATTAATTTCTTCTATGATAATTTTCCTCACTCAAAACTTTTTGTAACTAATTACAAATAATTACGAAAAAGAAACAATTTACTAGAAACAATTTACTAAATTTATTTGATTTAAAGCCAAAAGCTCATAAACCACTGTAATTTGATATCCTTTCATAAGTTAACATTTTGCTTACATCATTTAACTTCAAATAAGTTTCACAAAAGCTTTTAAAAAACCAACCTTTAGGGAATTTCATTAAGTAAGCTTGCAGCAAATACATTTAAGGTTGAGCTTCTAACTCAACTTAAATTAATTAATAAAGCTCAAGAAAATCTTAAACCATAACGGCTATAATAAATAAGCTCACTAAGGAAACAAAATTTGGGTTGCAAAAATTTGATTAACTTAATGCTAACTATAAAACTTGAAAGCTTTTGAATGCTAAAAGCTTGTTTTCAATACATATCTGGTTTACTAAGGGCTCAAGAATTAGCGTACGTAAGTTTGTGGTATATTTATCATAGAAAGGTTTGTGATTTGTAAAAGCTCCTAGTATTTCTTAAAACCTCACAGAATAATTAAAATACTTTTAAAATTAAGGGTGGAACTTGGCTATCCCTTAACCGATTTTAGTGAAATTTGGCATGCGTGATGGAAATGAGATTCTAAAGTAATTTTCAGATCAAGTTCTGAAATATGGCCAACTAGGATGGAACTTAACAATTCCGTAACCGATTTTAGTGAAATTTACGACAAACTCGACAGGTATAATGGAAAAGGGATTCTAAAATAATTTTGAGATAAAGTTCTGGAATTTGCTAAATTTGAATGGAACTTGTCAATTCATTTGTTTATGATGGAATTCGATATGTGCGTTGGAAATGGGATTCTAAAATTATTTCTAGATACAGTTCTAGAATATGGCCAATTATATACGGGAAGTTTTTCCTAAAAGACAAAACAAATATTTTAGGATTTTTTTTAGGAAATACTTCACACGTGTATGGAGACATGTGAAGTATTTCCAATTGGATCGTGACCTACTCAAAATTAGTTCCCCTTAGAATGGCCGGTGTTTAGGAACTCCAGGAAAATTGCGGGAAACTCGATATACGATAATTCTCTATAGAATATTCAAAAATCGTCAATCCTAAGTGCCTGGGACCACAGAATTTTTTAAAATTGATTTAATTTCTGGTAGAGTAGATCATGATCTACTTAAAATAAATTTCCCTTAGAATGGCCGGTGTTTATGAACTCCAGGAAAATTTCGGGAAACTCGATATACGATAATTCTCTTGTGTTAAATTTTTTACTTAAAATTCTACTTCAGCTTACAAATTGCAAATGAATAAAAAAAAATTATAATTTCTTATTGCGTAGTTTGGAATTTATTCGCTAGTTCGCAGTTTTACTCATACTCTGAAATTTTTAGTTGTTGTTGTAGTTTTTTAGGAATATCTCGGAGTTTTAGGAAAATGTTCACAATCGTGGCCAATTAGAATGTAAATTGGTTATTTCTTTACCGATTTTCGATTTGCCTGACAGTAGATAAACCTTAACACCTGCCTGGTTTACAGAAACTTCAACAGACAATAGCTTTAATGATATTGCCTCTTGATGTTTTTGTGAATCTAGTAGCGGTTGAGGTTTCCCATATTGCGATAATTATTGTACATCTACATTTTAATCACACTCCAAGGAAAAGAGGAAAAAGTGGGTAATAGCTCGCACACCTTGAGTGAAACTTCTCTCTTCTCATCCAATCCTTACCGGTAATATTCCAGAACTTTATCCCAAAATAATTTTAGAATCCCATTTCCATCTCGCATGTCAAATCCACCAGGATCCCTTTTCCAAGACACAGGTCAAATTGCATGTCCGGTTTTATTGGAAACCAGTTTACTTCCATGCCATACTTCACATGCCCTCTTATAACAGGCCTTTCATTTTCTATGGCATAATTGTTTTGTACTCCCAGCGAGGCCTTTCCGTTCGTTAAGTGTTAGATTCTATGTGCTTCAGAATTTTAAAATATCTACGGAATGAAAAAGCTCACAATTTTGACTGATGCTTAATTTGTTTAAAGCTCGATTGATGTAAAAGCACACATTAAAATGTGTGACTTATTTTTATTAAATTTTTAGAAGTCGTAACCAGTACTTACTATTTAGTAAACCAAACGGAACTTAATATTCAAAAGTTATGTGAAAAACTACTCTCTCAATGTTGTTTTACAAGCTTTTAACAGTTTTAAGAAGGATTTAAATTGCAGTCTCACTCTACAAATACAGTGTACCACAGTAGGATAGATGTAAAAATAGCTAATCGAGGCAAAATTCGAATTTATTCTTTATATTTCTGAGTTTTAAGATTCTCAGTTCAGGGTATTCACATACAATCTAAAATTAGAATCGAAATTATTTTGAGCTAAATTTAATGAGTGATTTTTAGTACAAAACTTGCTAAAATAAAATCACACGGATACTTTTTACGCCAATATTTGTTCAAACAATCAACATTTCAAAATGTTCTTGTCCCGCTTCAAGCACTTTAAGTTTTGTAAAGCATTTAAAATTAATATTTCATCAATGCTAAATATGAGCATAGAAATTTTATATTAAAGCTCGTGGCCTCAATTCACTTTATTTTTGATATAATCCAAAATTATCTATTTTAAGATCACTTTTCGAATAAATGCTTATAATTAAATAATTTAATAATGGCAGCTGATTTAAAAAAAATAAAAATAAAATGTTACACTCAAAATATTCTAATTAGTTAATTATTTCTATAATTAAATATTTTGCATTTAAATAATAATATATTATTAAAAATATTGGTTTTTTGGTCATTGTTATTTTAAAAAATAATTAATTAATTTGTTTAATAAAATACCATAGAAATATTTTTTTTTTTGTATATAAATATTTTGTTAATTATTATTAATTTTTTTTGTCTTTAATAACAAATAATATTGTCATTTTGTGTTTTTTTTTTATTTAATTAATTAATTTATTTTTAAACATTTAATAATTTTGTTGTATTCAATTTTATAAATAACAAATATGTATATATATATATATTTTTTAAATACTAATTAAATAAAATAATAATAAATTATAATAACGTATATTTATTTATGAATCAAATCAACGACTAGAGGATTTACAAAAATTTGGTTTTGTTTTTAAGGTATTTGGAGGTTTCTTCTATAGTATATTATATGTAAAGGAGGACTACATATGTATATATTAAATATGGGGTTCGTATTTATTTATTTATTTAAATAATTTATAGGATTATTGCTTGTTTAGTATAAATTTATTAATTATTATTTAAGATTTTATTTGGTTTATTTTCGTTTTAAAAACATTCAACAGGAATCTTTTAATATCTTTTAATAAAAAATGGTCCGTTGTTTGACTTTTTTTTAACTATTTCATTAGTTTTTAGTTATTTTTATTGTTTAGATATAACAATAAGGATCGATGTTTTAATAATAGTAATAATGATAATATTAACTAAAAATAACCTGTATTTTTTAATTTATTAATTTTTTTTTGTATAACGATTATTAAAAATATACTACATCTCTTGTTTTGTTTTTATTTCTTGTTAATTATCTGAATTATAAATAGTATTTTTTGAAGCGATTTTTTTGTTTTTTTACAATGACATGCTGAGTATTTTTGTTCAGTTTAAAATTTAAAAAAAATTGAAGCTTAAATAATTTTTAATATTTATTATAAAATTTTGGTATTTTTTGTTGTTTTATAGTTTGTTTGTTTTTTACATAAAATATTTTATATTAAATTTAGATAAATAAAATTAAAATAATAGTTTCTAGAACATAAATACAATAATTTAGTTTATGTTACGTCGCCTTCGAAATACAAGAGCAAATATTGAGCGTATTCTCCACCATCGGCTACGACGACGAGAATGTATTTTTTCGGAACTTGAGCCATTACTTAATACCTGAAAGTATATAGAAGAAATTATTACTATATTTGTTTAAGATTTACGTCTAAATATAGGGTGTGTTCCAATTTGAGGTTAATTTTTAAATTTAAAATTGTCCATTAAACATAAATCATAAAAATTTTCCACAAGTTAAAAAACGATCAGTAAAGATAAAGTAAAATTATAAATAAAGTATTTAAGAAAATTAATCAGATTATAAATTGAATTCAACTAACATCAACGTGTTTTTATTCCAAAGTTTGGGAAACAATAATAATATTTAGAATTGGCGCAGTTGATAGGATGTATAAAAAGTTAAAAAAAAGTGAATCAGTTAATAAAAAATCGGTGTAAAACCAAAAGTCATTATTAAACGAGAAAATTAGTGAAATAACCTCGTGAACACAAGTGTAAATAAAAATAAATAAATAGCTATCTATAGTGTTATCTCCGAAATTTTCCCTCAGGAAATTTCGCATGAAGGGCATATTGGTAAATATTTGTAAAATATTTTACGCCGCTAGACGCAAATTCGGGCTTTTGGGCTATTCCACTTGATGACTACTCCTCAAAATTATGTACGTTCATTACTCCTTTCGGTCGATACCGATTTTTAAGATTACCTTTCGGAATTTGTTCACCACCTGAAATTTTTCATGCTGAAATGGTCAAGCAATTTGAAGGTATTCCTAATTTGATAATTTATATCGATGAATTTTTAATCTTTAGTGATACTTTAGACGAACATAATAAAGTATTAGAAGCTGTCTTACAAAGAGCAAAAGAGATAGGTCTTAAATTCAACAGACAGAAATCAAAATTTGCTCAACGAGTAATAAAATTTATTGGTCATTGCTTTTGTCAAAATGGTGTTAGTCCGGATGCGACAAAAATTGAAGCAATATACGCTCAATGTCACAACCGAAATCAGTGCAAGAACTGCAACGTTTTTTTGGAATGGTGAATTATGTGGGATCTTTTATTCAAAATTTGTCGGGTAAAACATCTCACTTACGTCAGTTACTAAAGAAAGAAATTTCTTGGCATTGGTCTGAGAATCAAGAAAAAGAATTTCAATATTTCAATATTTAAAGCCAGTACTGACACAAGCACCAAATTATATTATCGGTCGATGCAAGTAAGAACGCGGTCGGAGCGGTTATATCTCATGATACGAGTCCTATTGCTTATGCTTCTGCGACATTAACTACAAGTCAACAAAATTACGCGCAAATAGAGAATGAATTATTTGCTATTCTATTTGGTTGTACCAAGTTCCACCAATATGTGTATGGTAGAACAGTCGATGTGGAAACTGTTCACAAACCACTAGTTACCTTATTCAAAAAACCATTATACAAAGTCCCAGCTAGACTACAAAGATTTATGCTTAGACTACAGTCATACGATTTACAAGTAATTTATAAACCTGGAAAATACATGTTTATTGCAGATGCTCTATCCAGAGCACCAGTAAGAAGGGAATCATTAACGGAATTTGATAATGATATCAAAATTCATTGCAATATGCTTATTGCAAATTTGTCAGCATCAAAATCTAAGTTAGAAGAAATTCGTCAGGCTACTTATAAAGATAATGTCTTGTTAAAAATTAAAGATTTATATCGTAATGGTTGGCCAAATGATAAAAAAGCAGTTTCTGACTTAGCACAGCCGTATTTCAATTTTAAAGAAGAATTACATGTCGTTGATGATATCATATTCAAAAATAATCGCATAGTTATTCCCAGTTCACTACGTTCTGAGATGTTACGGTTAATACATGAAGGTCATATAGGAATAAATCGTTGTCAAAGTTTCGCTAAAAGCCTAGTCTTCTAGCCAAATATTAATAATGACATTAAAAATATCATGAGCAATTGCGAGGTATGTATTAGTAATAGGTCGTTAAATCGAAAAGAGCCATTGTTGCCACATAATATTATAAATAACGTATGAGGAATAAAATATGGGCAAACAAAAAAAAGTAAAAAAAAAATTATTTACTAATCAAACGATTTTAATCCATAATTTATTTAAAACTTTAATTCTTAGATAAAATTTACAGAAAAATTTGCGCTCCATATCGATTCGCTTTCCTGATCTTTTCTGGCACTCTTTTCATTGCCGCCTGCGTTCCTGATGTATCAATCTTCTTTAAATTTCTTTTTATCTTTCTAATCAGACATTCAACATTTTTGGCACGATATCCATTGCTGTATACCGTTCTCTTCAGATTTGCCCAAAAAGTTTCAATGGGCCTTAGTTGTGGAACATTTGGTGGGTTATAGTCTTTAGGGATAAATTCGATTCTGCGTTGACGTAAATCAGATAACGTTGCGTTGGCATAATGTGAGGATGCCAAATCATGCCAAAAAATCGTTTTATCATTTTTATGATATTTATTTATAAATTTCTGAAGCACAGGTAAACATTTGTTTGTGTATGTTTGCGCATTAACCGCCAAACCACTTTTGAAAAATACTGGGTCACTGACACCTCGTTCGCTAATAGCCAACCACAACATAACTTTACCTGGAAACTTGGTCTTATGAATAAACTTCTCCTTTTCTGGTGCTTTGTGATCGGGAGACTCGTAGTAGTATTTTGGCTGCCATTCATTACCTTCAACAGTGAAATAACTTTCATCATCCATCACACATTTATAAGCTGAAGAAGCAGCGAAATATGTTTGGGAAAGCACACTTAATCTAGATTTGATTGTAGCTAATTGTTTGTCTGTAGTTGCTGGTGCCGATTTTTTGGGTTTGCGTTGAATATTCATACTTTGTAAATATTTCTTGATAGTTTTTGGGGCAACTTGATGTTTTTTACCCAGTTATCTGTACGATTTTGCAGTTCGACCCACTGTTTCACCTTTTAATTTCATTCGAACTTTGCTACCTTGTAGTTGACATTTTTTACCAGAGTCGGGTTTTCTTTCCACAGGTTCATTATTCTCAAACAGTTTAATTGTTTTGTAGATAAAGAATTTTTTGAATCCAAGATCCTTGAAGTAGTGAAAAATCTCGTTCTTTTTTTTGTCTGGATTTTCCTGACAAAATTTATAAATTAATTTACGACGATCTACTTGTAACAACGACATTTTTGTAACTAATCGTAAAATGACGCAGTTGTAATGTATTTTTTATAAAATATACGGGAACCACCTTATTTAAAAACAAGGAAATTTTTATTTTTGGTTGTACAATACAAATACAAATACATTTTACATTTGTCCATATTTCATTCCTCATACGTTATACCATGGTTTAAAGTTGGTACAGATTTTTTTTTGAGTTTAATAAGTCCATTTATTTAATAGTTATAGATTATTATTCCAAATATATTGAAATTGCTCAGTTAAACAATGGATATTCAGCTAATTTAGTAATAACACAGCTGAAATCAATCTTTGCTCGTAGTATAAACAATTTTCAGAAAATTGGAACTTTGATCATGTGACATCTAGTCCAAATTTTTCCCGTTCAAATGGCATGGTAGAAAGAGCCGTCAAAACAATCAAAAATTTGTTATTAAAATGAAAAGAATCTAATTCCGATCCATATATGGCCCTATTGCATTACCGAACTACTCCGAAGCAAGATCTATATTCTTCATCAGAGGTTTTAATGTCACGCAAATTAAGAACCAAACTTCCCATTATTGAAAAGCAATTTGAGCCAATTGTCATTGATTCAAAAAATTATTATGAACAGCTTAAGGAACAACAAAATAAAATGAAAAAAAAAAAAATTATGACCGAGGTAAAAGACCATTAAAAGAATTAAATGAAGGTCAAGACATTGTGTACAAGAAAACACCTAAGTACTTCTGTTTGGTCTCCTGCCGTTGTAATTAATCGATGCAGGGAACCAAGGTCTTATATAGTCAGTGATTATCATAATGGGAATCTGTACAGAAGGAACTTCTAATTAGAACACACTTGAAATAGTGGAAAATATCGGTGATTATTTCAATAAAAATAATCAAAATGATGTACCATTGGATGCTTCAGAATTAAAAAAATGAAAATGGGCAAAGTTGGGCCGATGAGGAAATTAAAATAAATAAATCGGATAGACAAACGCGATATGTGACATATTAATTATATGTGAGCAAACTTAGTATTTTTAGGTCTTTATTGAAAAAGGGAGATGTTGTAATGATATTTACTTGCAGTGTGTGTATGCCTTTAGCCAAATGGTTAGATACAAATTTTCTTTAAACACGGAGTACACAGTCTGCAAGTAGAAAACAGAGTGACAACACATAACATTAAATTGTAATTTATTATTCAAGTGTACTTATACACTTGAATAATAAACTTAAATAAATAATATACATGGTGAAGGAGCACAAGTCATTTAATATAGTGAATATTAATACAACACACCCTTTATAAGAACAGTGAGATGCCAAACGTAAGGAAAATTCCCTACTCGTAGGGAATTTAGATCGACAAAAAGAGTATAGGACAGATTTTGTAAAATAACTTAAAAGTAAAGATTCTCCCCCCCCCCCCCCCCCCCCCGTTTACATTTTGTTGAAATTAATCTAAAACCCCCTTTCATGATCATAATATTAAAATGTCTTAATTACAAAATATGATCTGCTTATTTTGTTGTCAGAGATATAAGTTATCAAAATCTACTTTCCTATTTTTCTTGCTCTTCAGAGTTATGTATGTTATGTCAAAATGTCACCTAGTTTATTTAGTTAAATAACCAACATCTGATACAGTGATAGTATTTCATACATATCTCTTGTGTTGTTGTTGCTTGTGGTCGTTTTTTGCAAGGGGTTCGACTAGTTCAAATAAAAATAGATTCAGATTCGACCACATCCTATTATTCTCAGGAAGAAAAAAAACAAGCCGCACGTTCGTCTAAAATTAAATAACATAAAACAAAATTTAATTCCGAATAACTTAACCTTGAAAAATTTAAAGGTTGGCTGGACAAGTTTCCGAACGATGATTATCAATGCCGTTTGCGTAGTTTGTAATAGTGACCTTAATGTAGGAAAATCAGAGCTTGAGAAACGCAAAGCGGGAACAAAAAACACAAAAAAGATGTGTTGAAAATTAAAAATACACAAGATGTTAAAGCATTAAAACCGTCGAACAGTAAGTAACTTTTTGCGGAATATAATGTGGCGATTCAGATCGTTGGCCAAAACATACCGCTACTTAAGGAAATTGCCCAGGATTCTAAAATTATTAAACAGAAAGCTGATGGAACTTACAAAGCGACAAAGACCCAAATAAATAAATCGAAACTCTGAAAATAACAAAATTTTCGGTTTTAATTGACGAAAGCACTGACATAGAGACTAATAAGTTAATATAGTGGCAAATATCCAAAACAATATAACTCGAGTTGGGTAGTTTTTCAAATTTGTTGAAATTCGGAACGGCTGCGTCCGGGGGATCAATTTGATAGATATGTAGGTGCAATAATTTTAACGTTACTTTTTGTTAAACAGTTTTTTCTTTATCAAAGTGTCTACTAACTCGATTTATTTTGAGTTATGTTGTTCTGGGTAATTGCCACCGTGCGCATTAGTAAGATTTATAGGGCCCGAAAATGGTGATATACAAGTGAGATGCACTGCTGCTGTGTTATATCAAGCTTTTATATGTTCCATAGAATTGATTTGTTGTGTATTTATGATTTTTTTATTTCTATTGCTAAACCTAATCCACATACAATCACATTTGATTTGGTATCTGGCATGCCTTCTAATCAGACAATCAGAACATCTAATCAGACAGATCGGTATGCGCATCTCCGGCAGTTCAAAGCGATGAAGCCAATTAATGTCAAGCAATTCTCGGTGCAAACAAAATATTCTGAGCACATCCGCTCCTCTTTGGCTATCTCACCAGGTGCATAGAACGTATTCTTGAAACTTTGGCTATGTTACAAGAATTTTCCGAGAAGCAGTCAAAATCGATAGGCTTAAGTCAACAGAGGTAGTTTTGCAAGAACTGGAATCACTCACGCAGCTCCTTCTAGAATCATTTAAAATTTTCAAAAGGTGAACATGAAATCACCTCACATTTTTCTCGCTCTAGAAGCTTTTTACCTTAAAAAAACGAAGCGGATTCAGCAGGCTGGACGGTCTACAATTTTACATTGTGGCATTAGGAGAAATTCCAAAGGGTGCCTATTAATTCAGATACTCTTTTCAGAGAAATAGTATTTTTAGTCGACCAATGAATTGCTTTGGGGTTAGACGCCACATGAAACGGAATCTCATTATATGAGTTTAAAAAAAAATTCCGATTTTCTGAAAATCAATCGGAATACACTACTTTTAGAATGGTGATTTTTTTCAAATAATTTCACAGGCTCCCAGAAGCCTGCCTATTCTCAAGATTCGATCAATAAATTCTGGTGGACGGTATCAACTTTAAAAAAATTTAATTATACAATTATGTTGCCAAAAATATCAAATCTCGCTTTGCATCTTTGTAGCTGTTGTCGCTTCCGCACTAGAGTATCGGATTCGTTCTTCGCTTTCCAATAATTCGGAAACATGCGTGACAATCAAAAGAAATTTGACAAACTGAATTAAGGTAAGCTATTTAATTTGCTTGCGTCGAAGTGTCCAAAGAATTTGAAAAGATAAACTTTAGTTATAGGTAAACGATATATTTTGTAATCATTAATTTTAATTACATAACGGTATTACTTCTAGTCAACCTGCTGTGCTCGTAGATGCTTTGTAATATGAGGAGCTTCTTTACCGAATTCCAACCAGACGACTTGATCTGAGTTTTTAATATTTAATGGTCAATTTACCGAGCTCGAATGAAAACTAATTTTAGATCCGAAAAGTTCCAAGTTATTACCAAAAAGTTTGAGGAGAATATTGAATGTAAAGTTGATTATTAACCCTTAAATGACACATGAGGTCCAGTGGACCCCAGACCTTTTTCAATCGTATACATTTAAATGTTTCCGCTGGAAATGCATCTCGTGTCCCCCCTTGATATAATTGAGATATTGCACTACCTGTTTACGTACTCAGCGCAACCCGGTTGACCGCTAGCAGGTGTGTAGAAAGGTCCAAAGTCACCATCGACAACATGCAGCACTCAGTGCTGTGGTGAGGCCTAATAACTTATCGTCTCTGTAATATCCGTTCAAAAAACTATTGATAAACCCGGTAATATGTTTATAGGACGATAATCCGTGAAGTCTTTAGGGTTATTGTTTTTAGGAACAGAAATTATTTTTGCAATTTTCCAATATGCCGGAAATTTAGAAGACGTGATTATTGTGTGTTAACAATATTTAAGAGATAAGGGGCAATGACTGGGAAGATTATGTTAATAAACTTTAAAGGTACATCACAAAGGTATTATTAGTGTTCGTACTATGGCAAAAATGGTTATTTAGATTATCTGCTGATAAGCAAATATTATTTGGTGTTTTGTTGTTCCTCAGCCCTAAGTTTTGAACATTAGCCCAATAAGTTTTACTAGGGAGGTTCTGAGGAAACGCTGCAATTTGATTTCGCCTTACTAATCATTCTGGTCACTAAATTCCGAGCCCTTTTGTATTCGTTGCGAAAAAAATCGTCTTATATTTTTTCCACTGCTTCAAGGCATATTCCCTTAAGGCTATGCGTGTCTTGATATCAATATTGATCCAAGGTGGCTTCTGGATTTTAATTTGGAGTTTTTTGAAAGGAATACACCGCGTAAAACAATTCATATTTTATTGATCCAGTCCATTGAAGCACAGTTCATCAGAGTTCTACCTATATCACACTTACTGTAATCTCTGAATTCAGTAATAACATAAACCCAGTCATAAACCCAAAACAACATATCATGATCCGACCCAACCGAAATTTGATTGACGAAAATAATGTTACTTGTGTTAGTAATTACAAAGTATGTATATCACAGAGGAAGATGCGGTAGCCTTCGAGTAATACTTGGGTTCTTTGTTAATAACGTCCAATGAAAAACTGTTCAATAACAATTTAAAATTTCTAGTGGAGGTGTTTGAATTTAGCAAATTATAGTTAAAATCATCACATACAATAACATTTAAATAAGAATCACAGAAATTACCCCATACAGATTGTCCTGAAAATTTGTGATTGTGAATTTTTATTACTATAAAAATACTTGTAAGATTTAAAACGAAAAATATGGAGAAATTATCTACGTTTGGTGACTTTTAATTATGGCCGTTATAAATTCGGTTACATTTGTCTTAGTCTCGCTTAAAGCTATAACTGATATGGTACGGATCGTATTTCTGCTAAAATTTATTTTGTTTACAAAATCGGTACAAAATGTGTGTGTTTTACAAAATGTGTTGTTTCACTGAATCTCATAGTCGGTAACCGTTCAACCGATTGGGTTTTTTTAGTTCACTTTTCTACAGGAGATGTATCCAGTAATTCAATCGGACTTCGAATTAATAGATACTTTGAAGTACGAAGTACTTCCCCCCCATAAATTCTTATTTAATTTTGAATCAAAAAGTAGTGATCTTGCTTTGTCCATCAAAGTATTGTTAAAACGTTCCGCTTTCCCGTTTAATTGAGCAGTATGAATGACTAATTGTATAATCAAGTAGTATACCAGGGACCATAAAGGCCGGTATGGATTATTTGCAGTTTTCTTTCCGTCCTTAAACGGATGTCTCGTTAGCTTTGCGTCCATACACGTTCCACAGATTGAATCAAAGGCATCTAAATCCTTGCTCTCGATATGGACTCCTTCAGTTAGCTTTGATAGATGTTTCATATTTTTGGTGCCAAGATGGCATAGTTTACGATGCCATTCCATCGCTATCGATTTCTTTTCTGATATCAACACTATTTGCTGAGTTTGATAATTTACATGTATAATCCATTGTTTTGTTTTACCCCTAAAGAACAAGATCGTCGTCTTTCGTAATTAGAACGACATTTTTCGAGAATCGCACTTCTCCTCCATTCTCCGATATAGTCCCTAGTTGAAGCTATAGAGTTCGATAATAAATAAAGCCATACAGATCTTTAACGCAACAACCCACCAACTCTTTGACTCTAAATTTTAACCGCAAAACTCCCAACCTATCTTTGGAGGTATCAAGAACCACAGATTTTGCTGCTATTATTCAAAAAAATCGAATTTTCAATTAAATATATGGAAACTACTATCAAGCAGTCTAAATGCGCGTTGGCACAAAAATTACAGATCCTGAGACCTATCTTTAGATGTATCAAGAACCGCAATTCCTGTTGAAACTTTTCTTGTCGTTACTTGCGTTGGGTGGCTGTCTCCTTGACCGTCGCAGAAATTTCCACTAATGCACCAATCTATTAATATTTTTTATTTTATTTGTTCTTGTTTCGTCAAATAAATATTGTACATAGAACTACTGAGATTTATTTTTTATTAACACCATAAACATAATCAACTACTATCGGCTATACGTTTCAAGTCTCTAGCTCATCGGGAAGTTAGTTTAAAGTCGATTGCAAAATTTGTACCGAACAGATAAACAGATAGAGAAAAAGCGAATTAATAAAAACGTAGTAAAAAAATTAATTCCAGAATTGATTCCGGAATTCTGGAATCGAGAGCATTCAAATTCCGGAATCATATTTTTGCTAAAAATTAGATGCCCTATGAAACACCCTGTGTTTATCTGATAAAGTCAGAAAAAACTTTTGAATACTTTGTTTTAATTTTAGTTTTATTTTATAATAATTTATTTGGAGAATGATTCGGTCGCTTTTATTTTTGTATAATGTGCTCAGCTGTACACACAGAAAAGAAGTGACAGTAGAAAGATGGGAGTGTCCATTTTTCCCTTTTCGCAGCACTAGCGGACAAAATATAAATTACATAATGCTGACATACGCCAGGCAATACTAATTATAGAATGTGCTGCAAAGTAGTACGCTATAATACCGACCATGTTTTGACGTTTGACAAACATGGGGTTGTCAATTTTGATTGACATGCGAATATTTTTACAGGTAAGTTTATAGTTTGTGAATTGGATAATAAATGTTAGTTTATAAGCTGTGTCTTTAATTGTTGTTATTTTTCAGGTGTGCTGGACTATTGCGGCTTGATGTGATGATGTTTTAATTGTTTTTCAGCTTTCAGTCGTAATTGGTGTGGGTGGCGGTAACATTCCGGCCCCCGTTAAGGACTCTGTTCCTTAACTTCGATGAGCTTAATTAATTTAACCACAGGTCGGTCCATGGTTGATGCTGCTGTTTTGATTGTTGCTACTCGTACTATTCCGTCGTCTCCGGTATACACTTTAATAATTCGGGCGAGTGGCCATGATAGAGGTGGTAGATTTGTGTCTTTGACTAGCACAATATCTCCAGGTTGTAAGTTTTCGTGTTTAGTTTTCCACTTGTTCCGCTGCTGTAAATTATTTAAATATTCAAGAGTGTATCGTTTCCAGAATCGTTGCACTCGCTTCTGTAGTTCCTCCCATCTTGTTAGACGGTTGTCCGGGATATCGGTGTTATTAACCTCAGGAACGGCTAAGAGCTGAGCTGTGGTTAAAAAATGTGCTGGCGTAATTGCAAAAATGTTGTCACAATCTTCAGTTACAGGTGTGAGAGGCCTCGAATTCAGGATTGCCTCTATCTGACACAACAATGTTGTGAACTCTTCGAATGTAAGTTTGGATTGTCGATTCATCCGTGTAAGGTGATGTTTAACTGACCGAACTGCGGCTTCCCATAGGCCGCCGAAGTGAGGAGCCGCTGGAGGATTGAACTTCCACTCAATTCCCCGTTCTGTGGTGAATTTAAGCACGGCTGCATCTGCAGTGCTTGCATACAGTTGCTGCTGTATTTCGGTGAGTCTTCGCTTCGCACCTACGAAGTTGCTCCCGTTGTCGCATGATATTGTGCTAGGCAGGCCTCTTCTGCTGACGAATCGCTTGAGCGTGGCCAAAAAGGCGTCAGTTGTCAAATTTCCGGCCAACTCTAAATGGACTGCCTTGATTGACATGCAGACGAAAACAACGATGTACGCCTTGACGAATTTTGCTCCTCTACCCGTTTTTCTTGCAATTTCTATTGGTCCGGCCATGTCGACTCCCGTGTGCGTGAATGGTTTTGTTGGAGTAACTCTCTCGGCAGGCAAGTTCCCCATGATCTGGTTCGTAGGCTGAGAAGTAAGCCTGCGACAAATAATACAATCGTTAGTGATTTTCCGAGTTAATTTTCGGACAGCAACAATCCAGAATGATTGTCGGGACAGATGGGAAAGTAAGGATGGGCCAGGATGGAGGTATGTCAAGTGTAGATAGGATAGAATCATTTTGCTGAGGATATGATGGGTCGGTAGAATGATCGGGTGTTTCTGATTATATGAACAATCTGCGTTTTTCAAACGTCCGCCCACGCGTAGCAGCCCATCGTCATCTAAATAGGGTGACAGTGACGATAGAATTCCTTTCGTAATTGGAATATTTGATCTGATGAGTTGGATCTCATCTGCAAACTGGTGTTGTTGCACAATTTTGCATACTTGTTTCTCTGCCCGTTTATATTCTCCAGATTGAATTGCACCTTTTTGAACAGAAGTATTTAGGCCTTTCGATAGTTGAAGCTGACAAAACGTAATAAATCGCCTAAGATACACTAGAATCCTAATCAGCTTAGTGTATGATGAAGTTCGGCTGGCAATCATGGATACTAGATCTGGGACAATAGTAATTTTGTGGACTAGATTGGCGCGTTCTTCTAGCAATGATTTGTCCGATGTCGTTGGATCGTGAGAACCTCTCTGATTCCATCTATGCGGCCATGTATCCTTAGGATTTTTGAGCCAATGAGGCCCATTCCACCAGAGTGATTGGGTCACTAGGTCGCTTGAGGAACATCCACGAGAAGCAACATCGGCTGGATTATCTGCGGATGCTACATGGTTCCAGGTCATTGTCGGCATCCGTTCTAGTATTTGTGTGGTTCGGTTTGAGATATAAACCTTCCATCTGGATGGGTGTTGAGACAGCCAGTGCAGGACGATCTCTGAGTCTGTCCACGAGTATATCGGGATGGATTGCAGTTTCATGGATTCGGTGACAGCTTTAGTTAATGTAGCTAGCAGCAAGGCACGCATAGCTCCAGACGAGGGATGGAGATCGTCTTGATCGGTGCTACTCTTGTTTTTGATGCAATTAGGCGGATGTGTACATTCTCAAATTCATCTACGGTTCTACAATACAGTACAGCGGCATAGGCAGTGGAGCTTGCATCAGCGAATCCGTGCAGTTCACTAGACGATGACATGATCTTGATGAGACGAGGAATTGCAATGGTTTCCAACTGCTTGAAGTCGTTTCGGATGGTTGACCAGGCCTGTATTGTAGATCTTGGCAGCGGATCATCCCATCCAAGGTGCTGTAGCCACAGTTGTTGGAACAACGACTTAACTGGGACGATTGCTGGGCTTAGCCAACCTAAAGGATCGTATAGCCGTGATGCTTCGGATAGAAGACTTCGCTTGGTGTGAGTAGGTGATTCTGGTGGCTCGTTTATTTGGAACTTGAATGTATCCGCCTTTGTGTCCCAGAGTAAGCCCAAGATTTTATGTTCGCTTTCTCCATCCAGACTTACAACTGATGCACTCGTACCTTGGCGAGTTTTGGCTAATGACGAGACCAATTCTTGCGAGTTGGAGGCAACCTTATGTAATGGAAACCCTGCAGTGCTGAGAATGTGGATTATGTTGTTGGCTAATGCTATAGTTGATGGCACGTTGATTCCTCCACTCAGGAGGTCATCCACATAAAAATCGTTTAGTATTGCATGAGATGCCTGCGGATACTCGGTTTTTGCTTCCATTCCCAGTTGTTGGAGGGCTCGTGTTGCTAGAAAAGGGGCAGCCGATGTGCCATATGTGACAGTTAGCAGACGGAAATGTCTGAGTGGCTCAGTAGGGCTGTCGCGCCACACAATGCGTTGATAGTCACAATCACGTGGGTCGACCCGAATCTGGCGATACATGCGTTGAATGTCTGCAGTAAGTGCTACCGGGTGTAACCGGAACCGCAGCAGAATACTAAGTAACTCCGGTTGTACCGTTGGACCCACTAAGAGTTTGGAATTTAGTGAGATCGACGATGACGTAGCTGCGGAGCCATCGAAAACCACACGAACCTTTGTGGTAGCATTACCTGGTTTGATAACTGGATGGTGTGGCAGGTAGCTGTGCTCAGTGTTGAAATCGATGTTTCCAGGTTGGATTTCCGCCATATGATTGAGCTGCTGGTACTCGTCCATGAACATTTTATATGCATTTCGTAGATCTACTTACCGTTGTAGTTTTGATTCAATATATTTGAATCGCGAAGTGGCTTGTTGAAGCGAGCTTCCCAGTCGTTTGGAATCTTTAGCAAAGGGAAGTCTTACAACAAACCGACCCGAAGAATCCCTGAAGTGAGTAGTTGTGAACAATTCCTCACAGTATTGTTGCTCGGGCGTCAGTATTGCTTTGGCTGGTAGTTCCTCTATCTCCCAAAATTTGCGTAGCGTTTGATCGATATTGAACTCAAGTTGCAATGCTATGCGCTGGTTGAATTTCGCCTCACCGCCGGAAATAATCCATCCCAGTGCAGAATTTTGCGCGATGAGGCTGTTGGGCCCTGTGATTTGACCTTGTCGTAGAATTTTAAAAAAGTGGTTTGCTCCCAACAGGATATCTATATCGCGACACTGTTGCTCAATAGGATCGGCGAGGTATATTGATTGTAACTCCTTCCAGCTATTACGCATTTCAGTACTCAACCGCGGTAATTTTGATGTTAATTTGTCCAAAATAAATACATCTACTTCTATGACGAAATCCGCATCAAATCGTGATGTGATAGTCAGTGATGTTCGACCCTTTGTTGTTGCATTGGATGCTATACCAGTGATTGGAATCCGACAATTGTGGCGAGCTAGTTGCAGTTTAGTCACGCAGGATTGTGTGATTAGGGAGGCTTCAGACCCTGAGTCCAGTAGTACCCTACAGCAATGCTTATTCCCGAACCCGTCCTTAACATTCACCAATGCCGTTGGCAACAATGAGTATCTGGCAGTCACTGCCGTATGTGTAGTTGGCGCTAACGTTTGATATTCACTTTGGTCCTTTGACTCATCGGTGGACTCATTTTCGTCTACAGTTACATTCACTTTGGGATCTTGTGGTGGATGAAGGGAAGTGTGATGCTTTCTTTGACATACAAAACAGCGCCTTCTCGATGGACAATTGCTGGATACATGGCCTTTAAACAGGCAGTTGAAGCAAATTCGAGAGCACGCCACAAATTCTCGTTTTTGTGCTAAACTGAGATCGTTATATTGAGGACATTCGTGGAGTTTATGAATGTCTGCGCACTTGATGCATGGCTGGTCAACACCTTTGATTGGTGGAGTATCCGTAGCTTGTGCTTGATAAGTTCGCGCTACTGCCTTTGTTTGCACTCGTCTGTGTTGGACAGGATCACACAATTCTAAGGCGACACATCTCTTAGCGATGAATGATATAAACGCGTTGAATGTTGGGGATTGTACATCGATGCTCTTAATCGCCCATTGTCTTGGGGTTTCATCATCTAGTTTTTGCAGAATGATGTAAATGAGCCATGGGTCTCTAGTCTCTGCTCCTTCACCCAGCGCCTTCAACCCTCTGATGACTTCATCAGACGTGTCGCAGATTCTTCGCAACGATATAGCACCATCTGTAGTCACTGTTGGTTGACTCATGAACTGCTTGATTAAAGATGTAATCACTAGGCCTTGGTTGTCATATCGATTACAGAGTTTCTCCCATGCCTCCTCGTAGTTAGCCTCAGTTACTGGTATGTGTCGCAGCAAATTCGCCGTATCATCGCGTAGCAGTCCCTTCAAATACTGGAACTTGTGCACGTTGGTGAGAGCTGGATTTTTGTGCACCGATGATGAAAACAAATCCTTAAACGAGGGGAATTCATTATATTTTCCAGTAAAAAACGGTATTTGAATCCTTGGCAGCTTGATCTCATCCTTTGGAATTGCGGAAAAGCTTTGTTCTCGCATGGTGTCGAGCATTTCCCGTTGATGCGTTGTGAAAGATTGCATGGTTTTGTCTAGCTGTGTTTGAACTGCGCTAACCATTGGATTGCGTCCGTGAATTGCTGTCCGCAATGCTGCCTTTGCTTTGGTGTACCGTTGTTCAATGACATCAATCTCAGATATCGTTTCATCGATAACAGTGATGTCCTCGTCATATTCCTTGAACTGTATGTAACCTTTCTCGAGTAGCTCTAATTGTATGTATAGCTCCTCTACAGCTGTGTTGTCTTTAATAGATGCAATGCCCTTTTCCACACGAGTTATGGCGGCTTTAGCGTGCCCACGCTTGCGTTTAAGTAGATCAACTTCAGCCATGTTGTTACAATATTTATTTCGCTGTGCACACTTAATTTACTTTTACGTCACGAATCACAAAATCCCGGGTTTCGGCACCAATGATAAAGTCAGAAAAAACTTTTGAATACTTTGTTTTAATTTTAGTTTTATTTTATAATAATTTATTTGGAGAATGATTCGGTCGCTTTTATTTTTGTATAATGTGCTCAGCTGTACACACAGAAAAGAAGTGACAGTAGAAAGATGGGAGTGTCCATTTTTCCCTTTTCGCAGCACTAGCGGACAAAATATAAATTACATAATGCTGACATACGCCAGGCAATACTAATTATAGAATGTGCTGCAAAGTAGTACGCTATAATACCGACCATGTTTTGACGTTTGACAAACATGGGGTTGTCAATTTTGATTGACATGCGAATATTTTTACAGGTAAGTTTATAGTTTGTGAATTGGATAATAAATGTTAGTTTATAAGCTGTGTCTTTAATTGTTGTTATTTTTCAGGTGTGCTGGACTATTGCGGCTTGATGTGATGATGTTTTAATTGTTTTTCAGCTTTCAGTCGTAATTGGTGTGGGTGGCGGTAACATTTATCTGTACAGTGTTGGTTACTCATACTAGATTTAACAATTTTAAAATTGAATTAGAATTACAAACTAGATATGGACAACATTTTGTGTTTAGTATGAATCAAAAGCTAATCGAGTTTTCATAAATGGGTTACAATTCGAACCACGACAACAATAACATTGTAAGTGAAATTTAAAATAGAAATTAAGAAAATGTTTCTGGATTAAACTACATTTTGCATGGATCTCAAATAGTACAAATTGTTGTACAGTGTTACTCGGGATAAAAATTGATTTGGAAATTTAGATTAAAAATTGAATTGAGTTTTAATTTGGAGTTCCAAACTAGATTTGAACATAATTTTAATTGCAATTAGGTAAGAATTAGGTTGCATTACGAGATTTGATCTCAAACAACCAACACAATTTTCTTTGAATTTAGTTTAGAAATTTGTTTCGGAAATTTTGAGTGAAATTTGAATAAGGAATTTATATTAAAAAAAATGCTTTTGGCATTCCAAACCAAATAAAATCTTTGGTGAAATTATACATATACAGGAATTGAGTTACAACTCGAATTTTGAATCCACAAAATTTTGAGAGAAATATAATTTACATTGGACAATACATGTGCCGAGTGAATTTTCAATTAGAAAACAAAAAATTGAGAATAAATTAGATGGACTAACCCTAAAGAATAGATATGTCTACGGAAAACCAAAATACATTAAAACCAATTTGAATTGGATCAAAAAATGAGGCTGGGAAAGAAAATAGTTTTAATGGATTCGAATAAAACCGTGAATGCATCCAGAATAAAATTAGATTACAATTCCATCTGGATTCGAATAAACTTTGTCTGACATTTTAATCCGAAATTTAGTTAAACTTCCAAATTGTGCTTGAATATGGATTGTAATTTTAATCACGCTCATTGAATTGAATTGAATTGAAATAAAAACTTGAGTGAAATTTAAAGTTTTAAGAAATATTTGGTATTCTACTAATTGATTATTGTAATTTTCCTTTAAATATGTGAGTGATGTTCAGACTAGTAACTTAGTTTAAAATAAAAATGGATTAAAATAAAATTAAGATTTTTATTTAGAAATTTAGTTCCAAGTTCGAAGTTTAGTTTCGAAGTTGAACAAAGTGATAAATGGAATTTTGAACATAAATCTAGTCTAAATTGGTCCACTGCCTTCAACAGAGAGAAAATTATCTAGAATTTTAAAATAGATAATATTGAATTTGAGTGAAATTTAAGGTAGAAATTGGCTTCTTTATACATTTGGGAAATATATTTCGAAAACAATTTTAGCAAAATATTTAATGCACTTTATGTTAATGAATTTAAATTCTAAACACGATTTCAACAAATTTTTTAGTTCAACTAGAAAATCAGGAATCGAGCAAAAATCTGAACGATTTTTGTTTTATAATAGTATAGAAGGGTAATTGAATAAAATCTTAAGCAGGAACTTACACTTCTATACAGTGATATAGGAACTTCCCAAGAACAGGAAGCAAAGTCAAAATATTTCGTAAATCAACACTACGAAAATTTAAAGAACGCATACGACAAAATTACAATACAAGTAACGCAACATTGTTAGAAGAAGAACAAGTAAGCTAACTGAAACCATTGGAAATTCGTCTATATGAAGTGAGTAGGTTTCTTAGAAACGGTCAAACAGTTAGTTCATGACAACAATCATCTTACCACAATGCATAAAATGAACTATCTTAGAATTCATGTAGATGGGTGAGCTGGGAAATTATTGAGCCATTTAGAACCCACTGGAGACAACTACGATGCAGCTTGAGAGATTTTAAAAAACCGCTTCAACGACAGGAGATTACTCGTATTAAATCTACTCAACGCATTATGAATCAGCATACTAGCAACAGGAAATCTGCAGCTGCGATTAAATCCTTACATGACACGCAATAAGGAATACAGGAATCAACATCGATCTGGGGTCGTTTCATTATCTTCAGCCTATTAAAAATTTGAACAACGTCAACGAAAATTCACTCAAAAAAATCCAAGAGAATTTCAAGAAACAAGCTAATTTTGAAATTTCTATAAAATCGTTTCCAATCTTTGGAATCAAGTTACCATACAACCAAGTAATATTTACGTATGCTACTCAAAAATCATAAAACTAGTTCATGCAAAAACTTGAGTATTACCGAAAGGAATGAGATGGTCATGCTCCATAATTTGCGCAGAAATTGAACAAATTACCGTATTGTCAAGCTGAACATATCAACATTCGACAAATATTGTAGCCAAGTACTATTAGCAACAGCCCTAGTAAACGTACAGAATATTAATGGTGGTTTCAACATATTACGGCCACGGGCACTAATCGATCCAGGCTCACAAGCTACTTTCGTCACAGAGCCAGCAGCAGAAAACTAGGTTTACCACGGACAAGAGTTTTAACTGAGGTTTCCGGATTTTCCACAAATAAGTTCACGATTTACATCGATATTCAAGATATAATATAATGCACTAGTTCTGGGGACTATTACTAAACCACTTCCAGACAAGAACTTATTAGATTTAGATAGCGAACTACAAAAAGAAGTAATCCTAGCAGACCCTACTTTCTATACTTCCTGATCTATTGTTAATTTAATAGGCGCCGACATATGTATAATGGGGAAATGATGTTAGAACGCGTGAATAGGGATCCGCGTCGTAAATGCATGGATCATTTCTGGTCGTCTAAATCAAAACAGAAGCATCCCAATCACTCGGTTAAACAACCACGTCACATTAGCGGACATAGAGAAGCAATTAAAACGCTTTTGTGAATCGGAAGAACTGCATCCTAAATGAAGCCTAACTGCTGAAGAGATCGAATGTGAACAGTATTATGAAGAAACACACAGCGGTTAAAAAATGGACAATTTGAGTTCGGATACCACTTTACAACAACAAACTTAAAAAAGTGGGAATAGGAGAATCTATAGAGGGCAAAGCAGCAGCTAGATTAATTCAGATAGAAAAAAGATTCAAGAAGGATGAAAAATTTAAAAATCAATATCATAAATTCATGAACTGATATATCCAACTAAATCATATGAAAATTATTACAGATGATGATTGAAAATAACAACAGGCACATCACAAAATGATATGATGAATGTAGGCCTACCCTTACAAGACAACTTAACAGCAATATTGATCAGATGGAAAAAAAACATCGTTATGTGATTGCGGCAGACATCGAGAAAATGTTCAGGCAGGTCAAAATAGCCCGAAAAGATCAAAGTTTTTAGCGAGTCCTATGGCGATTTGAAACAAATAAGCCAATGAGCAGTTATAGATTTAAAACTGTCACCTATGGAACAGCTTCTGCAACTTATTTGCATTTATGGAACAGCTTTCTGCAACTTATCTGGAGCTAACACAATGGCAGAGGCAGTAGCTACGCAAAAGGAACTACTAAACCATATTTCCGGTGGAGGTTTCATCGTCAGGAAATGGTGTAGCACCAAAAAAGCAATTTAGAAGAACTTCCCGAAAACCTGAGAGAAACTGCGGATTTCACACAATAGAATTTAATGATACAGGAAAAACACTTTGATTCCTCTGGAATTCCCCAACAGATGCTTTTGAATTTAATTTATCTTTGCCATAAGGTAAAACAACAATATCCAAACGAACAATTTTATCAGAGGCGTCAAAGCTTTCCGACCAGCTAGGATGGTTAGCATCACTGCGGTGATTCAAATGAAATTTCTTCTTCAAGATTTATCGGCTTCTGATGTACGATGGGATAAAGAATTCCATATAAACCTTGCAAACAGATGGTTAAACTATACAAAATGGAATTACCATAGTTAGATGAAATTAGAATACACCTTTGGATAAATTACTCAAGCGGTGCTAAAATTGAATTATGTATATGGTTTGGATGCCATCAAGCTTATGCTGCAATGTTATAAAGTAAAATAAACACTAAAATTAAGTTAATTGCTGCCAAAACAAAGATTGCACCGTTAAACCAAACAATATCGCTAAATTGCTAAAAAATATCGTACATGCATCGAACATCAACAGCAACATATCAACACTTTGCTGGAGCGATTCCACAGCTTGGAGGAAAACCACAACATCATAAAACTTTAGTGGCCAACAGTATAACAGGGATACAATAAAACACCGATCCTAGCCAATGGTATCACGTGGTTTCTAATGAGAATCCTGCTGACTGTGCATCTCGAGGATTAAACCCAGTTAAATTATTAACCCATATAATTTGGTGGGAAGGGCCGACAGGCTGAAGGGTCCGAGCTATCCAGTAACAAAAATTGATAGTGGAGAATTGAAAGAAGCATGGAACGAAAATCAACAATAATTCTTACAACAACCGTGAAAAAACCAGTAATTGTTTTTCGATCGATTCTCGTCATTACGCAACGGCTTGTTTACAGCATTGCATACAGTCTATACGATTTACATATAATTCAAAATCAAAAACTAGAAAAATTTCCCATTTTACACCAGAACAACAGAACATGGCGCTAACGGCAATAATTATTTGCACCAATTACCAATGAGCAGTACAATTTTATAACACTACCTTCATTTCTAAACTGAAACGACCTGCTAAGAGTCGGAGGATGACTAACCAATTCTAATCTATCATTTGAAGATAAACATCCAATAATACTGCCCCGAGGTCACAAGTTGTCAAGATTGCTCATCAGATAAATTCATTTAAAAGACATCACCGTTCACGAATGGCGGGGTTGACTATGTAGGACCAATTAGTGTAAAATTATGGAAAGGCCACTGTACTAAAACAATAAAAGGCTACATTGCCATATTTATATGCCTATAGCCACGAAGGCAATCCACGTCGAACGTATAAGAAACCGGTCAACAGATGCCTCTTTAGCCGCAAACCGACAGTTCATATCAAGAAGCAGAATCTATCTGTAAATATTCAGTGATTGCAGCAGAAATTTCGTTGGAGTAGGCAAAAAACTATATGCAGGCAATGCAACAGGAGGTGACAGTTAAGGGTAAAACCTCCTCACTATGGAAGAGTATGGGAAGCCGGAGTCCATTCAACAGAACAACACCTGCGCAAATCAATTGGAACTCATACATTAACCTTTCAGGAGCTCCCAACATATCTGCGGCTTTAATTGAGACATGCTTGAACTATAGGCCACTAGCTCCTCTCTCAAACGACTCAGATTATGACGGGTTTGAAGTCCGGCACACTTCCGTATAGGATGGGCCATTATATCAACGCTACAACCTAATGGGTATCCACACCGTCACAAGATGGAATTTGCTGACCAAACTCTACACAGGATTCTGGAAAAAAATGGGATACGGATTATCTTTCACAACTACAACGAAAGCCAAAATGGTTGCAAGATCAACCTAACCTCCAATTGGGGAAATGAAAATCCTTAAAGATGAACAATTACCTCCCACGCACTGGCCATACAAAGTCGGTAAGCTACATCCAGGACAAGATGGACTGGTTAGGGTAGTCACACTTAAATACAGAAATAACACGTTTAAGAGGAATATCACTAAAATATGCCGCATACCCATAACTAACCAGCCAATGGACTACATTAACATACGTTGCAAGAAGGATAATCAGCAGTATATGAAACTATGACAGGGATAAGAACCACTCAGGGAGATAATCCGCAGTTCACGGAAAATAGACTACCGCTGCGCCCATAAAGGACAAACAAAAACCAAAAATGCAGCCTCACAGGCAACCAAAGACTGGATGTAAGGTGAATCATCTTGCATTAGCAATACCCTCAATTTGCTGCATATACTAGGGCAAGCGCAAGCCCAGGTCAAGGTTGCTCCATTTAATCATTCGACCGGCATATATCTCGGGGATCCAGGTAAACTCACATTGGTAGCGAAGAAGTGGACTTTAGTGATCTATTACAACAAGGCGAGCTATTGTGAGAAGATCGAAGCCTTTAAGCAGGCATAAGGCGGACTGACAGCTACGTATTCCTGAAACAACTTTAATGGTAGCTCAACAACTTGATCGGAGACAATGATCTCCTATTAATAAGTAACAAGGAACGACGACGCGTGAATCGCGAAGCGTGGTTTGGGAGACAATACAGACATTTCTTAGGGGACATGTTTGAAATTATCAGCCAGCACGAGGCTAACCAGTATGAATACCAATTTGAGAACATCAACAATAACGAAAATCATCTAATGGTATTAATGAAAAACCAGACGTCAATAATCGACAACACGACCAAGCTGGTGAAACATAAATCTAACCTGACAGTGATATCATTGAACAATCTGATTAAAGATCAAGAAAGATTAAGATTGGAAATAAAACAACTGAACGAATATCGAACACCCGAGGAAAGGGTTCGCCTAATACTAATGAGCGTGATCGAGATGACCGTAATACTAAAAAGCTTAGAAGATTCGCAATAGGACCTAACTTGATGTTGTTCACTATGCGAAATATAGCATTTTGCATCCATCGATACACGATCAACTGTAATTTATGCAATGAAATATTTATTTGTCACACTTGGATTAATTACCACCAATAAAATTATATCGTAAACATTGAACTGGTAGCTGATTATTCGCATTGAATGGTACCGTAAATTTTAACCAATTTGGATCAAACTTGGCGAGGTGGCATCGAAAGTTCCAATCACCAGTCTTAAAAATGTACGTCAACGTTTGAACACCCATGCTAAATGTGGCGATCGTTACTACGCCGAAGTAAATTATTTGGGTTGGGCATATGAAATCAATTTCATCGAGTATCCAATAGATTTTGTAAAACTAAAACTTTATTGATGAACGTTTTGCCAAGCAAAGCGTTTTTTTTTTAAATAAAAAAAATTACAAATGATTGACAAATCCAATACTCAAATACCCGGATTTCAAACAAAGGATTATTTGAACGGAAAACGCATCTAATTATGCATTGGGCGCTAGCTTATAGCCGGAAGAAATAGGCAAAGATCTTCAAATCTGTTGCGCCTCTCATAAGTTTTCAAACACCGAAACCAATTATTGTACAATAGAAAAAGAATTGTTAGCAATAATTTGGACCGAAAAAAAACCGGCCTTCAGAAACCCTTGGTGTGACTATTCAACATTAAGGATCCTTCAAGTAAAATCGTAAGATGGCGGAAGAGTGCAACTATCAAAATATGCTACAAGAAAGGCACAGCGAATACAAACGCCGACGCACTTTCACGTATGGAACTTAATGAACAGCTTAGCAGCTTGAGTTCACACAAAAATGTGTCATGTTTGAAGATAATTAACAGAAGGACACAAAGTACATGCAGAAATGGTCTTCCGGGTCATATTCGAAGCAGAAAATAGGTTAAATTTCAATTTGAGTTGAATTTACATTTTGAGTGAAATTTAAATAGTGAGTGAAAAAAAAATTTTTTTTGAGTGACATTTTATTTTTTAAAATCTTTTTTAAATATTCAAAACGTAAATTTTGATAAAATTTAAAATATAGTTTCGAATCGAGAATAGAATAGCCTAAATATAAAAATAACCCACCTTCAAACTATGGTATACGGTTCCAATGCTTAAACTTGTTTATCCTGCTCGTGTTTAAGAATGCTTCAAACTGCTATTGTTCAAATTCTTTACGTTCTTCAAATTCGATAAATACTTAAAATTTGTAATTGTGAAAATTCTTAGAAGAATTTTACATTAGGGAAATTCCTAAAGTACTGGAAATCTATTCTTCAATTAATCTGTAATTTATGTCAATACTTTTGTATCAATAACCATCCCTGGCCACAACATTCATGACCTCATTCATATATATATAAACCATGGATGTGCATAGCAGAATAACACATCATCGCTGTCGGTACAGCAAATAACAACATTAGTAAATTATTTCAAAATCATCATAAACGGAGGCATCCGCCTAAAGAAATTCACTTTACCAAAAAATACAAAATAACAATAAATGATAATCATAAATTGATTCCAGCAATTGAGACTATCGATTTGGAAAGGGGGCTAGAAATGATAAAGGAAAATGAACAACTGCCAACAGAAATGAATCGTCAGGATGTTCATCATTACACGATTATCTTACATTACAAGATAGATGACATTAGTTCAATACTGTAAGCTACAAGATATAGGCAAAAAAAAAAAACAATTGAAGAAACTCGCTAACCATTGCTTAACGTGAAAAGACGAAATAAAAATACTGTCCGATATTTCTCGAAATAGCAAAATTGATTGGAGAAGGGAAAATGTATCGAGATCTTTAATAAAAACAGAAACTTAGATGTCATAGAAGAAGAAATCTATCCAACCATGATAGAAGGAAATTTAGAGCAAATATCCGCTCAATTGGGTGCTATTACCAAGAAACTTACATATTTAAATGAGAAACAGGTCCAATATGACCAAGCTCTCGCAAATTTAAATCAAAAAACGGAGATGACCGCTGCGGCTCGGGTTCAAAATATTCCACAGATACAACTAGATTTATGTAGGATCCCAGATTCAATTAAATCCATTCCATCTTTCGATGGAAACAAAAAAACAAGTGACCTCTTGGCTAAAAACGGCCGAAGAGAATCTTAACATGTTTGTGGAAATGGTCCCCCTTCAACAATTTAAAATGTACATTCAAGCAGTCAAAACAAAATTTAGGGAAAGGCAAAACACATTCTATGTATTGCCGGGGATCCAGAAAATTTCACGGAAATGTCACAAATATTATTCGAAGCCTTGGGGACAAACAGGAACTCCCGTACTACACGGAAAAAAATAAACTGGTCCTCAGCTAAGAAAACGGACTTTTAAATCAAGAAAAAGTATATTTTCTTGAATTAAAAGTCCGTTTTCTTAGCTGAGGACCAGTTAATTTTTTTCCGTGTATAAGTCACAGCTTTGGAGTAATAAACAAGAAGAAAGTTCTGTGCAGTGTGCATACTTTTTTCAATAAAACCAAACAAATAATTGAATATATTAAATTGTTAGCCAAACAGCGACTATGTAAATTCAACTCAAATGAAGTCATAATGACCAATTCAATAAAGCTCAATACCCAAAATGAACCAAACAGTTTTCAGTAGAAAACGGACATTAACCTGAATTCTGTAAATTTACAAGTGAAAAAACAAAGTTGGCCGGCACAAGAGAAAAATGAACCTTCACCAATGGAAGTTGAACCTTCCATACGATCAAGACGATTTTTTAATAAGAAAGTCTTTAATAATCATCAAACGGTTCTAGATCTTGAGCCAAAACAGGTAAAATCTGAATATATGATACTTCAAAAGCCCAATATAATACCCAATTACTTCGGTCTAAAAAGACCATCAAAGTATTGAAATCCTGTCAAAAATGACGAAAAATTTGGTTGGTCCAAAACCACGTTTCTCGACGTTTTGAAAGACCCTGAGTCTGAAAAAGCAAAAAAAAAAAAATGTCCCTCCGTCTGTCTGGATGTCTGGATGTCTGTGCCAGTGGTATCTCGAGAACGGCTTTTCCGATTTTCATTTTTTTTTCGCCAATATGTTTCTACGGTCAAGGCGGAGATTTGGAAAGCTTTTGAAGACTGTACGTCAAGAGGATGGGTACCTTACATACGAATTGACCCAAAATACCTGATTTTATAAATATTTACGATTTTTTTATATAATATGCTGGTTTGATTAATGAATTGGGAATTGAATTGGGTATTAATTTGAAGGTTAAGTTAGGGGTCAATTTGCGGGTTGAGTTGAAGTTGAGTTGGAGTTGAGTTGGGGTTGGATTTGGATGTAGTAAATAGTTAACAAATTTTTGGTGGAACTTGCCTATTTCCCAACCGATTATTATGAAATTTGATATGTGTGTTAGAAATGGGATCCTAAAATAAGTTTTGGATCAAGTTCTGGAATATGGCCAAATATGATGGAACTTGCCCATTTCTCAACCGATTATAATCAAATTCGACGTGTGTATTGGAAATGGGATCCTAAAATGATTTTTGGATGAAGTTCTGGAATATGGCCAAGTGGGATGAAACTTGGCTATTCCTTATTCAATTATAATGTAATTTGATATGTGTATGGAAATGAGATTTTAAAATGGGTTTCGGATGAAATTCCGAAATATTGCTAAGTATGATGGAACTTGGCTATTCTTTGTCAACACTGTCACACCAACTTTATGACACAGGTGACAGGTGAATGCTATCCCCATTGAAAACACCAAAGACCGAAGTTCTGATCACTTCGTAAGGTTTCAGCCACAGCCCTTTATATTTACCTATTATCTTAAGAAAAATCAAAAATCAAAATATTTTGGGAACCCAACAAGTGACGAAAACAGGAAAAATAAACTTTTCGGTCACAATCTGCCAAAACTACAATACTACGAGCTAAATTTCCATGAATACTTCGATGGAATATTAGGTCCACAATCAATGTCCTACATGAATGCTAAAATTGATTATAATTGGCAAACTAAATTGCAAAATTTTTAAATTCCAGAAATACATATTACCCAAACAAATTCTATAATCATATTGCCACTTTTAAAACTAAAACAAATGGTGACTGGATAATGTCAGAACACAAAGAATTAAACGAAAACATCATTTTAGAGCCGGGATTGTACCAATCCAAATTTTGAAACAACTATCAATATTTTAACTAACACCAGAAACACCAAAACGCCTTCAGAAATTAAACTTAAACGTAAACAATTTTGAGACAATCCAGCCAATAAAAATTTATGGAAAAAATCTAATAAATCAAGAAATACTAGCTTAAATGATCCGAACATGTAAAAAGGCTTCTTATAAACACTATTTATGAGAATCAAAAAATTCTGTTAAAGCAGAATGAAAAACTCTCTGCTACAACAATCATCAAGCATAAATAAGATTAAATACTAAAGATGAGGATCCTGTATACACAAAAACATACAGATATTCTCATCACTTTAAACAAAACGTAGAAGATCACATAAAAGAGTTGCTAGACAGTGGAATTGTTCGAAATTCGAGCAGCCCTTACTGAAACCCGACGTTTCAGAAATACGGAAAGTAAGAGTAGTATGATTGATTACAGAAAATTAAATGAGAAGACCATTAATGACAAATTACCCATCCCTCAAATTAAGGAAATACTGGATAACCTTGGGAAATCCACTTACTTTTCAACATTGTATTTAAAATCCGGATTCTCCCAGATTCCAATGGTAATGGATTCACAAGAAACAACTGTATTTTCTATAAATCAGGGACACTTTGAGTTACCCGAATGCCATTCGGATTGAAAAACGCGCCCACAACCTTCCAAAGGGCCATGAACAATGTCCTCAACGGACTAATAGGGCAAATTTGTTACTTATATCTGGACGATATCATCGTTGTAGGCTTTAACCACATCAAAAATCTTCAAGAAGTCCTTATAAGGGCTTATCATAATTCAACCCGAAAATATAGGGTGATAAGTGTGAATTTCTCAAAAGATAAACAGAATTTATAGATGGGGTTAAACCGAACCCTGACAAAATAAAAAAAATTCTTGAGTGGCCAATACAAACCACTCAAAAACAGATCATACAAATTCCTCGGATTTTCGAGTTATTATCGAAGATTTATTCATAATTATTCCAATATTTCAAAAAGTTTGACCAAACTTCTAAAAAACGGGGCTATTGTAAACATTTTAGACCCAGAATACGTAAAATCCTTTGAAACATTAAAAAACATATGGCTACAAATGAAATATTAGCCTATCCGGATTTCAATAAAACCTTCATCCTGACAACAGATGCATCCGAAGACCAATAGCATTTGCATATAGAACGCTAAATGACACTGAAATAAGATATGCTACAAACGAAAAGGAGGTGCTCACTATAGTCTGGGCAAAATATCAGCCTTACCTTTACGGTAACAAGTTTACCTTGGTGACTGATCATAAGCCCCTTACTTTTATTAAGACTTCCGAAAAGAACCCGAAAATTCTTAGATGGAGTTGGAAAATCTTGATTATGACGTAATTTATAAGGAAGGTAAAGCTAACGTTGTAGCCATTGCTCTTGGTGGGCTTCCAATAGATAAAGTTCAACCAAATCAAGAAGAGGAAATCAATTTTCGTAATCTAGATATGCAAGCATCAAACTCAGAGAACGCTTCAATGCAGAATAATGCATCAAATAGTGACTCATACTCAGACACCGTATATTCAGCTAACACCTCGAATGATTACTATATTCATTTTGCAGAACGCCTCATTAATTTCTATAATAACCAAATAATTTTCAGAGTATCCGAATTAGACAATATATTTACTGGGGAATTATTTCCGAAAGTAAATAGAGCAATATAATCATAAAAAACGAGTTCGGAAAGCAAGATATCATCCGTTATTTAAAACGATTCCACAATGGAAAGCAATCAGCAATCCTAGCTCCGGAAATCCTATACGGAATTATTCAGGAACCATGCAGAGAGAATTTCTCACATAAAGGTCACTTTGCACTCGTCACCAGAATGGTCGAAGATGTGACCTAAGACCGTCAAAATTCAATTAAAATAAAAGAGTCTGATTTTCTACTTCTTACGAAAGAAGTAGAAAATCAAATTAAAAGATCCTATTTCTCCCTAGGATGGCCAGCAGAATAAAAATTCACATTAACTCCTGTTCTATTTATTTGTAATGTACACACGTACGACCGAAAGCCGTACAACATCAAAATTTCGCCTAGGCCAATTACATCAAAACCTTTAGAAAGGGTACACATTTAATAATATATATTCAATATTAATAAAACAAATTTTCTATCTATAATTGATTCGTTTTCAAAACATCTACAGATTGTTTTGATAAACACAAAAAATCTCACAGATGTAGCAGCAGCATTAACAAAATACTTTACCCTCTTGATATACCACATTCTATTGTCCAGATCACGAGACCACTTTTCAATCCGCTCAGTTCAAAGACTTTGTAATCCTTGTCCGAATCCAACGAACAAATAGAAAGAGCATACACAGCTTTGAATCTTTGATAGAAATTTTTAACACGAACAAACCCAAAATCTCAAGCGCTAAAACAATAACGACTGTCTGGTGATCTCCAATCAAAATAATCTCACACTAAGTTCTTACTTCTTCTTATCTAAAATTGGATTTTTTAAAAATAAACAAACCGTGTGAATAATGTGACCCGCAGCTAAATCAACATCAGGAAATCGTAATAAATTCAACCTCTCGCGAATCAGCTTTAATCGGTAAGTGACATCATCATCACATTTAAGACCATACAAAAATAACTCTTGTTAGATGACATAAGGCATGTTTGGTACTCATCTGGTAACTAGCTCTTGCAACCAAGCATGATAATAAGCCAGATCAAAATCCGCAAATTTAACTTCTAGGCATTTATGATAGCTTATGACATCTCACGCTACTGTTACCTCTCACGCTACTGTGATGAGGGATCCAAAGCATTTGAAACCAACATAATTAACGGAACCTAAAAATTGTACAGTTAGTTCTGAAATAGATATAATTCACGTTCCACATTACATTCATCCGGTTTAATTTTGCTTCGAGTTCTAATCGTAAGCAAACCCTACAGAAAAACCCTCAGGGCAAATCAAATAAAAGTAAAACCAATTAAACTGTAATGGTAGATACAGTAACTCTGTATACTATTCTACCGCATTAAATTTCATTTTCCAAATTTATTTAGGCTATTAATATGTACGTGTGCTTGTATAAATTCATCTTATTATGGATTCTTCAAATAATATAACTCATGTGGTGAACAATAAGCAGTTCATTCCAGCCAGCTTATTCTATAGGAAGAACAGCATTGATTTGGTTTGGTGCCGATTTTGACTTCCTTTTATATTTTGTAGCTCGGCCACTTCTCTTCAAAACGAATTACTTTTAGCACAAGCAACCGAAATTGGCATTACTACAGAAAACGGGATTCACTTCGCCGGACGGGTTAATTAGATTCCATATTTTTTATTTTTGAAACAATAACGCTAATATAAACATAGAAACTGTGAACACCATACCGGAGGATATTCAAGAAGCGATCATAAAAACCAAGATCGAACTACCTAAAAGATCTATACTTATCAACCAAGGAATCAACATTACACTCTCGGATGAGGTCTTACAATACGTTAGACCGAAGATAGCTGTAAAAAGCGACACGTACATACATACTAAAAGTGCCGAACCTACAAAAGGCTAAATCAGCTGCATTAATGATCGCTCAAATAAGAATAGGCAATTCAAACAGATCCAAGTCAACGATATCCAAAGAGCATGAAACGACTGAGTGTTCAGTTTCAAAATCATACCTTGAAACCTGGGATCAAAGAATGCGGACGTTCTTTGTCTACACCCGGGAGGAGTTATATTATCATAAGTGCTGCAACCGCAAATAACACAAAGCACAACACATAAAGGTGAAGAATGTGAAAGATATTAAGTTGAAGACACACATTGTAATACAACGGAGCTCTATTTCAACAACGTGCAATAATTGAAAACCATTCTTTAGCCAATTCTTAGTTTTAGTGGGAAAATAATTGTATAAATTATGATTCAAAATTATTTTTTAGTTAGTTAAGATTTTAACATTAAGAATGTAACAACATAAAAGTGTAAAAAAATAAAATTGATAAAAATAAATATTTGTTTATGTTCATATCTAACATTATATGTTAAGCCACTGTTCAAATCGTCGTTGAAAATGAAATCAGTTTTATTTTCTCGAAAACGATTTCGAATGTTGTTGAGAAAATCGAACTCAAAATAGTTTTTGATCCGAACTTAATATATGCAACACCAATTTTGTCAACAACTTTATACCTAATTCAGAATTAGTTAGTCGTCTGTCTTCCATAACATTATCATGTTCAGAATCAATCATTTCATCCGTACTGGACGTCCAGAACGAGGATCATCTTCAAAGCTTGTACGACCACGTTAAAATTCCGCATTACCGCCCATAATATCGGAAATAATTTAGTAATGCGAAGAACTACGAAGTAGAAATAGAAAGGATTAAGCTGATTAACCACATTTGCTAATGACAACCAAAAAACGCTTTTCTATTAGATCACAATGAAAAATTGTGGCATCCATTGTACACTTTTCTTAAAAATTAAAATCCTGCTATTCACGTTACAAAAAAAAACATTGTTCATATTTCATTATCGCAAAATCTATAATATCAAATACCGCGGGAGTAGGTAAACACTAAAAAACTTGTTTTTGTGCCCTAAAAAAAATTCCAAGAAATCACTAACGTAGTAATAACACAAAATAATATGTAATTTGCCAGTCCCTCAACATAGATATTTATGATAACAAAAAAGATAATAATCGAATGATTAAATATTTATTTTAATTCGTAATATAATCAATAAAATTAGGAAGAACAAACACAAACTAGTTTCGAACCGGATTGCAATCCATCATCATAAGAAATAAAAATAAAATTATTACCAACACCGTAGCATCACACGGGCTGGGGGTGGGGGATTAGAATTGATTTCACCATAAAAAACCGAATCGAATTTTCACCTTTAATGAGCTAAACAAATATTTATTTCGCGCTTATCAACAGTGTCGTCAATATATACATACGCGGTATATTATATGAATATTGTACACTGTGTCATATGTATATAGAGTCGACATTTAGGAGATTTTTTTTATGTATACAAATTAAAAATAATAAAATCATCGTTACAATGTGTACTTACTCGTTGAGCTTCTTTTCGTCTAATTTCACGTATCAACGCATAAAACGCATCATCAATATAGTGGCGCAATGCTGCAGACGTCTCATAAAATGGACAGCCCAGCTGTTGAGCCAAATTTTTACCCTCCTCCGTCGAAACTTTACGCTGTGACTGTAAATCTAATTTATTCGCAATCAACACTAATGGAATGTCTTCGGTTAGGCGTACGCGTGCTATAAGTTTACGATATTCTGATGCTTCCTGAAAACTATGCCGATCCACAATTGAATAGCATATAATAAAACCTTCACCGCATCGCATATATTGATCACGCATTGCGGTAAATTCAACTTGTCCCGCCGTATCTAATATATCGAGTAGGGCTGCTTCACCATCAATGACAGCTTGCTGTTGGTATGAATCTTCGATGGTTGGGTCATGATAATCAAGAAAACTGTGACTAACAAATTGTAGTGTAACGGCTGCAACAAAACAAAAGTTGAGCACAAATTCACGCACGCAGCGTATACATATAATTATGTATACGAAAACAAAAGAAAAACGTTTACCAGACTTTCCCACACCACCGTCACCCAATATTACTATTTTATAAACTCGTAAACCGCCTCTTGTGGTTTGCGGCGGTGGTTGTAACGAATTTTCATTTCCACCACTTCCACTGCCGATACCACCACCGCCGCCGCCGCCGCCTCCTCCTCCTCCTCCCCCACTACCACCATTTTCATTTTTACCCGAATTACTATCACTTGAACGAGATTTTGATTTTTTTCGAGCCGCACATCCCGATAAATCACCGGCCATATTTAGATTTTCGTTTTTTTTTTTTTTTTTCGTTAAATTCACAATTAATAAATTTTAAATTAAATAATTTCCCAATAAATTATTATTATTTTTTTTTTTAATTTCCAGACAACTTTATATTATGCATACATATAAAAAAAAAACTCACACACAATTTTTTTTTTTATTTACGTATGTATAAGAAATATCACTTTACACTTTATAACACACACAGTATTTTAGAGAACTTTGTAACAACAATAAAATTAAATTTTAACAACACAAGCAACTTATTAAATTCATTTTTAATTTTTTATTAAAAATATTATTTAATTTAACTAATTTCGTATTTAATTTCATTTTTTTTGTTTGTTGTTTTCTTTTTTTTATCTTTTTATTTTTTAAGAAACAGAGACACTAACTATTGTAACTCTACATATATTGCACTGTGTTTAGCGAGATGAAATTGTTTTTTGTTCGTCGTCGTTGTCGTCTTGCAAAAAAAAAATTAAAAATTAAAAATTATTTGTATCTTCCGCAGTAGTATGACAGAATTAAAATATTGAAACTATTTATTTTAAAAAAGACACAACTATTATTAATAAATAAAAATTAATTTTATTAAATTAAAACAAGAAATATTTTTATTTTAATTTTTTTTGGTTGAAGTCGATTTGTTGTGTGTGATGCGCGGATGATACAAAGAGAATATTTTTATATATGATGATGCTTAGTGAATAGTAGTGCGATGATGATGATGTTAATCATAGTAATTGAATAGAAACACAACAAATAATAGCGAAAAAATACGCGTCTGAAAACATACAAGAATTTTTTTTATTTTTCTTCCATATATTTTGACATTTGTAAATAGAGAGCGCATGCTTCAAATTAATTTATTTTTTCTAACAAAAAAAAAATAAAAAATAAATAAAATAATTTATATATAGAAATACAAACAATAATAATAATAATAGTGATACTAGTAATGATAATAATAATAATAAATTCTCTAATATCTCAGTTTTTTATTTTATTTCTAGTTGTTGTTGTGTTTTAGAAACTCAGACGCAGCACACAAAATTATTAAATTTAGTGCTTTTGCTCTACATGCGCTACATGCCTACATCTAAATGCGCTGTATAATTTTATCAACTAAGCTGGTGTAATAGAGATTTGCGTAGGTTTTTTTTTCAGTTTACGGTTGGTTAAATTCCATATCGTTTCAGTTCATTTTACTTTCTTTTACGTAAGTAAAATAAAGTATAGTAATCATGAAAATTTTCGACCTTGAGATTATTGAAGATTTATCTGTTTTGAGGTCCCCTGAGTCCGAAAAAGTGGGTTTCGAAATGATGTCTGTCTGTCAGTCCGTCTGTCTGTCCGTCTGTCTGTCCGTCTGTCTGTCTGTCAGTCTGTGTCCACTCTACAGCCCAGATGGCTTAACCAATCGAACTGAAACTTCAGATTTAAGCTTTTTGGATAAATTGGGAGGTCCCAGTGAATTTTACTTCAAATCGGTCCACCGGAAGTGGCCACTCCCTTGGGCCAGAAAATTTGTTTTGCAAATATCTTAAAAAGTATAAGGTTTACAAAAAATTACTAATACAAAATGTTTCCAAAAATCAAAAAAAAATAAAAATAAACAAATTAAAAATTAAAAAAAATTAAAATTAAAAATTAAAAAAAAAAATTTAAAAAAAATTTAAAAATTTTATAAAAAAAAAATTAAATATTGTTTTGCCAACACATAAATATATGTGTATATATAGCCTAATTATGCTAATTATAATTAATTTGCACACTACAGTGACATACTTCCGGTTTTTAATGCAAATATTACATAATTGAATGTGGATCATTTTTTCATGTTTTTCATGTTTCTTAACTTTTTTAACGACTTATTAGGATTTGTAATACTTAAGTATATATATCGTTTTATAATTGCAAAAATATTTCGCAACTCCCCCCCCCCCCCCCACACTTTTTTACAGGGAGTTACAGCAGTTCTTGCATTTGTAATTTTAATTATTGTGTGTATTAGCCCAATTATGCTAATTATAATTAATTTGCACACTTCAGTGACGTACTGTATGTTATAAAAATATTTAGCCTACATGTATGTTAAATTGCCAAATCGGTCAACCGGAAGTGGCCACTCTCGGCCCGAAAATGTGTTTTGCGCATATTTTAAAAAGTATAAGATTTACAAAAAATCACTAATACAAATTCCAAAAAATTAAAAGAAAAAATTTAAATTCATAAATATCACCTTTTATTTCTTTTACGTGTGTACTAATGAGTTCAAAAAATTGAGTTTTGAAGTGGTGTCTGTTGGTATATACATATGACTGTCAATTTGTAGTCCAAATGGTTTAAGCAATCAAACTGCAACTTCATGTTTAAACTTTTTACATAAATTTTGGGGTCCCAGCTCCCAGCTCCCATATTCCGTGAAACAGAAAATTTATTTTATAAACATTTCAAAAATAGACAATTTACAGAAAACATGAAATAATAAAAACAATCTTAATTAAGTTTGCGGGATATTTGAATTATAAAAGTTTTTCAAAATTCGCTGTTCGTAAAAGAAAGTCGTGTGTTGGCCACACCTCCATTTTTTATTGTGTGGAAACTTTTTATGGAAATAGATGGGATTAATTTTAGTTATTAGTAGATAGTTTATGCTAAATTTAGTTGACCTAATTTTTGTGTAACGCAATAATCTGGTGGGCGGTTTGTTTTTTTTTTTTTTAAATTTATACATATCGTATAAAATTACATATTAAAATTCGATAAGAATGAGCTTGACCAAGTTAAAAATAAAAAAAATTACAAAATTCGGAAAACGTCGGATGGCCTAATGCAGGGATCGACCATGCCGCAATAAATTCTATCAAAAATTTCTCGTATTTGCGCTAGTTCTGCGGCGGCTGTAAGCTTTTGTTTGACGACAATAATATTGCTACACAGTTGAACATTTTTGTGATATACGATGCTATTAGCATCGCATATTGATCCAACATAAGTTTACATCATTTTTTGATACAAGTCTTGCTTCGAAATCTGTTTAAACATTATTTGCATCGAAAGCGGAATTTAGATGCAACGATTGTATCGAATAAAATTTAGTTACTAATTAGATCGAAAAAGCAATTTCAATGCAAGTTTTGCATCAAACAAAATTGCGACACAATGGCAATTAGCACTGTTTTTAATTATGGTGCAATTGCATCAAATTAAGTTACTGTGTGTATCGTAAATTATTTAATTAAAAATAAAAATATTGATATCATTTAAAAAATATTGTATTTCTTTCTAATTAAATACACATATTTGAAGTAACGAGTACATAGTACTAAAGTTGATCATAAACTCTTAGAAAATTTTCTAGCTAGGCATAGTTTATGCTTAATTTTTGCTCCTTTTTCTCTCCTGTAGTGTTGTACTACTACAGACATTAACGGTAATATGCTTCCTTCTACCATGTGGAAATACATTACCAGATGTTGTGTCTTCTTCTAGGTAAACTCCGGTATCCGGCAGTATCGGTGAAATATTCAATTTCATTAGTTAATGTGCCAGCAAGGATTGCAGCTAACCTTTCGTGGTAAAAATTATATTATTTGTAATATTCAAACTGATTAATTCCAAAAATACCTAAACATCAAAATGATTCCAATACGATGATTTGGATCGTACACGGTTGAAAATTTTAGTTCCATAAAAAAATCGTACAAATTTTATATATTCTGTATTTATAAAACTAATAAGTAAAAAAGTATTAAATAGATAAGTGGTTCTTATAAAATAAAATAGTATGACGTCATTAATTTTAATATAATGTTGGTATAACTTTCATATGATTATTGGTATAACCTTTTTATAAATGCTTACCCTATTAATTTAATAATTATAACTCATTGAAATTAATAAGACTATTAGTGTAAAATTAATATGACGATTGACGACTATATCTGTTTATAAGGTAATCTATGCATTTTATAATTTTTAACTTATTCTCAATTAAATAAAATAAATGTATAAATTTTATAAATATACCAATATGAAAATAATTTATATAAAACCACCATATATTAATTTAATGTTAATTGTTTTATTAAAAAAATTATATACACAAAAAGTCTTCATATTTATAAATAAATTTGCGTCATCAAAAATAAAACACAAAAATTAATTTACTATTTTACTTTATTTTATTTAACATCTTTTACAAATTCAATATTACACATACATTACAATTTTTTAGACTCTAGTTTTTAATAATATAAAGTTTAGTTTTACGAAACTACTATTTTCATTAAAAGCCACCGGTTGCAATAGTGGATTAAAATAGAATGTTAGGATATCACTAAACAGTACATGTCAAACCAGTAAAAATGGATTATTAGTATGGATAATATAAGTGTTCAGAGATTTGTATTCAGTTAAAGTGATGAAAGATTGTCTTAAATTTAAATTAATAAAATGAATTTGAATAATTAAATCAATTATAGCAGAGGTATGATTTGTGTATAACTTTATACATGTAAAAATGAATTCTTGATCCAGGGCAGACTTCCGGATTGAAGCATGTCACTAATTTCACATAACCCCTTTCCTAAAGTCATTCCCGTCAAAAAATCTTAAAAAAATTGAAATTTGAGAAAAAAATTGTACCACAGCCTCTACACCCCGGGGTCCAACCCCTTCAAAAGTATCGTGGGCTTGGTCCTGAACATGAAACATATACATGGTAAAAATTTCATGGCGATCGGTAAAACGGCTAAGGCGTTATTTCAGAACAATCAAATAATTGTATTTTTACACGTAAAAATGAATTTTTGATCCAGGGGCGGACCCCCCGAATTGGAACATGTCTCTTATTTCATATAACCCCTTTCCAAAACTCATTTTCGTAAAAAAAATTTAATTTTTGAAAAAATTTGTACCATGGCCCCTAGACCCCGGAGTCCAGCCCCTTTCACAATATCGTAAGATTGGTCCTGAACATGCAACATTTGCATGGTAAACATTTTATGGCGATCGGTTGAGCGACTGAGAAGTAATTTTGAAATAATCAAATATTTGTATCTATACATGTAAAAATTAATTTTTGATCCAGGGCTGTGCCCCTCGGATTCGAACTTATCAGTAATTTCATATAACCAGCCCCATAAACTCATTTTCGTGGAAAAATTTAAAGAAAATTAAAATTTTCGAAAAAATTTGTACCGCAGCCCCTAGACCCCGGGGTCCAGCCCCTTCCAAAATATCGTAAGGTTGGTTCTGGATATGCAACTTGTACATGGTAAAAATTTCATGGCGATCGGTTGAGCGGCTGAGACGCCCATTCGGAACAGACAAACAGGAATTCATTTTTATATATATAGATATAGATATATAAAATTTCTTACATTAAAAAATCGAATAAGATTTTGAACAACTTGTTCATCTGAGGCTCAACTTTGTTTCTGTCTGCCAGATGGTGCAGGTGGTAGCAATCGAATCAAATTTACGAATGCTAATGTAGAGGTATTGAAATCTGAAGTAAAACAGGAAACGTTATAATTAACTTACATATATGAAATTCTCCTATACATAATTCAATATTAAATTTTAATTTGAAACTTTTTATTACTCTTAAGTTTCAAAATATGTACATAATTAACGATACTTAATTTATGAAAACACATCTTTTTTTATTTTTGTCACTACCTTATTGTGACATTTTTTTATTATTATTAAATTGAATAATGGCCGATAAAAATGTAATATTTTTACAAATTAGTTTAAATATTAAATTAAAATACGCGTTTCGGATTTTATTCCTTCTTCAAATTTCTAGCAAACACTTAAACTTTGAGTGTTTGTAAGAAATTTGAAGAAGGAGTAAAATCCAAAATGCGTAATTTCAATTTCATAATAATAAAAAATTGTCACAATAAGATAGTGACAAAAACCAAAAAAGATGTGTTTTCATATATAATTTTCAAAAGTGATATTATTAGTACACGATAACCCCAATAAATGTTAAGTATAGATACTTACCGATAGATTTCGGTCGAACTCGGTATATAAAATGGATTTTCCAGAATTTCTAACAGCCGTTATTAGATGCCCCTCGAATGTACTCTATGCTTCAGATAAGCTAATGTGGCATTGTGGAAAGCATAAATTAAAATTAAATAAAATCTGAAAAATAAGCCAAATTCAACAGCATTACAATAGTAATTACTTACTAATAATTAAATTTTTACCAATTCTGGATGTATAAAATAATAAGGGCAGCCAGATTTAGGGTGGTAATCGGCTTTGCTCCGCTGTTCTTTTCTAAAATTTACTGTCGCTTTTAGTTTAGCTTGTACTAAAAGGATTTCGTCTGGCAAAAGGGCAGAGTTAATTATCTGTAAATATCGTTTCGCCGTTTCGTCGTCAATAACTGCTTCTTCTTCCTCTGGTATTTCAATTGAATCAGAGCTAAAATGGGATTCCAATTTCCTTTTTTTCACTCGGTCGTTCTTTAGTTTTATTTGAAGAAAGCCAGTAGCATCACAGTTAATTAGGAGATCCTAAAGAAATAATAATGGAACAAGATTGAAATATGTATGTTCGTATTTCGTTTTCAATAACTTTAAATAAAAGATAAAAAATCAGTGAGAAACTAACCAATTCGTTTTCTCCGTGACTTTTTAGACATGGAAATAAATTTACACAAGCTTTCGCTGCAGCAGTTTGTTGTTCTCTTGAAGGCTTAAATCCAAAGATTTCTTGAATATAGTTGGCTAATATAGAAATTATTCTTCGCCTTTGATTCTTTATTAAATATTTATTTTCTTCGTGTTCTGAAAAAACGGTTGGTCCTAAAGGAGTGTTATGGATGTAGGCCTTTAATGCCTATATAAATAAAAGTATTTAGTATTAGTAAAATTTTTATATGCTAATAAAAGTTTTATTATTACATCGGGGGTTACCACAATCCCTGATCCTATAACCGCGGTTTAATGAGTTACTACCTTCAGCTATATTGTTTCTTGTTTTAACTTTTAAAATAAAACTGGGATGTCGGTAATAACATTTTAGATAATCAACAAATATTTCTTCATTAACTTCAGCTTCGTGAATATTCTCAAAGTGGTCAAAGTCTTCAATTGAATAAATTGTATTTTGCAGAGCTGTATAAACCGAAAAAGTTAAAATATAAAATTAAATATAACAAATTACACTAAAAATATTCTTTGTATGAATGCATAATAGCTTACCCGATAAGATAAAATCAAGGTACAGAAAATCACTCGTTTCATTTACACAGTATTTATTAATTTTTGAAATTATTGTCTGTATCGAATGTAATAAATATATTTTCTTCGGAATTCATGTTGAACGGAATACAAATAAATAATAATTAGCTAATGAATATAATCATAGACTAAAGTAATATTATAGAGACGTCTTAATACGAATAAAAAAATTGTCCCAAATTTTGTATACATACACAAATGGCTGTAACACAAAACGTACACATTTTTTTCTCATTCAGTTTATTTTATAATTGAACTTTGCTTTTGCTTTTGGTATAAAAAGTACACACAAGTCAATTTTTGTTTTCCATTTCGCTTTTTTTTGTTAATTTCACTAAACATTACTATATATTGGCACCCGCTGTTATATGGATTGGCACCCGGCAATTGGATCTTTCTTTTATTCGTATTAGGACGTCTATATAATATTATTTTAGTCTATGATATAATGCACCGGCACACAAATGTTCTAAGCTCACTCACTGACAAGGGTAAACTTAAAAATGTTATTGAATTATGTTACAGGTGTAAAAAGAATTTTACCAGGTTTGTTGCATATAATAATAAATAACTAATTTTTTTAATGTTATTATGTATCACTACAACTTTTAAACTGTTTATTTTACTGCTAATAGTCGAATTACGTTTAACATTCGTGAACCATGAAAAATAGGCGCACGCGTTTACATTAATTTAACCTTAAAAGTAAATTCACTTTGTTTTAATTTAAAGAAATTAATAAACTAATTGTATATGTATATTATTCACTATTTTAATTTATAGTTGATTTCACGTTAAATTAATAAACTTAAACTCACTTTGAACTTATCATTAAATTTTATTATTGAAGTATTAGATAAATTACCGTCTACTCGAAAATAATATTATAGATGAAAAATACGTCAAATCACAAATTTTTGGAAGTCGTGTTTACATTTTTTATTTTTTATGTTTGGAATTCATAGTACTAGTTAACCCTTCAATGCATACTGTAGCATATCTGCATCATGTTATTCTAATTTGAACTGCATTCGCCGGCGATCTGACAATACCTGCTAAGTTCATTTATCCTTTTTTTTCAGTATAACAAAAAAACTGAATAAATTAAGTTAGTGCGGCTATAAATTATAACGAATATTATTAAGTGAAATAAGGAGAACAAATACTTTTTCTACGGTTAGAAGGCTCTCACAATATGTACGCATGCATTAAGATATTATCTGATTAAAAATCTCGTTTTCATCAAAAATGTCGGTTAGCAGGTATTGTCCGATCGTCGGCGACATTAGAGCATATTTTTCTGTTTTGTTCCGTTTATCTGTACAGGGATTTTGGTCGCAAAATGAGGATTGAGGATTGAGAATTTTGTATATATGTACACGGTGTGTATATACATTTTGCTATCGTGTGCCTTCAAATATTTGCATTGTATTAGGCTGGCGACACACCAAATTAGTCAAAACGTTTTTGCTTTAAATAGGCAAGACGATTTGCCTAAACATAGCCCACATAAAATCAAACAAATTGTTTTTAGTCAAATTGTCTCGTGTTGCTTTATAGGTTGGTGTGAATTGGTTTGATAAAATGAATACAAAATGTTGTCAACAAAATAAAAAAAAATGTTTCCCATTAATAAAATACGACCAAACAAATATTAAATAAATTAAACAATTTTAATTAAAAATATTAGTTTTGCTAAAAATATTAAATTCCTATTTATTTTGATAATTATTTATTTCTTGCTTTATAAAACAGCGACCACGAAACGACGTCAAACACTGTTTTTTCTTGACTCAAACAGTTTTGTCTTGTTTTGCTTTGTTTTGTTTCAGTGTGAATTAACCTATTTGTTTATACGCCATGGTCGCCTTCAATCATGTTTCATTAGTCAAATTTGACTAAAGACAATTTTGCTTTATTATGTTTGCATGGACCCATAAGGCACAATAGAATGTTTGCCGTTCTATGTTTTATGAAACAAAATGTTTTACGTTTAATTGTTTTGTCTGATTCAATGTGCATAGCGCTATCCAATCGTATATATTTTGACCGCCAGGCGCTTTAAGACAAGAAAAAAACGTTTTGACTAATTCGGTGTGTTTCCAGCCTTAGTGTATTTTCTCATGCGTTTTCTCATGGTGTAAGTATCAAAAACAAGCCAAGCGGGTGAATCGGTTCAAATTTTTGGTGCTTACGCTCGCCTTGAGTTATTTTTCCCTTTCTTCTTACTAGTGGAACTCATTCGTTAATAAAAAACCAAAACAAAATACATAAACGGAACCAAAACAATTTCTCGCAAATAAAAGAAACAAAAAGCAACATAAATGAATGATTTTTAATTTATGTATTCTTCGTCGGCTCCATTCGTAATATTTTTAATTTTTAAATTTTGAACAAAGGTACCAAAACAGAAAGTAAGAAAATAAAATAATTTTGTTTATTTTTTTAGTATTGTGTTGCCTTGCAGCTCGTGAGGGTTGTTTTACGATGTTATGTCGAAGTGTGCGGACATTTTATTCTAAACAAAAAAAAATTGTATATAAAAAAAGGTTAGGCAAGTTAAAAAGGAAAGTAATAAAATAAACCATCTTGCTTTTTTATTTGCTGTGTATATGCTAGAATAAAATTTCTCCAACCTTGGACATAACATCGTATAGGAGCAACCGACCATCATGAGTTGCAACACAATACTAAACAAAATAAATAAAATCGTTTTGTTTTCTAGCTTTTTTGTTTTTTTTGGTTAATATCATGATTCAATAAAACAAAAGGTTAGCTCGAAATATGTAAACAAATGGCCATCTTTTTTTTTTGACGTCACTAAATTCTCAATACGTATATAAATTACAACAACAAATAAAAAAACGAAAAGTAAAAAAGAATTGCATGACGTCACAAACACGTGTTTTGAAAAATCGAGCTAACCTGGGATTTATAGAATCATGGGTTAATATTTTTTATTTTGAGTCTCTCTCGCTTCGTAATATTTTTAATTTTTTTTTTCTTCGGAATTTGTTCTGTCTCAGTCTCTCTTAATACATCCTCTCAATCGTTCTCTTCTGAGCTTATTCCTCTTATTTTTATCATGTTATTCCTATTACTCGCGTCATTTTATCTCTTTTATTTGCATCATATTAAACGAAAAACTGAAAGAAAAAATGCACATTCAACACCAATACAATTTACCAATACTATTGCCTTCCGGTAATCCTCAAATCAATCCTCATTTTGCGACCAAAATCGCTGTCCTGTTGTTCATTTGTTTTTCTATCTCGTTTCACAAATCTCGTTTCTATCTCGTTTAGAAAATAAAATCGCCATTTAGAATTAGTTAGTCGATGTTTTGCATACAGTTAGTAGTAAACAGACATTTACATTATGTAGTTTTGTATAAATAAGAATATGTATTGGTTTTCAATATTTATTTTAATTTAGAACGAATTGCCTTTTTATTAGAAAGCGTTATAAATGGAAAAATATTTAAATATTATACCACAACTGCATAATGATGCAAATAGGCATCATGTCATAAAATCAATTTTCCAAGAAAAATAGCTGCTTCCAAAAACTTTTACTTTGAAATTCGTTTCAACCAAATACATCTTTATAAGAAAAACACTAGTACAATTAAAAAGGAAAAATCATGCATTAAAGGGTTAAAGTAACATTTTGTAGAAAATGATTTGTTGTTGTTGTTTGAAATACAGGGTGTCAATTTTTGAGAAAAATGATGAACATGATGCTGTGTTTATGGCTATAAAAGGAAAAATAAAGATCCGATACATGATATAATAATACAAGATAAAGTAAACACGAGAGAGCCAAACACGCTGGTGCGCCAATATTTTTTGTTTTCTCTGTATCTCTATTTTTGTTTATTGCTTTGCTTCAAGAATGATATATTACAAGATTATTCAACTCTAAAAACGTTACTCTCTTTTTTTCGAATTTAATAAAGCGTAGGGACCAGTCTCTATATCTTTCTTTTTTGTCGTATCGTAATACAATTTTATTTCACTCATAGCTGGTTCATCTATCGTTTCGTTTCTTTTAATCGGCTTGATTGAATGAATGAATGAAATACAAAATCAATAACGTATGATCAATACAAGTGCACGTGCTATTATATATATCTTTCTTTTACTTTCCATAGTATTAAACAATTGTTGCACTCACACAGAATCATTATACAATTTATTTTAGTTTTGTGTGTTCTACAGTCAAAATCAAAATAAACGTTATGCTCATAGTGTGATGAAAAACGATGCGCATCAGTGCAATATTTAATATCACTGCTGTATAGTATATAAATGCAAATGAGAAAATAAAAATCCAAAGAGAAAATAAAGCGTAGGGACCAGCATGTTTACTCTCCATAAGAGTTGGACAATCTTGTAATATATCATTCTTGGCTTTGCTTCATTTTTTATGTTTTTATACGATTACTAGAGCCGATCAGCCGATGCGCGACCGACAGTCATTACAATAATGAAGATCAAACAGGATGTGTTTTTTTATGGATAGATATTTTTTTATATACAAAATGATTTTTAGTTATTTATAAAATAATTTGATATTGATGAATAAGTAATTTATAAATTTTGGATTTATAAAATTGTACAACCCAAATAATCTAAACTCACTCTATTACTCTATGAAAACAAAAATGGGCTTAGCAAAAATCGAGGCACTAAACTCAAAAATTTACTAAATCGGTTTTATTAAACCGTAATCTGTCTAGTGTATTAGTCGAATTTTAAAATATTTGATTATGCACTTTTTAAAACAAAATATAACACAATACTTATATGCATATGTATTTTTAAAAAATGTATAGAAATGATGTGCACTACCTCTTCCTTTGGATTGCAAAAGCAATCTGACGATTGAAATATTTTTCTCATTTTTGCTTTATTTCAGTACTTTTTCTATTATGAAAAAAATGTTGGCGCACCAGAAAAAAAGTACTTTTACTTTATCTTGTATTATTGTATCATGGATCCGATATTTATGATATAGGGCTCGTTTTAAAGGTAAGTTAATACGGATTGGTAAGTTTTTAATTTCTTCATTTTCAAATTTCCTGATAAAGTTAAAGTTCAGAAACATCTAATGATGTGTACATTAAAGGAGTGCTATGAGGGCTGCTACTTGAAATTTAAGAATGATAAATCAAAAAACTATGTAAACCGATTTACTATCTAATATCCGACATTGATTGATTGATAAGAATGTAGAGCCAAGCATTATAGCAGGAACTCCCGGACTCCCTAGCGCACACCGTACACACGTATAACAAAACCGAAGGATAGGAAAGGGTTGTTATTAAGGACAGACTCGACTCAGTCACAGACACCTAAGCGATCGATAGTTAGTAAAATTGTTAGTAATTTTATAATAAAATAGTTAGCACAGGACAACACAATTTAAAAACTACAGCTTATTCACTACTTGTTGCACCTGTTGGGTTGATTCATTATTGCTTAGTACCATACGGAAGCAACCACTTTTAATCTTCAAGTTAAATAAGTCAAAAGACATTAGTTAACAAAATACAATAAAAACACAATATAATAAATATTATAGACAATAATATTGATATTTTATGAAATCGACTAAGTAGACTTCCCAATACTAATCTAATGGTATTATGACGTTGGCTTGAAAAAAGTGCAATAAAAATAAGCAATGGGTGACTAGGACAGAAATAGTGAGGTAGAAAGAGACAACATTGTTTTATTTTTTATTTACAAAAGTCAAATAATTTTACATTTTTGAAATGGCCTACTGATAAAATAAAAAATAAAACTATTGAATTGTTGATTTGTCAACAAAAAGAAGCGCTGAAAAATACTGTGCCATGATTCTTTTTTACTAGAATTGTGTCTAGGATAACTGCTGTTAAAATAAGCTACTGATTTTTGCTCTATATTTGTCTATACTACTCCTATATTGTGTATATACTCATTCATCCGATAATTTTCTATACTTATTATTTTTCCCTTTTTCGCGATACTTTTTCAGCTCTTAAAATGTTGCAAAAAAAGGTAGTGTCATAATACCATTAGCTAAAACTTCTAAAAGTATGTTCAAACTTGATATTATTAATTTAAGGTTTAAATACACCGCTATTGTTTCCTTAGTTACCGTGATCAAGGAGGGGACGGGGGACCCTTGATATACAAATATTTTTTCTATTGCAAAGGGGGAGGGGGAGGGCCTTGACATAAAAATATGTTTTCTATTGACAAGAGGGGGGGGGGGCCTTGACATAGAAATAGTTTTTCTATTGACAAGGGGGGGGGGGGGGCTTGACATACAAATATTTTTTCTATTGACAAGGGGGGGCCTTGACATAAAATATTTTTTCTATTGACAATGGGGGGGAGGCCTTGACATAAAAATATTTTTTCTATTGACAATTTTTTTTTTTTCGCTGGCGCTACATCCCATAGAGGGATTTGGCCGCTTCATTTGAAGTTTCGTAATCATTTTTTTTAACAGATAATGATTGATTAATTCATTGATCCAACATTAACCAGCCGTGACTTTTTCATCACCCGCCGGGAATCGAACCGGAACCTCCGGAGCTTAAAGCATGCTAACCACTGTGCCACCACAAACAATTGATTGGCAGACAATTGATTGACAATTGCCTTGACATAAAAATATGTTTTCTTTTGACAAGGGAGGGGCCTTGACATAAATAAATTGTTGCAATTGACAAGGGGGGGCCTTGACATTAAAATATTTTAACTATTAACAAGGGGTGGGGGGCCTTGACATAAAAATATTTTTTCTATTGACAGGAAAGGGGCCTTGACATAAATAAATTGTTTCTATTGACAAGGGGGTGGTGGTCTTGACATACAAATATTTATTCTATTGACAAGGAGGGGGGGGGGGGCCTTGACATAAAAAGATTTTTTCTATTGACAAGGGGGGACTTTGACATAAAATATTTTTTCTATTGACAAGGGGGGCCTTGACATAAAAATATATTTTCTATTGAGAAGGGGGGGAAGGCCTTGACATAAATAAATTGTTTCTATTAACAAGAGAAGGGGGGGGGGCCCTGTCAAAAAATATTTATTCTATTGACAAGGGGGGCCTTGACATAAATAAATTGTTTCTATTGACAAGGGGGGGGGGGCCCTTGACATAAAATATTTTAACTATTGACAAGGGGGGACCTTGACATAAATAAATTGTTTCTATTGACAAGGGGGAGGGGGAGGGCCTTGACATAAAAATATGTTTTCTATTGACTGGGGGGGGGGCCCTGACATAAAAATATTTTTTCTATTGACAAGGGGAGGGGGCTTGACATAAATAAATTGATAAATTGTTTCGATTGACAAGAGGGCCTTGACATAAAAATATTTTTTGTATTGACAAGGGGGACCTTGACATAAAATATTTTTTCTATTGACAAGGGGAGGGCCTTGACATAAAAGTATTTTTTCTATTGACAAGGGGGAGATGCTTGACATAAATAAATTGTTTCTATTAACAATGGCGGGCCTTGACATAAAAATATTTTTTCTATTGACAAGGGGGGGGGCCTTAACATACAAATATTTTTCCTATTGACAAAGGGGAGAGGCTTTACATAAATAAATTTTTGCTATTGACCGGGAGGGGGCTTTGACATAAAATATTTTAACTATTGACAAGGCGGGACCTGGACATAAATAAATTGTTTCTATTGACAAGGGGGAGGGGGCTTGACATAAATAAATTATTTCTATTGACAATGGGGGGCATGGACATAAAAATATTTTTTCTATTGACAGTGGGGGGGGGGGGCTTGACATAAATAAATTGATAAATTGTTTCGATTGACAAGAGGGAGGGCCTTGACACAAAAATGTTTTTCTATTGACAAGAGGGGGCCATGACATAAAAATATTTTTTCTATTGACAAGGAGGGGGGGGGGGGGGCCTTGACATAAAAATATTTTTTCTATGGACAAGGAGGGGACCTTGACATAAAAATGTTTTTTCTATTGACAAGAGTGGGGCCATGACATAAAAGTATGTATTGACAAGGGGGCGAGGGCCTTGATATTAAAAATATTTTTTCTATTGACCAGTGGGGACAGCCTTGTCATAAAAATATTTTTTCTATTGACAAGGGGGGGCCTTGACATAAATATAATATTTTTTCTATTGGCAAGGGGGGGAGGCCTTGACATAAAATATTTTTTCTATTGACAATGGGGGGGGGGTGGGTGGGCCTTGACGGCTAATATTTTTTCTTTTGACAAGGGAAGGACCTTATAATAAAAATATTTTTTCTATTGACAAGGGAGGGAGGGGCCTTGACATAAAAATATTATTTCTATTGACAAGGGGGGGGGGCCCTTGACATAAATACATTTTTTTAATTGACAAGGGGGTCCTTGACATGAAAATATTTTTTATATTGACAAGTGAAGGAGGCCTTGACGTAAAAATATTTTTCCTATTGACAAGGGGGACGCCTTGACATAAAAATAAGGGGGCTTTTAGGCTTTATATTTGGCTAAAAACTGGAAAGCTGCCTGCTAAAGACATAGAAGCTAGTTCTAGTTTCGCAACAACTATGCCTACTTTATGCATAACTGAAACAGCAATTAACCAACATTCTAACAAAAAAGTATTTGATTCCAACAAATTCACTGTTAAAATACGAAAATATAATGAAGAGAGAAGAGTTTTCAAAATTTGGTTTCGCTTGGATTGGCATGAACAAGAACCAAACTGATTATGTGGTGAGTGTGAAAAAGTGATCAGTAACAGAAGTTTGAATCCTGCAAAATTGAAAAGGCATTTTGAAACCAAACACCAATATTTAGAAGGTAAAAGTGTTAAGTATTTCAAACAAAAGTGCATCGACCTACAGCATAAAAAACAAAAATTTAAGAAATTTGTGAATGACGATAATAAAAATGCACTGAAAGCATCTTATATGGTCAGTTATCGAGTTGCTCAACAGGGAAAAGCTTACACTATTGCTTAAAATTTAATTTCCTGTATGTTAGGATAAAAACACTTTAAAATGGTCGATTAAGTATCAATTTCGGATACTATAGTCTCAAGGTGGATTAAGAACATGGCAAATTACTGTAAGATGGAACTAATAAAACGGTTAAAAAATAGCATCCATGGGTTTTCTCTTCAATTGGATGACGCTACAGATGTTGCTGGATTCGCAATGTTATTAGTTGTTGTAAGATTAAGGCCCGAATTTATAGTCGTTGCTACAACTATAACAACTGTTATAGTAACAGTTTTCGTATTTATAAACCTTACTATAAAATTTATTTGTAATGTAACAATGGTTATAGTGATCAAAATCCATCACTATAAACGTTGCTACAATATATCCAAGACAAGAAAGTAAATTCGAAATTCGTATCGAATTTTATACATGATTTTAAAATGATTTTCGAAAATCGTTGCTATAGCAATAGGAATAGTTACGACTATAAATTCGGGCCTAATATACTGTACTGAAGAAATGATTGCCGAAGAGAATATTATGCTTTTTTGTAAAGCGGTACCCAGTAACACTACAGATTTATATTTCGAAAGGGATTTATGTCACCATGTCTGCACCAATGGAGCAAAGGCAATGCTCAGCAGCTTGGAAGGTGTGGTTGCGCGTATAGAACAGAAAAATCCTAAAGTTAAGAATAACGGTTGCTATCTTAATCGACATGCCCTTGCAGTCAAAAAAATGCCAGAAGAATTGAAAACGGTTCTTAATGATTAAATCAAGACCGATAAATTCCAGGTTATTCACCTTGTTTTGTGAAGATATGGGAAGTTTACATAAAACATTATTATTTCACATAGAAGTCCGGTGGTTGTCTCGTGGTAAAGTATTGACAAGATTTTTTAAATAACGAGATGAAATTAGATTATTTTAATCGAACATCCACACGATTTATCGAGAAAATTAAACGATTTCAAATGAGTTCAACAAACGGCTTACCTTTCAGATATATTTACATATTTTAATGAGGTAAATCGTTCTTTTAAAGGACCAAATACAAATATTTTCAAAGTGCGATTCAAGAAACTCAACTATAATGAAATTAAATTTTGGGCAGACTATATTTTGAAAGGAAATACTGACTGCTTTCATAATTTAAATGATTTTCTTGTTTTTAATAATGCTGAACTCGATGAAAGTGTTAAAACGTATTTGTTGCAGCACTTAGGAGATTTGCAAAAAACTTTTTTGGAGTATTTTTCCGCTCAGGAAGAAAATGTTGATTGGGTTCAAAACCCATTTATTGAATATTGTGTTTCATTCCGATTACCAATGAAAGAAAGAGAACAGCATATAGATATTTCAACTGACTTCTCATTGAAATCAAAATTTATTATAGGGGATATTTTGAATTTTTGGCTACAAACTTATAACCAGTACCCCGAACTTGCAAAACGAGCAATTACACATCTAATGTCGTTACCATATGCTAATTTTTAAGTTTTCGGGAATAGAGTTTTGGGCTAACTTCACAAAGGTTGAAAACCCTTGCTCAGCTTCCAGAAACCTCAAAAATGTTTCGATATCGGGCAATTACTAAAACAAAACCTTATCTAAACATTCACTATTTAGGTGTCTGAAACCGAGTTAAGTGTCTTATTTTAACGCACCTTTACAGTCCGCATTTACAAAATGAAAACTCAGTGAAAAAAATTAGACAACCAAATACGTTAAATTATCGAAACAAACTCCAAAATTCAAAGCACAATATCGTTTGAACTCTCACGCTCTCTCACAATGAATCGTCTCTGCGTACAGCATTTTTCTATTACGTTTACTATTTGTTTACAGAACAGCGCAAATAACGAAAAAAACTAAAACAAAAAACAAACGAAAATCGGTATGACGATTATCATGACGTGGGTGCTTGCGTTGTATTCGAGGCGATTCTTTTTAACATTAATACATAAATCCATAACATATGTGTGTAGGTGGATCATCAATATGAACCAACAAAGTATATTTAAGATAATCGTGTTTAGGGTGTTTTCTCTATCGTCACTGGAAAGCTTAAAAGGAAAAAATCATTTTCCATTTATAATCAAGACAAAAAAAATCCACCTCCTAGCTTCCTTACACCTTACATAATCTTTTCCCAATCCTTCGGTATCGTATCATATCGTCTGTAAGGATATGTACAAAAATAAAATCAATTTTTCGATTCGAATTTGGTTAATTCGTCGATGCAAAAAAAAACTTTGAAAATGAAATGAAATGAATTTCGAGATACGACGTACAGACAGATTACATTCGAATGTCACCCATATCAATATTGAGCTGATAGAGCTCCACATACTCATATGTATACGTACATACATTATATCAAATTCAATAATAACGAAATGAAATAGCTTTACAGCATTAATATTATGTGGCTTTACTTTAATCTTCCCCAATGTTGTAGATTAGGAATTTATAACAACAACAACAAATAAAATCTAGAGATGACGAAAATAATTTAGAAATTTGCTTTCCGAAGAATTTTTTTGTGATAAAAGAATTGTTTTGATTTAATTGATTTGAGATATGTACGTACAACATAATGTTTTATGTGATAGATTAGATTTGTATTGTATTTGCACATACGTAAATATGGATGGATATTATAAAGCGAGTAGTTGAACCATTGAAATCGGAGCACAATTGCAGATTTTCGATTTTTCTGGCTCTGAATTTGTGGGCTATAGTTCAGTTGATTTTCAATCAAATTGAATTTTCTGCGAAATGTGTAGCGATCCAAATGACCGTTGGTATGACGAATGTAGGTTTCAACACCTATTGAAAGAGGTATCAACCATCGAAATCGGAGCCCAATTGCAGATTTTCGAATTTTCTGGCTCTGAATTTGTGGGCTATAGTTCAGTTGATTTTCAATCAAATTGAATTTTCTGCGAAATGTGTAGCGATCCAAATGACTGTTGGTATGACGAATGTAGGTTTTAACACCTATTGAAAGAGGTATCAACCATCGAAATCGGAGCCCAATTGCAGATTTTCGATATTTCTGGCTCTGAATTTGTTGGCTATAGTACAGTTGATTTTCAATAAAATTGAATTTTCTGCGAAATGTGTAGCGATCCAAATGACTGTTGGTATGACGAATGTAGGTTTCAACACCTATTGAAAGAGGTATCAACCATCGAAATCGGAGCCCAATTGCAGATTTTCGAATTTTCTGGCTCTGAATTTGTGGGCTATAGTTCAGTTGATTTTCAATAAAATTGAATTTTCTGCGAAATGTGTAGCGATCCAAATGACTGTTGGTATGACGAATGTAGGTTTCAACACCTATTGAAAGAGGTATCAACCATCGAAATCGGAGCCAAATTGCAGATTTTCGATATTTCTGGCTCTGAATTTGTGGGCTATAGTTCAGATGATTTTCAATAAAATTGAATTTTCTGCGAAATGTGTAGAAATATTCGAGCGATCCAAATGACCGTTGGTATGACGAATGTAGGTCTCAACACCTATTGAAAGAGGTATCAACCATCGAAATCGGAGCCCAATTGCAGATTTTCGAATTTTCTGGCTCTGAATTTGTGGGCTATAGTTCAGTTGATTTTCAATCAAATTAATTTTCTGCGAAATGTGTAGCGATCCAAATGACTGTTGGTATGACGAATGTAGGTTTCAACACCTATTGAAAGAGGTATCAACCATCGAAATCGGAGCCCAATTGCAGATTTTCGATATTTCTGGCTCTGAATTTGTGGGCTATAGTTCAGTTGATTTTCAATAAAATTGAATTTTCTGCGAAATGTGTAGAAATATTCGAGCGATCCAAATGATCGTTGGTATGACGAATGTAGGTCTCAGCACCTATTGAAAGAGGTATCAACCATCGAAATCGGAGCCCAATTGCAGATTTTCGAATTTTCTGGCTCTGAATTTGTGGGCTATAGTTCAGTTGATTTTCAATCAAATTGAATTTTCTGCGAAATGTGTAGCGATCCAAATGACTGTTGGTATGACGAATGTAGGTTTCAACACCTATTGAAAGAGGTATCAACCATCGAAATCGGAGCCCAATTGCAGATTTTCGAATTTTCTGGCTCTGAATTTGTGGGCTATAGTTCAGTTGATTTTCAATAAAATTGAATTTTCTGCGAAATGTGTAGAAATATTCGAGCGATCCAAATGATCGTTGGTATGACGAATGTAGGTCTCAGCACCTATTGAAAGAGGTATCAACCATCGAAATCGGAGCCCAATTGCAGATTTTCGAATTTTCTGGCTCTGAATTTGTGGGCTATAGTTCAGTTGATTTTCAATCAAATTGAATTTTCTGCGAAATGTGTAGCGATCCAAATGACTGTTGGTATGACGAATGTAGGTTTCAACACCTATTGAAAGAGGTATCAACCATCGAAATCGGAGCCCAATTGCAGATTTTCGAATTTTCTGGCTCTGAATTTGTGGGCTATAGTTCAGTTGATTTTCAATCAAATTGAATTTTCTGCGAAATGTGTAGCGATCCAAATGACTGTTGGTATGACGAATGTAGGTTTCAACACCTATTGAAAGAGGTATCAACCATCGAAATCGGAGCCCAATTGCAGATTTTCGATATTTCTGGCTCTGAATTTGTTGGCTATAGTACATTTGATTTTCAATAAAATTGAATTTTCTGCGAAATGTGTAGAAATATTCGAGCGATCCAAATGACCGTTGGTTTGACGAATGTAGGTCTCAACACCTATTGAAAGAGGTATCAACCATCGAAATCGGAGCCCAATTGCAGATTTTCGAATTTTCTGGCTCTGAATTTGTGGGCTATAGTTCAGTTGATTTTCAATCAAATTGAATTTTCTGCGAAATGTGTAGCGATCCAAATGACTGTTGGTATGACGAATGTAGGTTTCAACACCTATTGAAAGAGGTATCAACCATCGAAATCGGAGCCCAATTGCAGATTTTCGAATTTTCTGGCTCTGAATTTGTGGGCTATAGTTCAGTTGATTTTCAATAAAATTGAATTTTCTGCGAAATGTGTAGAAATATTCGAGCGATCCAAATGACCGTTGGTTTGACGAATGTAGGTTTCAACACCTATTGAAAGAGGTATCAACCATCGAAATCGGAGCACAATTGCAGATTTTCGATATTTCTGGCTCTGAATTTGTAGGCTATAGTTCAGTTGATTTTCAATAAAATTAAATTTTCTGCGAAATGTGTAGAAATATTCGAGCGATCCAAATGACCGTTGGTTTGACGAATGTATGTCTCAACACCTATTGAAAGAGGTATCAACCATCGAAATCGGAGCCCAATTGCAGATTTTCGAATTTTCTGGCTCTGAATTTGTGGGCTATAGTTCAGATGATTTTCAATAAAATTGAATTTTCTGCGAAATGTGTAGAAATATTCGAGCGATCCAAATGACCGTTGGTATGACGAATGTAGGTCTCAACACCTATTGAAAGAGGTATCAACCATCGAAATCGGAGCCCAATTGCAGATTTTCGAATTTTCTGGCTCTGAATTTGTGGGCTATAGTTCAGTTGATTTTCAATCAAATTAATTTTCTGCGAAATGTGTAGCGATCCAAATGACTGTTGGTATGACGAATGTAGGTTTCAACACCTATTGAAAGAGGTATCAACCATCGAAATCGGAGCCCAATTGCAGATTTTCGATATTTCTGGCTCTGAATTTGTGGGCTATAGTTCAGTTGATTTTCAATAAAATTGAATTTTCTGCGAAATGTGTAGAAATATTCGAGCGATCCAAATGATCGTTGGTATGACGAATGTAGGTCTCAGCACCTATTGAAAGAGGTATCAACCATCGAAATCGGAGCCCAATTGCAGATTTTCGAATTTTCTGGCTCTGAATTTGTGGGCTATAGTTCAGTTGATTTTCAATCAAATTGAATTTTCTGCGAAATGTGTAGCGATCCAAATGACTGTTGGTATGACGAATGTAGGTTTCAACACCTATTGAAAGAGGTATCAACCATCGAAATCGGAGCCCAATTGCAGATTTTCGAATTTTCTGGCTCTGAATTTGTGGGCTATAGTTCAGTTGATTTTCAATAAAATTGAATTTTCTGCGAAATGTGTAGAAATATTCGAGCGATCCAAATGATCGTTGGTATGACGAATGTAGGTCTCAGCACCTATTGAAAGAGGTATCAACCATCGAAATCGGAGCCCAATTGCAGATTTTCGAATTTTCTGGCTCTGAATTTGTGGGCTATAGTTCAGTTGATTTTCAATCAAATTGAATTTTCTGCGAAATGTGTAGCGATCCAAATGACTGTTGGTATGACGAATGTAGGTTTCAACACCTATTGAAAGAGGTATCAACCATCGAAATCGGAGCCCAATTGCAGATTTTCGAATTTTCTGGCTCTGAATTTGTGGGCTATAGTTCAGTTGATTTTCAATCAAATTGAATTTTCTGCGAAATGTGTAGCGATCCAAATGACTGTTGGTATGACGAATGTAGGTTTCAACACCTATTGAAAGAGGTATCAACCATCGAAATCGGAGCCCAATTGCAGATTTTCGATATTTCTGGCTCTGAATTTGTGGGCTATAGTTCAGTTGATTTTCAATAAAATTGAATTTTCTGCGAAATGTGTAGAAATATTCGAGCGATCCAAATGACCGTTGGTTTGACGAATGTAGGTTTCAACACCTATTGAAAGAGGTATCAACCATCGAAATCGGAGCCCAATTGCAGATTTTCGAATTTTCTGGCTCTGAATTTGTGGGCTATAGTTCAGTTGATTTTCAATAAAATTGAATTTTCTGCGAAATGTGTAGAAATATTCGAGCGATCCAAATGACCGTTGGTATGACGAATGTAGGTCTCAACACCTATTGAAAGAGGTATCAACCATCGAAATCGGAGCCCAATTGCAGATTTTCGAATTTTCTGGCTCTGAATTTGTGGGCTATAGTTCAGTTGATTTTCAATCAAATTGAATTTTCTGCGAAATGTGTAGAAATATTCGAGCGATCCAAATGACCGTTGGTTTGACGAATGTAGGTCTCAACACCTATTGAAAGAGGTATCAACCATCGAAATCGGAGCACAATTGCAGATTTTCGATATTTCTGGCTCTGAATTTGTGGGCTATAGTACAGTTGATTTTCAAACAAATTGATTTTCTGCGAAATGTGTAGCGATCCAAATGACCGTTGGTATGACGAATGTAGGTTTCAACACCTATTGAAAGAGGTATCAACCATCGAAATCGGAGCCCAATTGCAGATTTTCGATTTTTATGGCTCTGAATTTTTGGGCTACAGTTCAGTTGATTTTCAATCAAATTGAATTTTCTGCGAAATGTGTAGAAATACTCGAGCGATCCAAATGACCGTTGGTATGACGAATGTAGGTCTCAACACCTATTGAAAGAGGTATCAACCATCGAAATCGGAGCCCAATTGCAGATTTTCGAATTTTCTGGCTCTGAATTTGTGGGCTATAGTTCAGTTGATTTTCAATCAAATTGAATTTTCTGCGAAATGTGTAGCGATCCAAATGACCGTTGGTATGACGAATGTAGGTTTCAACACCTATTGAAAGAGGTATCAACCATCGAAATCGGAGCCCAATTGCAGATTTTCGAATTTTCTGGCTCTGAATTTGTGGGCTATAGTTCAGTTGATTTTCAATAAAATTAAATTTTCTGCGAAATGTGTAGAAATATTCGAGCGATCCAAATGACCGTTGGTTTGACGAATGTAGGTTTCAACACCTATTGAAAGAGGTATCAACCATCGAAATCGGAGCACAATTGCAGATTTTCGATATTTCTGGCTCTGAATTTGTAGGCTATAGTTCAGTTGATTTTCAATAAAATTAAATTTTCTGCGAAATGTGTAGAAATATTCGAGCGATCCAAATGACCGTTGGTTTGACAAATGTAGGTCTCAACACCTATTGAAAGAGGTATCAACCATCGAAATCGGAGCCCAATTGCAGATTTTCGATATTTCTGGCTCTGAATTTGTGGGCTATAGTACAGTTGATTTTCAATCAAATTGAATTTTCTGCGAAATGTGTAGCGATCCAAATGACCGTTGGTATGGCGAATGTAGGTTTCAACTCCTATTGAAAGAGGTATCAACCATCGAAATCGGAGCCCAATTGCAGATTTTCGATTTTTATGGCTCTGAATTTTTGGGCTACAGTTCAGTTGATTTTCAATAAAATTAAATTTTCTGCGAAATGTGTAGAAATATTCGAGCGATCCAAATGACCGTTGGTTTGACGAATGTAGGTCTCAACACCTATTGAAAGAGGTATCAACCATCGAAATCGGAGCACAATTGCAGATTTTCGATATTTCTGGCTCTGAATTTGTGGGCTATAGTACAGTTGATTTTCAATCAAATTGAATTTTCTGCGAAATGTGTAGCGATCCAAATGACCGTTGGTATGACGAATGTAGGTTTCAACACCTATTGAAAGAGGTATCAACCATCGAAATCGGAGCCCAATTGCAGATTTTCGAATTTTCTGGCTCTGAATTTGTGGGCTATAGTTCAGTTGATTTTCAATCAAATTAAATTTTCTGCGAAATGTGTAGAAATATTCGAGCGATCCAAATGACCGTTGGTTTGACAAATGTAGGTCTCAACACCTATTGAAAGAGGTATCAACCATCGAAATCGGAGCCCAATTGCAGATTTTCGATTTTTCTGGCTCTGAATTTGTGGGCTATAGTACAGTTGATTTTCAATCAAATTGAATTTTCTGCGAAATGTGTAGCGATCCAAATGACCGTTGGTATGACGAATGTAGGTTTCAACACCTATTGAAAGAGGTATCAACCATCGAAATCGGAGCCCAATTGCAGATTTTCGATTTTTATGGCTCTGAATTTTTGGGCTACAGTTCAGTTGATTTTCAATCAAATTGAATTTTCTGCGAAATGTGTAGAAATACTCGAGCGATCCAAATGACCGTTGGTATGACGAATTTAGGTCTCAACACCTATTGAAAGAGGTATCAACCATCGAAATCGGAGCCCAATTGCAGATTTTCGAATTTTCTGGCTCTGAATTTGTGGGCTATAGTTCAGTTGATTTTCAATAAAATTAAATTTTCTGCGAAATGTGTAGAAATATTCGAGCGATCCAAATGACCGTTGGTTTGACGAATGTAGGTCTCAACACCTATTGAAAGAGGTATCAACCATCGAAATCGGAGCCCAATTGCAGATTTTCGAATTTTCTGGCTCTGAATTTGTGGGCTATAGTTCAGTTGATTTTCAATAAAATTGAATTTTCTGCGAAATGTGTAGCGATCCAAATGACTGTTGGTATGACGAATGTAGGTTTCAACACCTATTGAAAGAGGTATCAACCATCGAAATCGGAGCCCAATTGCAGATTTTCGATATTTCTGGCTCTGAATTTGTTGGCTATAGTACATTTGATTTTCAATAAAATTAAATTTTCTGCGAAATGTGTAGAAATATTCGAGCGATCCAAATGACCGTTGGTATGACGAATGTAGGTTTCAACACCTATTGAAAGAGGTATCAACCATCGAAATCGGAGCCCAATTGCAGATTTTCGATATTTCTGGCTCTGAATTTGTTGGCTATAGTACATTTGATTTTCAATAAAATTAAATTTTCTGCGAAATGTGTAGAAATATTCGAGCGATCCAAATGACCGTTGGTATGACGAATGTAGGTTTCAACACCTATTGAAAGAGGTATCAACCATCGAAATCGGAGCCCAATTGCAGATTTTCGATATTTCTGGCTCTGAATTTGTTGGCTATAGTACATTTGATTTTCAATCAAATTAAATTTTCTGCGAAATGTGTAGCGATCCAAATGACCGTTGGTATGACGAATGTAGGTTTCAACACCTATTGAAAGAGGTATCAACCATCGAAATCGGAGCCCAATTGCAGATTTTCGATTTTTATGGCTCTGAATTTTTGGGCTACAGTTCAGTTGATTTTCAATAAAATTAAATTTTCTGCGAAATGTGTAGAAATATTCGAGCGATCCAAATGACCGTTGGTTTGACGAATATAGGTCTCAACACCTATTGAAAGAGGTATCAACCATCGAAATCGGAGCACAATTGCAGATTTTCGATATTTCTGGCTCTGAATTTGTGGGCTATAGTACAGTTGATTTTCAATAAAATTGAATTTTCTGCGAAATGTGTAGCGATCCAAATGACCGTTGGTATGACGAATGTAGGTTTCAACACCTATTGAAAGAGGTATCAACCATCGAAATCGGAGCCCAATTGCAGATTTTCGAATTTTCTGGCTCTGAATTTGTGGGCTATAGTTCAGTTGATTTTCAATAAAATTAAATTTTCTGCGAAATGTGTAGAAATATTCGAGCGATCCAAATGACCGTTGGTTTGACGAATGTAGGTCTCAACACCTATTGAAAGAGGTATCAACCATCGAAATCGGAGCACAATTGCAGATTTTCGATATTTCTGGCTCTGAATTTGTAGGCTATAGTTCAGTTGATTTTCAATAAAATTAAATTTTCTGCGAAATGTGTAGAAATATTCGAGCGATCCAAATGACCGTTGGTTTGACAAATGTAGGTCTCAACACCTATTGAAAGAGGTATCAACCATCGAAATCGGAGCCCAATTGCAGATTTTCGATATTTCTGGCTCTGAATTTGTGGGCTATAGTACAGTTGATTTTCAATCAAATTGAATTTTCTGCGAAATGTGTAGCGATCCAAATGACCGTTGGTATGACGAATGTAGGTTTCAACACCTATTGAAAGAGGTATCAACCATCGAAATCGGAGCCCAATTGCAGATTTTCGATTTTTATGGCTCTGAATTTTTGGGCTACAGTTCAGTTGATTTTCAATCAAATTGAATTTTCTGCGAAATGTGTAGCGATCCAAATGACCGTTGGTATGACGAATGTAGGTTTCAACACCTATTGAAAGAGGTATCAACCATCGAAATCGGAGCACAATTGCAGATTTTCGATATTTCTGGCTCTGAATTTGTAGGCTATAGTTCAGTTGATTTTCAATAAAATTAAATTTTCTGCGAAATGTGTAGAAATATTCGAGCGATCCAAATGACCGTTGGTTTGACAAATGTAGGTCTCAACACCTATTGAAAGAGGTATCAACCATCGAAATCGGAGCCCAATTGCAGATTTTCGAATTTTCTGGCTCTGAATTTGTGGGCTATAGTTCAGTTGATTTTCAATCAAATTGAATTTTCTGCGAAATGTGTAGCGATCCAAATGACTGTTGGTATGACGAATGTAGGTTTCAACACCTATTGAAAGAGGTATCAACCATCGAAATCGGAGCCCAATTGCAGATTTTCGAATTTTCTGGCTCTGAATTTGTGGGCTATAGTTCAGTTGATTTTCAATCAAATTGAATTTTCTGCGAAATGTGTAGCGATCCAAATGACTGTTGGTATGACGAATGTAGGTTTCAACACCTATTGAAAGAGGTATCAACCATCGAAATCGGAGCCCAATTGCAGATTTTCGATATTTCTGGCTCTGAATTTGTTGGCTATAGTACATTTGATTTTCAATAAAATTGAATTTTCTGCGAAATGTGTAGAAATATTCGAGCGATCCAAATGACCGTTGGTTTGACGAATGTAGGTCTCAACACCTATTGAAAGAGGTATCAACCATCGAAATCGGAGCCCAATTGCAGATTTTCGAATTTTCTGGCTCTGAATTTGTGGGCTATAGTTCAGTTGATTTTCAATCAAATTGAATTTTCTGCGAAATGTGTAGCGATCCAAATGACTGTTGGTATGACGAATGTAGGTTTCAACACCTATTGAAAGAGGTATCAACCATCGAAATCGGAGCCCAATTGCAGATTTTCGAATTTTCTGGCTCTGAATTTGTGGGCTATAGTTCAGTTGATTTTCAATAAAATTGAATTTTCTGCGAAATGTGTAGAAATATTCGAGCGATCCAAATGATCGTTGGTATGACGAATGTAGGTCTCAGCACCTATTGAAAGAGGTATCAACCATCGAAATCGGAGCCCAATTGCAGATTTTCGAATTTTCTGGCTCTGAATTTGTGGGCTATAGTTCAGTTGATTTTCAATCAAATTGAATTTTCTGCGAAATGTGTAGCGATCCAAATGACTGTTGGTATGACGAATGTAGGTTTCAACACCTATTGAAAGAGGTATCAACCATCGAAATCGGAGCCCAATTGCAGATTTTCGAATTTTCTGGCTCTGAATTTGTGGGCTATAGTTCAGTTGATTTTCAATCAAATTGAATTTTCTGCGAAATGTGTAGCGATCCAAATGACTGTTGGTATGACGAATGTAGGTTTCAACACCTATTGAAAGAGGTATCAACCATCGAAATCGGAGCCCAATTGCAGATTTTCGATATTTCTGGCTCTGAATTTGTTGGCTATAGTACATTTGATTTTCAATAAAATTGAATTTTCTGCGAAATGTGTAGAAATATTCGAGCGATCCAAATGACCGTTGGTTTGACGAATGTAGGTCTCAACACCTATTGAAAGAGGTATCAACCATCGAAATCGGAGCCCAATTGCAGATTTTCGAATTTTCTGGCTCTGAATTTGTGGGCTATAGTTCAGTTGATTTTCAATCAAATTGAATTTTCTGCGAAATGTGTAGCGATCCAAATGACTGTTGGTATGACGAATGTAGGTTTCAACACCTATTGAAAGAGGTATCAACCATCGAAATCGGAGCCCAATTGCAGATTTTCGAATTTTCTGGCTCTGAATTTGTGGGCTATAGTTCAGTTGATTTTCAATAAAATTGAATTTTCTGCGAAATGTGTAGAAATATTCGAGCGATCCAAATGACCGTTGGTTTGACGAATGTAGGTTTCAACACCTATTGAAAGAGGTATCAACCATCGAAATCGGAGCACAATTGCAGATTTTCGATATTTCTGGCTCTGAATTTGTAGGCTATAGTTCAGTTGATTTTCAATAAAATTAAATTTTCTGCGAAATGTGTAGAAATATTCGAGCGATCCAAATGACCGTTGGTTTGACGAATGTATGTCTCAACACCTATTGAAAGAGGTATCAACCATCGAAATCGGAGCCCAATTGCAGATTTTCGATATTTCTGGCTCTGAATTTGTGGGCTATAGTTCAGTTGATTTTCAATAAAATTGAATTTTCTGCGAAATGTGTAGCGATCCAAATGACTGTTGGTATGACGAATGTAGGTTTCAACACCTATTGAAAGAGGTATCAACCATCGAAATCGGAGCCGAATTGCAGATTTTCGATTTTTCTGGCTATGTATTTGTGGGCTATAGTTCAGTTGATTTTCAATAAAATTGAATTTTCTGCGAAATGTGTAGAAATATTCGAGCGATCCAAATGACCGTTGGTATGACGAATGTAGGTCTCAACACCTATTGAAAGAGGTATCAACCATCGAAATCGGAGCCCAATTGCAGATTTTCGAATTTTCTGGCTCTGAATTTGTGGGCTATAGTACATTTGATTTTCAATAAAATTAAATTTTCTGCGAAATGTGTAGAAATATTCGAGCGATCCAAATGACCGTTGGTATGACGAATGTAGGTTTCAACACCTATTGAAAGAGGTATCAACCATCGAAATCGGAGCCCAATTGCAGATTTTCGAATTTTCTGGCTCTGAATTTGTGGGCTATAGTTCAGTTGATTTTCAATAAAATTGAATTTTCTGCGAAATGTGTAGAAATATTCGAGCGATCCAAATGACCGTTGGTTTGACGAATGTAGGTTTCAACACCTATTGAAAGAGGTATCAACCATCGAAATCGGAGCACAATTGCAGATTTTCGATATTTCTGGCTCTGAATTTGTAGGCTATAGTTCAGTTGATTTTCAATAAAATTAAATTTTCTGCGAAATGTGTAGAAATATTCGAGCGATCCAAATGACCGTTGGTTTGACGAATGTATGTCTCAACACCTATTGAAAGAGGTATCAACCATCGAAATCGGAGCCCAATTGCAGATTTTCGATATTTCTGGCTCTGAATTTGTGGGCTATAGTTCAGTTGATTTTCAATAAAATTGAATTTTCTGCGAAATGTGTAGCGATCCAAATGACTGTTGGTATGACGAATGTAGGTTTCAACACCTATTGAAAGAGGTATCAACCATCGAAATCGGAGCCGAATTGCAGATTTTCGATTTTTCTGGCTATGTATTTGTGGGCTATAGTTCAGTTGATTTTCAATAAAATTGAATTTTCTGCGAAATGTGTAGAAATATTCGAGCGATCCAAATGACCGTTGGTATGACGAATGTAGGTTTCAACACCTATTGAAAGAGGTATCAACCATCGAAATCGGAGCCCAATTGCAGATTTTCGATATTTCTGGCTCTGAATTTGTTGGCTATAGTACATTTGATTTTCAATAAAATTAAATTTTCTGCGAAATGTGTAGAAATATTCGAGCGATCCAAATGACCGTTGGTATGACGAATGTAGGTTTCAACACCTATTGAAAGAGGTATCAACCATCGAAATCGGAGCCCAATTGCAGATTTTCGATATTTCTGGCTCTGAATTTGTTGGCTATAGTACATTTGATTTTCAATAAAATTAAATTTTCTGCGAAATGTGTAGCGATCCAAATGACCGTTGGTATGACGAATGTAGGTTTCAACACCTATTGAAAGAGGTATCAACCATCGAAATCGGAGCCCAATTGCAGATTTTCGATTTTTATGGCTCTGAATTTTTGGGCTACAGTTCAGTTGATTTTCAATAAAATTAAATTTTCTGCGAAATGTGTAGAAATATTCGAGCGATCCAAATGACCGTTGGTTTGACGAATATAGGTCTCAACACCTATTGAAAGAGGTATCAACCATCGAAATCGGAGCACAATTGCAGATTTTCGATATTTCTGGCTCTGAATTTGTGGGCTATAGTACAGTTGATTTTCAATAAAATTGAATTTTCTGCGAAATGTGTAGCGATCCAAATGACCGTTGGTATGACGAATGTAGGTTTCAACACCTATTGAAAGAGGTATCAACCATCGAAATCGGAGCCCAATTGCAGATTTTCGAATTTTCTGGCTCTGAATTTGTGGGCTATAGTTCAGTTGATTTTCAATAAAATTAAATTTTCTGCGAAATGTGTAGAAATATTCGAGCGATCCAAATGACCGTTGGTTTGACGAATGTAGGTCTCAACACCTATTGAAAGAGGTATCAACCATCGAAATCGGAGCACAATTGCAGATTTTCGATATTTCTGGCTCTGAATTTGTAGGCTATAGTTCAGTTGATTTTCAATAAAATTAAATTTTCTGCGAAATGTGTAGAAATATTCGAGCGATCCAAATGACCGTTGGTTTGACAAATGTAGGTCTCAACACCTATTGAAAGAGGTATCAACCATCGAAATCGGAGCCCAATTGCAGATTTTCGATATTTCTGGCTCTGAATTTGTGGGCTATAGTACAGTTGATTTTCAATCAAATTGAATTTTCTGCGAAATGTGTAGCGATCCAAATGACCGTTGGTATGACGAATGTAGGTTTCAACACCTATTGAAAGAGGTATCAACCATCGAAATCGGAGCCCAATTGCAGATTTTCGATTTTTATGGCTCTGAATTTTTGGGCTACAGTTCAGTTGATTTTCAATCAAATTGAATTTTCTGCGAAATGTGTAGCGATCCAAATGACCGTTGGTATGACGAATGTAGGTTTCAACACCTATTGAAAGAGGTATCAACCATCGAAATCGGAGCACAATTGCAGATTTTCGATATTTCTGGCTCTGAATTTGTAGGCTATAGTTCAGTTGATTTTCAATAAAATTAAATTTTCTGCGAAATGTGTAGAAATATTCGAGCGATCCAAATGACCGTTGGTTTGACAAATGTAGGTCTCAACACCTATTGAAAGAGGTATCAACCATCGAAATCGGAGCCCAATTGCAGATTTTCGAATTTTCTGGCTCTGAATTTGTGGGCTATAGTTCAGTTGATTTTCAATCAAATTGAATTTTCTGCGAAATGTGTAGCGATCCAAATGACTGTTGGTATGACGAATGTAGGTTTCAACACCTATTGAAAGAGGTATCAACCATCGAAATCGGAGCCCAATTGCAGATTTTCGAATTTTCTGGCTCTGAATTTGTGGGCTATAGTTCAGTTGATTTTCAATCAAATTGAATTTTCTGCGAAATGTGTAGCGATCCAAATGACTGTTGGTATGACGAATGTAGGTTTCAACACCTATTGAAAGAGGTATCAACCATCGAAATCGGAGCCCAATTGCAGATTTTCGAATTTTCTGGCTCTGAATTTGTGGGCTATAGTTCAGTTGATTTTCAATCAAATTGAATTTTCTGCGAAATGTGTAGCGATCCAAATGACTGTTGGTATGACGAATGTAGGTTTCAACACCTATTGAAAGAGGTATCAACCATCGAAATCGGAGCCCAATTGCAGATTTTCGATATTTCTGGCTCTGAATTTGTTGGCTATAGTACATTTGATTTTCAATAAAATTGAATTTTCTGCGAAATGTGTAGAAATATTCGAGCGATCCAAATGACCGTTGGTTTGACGAATGTAGGTCTCAACACCTATTGAAAGAGGTATCAACCATCGAAATCGGAGCCCAATTGCAGATTTTCGAATTTTCTGGCTCTGAATTTGTGGGCTATAGTTCAGTTGATTTTCAATCAAATTGAATTTTCTGCGAAATGTGTAGCGATCCAAATGACTGTTGGTATGACGAATGTAGGTTTCAACACCTATTGAAAGAGGTATCAACCATCGAAATCGGAGCCCAATTGCAGATTTTCGAATTTTCTGGCTCTGAATTTGTGGGCTATAGTTCAGTTGATTTTCAATAAAATTGAATTTTCTGCGAAATGTGTAGAAATATTCGAGCGATCCAAATGACCGTTGGTTTGACGAATGTAGGTTTCAACACCTATTGAAAGAGGTATCAACCATCGAAATCGGAGCACAATTGCAGATTTTCGATATTTCTGGCTCTGAATTTGTAGGCTATAGTTCAGTTGATTTTCAATAAAATTAAATTTTCTGCGAAATGTGTAGAAATATTCGAGCGATCCAAATGACCGTTGGTTTGACGAATGTATGTCTCAACACCTATTGAAAGAGGTATCAACCATCGAAATCGGAGCCCAATTGCAGATTTTCGATATTTCTGGCTCTGAATTTGTGGGCTATAGTTCAGTTGATTTTCAATAAAATTGAATTTTCTGCGAAATGTGTAGCGATCCAAATGACTGTTGGTATGACGAATGTAGGTTTCAACACCTATTGAAAGAGGTATCAACCATCGAAATCGGAGCCGAATTGCAGATTTTCGATTTTTCTGGCTATGTATTTGTGGGCTATAGTTCAGTTGATTTTCAATAAAATTGAATTTTCTGCGAAATGTGTAGAAATATTCGAGCGATCCAAATGACCGTTGGTATGACGAATGTAGGTTTCAACACCTATTGAAAGAGGTATCAACCATCGAAATCGGAGCCCAATTGCAGATTTTCGATATTTCTGGCTCTGAATTTGTTGGCTATAGTACATTTGATTTTCAATAAAATTAAATTTTCTGCGAAATGTGTAGAAATATTCGAGCGATCCAAATGACCGTTGGTATGACGAATGTAGGTTTCAACACCTATTGAAAGAGGTATCAACCATCGAAATCGGAGCCCAATTGCAGATTTTCGATATTTCTGGCTCTGAATTTGTTGGCTATAGTACATTTGATTTTCAATAAAATTAAATTTTCTGCGAAATGTGTAGCGATCCAAATGACCGTTGGTATGACGAATGTAGGTTTCAACACCTATTGAAAGAGGTATCAACCATCGAAATCGGAGCCCAATTGCAGATTTTCGATTTTTATGGCTCTGAATTTTTGGGCTACAGTTCAGTTGATTTTCAATAAAATTAAATTTTCTGCGAAATGTGTAGAAATATTCGAGCGATCCAAATGACCGTTGGTTTGACGAATATAGGTCTCAACACCTATTGAAAGAGGTATCAACCATCGAAATCGGAGCACAATTGCAGATTTTCGATATTTCTGGCTCTGAATTTGTGGGCTATAGTACAGTTGATTTTCAATAAAATTGAATTTTCTGCGAAATGTGTAGCGATCCAAATGACCGTTGGTATGACGAATGTAGGTTTCAACACCTATTGAAAGAGGTATCAACCATCGAAATCGGAGCCCAATTGCAGATTTTCGAATTTTCTGGCTCTGAATTTGTGGGCTATAGTTCAGTTGATTTTCAATAAAATTAAATTTTCTGCGAAATGTGTAGAAATATTCGAGCGATCCAAATGACCGTTGGTTTGACGAATGTAGGTCTCAACACCTATTGAAAGAGGTATCAACCATCGAAATCGGAGCACAATTGCAGATTTTCGATATTTCTGGCTCTGAATTTGTAGGCTATAGTTCAGTTGATTTTCAATAAAATTAAATTTTCTGCGAAATGTGTAGAAATATTCGAGCGATCCAAATGACCGTTGGTTTGACAAATGTAGGTCTCAACACCTATTGAAAGAGGTATCAACCATCGAAATCGGAGCCCAATTGCAGATTTTCGATATTTCTGGCTCTGAATTTGTGGGCTATAGTACAGTTGATTTTCAATCAAATTGAATTTTCTGCGAAATGTGTAGCGATCCAAATGACCGTTGGTATGACGAATGTAGGTTTCAACACCTATTGAAAGAGGTATCAACCATCGAAATCGGAGCCCAATTGCAGATTTTCGATTTTTATGGCTCTGAATTTTTGGGCTACAGTTCAGTTGATTTTCAATCAAATTGAATTTTCTGCGAAATGTGTAGCGATCCAAATGACCGTTGGTATGACGAATGTAGGTTTCAACACCTATTGAAAGAGGTATCAACCATCGAAATCGGAGCACAATTGCAGATTTTCGATATTTCTGGCTCTGAATTTGTAGGCTATAGTTCAGTTGATTTTCAATAAAATTAAATTTTCTGCGAAATGTGTAGAAATATTCGAGCGATCCAAATGACCGTTGGTTTGACAAATGTAGGTCTCAACACCTATTGAAAGAGGTATCAACCATCGAAATCGGAGCCCAATTGCAGATTTTCGAATTTTCTGGCTCTGAATTTGTGGGCTATAGTTCAGTTGATTTTCAATCAAATTGAATTTTCTGCGAAATGTGTAGCGATCCAAATGACTGTTGGTATGACGAATGTAGGTTTCAACACCTATTGAAAGAGGTATCAACCATCGAAATCGGAGCCCAATTGCAGATTTTCGAATTTTCTGGCTCTGAATTTGTGGGCTATAGTTCAGTTGATTTTCAATCAAATTGAATTTTCTGCGAAATGTGTAGCGATCCAAATGACTGTTGGTATGACGAATGTAGGTTTCAACACCTATTGAAAGAGGTATCAACCATCGAAATCGGAGCCCAATTGCAGATTTTCGAATTTTCTGGCTCTGAATTTGTGGGCTATAGTTCAGTTGATTTTCAATCAAATTGAATTTTCTGCGAAATGTGTAGCGATCCAAATGACTGTTGGTATGACGAATGTAGGTTTCAACACCTATTGAAAGAGGTATCAACCATCGAAATCGGAGCCCAATTGCAGATTTTCGATATTTCTGGCTCTGAATTTGTTGGCTATAGTACATTTGATTTTCAATAAAATTGAATTTTCTGCGAAATGTGTAGAAATATTCGAGCGATCCAAATGACCGTTGGTTTGACGAATGTAGGTCTCAACACCTATTGAAAGAGGTATCAACCATCGAAATCGGAGCCCAATTGCAGATTTTCGAATTTTCTGGCTCTGAATTTGTGGGCTATAGTTCAGTTGATTTTCAATCAAATTGAATTTTCTGCGAAATGTGTAGCGATCCAAATGACTGTTGGTATGACGAATGTAGGTTTCAACACCTATTGAAAGAGGTATCAACCATCGAAATCGGAGCCCAATTGCAGATTTTCGAATTTTCTGGCTCTGAATTTGTGGGCTATAGTTCAGTTGATTTTCAATAAAATTGAATTTTCTGCGAAATGTGTAGAAATATTCGAGCGATCCAAATGATCGTTGGTATGACGAATGTAGGTCTCAGCACCTATTGAAAGAGGTATCAACCATCGAAATCGGAGCCCAATTGCAGATTTTCGAATTTTCTGGCTCTGAATTTGTGGGCTATAGTTCAGTTGATTTTCAATCAAATTGAATTTTCTGCGAAATGTGTAGCGATCCAAATGACTGTTGGTATGACGAATGTAGGTTTCAACACCTATTGAAAGAGGTATCAACCATCGAAATCGGAGCCCAATTGCAGATTTTCGAATTTTCTGGCTCTGAATTTGTGGGCTATAGTTCAGTTGATTTTCAATCAAATTGAATTTTCTGCGAAATGTGTAGCGATCCAAATGACTGTTGGTATGACGAATGTAGGTTTCAACACCTATTGAAAGAGGTATCAACCATCGAAATCGGAGCCCAATTGCAGATTTTCGATATTTCTGGCTCTGAATTTGTTGGCTATAGTACATTTGATTTTCAATAAAATTGAATTTTCTGCGAAATGTGTAGAAATATTCGAGCGATCCAAATGACCGTTGGTTTGACGAATGTAGGTCTCAACACCTATTGAAAGAGGTATCAACCATCGAAATCGGAGCCCAATTGCAGATTTTCGAATTTTCTGGCTCTGAATTTGTGGGCTATAGTTCAGTTGATTTTCAATCAAATTGAATTTTCTGCGAAATGTGTAGCGATCCAAATGACTGTTGGTATGACGAATGTAGGTTTCAACACCTATTGAAAGAGGTATCAACCATCGAAATCGGAGCCCAATTGCAGATTTTCGAATTTTCTGGCTCTGAATTTGTGGGCTATAGTTCAGTTGATTTTCAATAAAATTGAATTTTCTGCGAAATGTGTAGAAATATTCGAGCGATCCAAATGACCGTTGGTTTGACGAATGTAGGTTTCAACACCTATTGAAAGAGGTATCAACCATCGAAATCGGAGCACAATTGCAGATTTTCGATATTTCTGGCTCTGAATTTGTAGGCTATAGTTCAGTTGATTTTCAATAAAATTAAATTTTCTGCGAAATGTGTAGAAATATTCTAGCGATCCAAATGACCGTTGGTTTGACGAATGTATGTCTCAACACCTATTGAAAGAGGTATCAACCATCGAAATCGGAGCCCAATTGCAGATTTTCGATATTTCTGGCTCTGAATTTGTGGGCTATAGTTCAGTTGATTTTCAATAAAATTGAATTTTCTGCGAAATGTGTAGCGATCCAAATGACTGTTGGTATGACGAATGTAGGTTTCAACACCTATTGAAAGAGGTATCAACCATCGAAATCGGAGCCGAATTGCAGATTTTCGATTTTTCTGGCTATGTATTTGTGGGCTATAGTTCAGTTGATTTTCAATAAAATTGAATTTTCTGCGAAATGTGTAGAAATATTCGAGCGATCCAAATGACCGTTGGTATGACGAATGTAGGTTTCAACACCTATTGAAAGAGGTATCAACCATCGAAATCGGAGCCCAATTGCAGATTTTCGATATTTCTGGCTCTGAATTTGTTGGCTATAGTACATTTGATTTTCAATAAAATTAAATTTTCTGCGAAATGTGTAGAAATATTCGAGCGATCCAAATGACCGTTGGTATGACGAATGTAGGTTTCAACACCTATTGAAAGAGGTATCAACCATCGAAATCGGAGCCCAATTGCAGATTTTCGATATTTCTGGCTCTGAATTTGTTGGCTATAGTACATTTGATTTTCAATCAAATTAAATTTTCTGCGAAATGTGTAGCGATCCAAATGACCGTTGGTATGACGAATGTAGGTTTCAACACCTATTGAAAGAGGTATCAACCATCGAAATCGGAGCCCAATTGCAGATTTTCGATTTTTATGGCTCTGAATTTTTGGGCTACAGTTCAGTTGATTTTCAATAAAATTAAATTTTCTGCGAAATGTGTAGAAATATTCGAGCGATCCAAATGACCGTTGGTTTGACGAATATAGGTCTCAACACCTATTGAAAGAGGTATCAACCATCGAAATCGGAGCACAATTGCAGATTTTCGATATTTCTGGCTCTGAATTTGTGGGCTATAGTACAGTTGATTTTCAATAAAATTGAATTTTCTGCGAAATGTGTAGCGATCCAAATGACCGTTGGTATGACGAATGTAGGTTTCAACACCTATTGAAAGAGGTATCAACCATCGAAATCGGAGCCCAATTGCAGATTTTCGAATTTTCTGGCTCTGAATTTGTGGGCTATAGTTCAGTTGATTTTCAATAAAATTAAATTTTCTGCGAAATGTGTAGAAATATTCGAGCGATCCAAATGACCGTTGGTTTGACGAATGTAGGTCTCAACACCTATTGAAAGAGGTATCAACCATCGAAATCGGAGCACAATTGCAGATTTTCGATATTTCTGGCTCTGAATTTGTAGGCTATAGTTCAGTTGATTTTCAATAAAATTAAATTTTCTGCGAAATGTGTAGAAATATTCGAGCGATCCAAATGACCGTTGGTTTGACAAATGTAGGTCTCAACACCTATTGAAAGAGGTATCAACCATCGAAATCGGAGCCCAATTGCAGATTTTCGATATTTCTGGCTCTGAATTTGTGGGCTATAGTACAGTTGATTTTCAATCAAATTGAATTTTCTGCGAAATGTGTAGCGATCCAAATGACCGTTGGTATGACGAATGTAGGTTTCAACACCTATTGAAAGAGGTATCAACCATCGAAATCGGAGCCCAATTGCAGATTTTCGATTTTTATGGCTCTGAATTTTTGGGCTACAGTTCAGTTGATTTTCAATCAAATTGAATTTTCTGCGAAATGTGTAGCGATCCAAATGACCGTTGGTATGACGAATGTAGGTTTCAACACCTATTGAAAGAGGTATCAACCATCGAAATCGGAGCACAATTGCAGATTTTCGATATTTCTGGCTCTGAATTTGTAGGCTATAGTTCAGTTGATTTTCAATAAAATTAAATTTTCTGCGAAATGTGTAGAAATATTCGAGCGATCCAAATGACCGTTGGTTTGACAAATGTAGGTCTCAACACCTATTGAAAGAGGTATCAACCATCGAAATCGGAGCCCAATTGCAGATTTTCGAATTTTCTGGCTCTGAATTTGTGGGCTATAGTTCAGTTGATTTTCAATCAAATTGAATTTTCTGCGAAATGTGTAGCGATCCAAATGACTGTTGGTATGACGAATGTAGGTTTCAACACCTATTGAAAGAGGTATCAACCATCGAAATCGGAGCCCAATTGCAGATTTTCGAATTTTCTGGCTCTGAATTTGTGGGCTATAGTTCAGTTGATTTTCAATCAAATTGAATTTTCTGCGAAATGTGTAGCGATCCAAATGACTGTTGGTATGACGAATGTAGGTTTCAACACCTATTGAAAGAGGTATCAACCATCGAAATCGGAGCCCAATTGCAGATTTTCGAATTTTCTGGCTCTGAATTTGTGGGCTATAGTTCAGTTGATTTTCAATCAAATTGAATTTTCTGCGAAATGTGTAGCGATCCAAATGACTGTTGGTATGACGAATGTAGGTTTCAACACCTATTGAAAGAGGTATCAACCATCGAAATCGGAGCCCAATTGCAGATTTTCGATATTTCTGGCTCTGAATTTGTTGGCTATAGTACATTTGATTTTCAATAAAATTGAATTTTCTGCGAAATGTGTAGAAATATTCGAGCGATCCAAATGACCGTTGGTTTGACGAATGTAGGTCTCAACACCTATTGAAAGAGGTATCAACCATCGAAATCGGAGCCCAATTGCAGATTTTCGAATTTTCTGGCTCTGAATTTGTGGGCTATAGTTCAGTTGATTTTCAATCAAATTGAATTTTCTGCGAAATGTGTAGCGATCCAAATGACTGTTGGTATGACGAATGTAGGTTTCAACACCTATTGAAAGAGGTATCAACCATCGAAATCGGAGCCCAATTGCAGATTTTCGAATTTTCTGGCTCTGAATTTGTGGGCTATAGTTCAGTTGATTTTCAATAAAATTGAATTTTCTGCGAAATGTGTAGAAATATTCGAGCGATCCAAATGACCGTTGGTTTGACGAATGTAGGTTTCAACACCTATTGAAAGAGGTATCAACCATCGAAATCGGAGCACAATTGCAGATTTTCGATATTTCTGGCTCTGAATTTGTAGGCTATAGTTCAGTTGATTTTCAATAAAATTAAATTTTCTGCGAAATGTGTAGAAATATTCGAGCGATCCAAATGACCGTTGGTTTGACGAATGTATGTCTCAACACCTATTGAAAGAGGTATCAACCATCGAAATCGGAGCCCAATTGCAGATTTTCGATATTTCTGGCTCTGAATTTGTGGGCTATAGTTCAGTTGATTTTCAATAAAATTGAATTTTCTGCGAAATGTGTAGCGATCCAAATGACTGTTGGTATGACGAATGTAGGTTTCAACACCTATTGAAAGAGGTATCAACCATCGAAATCGGAGCCGAATTGCAGATTTTCGATTTTTCTGGCTATGTATTTGTGGGCTATAGTTCAGTTGATTTTCAATAAAATTGAATTTTCTGCGAAATGTGTAGAAATATTCGAGCGATCCAAATGACCGTTGGTATGACGAATGTAGGTCTCAACACCTATTGAAAGAGGTATCAACCATCGAAATCGGAGCCCAATTGCAGATTTTCGAATTTTCTGGCTCTGAATTTGTGGGCTATAGTACATTTGATTTTCAATAAAATTAAATTTTCTGCGAAATGTGTAGAAATATTCGAGCGATCCAAATGACCGTTGGTATGACGAATGTAGGTTTCAACACCTATTGAAAGAGGTATCAACCATCGAAATCGGAGCCCAATTGCAGATTTTCGAATTTTCTGGCTCTGAATTTGTGGGCTATAGTTCAGTTGATTTTCAATAAAATTGAATTTTCTGCGAAATGTGTAGAAATATTCGAGCGATCCAAATGACCGTTGGTTTGACGAATGTAGGTTTCAACACCTATTGAAAGAGGTATCAACCATCGAAATCGGAGCACAATTGCAGATTTTCGATATTTCTGGCTCTGAATTTGTAGGCTATAGTTCAGTTGATTTTCAATAAAATTAAATTTTCTGCGAAATGTGTAGAAATATTCGAGCGATCCAAATGACCGTTGGTTTGACGAATGTATGTCTCAACACCTATTGAAAGAGGTATCAACCATCGAAATCGGAGCCCAATTGCAGATTTTCGATATTTCTGGCTCTGAATTTGTGGGCTATAGTTCAGTTGATTTTCAATAAAATTGAATTTTCTGCGAAATGTGTAGCGATCCAAATGACTGTTGGTATGACGAATGTAGGTTTCAACACCTATTGAAAGAGGTATCAACCATCGAAATCGGAGCCGAATTGCAGATTTTCGATTTTTCTGGCTATGTATTTGTGGGCTATAGTTCAGTTGATTTTCAATAAAATTGAATTTTCTGCGAAATGTGTAGAAATATTCGAGCGATCCAAATGACCGTTGGTATGACGAATGTAGGTTTCAACACCTATTGAAAGAGGTATCAACCATCGAAATCGGAGCCCAATTGCAGATTTTCGATATTTCTGGCTCTGAATTTGTTGGCTATAGTACATTTGATTTTCAATAAAATTAAATTTTCTGCGAAATGTGTAGAAATATTCGAGCGATCCAAATGACCGTTGGTATGACGAATGTAGGTTTCAACACCTATTGAAAGAGGTATCAACCATCGAAATCGGAGCCCAATTGCAGATTTTCGATATTTCTGGCTCTGAATTTGTTGGCTATAGTACATTTGATTTTCAATAAAATTAAATTTTCTGCGAAATGTGTAGCGATCCAAATGACCGTTGGTATGACGAATGTAGGTTTCAACACCTATTGAAAGAGGTATCAACCATCGAAATCGGAGCCCAATTGCAGATTTTCGATTTTTATGGCTCTGAATTTTTGGGCTACAGTTCAGTTGATTTTCAATAAAATTAAATTTTCTGCGAAATGTGTAGAAATATTCGAGCGATCCAAATGACCGTTGGTTTGACGAATATAGGTCTCAACACCTATTGAAAGAGGTATCAACCATCGAAATCGGAGCACAATTGCAGATTTTCGATATTTCTGGCTCTGAATTTGTGGGCTATAGTACAGTTGATTTTCAATAAAATTGAATTTTCTGCGAAATGTGTAGCGATCCAAATGACCGTTGGTATGACGAATGTAGGTTTCAACACCTATTGAAAGAGGTATCAACCATCGAAATCGGAGCCCAATTGCAGATTTTCGAATTTTCTGGCTCTGAATTTGTGGGCTATAGTTCAGTTGATTTTCAATAAAATTAAATTTTCTGCGAAATGTGTAGAAATATTCGAGCGATCCAAATGACCGTTGGTTTGACAAATGTAGGTCTCAACACCTATTGAAAGAGGTATCAACCATCGAAATCGGAGCCCAATTGCAGATTTTCGATATTTCTGGCTCTGAATTTGTGGGCTATAGTACAGTTGATTTTCAATCAAATTGAATTTTCTGCGAAATGTGTAGCGATCCAAATGACCGTTGGTATGACGAATGTAGGTTTCAACACCTATTGAAAGAGGTATCAACCATCGAAATCGGAGCCCAATTGCAGATTTTCGATTTTTATGGCTCTGAATTTTTGGGCTACAGTTCAGTTGATTTTCAATCAAATTGAATTTTCTGCGAAATGTGTAGCGATCCAAATGACCGTTGGTATGACGAATGTAGGTTTCAACACCTATTGAAAGAGGTATCAACCATCGAAATCGGAGCACAATTGCAGATTTTCGATATTTCTGGCTCTGAATTTGTAGGCTATAGTTCAGTTGATTTTCAATAAAATTAAATTTTCTGCGAAATGTGTAGAAATATTCGAGCGATCCAAATGACCGTTGGTTTGACAAATGTAGGTCTCAACACCTATTGAAAGAGGTATCAACCATCGAAATCGGAGCCCAATTGCAGATTTTCGAATTTTCTGGCTCTGAATTTGTGGGCTATAGTTCAGTTGATTTTCAATCAAATTGAATTTTCTGCGAAATGTGTAGCGATCCAAATGACTGTTGGTATGACGAATGTAGGTTTCAACACCTATTGAAAGAGGTATCAACCATCGAAATCGGAGCCCAATTGCAGATTTTCGAATTTTCTGGCTCTGAATTTGTGGGCTATAGTTCAGTTGATTTTCAATCAAATTGAATTTTCTGCGAAATGTGTAGCGATCCAAATGACTGTTGGTATGACGAATGTAGGTTTCAACACCTATTGAAAGAGGTATCAACCATCGAAATCGGAGCCCAATTGCAGATTTTCGATATTTCTGGCTCTGAATTTGTTGGCTATAGTACATTTGATTTTCAATAAAATTGAATTTTCTGCGAAATGTGTAGAAATATTCGAGCGATCCAAATGACCGTTGGTTTGACGAATGTAGGTCTCAACACCTATTGAAAGAGGTATCAACCATCGAAATCGGAGCCCAATTGCAGATTTTCGAATTTTCTGGCTCTGAATTTGTGGGCTATAGTTCAGTTGATTTTCAATCAAATTGAATTTTCTGCGAAATGTGTAGCGATCCAAATGACTGTTGGTATGACGAATGTAGGTTTCAACACCTATTGAAAGAGGTATCAACCATCGAAATCGGAGCCCAATTGCAGATTTTCGAATTTTCTGGCTCTGAATTTGTGGGCTATAGTTCAGTTGATTTTCAATAAAATTGAATTTTCTGCGAAATGTGTAGAAATATTCGAGCGATCCAAATGATCGTTGGTATGACGAATGTAGGTCTCAGCACCTATTGAAAGAGGTATCAACCATCGAAATCGGAGCCCAATTGCAGATTTTCGAATTTTCTGGCTCTGAATTTGTGGGCTATAGTTCAGTTGATTTTCAATCAAATTGAATTTTCTGCGAAATGTGTAGCGATCCAAATGACTGTTGGTATGACGAATGTAGGTTTCAACACCTATTGAAAGAGGTATCAACCATCGAAATCGGAGCCCAATTGCAGATTTTCGAATTTTCTGGCTCTGAATTTGTGGGCTATAGTTCAGTTGATTTTCAATCAAATTGAATTTTCTGCGAAATGTGTAGCGATCCAAATGACTGTTGGTATGACGAATGTAGGTTTCAACACCTATTGAAAGAGGTATCAACCATCGAAATCGGAGCCCAATTGCAGATTTTCGATATTTCTGGCTCTGAATTTGTTGGCTATAGTACATTTGATTTTCAATAAAATTGAATTTTCTGCGAAATGTGTAGAAATATTCGAGCGATCCAAATGACCGTTGGTTTGACGAATGTAGGTCTCAACACCTATTGAAAGAGGTATCAACCATCGAAATCGGAGCCCAATTGCAGATTTTCGAATTTTCTGGCTCTGAATTTGTGGGCTATAGTTCAGTTGATTTTCAATCAAATTGAATTTTCTGCGAAATGTGTAGCGATCCAAATGACTGTTGGTATGACGAATGTAGGTTTCAACACCTATTGAAAGAGGTATCAACCATCGAAATCGGAGCCCAATTGCAGATTTTCGAATTTTCTGGCTCTGAATTTGTGGGCTATAGTTCAGTTGATTTTCAATCAAATTGAATTTTCTGCGAAATGTGTAGCGATCCAAATGACTGTTGGTATGACGAATGTAGGTTTCAACACCTATTGAAAGAGGTATCAACCATCGAAATCGGAGCCCAATTGCAGATTTTCGATATTTCTGGCTCTGAATTTGTGGGCTATAGTTCAGTTGATTTTCAATAAAATTGAATTTTCTGCGAAATGTGTAGAAATATTCGAGCGATCCAAATGACCGTTGGTTTGACGAATGTAGGTCTCAACACCTATTGAAAGAGGTATCAACCATCGAAATCGGAGCACAATTGCAGATTTTCGATATTTCTGGCTCTGAATTTGTGGGCTATAGTACAGTTGATTTTCAAACAAATTGATTTTCTGCGAAATGTGTAGCGATCCAAATGACCGTTGGTATGACGAATGTAGGTTTCAACACCTATTGAAAGAGGTATCAACCATCGAAATCGGAGCCCAATTGCAGATTTTCGATTTTTATGGCTCTGAATTTTTGGGCTACAGTTCAGTTGATTTTCAATCAAATTGAATTTTCTGCGAAATGTGTAGAAATACTCGAGCGATCCAAATGACCGTTGGTATGACGAATGTAGGTCTCAACACCTATTGAAAGAGGTATCAACCATCGAAATCGGAGCCCAATTGCAGATTTTCGAATTTTCTGGCTCTGAATTTGTGGGCTATAGTTCAGTTGATTTTCAATCAAATTGAATTTTCTGCGAAATGTGTAGCGATCCAAATGACCGTTGGTATGACGAATGTAGGTTTCAACACCTATTGAAAGAGGTATCAACCATCGAAATCGGAGCCCAATTGCAGATTTTCGAATTTTCTGGCTCTGAATTTGTGGGCTATAGTTCAGTTGATTTTCAATCAAATTGAATTTTCTGCGAAATGTGTAGCGATCCAAATGACCGTTGGTATGACGAATGTAGGTTTCAACACCTATTGAAAGAGGTATCAACCATCGAAATCGGAGCCCAATTGCAGATTTTCGATTTTTATGGCTCTGAATTTTTGGGCTACAGTTCAGTTGATTTTCAATAAAATTAAATTTTCTGCGAAATGTGTAGAAATATTCGAGCGATCCAAATGACCGTTGGTTTGACGAATATAGGTCTCAACACCTATTGAAAGAGGTATCAACCATCGAAATCGGAGCACAATTGCAGATTTTCGATATTTCTGGCTCTGAATTTGTGGGCTATAGTACAGTTGATTTTCAATAAAATTGAATTTTCTGCGAAATGTGTAGCGATCCAAATGACCGTTGGTATGACGAATGTAGGTTTCAACACCTATTGAAAGAGGTATCAACCATCGAAATCGGAGCCCAATTGCAGATTTTCGAATTTTCTGGCTCTGAATTTGTGGGCTATAGTTCAGTTGATTTTCAATCAAATTGAATTTTCTGCGAAATGTGTAGCGATCCAAATGACTGTTGGTATGACGAATGTAGGTTTCAACACCTATTGAAAGAGGTATCAACCATCGAAATCGGAGCCCAATTGCAGATTTTCGATATTTCTGGCTCTGAATTTGTGGGCTATAGTTCAGTTGATTTTCAATAAAATTGAATTTTCTGCGAAATGTGTAGAAATATTCGAGCGATCCAAATGACCGTTGGTTTGACGAATGTAGGTCTCAACACCTATTGAAAGAGGTATCAACCATCGAAATCGGAGCACAATTGCAGATTTTCGATATTTCTGGCTCTGAATTTGTGGGCTATAGTACAGTTGATTTTCAAACAAATTGATTTTCTGCGAAATGTGTAGCGATCCAAATGACCGTTGGTATGACGAATGTAGGTTTCAACACCTATTGAAAGAGGTATCAACCATCGAAATCGGAGCCCAATTGCAGATTTTCGATTTTTATGGCTCTGAATTTTTGGGCTACAGTTCAGTTGATTTTCAATCAAATTGAATTTTCTGCGAAATGTGTAGAAATACTCGAGCGATCCAAATGACCGTTGGTATGACGAATGTAGGTCTCAACACCTATTGAAAGAGGTATCAACCATCGAAATCGGAGCCCAATTGCAGATTTTCGAATTTTCTGGCTCTGAATTTGTGGGCTATAGTTCAGTTGATTTTCAATCAAATTGAATTTTCTGCGAAATGTGTAGCGATCCAAATGACCGTTGGTATGACGAATGTAGGTTTCAACACCTATTGAAAGAGGTATCAACCATCGAAATCGGAGCCCAATTGCAGATTTTCGAATTTTCTGGCTCTGAATTTGTGGGCTATAGTTCAGTTGATTTTCAATCAAATTGAATTTTCTGCGAAATGTGTAGCGATCCAAATGACCGTTGGTATGACGAATGTAGGTTTCAACACCTATTGAAAGAGGTATCAACCATCGAAATCGGAGCCCAATTGCAGATTTTCGATATTTCTGGCTCTGAATTTGTGGGCTATAGTTCAGTTGATTTTCAATAAAATTGAATTTTCTGCGAAATGTGTAGAAATATTCGAGCGATCCAAATGACCGTTGGTTTGACGAATGTAGGTCTCAACACCTATTGAAAGAGGTATCAACCATCGAAATCGGAGCACAATTGCAGATTTTCGATATTTCTGGCTCTGAATTTGTGGGCTATAGTACAGTTGATTTTCAAACAAATTGATTTTCTGCGAAATGTGTAGCGATCCAAATGACCGTTGGTATGACGAATGTAGGTTTCAACACCTATTGAAAGAGGTATCAACCATCGAAATCGGAGCCCAATTGCAGATTTTCGATTTTTATGGCTCTGAATTTTTGGGCTACAGTTCAGTTGATTTTCAATCAAATTGAATTTTCTGCGAAATGTGTAGAAATACTCGAGCGATCCAAATGACCGTTGGTATGACGAATGTAGGTCTCAACACCTATTGAAAGAGGTATCAACCATCGAAATCGGAGCCCAATTGCAGATTTTCGAATTTTCTGGCTCTGAATTTGTGGGCTATAGTTCAGTTGATTTTCAATAAAATTGAATTTTCTGCGAAATGTGTAGCGATCCAAATGACCGTTGGTATGACGAATGTAGGTTTCAACACCTATTGAAAGAGGTATCAACCATCGAAATCGGAGCCCAATTGCAGATTTTCGAATTTTCTGGCTCTGAATTTGTGGGCTATAGTTCAGTTGATTTTCAATCAAATTGAATTTTCTGCGAAATGTGTAGCGATCCAAATGACCGTTGGTATGACGAATGTAGGTTTCAACACCTATTGAAAGAGGTATCAACCATCGAAATCGGAGCCCAATTGCAGATTTTCGATTTTTATGGCTCTGAATTTTTGGGCTACAGTTCAGTTGATTTTCAATAAAATTAAATTTTCTGCGAAATGTGTAGAAATATTCGAGCGATCCAAATGACCGTTGGTTTGACGAATATAGGTCTCAACACCTATTGAAAGAGGTATCAACCATCGAAATCGGAGCACAATTGCAGATTTTCGATATTTCTGGCTCTGAATTTGTGGGCTATAGTACAGTTGATTTTCAATAAAATTGAATTTTCTGCGAAATGTGTAGCGATCCAAATGACCGTTGGTATGACGAATGTAGGTTTCAACACCTATTGAAAGAGGTATCAACCATCGAAATCGGAGCCCAATTGCAGATTTTCGAATTTTCTGGCTCTGAATTTGTGGGCTATAGTTCAGTTGATTTTCAATCAAATTGAATTTTCTGCGAAATGTGTAGCGATCCAAATGACTGTTGGTATGACGAATGTAGGTTTCAACACCTATTGAAAGAGGTATCAACCATCGAAATCGGAGCCCAATTGCAGATTTTCGATATTTCTGGCTCTGAATTTGTGGGCTATAGTTCAGTTGATTTTCAATAAAATTGAATTTTCTGCGAAATGTGTAGAAATATTCGAGCGATCCAAATGACCGTTGGTTTGACGAATGTAGGTCTCAACACCTATTGAAAGAGGTATCAACCATCGAAATCGGAGCACAATTGCAGATTTTCGATATTTCTGGCTCTGAATTTGTGGGCTATAGTACAGTTGATTTTCAAACAAATTGATTTTCTGCGAAATGTGTAGCGATCCAAATGACCGTTGGTATGACGAATGTAGGTTTCAACACCTATTGAAAGAGGTATCAACCATCGAAATCGGAGCCCAATTGCAGATTTTCGATTTTTATGGCTCTGAATTTTTGGGCTACAGTTCAGTTGATTTTCAATCAAATTGAATTTTCTGCGAAATGTGTAGAAATACTCGAGCGATCCAAATGACCGTTGGTATGACGAATGTAGGTCTCAACACCTATTGAAAGAGGTATCAACCATCGAAATCGGAGCCCAATTGCAGATTTTCGAATTTTCTGGCTCTGAATTTGTGGGCTATAGTTCAGTTGATTTTCAATCAAATTGAATTTTCTGCGAAATGTGTAGCGATCCAAATGACCGTTGGTATGACGAATGTAGGTTTCAACACCTATTGAAAGAGGTATCAACCATCGAAATCGGAGCCCAATTGCAGATTTTCGAATTTTCTGGCTCTGAATTTGTGGGCTATAGTTCAGTTGATTTTCAATCAAATTGAATTTTCTGCGAAATGTGTAGCGATCCAAATGACCGTTGGTATGACGAATGTAGGTTTCAACACCTATTGAAAGAGGTATCAACCATCGAAATCGGAGCCCAATTGCAGATTTTCGATTTTTATGGCTCTGAATTTTTGGGCTACAGTTCAGTTGATTTTCAATAAAATTAAATTTTCTGCGAAATGTGTAGAAATATTCGAGCGATCCAAATGACCGTTGGTTTGACGAATATAGGTCTCAACACCTATTGAAAGAGGTATCAACCATCGAAATCGGAGCACAATTGCAGATTTTCGATATTTCTGGCTCTGAATTTGTGGGCTATAGTACAGTTGATTTTCAATAAAATTGAATTTTCTGCGAAATGTGTAGCGATCCAAATGACCGTTGGTATGACGAATGTAGGTTTCAACACCTATTGAAAGAGGTATCAACCATCGAAATCGGAGCCCAATTGCAGATTTTCGAATTTTCTGGCTCTGAATTTGTGGGCTATAGTTCAGTTGATTTTCAATAAAATTAAATTTTCTGCGAAATGTGTAGAAATATTCGAGCGATCCAAATGACCGTTGGTTTGACGAATGTAGGTCTCAACACCTATTGAAAGAGGTATCAACCATCGAAATCGGAGCACAATTGCAGATTTTCGATATTTCTGGCTCTGAATGTGTAGGCTATAGTTCAGTTGATTTTCAATAAAATTAAATTTTCTGCGAAATGTGTAGAAATATTCGAGCGATCCAAATGACCGTTGGTTTGACAAATGTAGGTCTCAACACCTATTGAAAGAGGTATCAACCATCGAAATCGGAGCCCAATTGCAGATTTTCGATATTTCTGGCTCTGAATTTGTGGGCTATAGTACAGTTGATTTTCAATCAAATTGAATTTTCTGCGAAATGTGTAGCGATCCAAATGACCGTTGGTATGACGAATGTAGGTTTCAACACCTATTGAAAGAGGTATCAACCATCGAAATCGGAGCCCAATTGCAGATTTTCGATTTTTATGGCTCTGAATTTTTGGGCTACAGTTCAGTTGATTTTCAATCAAATTGAATTTTCTGCGAAATGTGTAGCGATCCAAATGACCGTTGGTATGACGAATGTAGGTTTCAACACCTATTGAAAGAGGTATCAACCATCGAAATCGGAGCCCAATTGCAGATTTTCGAATTTTCTGGCTCTGAATTTGTGGGCTATAGTTCAGTTGATTTTCAATAAAATTAAATTTTCTGCGAAATGTGTAGAAATATTCGAGCGATCCAAATGACCGTTGGTTTGACGAATGTAGGTCTCAACACCTATTGAAAGAGGTATCAACCATCGAAATCGGAGCACAATTGCAGATTTTCGATATTTCTGGCTCTGAATTTGTAGGCTATAGTTCAGTTGATTTTCAATAAAATTAAATTTTCTGCGAAATGTGTAGAAATATTCGAGCGATCCAAATGACCGTTGGTTTGACAAATGTAGGTCTCAACACCTATTGAAAGAGGTATCAACCATCGAAATCGGAGCCCAATTGCAGATTTTCGATATTTCTGGCTCTGAATTTGTGGGCTATAGTACAGTTGATTTTCAATCAAATTGAATTTTCTGCGAAATGTGTAGCGATCCAAATGACCGTTGGTATGACGAATGTAGGTTTCAACACCTATTGAAAGAGGTATCAACCATCGAAATCGGAGCCCAATTGCAGATTTTCGATTTTTATGGCTCTGAATTTTTGGGCTACAGTTCAGTTGATTTTCAATAAAATTAAATTTTCTGCGAAATGTGTAGAAATATTCGAGCGATCCAAATGACCGTTGGTTTGACGAATGTAGGTCTCAACACCTATTGAAAGAGGTATCAACCATCGAAATCGGAGCCCAATTGCAGATTTTCGAATTTTCTGGCTCTGAATTTGTGGGCTATAGTTCAGTTGATTTTCAATAAAATTAAATTTTCTGCGAAATGTGTAGAAATATTCGAGCGATCCAAATGACCGTTGGTTTGACGAATGTAGGTTTCAACACCTATTGAAAGAGGTATCAACCATCGAAATCGGAGCCCAATTGCAGATTTTCGATTTTTATGGCTCTGAATTTTTGGGCTACAGTTCAGTTGATTTTCAATAAAATTAAATTTTCTGCGAAATGTGTAGAAATATTCGAGCGATCCAAATGACCGTTGGTTTGACGAATGTAGGTCTCAACACCTATTGAAAGAGGTATCAACCATCGAAATCGGAGCACAATTGCAGATTTTCGATATTTCTGGCTCTGAATTTGTAGGCTATAGTTCAGTTGATTTTCAATCAAATTAAATTTTCTGCGAAATGTGTAGAAATATTCGAGCGATCCAAATGACCGTTGGTTTGACAAATGTAGGTCTCAACACCTATTGAAAGAGGTATCAACCATCGAAATCGGAGCCCAATTGCAGATTTTCGATATTTCTGGCTCTGAATTTGTGGGCTATAGTACAGTTGATTTTCAATCAAATTGAATTTTCTGCGAAATGTGTAGCGATCCAAATGACCGTTGGTATGACGAATGTAGGTTTCAACACCTATTGAAAGAGGTATCAACCATCGAAATCGGAGCCCAATTGCAGATTTTCGATTTTTATGGCTCTGAATTTTTGGGCTACAGTTCAGTTGATTTTCAATAAAATTAAATTTTCTGCGAAATGTGTAGAAATATTCGAGCGATCCAAATGACCGTTGGTTTGACGAATGTAGGTCTCAACACCTATTGAAAGAGGTATCAACCATCGAAATCGGAGCACAATTGCAGATTTTCGATATTTCTGGCTCTGAATTTGTGGGCTATAGTACAATTGATTTTCAATCAAATTGAATTTTCTGCGAAATGTGTAGCGATCCAAATGACCGTTGGTATGACGAATGTAGGTTTCAACACCTATTGAAAGAGGTATCAACCATCGAAATCGGAGCCCAATTGCAGATTTTCGAATTTTCTGGCTCTGAATTTGTGGGCTATAGTTCAGTTGATTTTCAATAAAATTAAATTTTCTGCGAAATGTGTAGAAATATTCGAGCGATCCAAATGACCGTTGGTTTGACGAATGTAGGTCTCAACACCTATTGAAAGAGGTATCAACCATCGAAATCGGAGCACAATTGCAGATTTTCGATATTTCTGGCTCTGAATTTGTAGGCTATAGTTCAGTTGATTTTCAATAAAATTAAATTTTCTGCGAAATGTTTAGAAATATTCGAGCGATCCAAATGACCGTTGGTTTGACGAATGTAGGTCTCAACACCTATTGAAAGAGGTATCAACCATCGAAATCGGAGCCCAATTGCAGATTTTCGATATTTCTGGCTCTGAATTTGTGGGCTATAGTACAGTTGATTTTCAATCAAATTGAATTTTCTGCGAAATGTGTAGCGATCCAAATGACCGTTGGTATGACGAATGTAGGTTTCAACACCTATTGAAAGAGGTATCAACCATCGAAATCGGAGCCCAATTGCAGATTTTCGATTTTTATGGCTCTGAATTTTTGGGCTACAGTTCAGTTGATTTTCAATAAAATTGAATTTTCTGCGAAATGTGTAGAAATACTCGAGCGATCCAAATGACCGTTGGTATGACGAATGTAGGTCTCAACACCTATTGAAAGAGGTATCAACCATCGAAATCGGAGCCCAATTGCAGATTTTCGAATTTTCTGGCTCTGAATTTGTGGGCTATAGTTCAGTTGATTTTCAATAAAATTAAATTTTCTGCGAAATGTGTAGAAATATTCGAGCGATCCAAATGACCGTTGGTTTGACGAATGTAGGTCTCAACACCTATTGAAAGAGGTATCAACCATCGAAATCGGAGCACAATTGCAGATTTTCGATATTTCTGGCTCTGAATTTGTGGGCTATAGTACAGTTGATTTTCAATCAAATTGAATTTTCTGCGAAATGTGTAGCGATCCAAATGACCGTTGGTATGACGAATGTAGGTTTCAACACCTATTGAAAGAGGTATCAACCATCGAAATCGGAGCCCAATTGCAGATTTTCGAATTTTCTGGCTCTGAATTTGTGGGCTATAGTTCAGTTGATTTTCAATAAAATTAAATTTTCTGCGAAATGTGTAGAAATATTCGAGCGATCCAAATGACCGTTGGTTTGACGAATGTAGGTCTCAACACCTATTGAAAGAGGTATCAACCATCGAAATCGGAGCACAATTGCAGATTTTCGATATTTCTGGCTCTGAATTTGTAGGCTATAGTTCAGTTGATTTTCAATAAAATTAAATTTTCTGCGAAATGTGTAAAAATATTCGAGCGATCCAAATGACCGTTGGTTTGACAAATGTAGGTCTCAACACCTATTGAAAGAGGTATCAACCATCGAAATCGGAGCCCAATTGCAGATTTTCGATATTTCTGGCTCTGAATTTGTGGGCTATAGTACAGTTGATTTTCAATCAAATTGAATTTTCTGCGAAATGTGTAGCGATCCAAATGACCGTTGGTATGACGAATGTAGGTTTCAACACCTATTGAAAGAGGTATCAACCATCGAAATCGGAGCCCAATTGCAGATTTTCGATTTTTATGGCTCTGAATTTTTGGGCTACAGTTCAGTTGATTTTCAATAAAATTAAATTTTCTGCGAAATGTGTAGAAATATTCGAGCGATCCAAATGACCGTTGGTTTGACAAATGTAGGTCTCAACACCTATTGAAAGAGGTATCAACCATCGAAATCGGAGCCCAATTGCAGATTTTCGAATTTTCTGGCTCTGAATTTGTGGGCTATAGTTCAGTTGATTTTCAATAAAATTAAATTTTCTGCGAAATGTGTAGAAATATTCGAGCGATCCAAATGACCGTTGGTTTGACGAATGTAGGTTTCAACACCTATTGAAAGAGGTATCAACCATAGAAATCGGAGCCCAATTGCAGATTTTCGATTTTTATGTCTCTGAATTTTTGGGCTACAGTTCAGTTGATTTTCAATAAAATTAAATTTTCTGCGAAATGTGTAGAAATATTCGAGCGATCCAAATGACCGTTGGTTTGACGAATGTAGGTCTCAACACCTATTGAAAGAGGTATCAACCATCGAAATCGGAGCACAATTGCAGATTTTCGATATTTCTGGCTCTGAATTTGTAGGCGTACAGTTGATTTTCAATCAAATTGAATTTTCTGCGAAATGTGTAGCGATCCAAATGACCGTTGGTATGACGAATGTAGGTTTCAACACCTATTGAAAGAGGTATCAACCATCGAAATCGGAGCCCAATTGCAGATTTTCGATTTTTATGGCTCTGAATTTTTGGGCTACAGTTCAGTTGATTTTCAATAAAATTAAATTTTCTGCGAAATGTGTAGAAATATTCGAGCGATCCAAATGACCGTTGGTTTGACGAATGTAGGTCTCAACACCTATTGAAAGAGGTATCAACCATCGAAATCGGAGCACAATTGCAGATTTTCGATATTTCTGGCTCTGAATTTGTGGGCTATAGTACAATTGATTTTCAATCAAATTGAATTTTCTGCGAAATGTGTAGCGATCCAAATGACCGTTGGTATGACGAATGTAGGTTTCAACACCTATTGAAAGAGGTATCAACCATCGAAATCGGAGCCCAATTGCAGATTTTCGAATTTTCTGGCTCTGAATTTGTGGGCTATAGTTCAGTTGATTTTCAATAAAATTAAATTTTCTGCGAAATGTGTAGAAATATTCGAGCGATCCAAATGACCGTTGGTTTGACGAATGTAGGTCTCAACACCTATTGAAAGAGGTATCAACCATCGAAATCGGAGCACAATTGCAGATTTTCGATATTTCTGGCTCTGAATTTGTAGGCTATAGTTCAGTTGATTTTCAATAAAATTAAATTTTCTGCGAAATGTGTAGAAATATTCGAGCGATCCAAATGACCGTTGGTTTGACGAATGTAGGTCTCAACACCTATTGAAAGAGGTATCAACCATCGAAATCGGAGCCCAATTGCAGATTTTCGATATTTCTGGCTCTGAATTTGTGGGCTATAGTACAGTTGATTTTCAATCAAATTGAATTTTCTGCGAAATGTGTAGCGATCCAAATGACCGTTGGTATGACGAATGTAGGTTTCAACACCTATTGAAAGAGGTATCAACCATCGAAATCGGAGCCCAATTGCAGATTTTCGATTTTTATGGCTCTGAATTTTTGGGCTACAGTTCAGTTGATTTTCAATAAAATTAAATTTTCTGCGAAATGTGTAGAAATATTCGAGCGATCCAAATGACCGTTGGTTTGACGAATGTAGGTCTCAACACCTATTGAAAGAGGTATCAACCATCGAAATCGGAGCCCAATTGCAGATTTTCGAATTTTCTGGCTCTGAATTTGTGGGCTATAGTTCAGTTGATTTTCAATAAAATTAAATTTTCTGCGAAATGTGTAGAAATATTCGAGCGATCCAAATGACCGTTGGTTTGACAAATGTAGGTCTCAACACCTATTGAAAGAGGTATCAACCATCGAAATCGGAGCCCAATTGCAGATTTTCGATTTTTATGGCTCTGAATTTTTGGGCTACAGTTCAGTTGATTTTCAATAAAATTAAATTTTCTGCGAAATGTGTAGAAATATTCGAGCGATCCAAATGACCGTTGGTTTGACGAATGTAGGTCTCAACACCTATTGAAAGAGGTATCAACCATCGAAATCGGAGCCCAATTGCAGATTTTCGAATTTTCTGGCTCTGAATTTGTGGGCTATAGTTCAGTTGATTTTCAATAAAATTAAATTTTCTGCGAAATGTGTAGAAATATTCGAGCGATCCAAATGACCGTTGGTTTGACGAATGTAGGTTTCAACACCTATTGAAAGAGGTATCAACCATCGAAATCGGAGCCCAATTGCAGATTTTCGATTTTTATGGCTCTGAATTTTTGGGCTACAGTTCAGTTGATTTTCAATAAAATTAAATTTTCTGCGAAATGTGTAGAAATATTCGAGCGATCCAAATGACCGTTGGTTTGACGAATGTAGGTCTCAACACCTATTGAAAGAGGTATCAACCATCGAAATCGGAGCCCAATTGCAGATTTTCGATATTTCTGGCTCTGAATTTGTGGGCTATAGTACAGTTGATTTTCAATCAAATTGAATTTTCTGCGAAATGTGTAGCGATCCAAATGACCGTTGGTATGACGAATGTAGGTTTCAACACCTATTGAAAGAGGTATCAACCATCGAAATCGGAGCCCAATTGCAGATTTTCGATTTTTATGGCTCTGAATTTTTGGGCTACAGTTCAGTTGATTTTCAATAAAATTGAATTTTCTGCGAAATGTGTAGAAATACTCGAGCGATCCAAATGACCGTTGGTATGACGAATGTAGGTCTCAACACCTATTGAAAGAGGTATCAACCATCGAAATCGGAGCCCAATTGCAGATTTTCGAATTTTCTGGCTCTGAATTTGTGGGCTATAGTTCAGTTGATTTTCAATAAAATTAAATTTTCTGCGAAATGTGTAGAAATATTCGAGCGATCCAAATGACCGTTGGTTTGACGAATGTAGGTCTCAACACCTATTGAAAGAGGTATCAACCATCGAAATCGGAGCACAATTGCAGATTTTCGATATTTCTGGCTCTGAATTTGTGGGCTATAGTACAGTTGATTTTCAATCAAATTGAATTTTCTGCGAAATGTGTAGCGATCCAAATGACCGTTGGTATGACGAATGTAGGTTTCAACACCTATTGAAAGAGGTATCAACCATCGAAATCGGAGCCCAATTGCAGATTTTCGAATTTTCTGGCTCTGAATTTGTGGGCTATAGTTCAGTTGATTTTCAATAAAATTAAATTTTCTGCGAAATGTGTAGAAATATTCGAGCGATCCAAATGACCGTTGGTTTGACGAATGTAGGTCTCAACACCTATTGAAAGAGGTATCAACCATCGAAATCGGAGCACAATTGCAGATTTTCGATATTTCTGGCTCTGAATTTGTGGGCTATAGTACAATTGATTTTCAATCAAATTGAATTTTCTGCGAAATGTGTAGCGACCCAAATGACCGTTGGTATGACGAATGTAGGTTTCAACACCTATTGAAAGAGGTATCAACCATCGAAATCGGAGCCCAATTGCGGATTTTCGAATTTTCTGGCTCTGAATTTGTGGGCTATAGTTCAGTTGATTTTCAATAAAATTAAATTTTCTGCGAAATGTGTAGAAATATTCGAGCGATCCAAATGACCGTTGGTTTGACGAATGTAGGTCTCAACACCTATTGAAAGAGGTATCAACCATCGAAATCGGAGCACAATTGCAGATTTTCGATATTTCTGGCTCTGAATTTGTAGGCTATAGTTCAGTTGATTTTCAATAAAATTAAATTTTCTGCGAAATGTTTAGAAATATTCGAGCGATCCAAATGACCGTTGGTTTGACGAATGTAGGTCTCAACACCTATTGAAAGAGGTATCAACCATCGAAATCGGAGCCCAATTGCAGATTTTCGATATTTCTGGCTCTGAATTTGTGGGCTATAGTACAGTTGATTTTCAATCAAATTGAATTTTCTGCGAAATGTGTAGCGATCCAAATGACCGTTGGTATGACGAATGTAGGTTTCAACACCTATTGAAAGAGGTATCAACCATCGAAATCGGAGCCCAATTGCAGATTTTCGATTTTTATGGCTCTGAATTTTTGGGCTACAGTTCAGTTGATTTTCAATAAAATTGAATTTTCTGCGAAATGTGTAGAAATACTCGAGCGATCCAAATGACCGTTGGTATGACGAATGTAGGTCTCAACACCTATTGAAAGAGGTATCAACCATCGAAATCGGAGCCCAATTGCAGATTTTCGAATTTTCTGGCTCTGAATTTGTGGGCTATAGTTCAGTTGATTTTCAATAAAATTAAATTTTCTGCGAAATGTGTAGAAATATTCGAGCGATCCAAATGACCGTTGGTTTGACGAATGTAGGTCTCAACACCTATTGAAAGAGGTATCAACCATCGAAATCGGAGCACAATTGCAGATTTTCGATATTTCTGGCTCTGAATTTGTGGGCTATAGTACAGTTGATTTTCAATCAAATTGAATTTTCTGCGAAATGTGTAGCGATCCAAATGACCGTTGGTATGACGAATGTAGGTTTCAACACCTATTGAAAGAGGTATCAACCATCGAAATCGGAGCCCAATTGCAGATTTTCGAATTTTCTGGCTCTGAATTTGTGGGCTATAGTTCAGTTGATTTTCAATAAAATTAAATTTTCTGCGAAATGTGTAGAAATATTCGAGCGATCCAAATGACCGTTGGTTTGACAAATGTAGGTCTCAACACCTATTGAAAGAGGTATCAACCATCGAAATCGGAGCACAATTGCAGATTTTCGATATTTCTGGCTCTGAATTTGTGGGCTATAGTACAATTGATTTTCAATCAAATTGAATTTTCTGCGAAATGTGTAGCGATCCAAATGACCGTTGGTATGACGAATGTAGGTTTCAACACCTATTGAAAGAGGTATCAACCATCGAAATCGGAGCCCAATTGCGGATTTTCGAATTTTCTGGCTCTGAATTTGTGGGCTATAGTTCAGTTGATTTTCAATAAAATTAAATTTTCTGCGAAATGTGTAGAAATATTCGAGCGATCCAAATGACCGTTGGTTTGACGAATGTAGGTCTCAACACCTATTGAAAGAGGTATCAACCATCGAAATCGGAGCACAATTGCAGATTTTCGATATTTCTGGCTCTGAATTTGTGGGGTACAGTTGATTTTCAATCAAATTGAATTTTCTGCGAAATGTGTAGCGATCCAAATGACCGTTGGTATGACGAATGTAGGTTTCAACACCTATTGAAAGAGGTATCAACCATCGAAATCGGAGCCCAATTGCAGATTTTCGAATTTTCTGGCTCTGAATTTGTGGGCTATAGTTCAGTTGATTTTCAATAAAATTAAATTTTCTGCGAAATGTGTAGAAATATTCGAGCGATCCAAATGACCGTTGGTTTGACGAATGTAGGTCTCAACACCTATTGAAAGAGGTATCAACCATCGAAATCGGAGCACAATTGCAGATTTTCGATATTTCTGGCTCTGAATTTGTAGGCTATAGTTCAGTTGATTTTCAATAAAATTAAATTTTCTGCGAAATGTTTAGAAATATTCGAGCGATCCAAATGACCGTTGGTTTGACAAATGTAGGTCTCAACACCTATTGAAAGAGGTATCAACCATCGAAATCGGAGCCCAATTGCAGATTTTCGATTTTTATGGCTCTGAATTTTTGGGCTACAGTTCAGTTGATTTTCAATAAAATTAAATTTTCTGCGAAATGTGTAGAAATACTCGAGCGATCCAAATGACCGTTGGTATGACGAATGTAGGTCTCAACACCTATTGAAAGAGGTATCAACCATCGAAATCGGAGCCCAATTGCAGATTTTCGATATTTCTGGCTCTGAATTTGTGGGCTATAGTACAGTTGATTTTCAATCAAATTGAATTTTCTGCGAAATGTGTAGCGATCCAAATGACCGTTGGTATGACGAATGTAGGTTTCAACACCTATTGAAAGAGGTATCAACCATCGAAATCGGAGCCCAATTGCAGATTTTCGATTTTTATGGCTCTGAATTTTTGGGCTACAGTTCAGTTGATTTTCAATAAAATTGAATTTTCTGCGAAATGTGTAGAAATACTCGAGCGATCCAAATGACCGTTGGTATGACGAATGTAGGTCTCAACACCTATTGAAAGAGGTATCAACCATCGAAATCGGAGCCCAATTGCAGATTTTCGAATTTTCTGGCTCTGAATTTGTGGGCTATAGTTCAGTTGATTTTCAATCAAATTAAATTTTCTGCGAAATGTGTAGAAATATTCGAGCGATCCAAATGACCGTTGGTTTGACGAATGTAGGTCTCAACACCTATTGAAAGAGGTATCAACCATCGAAATCGGAGCACAATTGCAGATTTTCGATATTTCTGGCTCTGAATTTGTGGGCTATAGTACAGTTGATTTTCAATCAAATTGAATTTTCTGCGAAATGTGTAGCGATCCAAATGACCGTTGGTATGACGAATGTAGGTTTCAACACCTATTGAAAGAGGTATCAACCATCGAAATCGGAGCCCAATTGCAGATTTTCGAATTTTCTGGCTCTGAATTTGTGGGCTATAGTTCAGTTGATTTTCAATAAAATTAAATTTTCTGCGAAATGTGTAGAAATATTCGAGCGATCCAAATGACCGTTGGTTTGACGAATGTAGGTCTCAACACCTATTGAAAGAGGTATCAACCATCGAAATCGGAGCACAATTGCAGATTTTCGATATTTCTGGCTCTGAATTTGTGGGCTATAGTACAATTGATTTTCAATCAAATTGAATTTTCTGCGAAATGTGTAGCGATCCAAATGACCGTTGGTATGACGAATGTAGGTTTCAACACCTATTGAAAGAGGTATCAACCATCGAAATCGGAGCCCAATTGCGGATTTTCGAATTTTCTGGCTCTGAATTTGTGGGCTATAGTTCAGTTGATTTTCAATAAAATTAAATTTTCTGCGAAATGTGTAGAAATATTCGAGCGATCCAAATGACCGTTGGTTTGACGAATGTAGGTCTCAACACCTATTGAAAGAGGTATCAACCATCGAAATCGGAGCACAATTGCAGATTTTCGATATTTCTGGCTCTGAATTTGTGGGCTATAGTACAGTTGATTTTCAATCAAATTGAATTTTCTGCGAAATGTGTAGCGATCCAAATGACCGTTGGTATGACGAATGTAGGTTTCAACACCTATTGAAAGAGGTATCAACCATCGAAATCGGAGCCCAATTGCAGATTTTCGAATTTTCTGGCTCTGAATTTGTGGGCTATAGTTCAGTTGATTTTCAATAAAATTAAATTTTCTGCGAAATGTGTAGAAATATTCGAGCGATCCAAATGACCGTTGGTTTGACGAATGTAGGTCTCAACACCTATTGAAAGAGGTATCAACCATCGAAATCGGAGCACAATTGCAGATTTTCGATATTTCTGGCTCTGAATTTGTAGGCTATAGTTCAGTTGATTTTCAATAAAATTAAATTTTCTGCGAAATGTTTAGAAATATTCGAGCGATCCAAATGACCGTTGGTTTGACAAATGTAGGTCTCAACACCTATTGAAAGAGGTATCAACCATCGAAATCGGAGCCCAATTGCAGATTTTCGATTTTTATGGCTCTGAATTTTTGGGCTACAGTTCAGTTGATTTTCAATAAAATTAAATTTTCTGCGAAATGTGTAGAAATATTCGAGCGATCCAAATGACCGTTGGTTTGACAAATGTAGGTCTCAACACCTATTGAAAGAGGTATCAACCATCGAAATCGGAGCCCAATTGCAGATTTTCGATATTTCTGGCTCTGAATTTGTAGGCTATAGTTCAGTTGATTTTCAATAAAATTGAATTTTCTGCGAAATGTGTAGAAATATTCGAGCGATCCAAATGACCGTTGGTTTGACGAATGTAGGTCTCAACACCTATTGAAAGAGGTATCAACCATCGAAATCGGAGCACAATTGCAGATTTTCGATATTTCTGGCTCTGAATTTGTAGGCTATAGTTCAGTTGATTTTCAATAAAATTAAATTTTCTGCGAAATGTTTAGAAATATTCGAGCGATCCAAATGACCGTTGGTTTGACAAATGTAGGTCTCAACACCTATTGAAAGAGGTATCAACCATCGAAATCGGAGCCCAATTGCAGATTTTCGATTTTTATGGCTCTGAATTTTTGGGCTACAGTTCAGTTGATTTTCAATAAAATTAAATTTTCTGCGAAATGTGTAGAAATATTCGAGCGATCCAAATGACCGTTGGTTTGACAAATGTAGGTCTCAACACCTATTGAAAGAGGTATCAACCATCGAAATCGGAGCCCAATTGCAGATTTTCGATATTTCTTGGTTTTGAATTTGTGGGCTATAGTTCAGTTGATTTTCAATAAAATTGAATTTTCTGCGAAATGTGTAGAAATATTCGAGCGATCCAAATGACCGTTGGTTTGACGAATGTAGGTCTCAACACCTATTGAAAGAGGTATCAACCATCGAAATCGGAGCACAATTGCAGATTTTCGATATTTCTGGCTCTGAATTTGTAGGCTATAGTTCAGTTGATTTTCATAAAATTAAATTTTCTGCGAAATGTTTAGAAATATTCGAGCGATCCAAATGACCGTTGGTTTGACAAATGTAGGTCTCAACACCTATTGAAAGAGGTATCAACCATCGAAATCGGAGCACAATTGCAGATTTTCGATATTTCTGGCTCTGAATTTGTGGGCTATAGTACAGTTGATTTTCAATCAAATTGAATTTTCTGCGAAATGTGTAGCGATCCAAATGACCGTTGGTATGACGAATGTAGGTTTCAACACCTATTGAAAGAGGTATCAACCATCGAAATCGGAGCCCAATTGCAGATTTTCGATTTTTATGGCTCTGAATTTTTGGGCTACAGTTCAGTTGATTTTCAATAAAATTAAATTTTCTGCGAAATGTGTAGAAATATTCGAGCGATCCAAATGACCGTTGGTATGACGAATGTAGGTTTCAACACCTATTGAAAGAGGTATCAACCATCGAAATCGGAGCCGAATTGCAGATTTTCGATTTTTCTGGCTCTGAATTTGTGGGCTACAGTTCAGTTGATTTTAAATCAAATTGAATTTTCTGCGAAATGTGTAGAAATATTCGAGCGATCCAAATGACTGTTGGTTTGACAAATGTAGGTCTCAACACCTATTGAAAGAGGTATCAACCATCGAAATCGGAGCACAATTGCAGATTTTCGATATTTCTGGCTCTGAATTTGTAGGCTATAGTTCAGTTGATTTTCAATAAAATTGAATTTTCTGCGAAATGTGTAGAAATATTCGAGCGATCCAAATGACCGTTGGTTTGACAAATGTAGGTCTCAACACCTATTGAAAGAGGTATCAACCATCGAAATCGGAGCACAATTGCAGATTTTCGATATTTCTGGCTCTGAATTTGTAGGCTATAGTTCAGTTGATTTTCAATAAAATTGAATTTTCTGCGAAATGTGTAGAAATATTCGAGCGATCCAAATGACCGTTGGTTTGACAAATGTAGGTCTCAACACCTATTGAAAGAGGTATCAACCATCGAAATCGGAGCACAATTGCAGATTTTCGATATTTCTGGCTCTGAATTTGTAGGCTATAGTTCAGTTGATTTTCAATAAAATTGAATTTTCTGCGAAATGTTTAGAAATATTCGAGCGATCCAAATGACCGTTGGTTTGACAAATGTAGGTCTCAACACCTATTGAAAGAGGTATCAACCATCGAAATCGGAGCCGAATTGCAGATTTTCGATTTTTCTGGCTCTGAATTTGTGGGCTATAGTTCAGTTGATTTTCAATAAAATTGAATTTTCTGCGAAATGTGTAGAAATATTCGAGCGATCCAAATGACCGTTGGTATGACGAATGTAGGTCTCAACACCTATTGAAAGAGGTATCAACCATCGAAATCGGAGCCCAATTGCAGATTTTCGAATTTTCTGGCTCTGAATTTGTGGGCTATAGTTCAGTTGATTTTCAATCAAATTGAATTTTCTGCGAAATGTGTAGAAATATTCGAGCGATCCAAATGACTGTTGGTTTGACAAATGTAGGTCTCAACACCTATTGAAAGAGGTATCAACCATCGAAATCGGAGCACAATTGCAGATTTTCGATATTTCTGGCTCTGAATTTGTAGGCTATAGTTCAGTTGATTTTCAATAAAATTGAATTTTCTGCGAAATGTGTAGAAATATTCGAGCGATCCAAATGACCGTTGGTTTGACAAATGTAGGTCTCAACACCTATTGAAAGAGGTATCAACCATCGAAATCGGAGCACAATTGCAGATTTTCGATATTTCTGGCTCTGAATTTGTAGGCTATAGTTCAGTTGATTTTCAATAAAATTGAATTTTCTGCGAAATGTTTAGAAATATTCGAGCGATCCAAATGACCGTTGGTTTGACAAATGTAGGTCTCAACACCTATTGAAAGAGGTATCAACCATCGAAATCGGAGCCGAATTGCAGATTTTCGATTTTTCTGGCTCTGAATTTGTGGGCTATAGTTCAGTTGATTTTCAATAAAATTGAATTTTCTGCGAAATGTGTAGAAATATTCGAGCGATCCAAATGACCGTTGGTATGACGAATGTAGGTCTCAACACCTATTGAAAGAGGTATCAACCATCGAAATCGGAGCCCAATTGCAGATTTTCGAATTTTCTGGCTCTGAATTTGTGGGCTATAGTTCAGTTGATTTTCAATAAAATTGAATTTTCTGCGAAATGTGTAGAAATATTCGAGCGATCCAAATGACCGTTGGTATGACGAATGTAGGTCTCAACACCTATTGAAAGAGGTATCAACCATCGAAATCGGAGCCCAATTGCAGATTTTCGAATTTTCTGGCTCTGAATTTGTGGGCTATAGTTCAGTTGATTTTCAATCAAATTGAATTTTCTGCGAAATGTGTAGAAATATTCGAGCGATCCAAATGACTGTTGGTTTGACAAATGTAGGTCTCAACACCTATTGAAAGAGGTATCAACCATCGAAATCGGAGCACAATTGCAGATTTTCGATATTTCTGGCTCTGAATTTGTAGGCTATAGTTCAGTTGATTTTCAATAAAATTGAATTTTCTGCGAAATGTGTAGAAATATTCGAGCGATCCAAATGACCGTTGGTTTGACAAATGTAGGTCTCAACACCTATTGAAAGAGGTATCAACCATCGAAATCGGAGCACAATTGCAGATTTTCGATATTTCTGGCTCTGAATTTGTAGGCTATAGTTCAGTTGATTTTCAATAAAATTGAATTTTCTGCGAAATGTTTAGAAATATTCGAGCGATCCAAATGACCGTTGGTTTGACAAATGTAGGTCTCAACACCTATTGAAAGAGGTATCAACCATCGAAATCGGAGCCGAATTGCAGATTTTCGATTTTTCTGGCTCTGAATTTGTGGGCTATAGTTCAGTTGATTTTCAATAAAATTGAATTTTCTGCGAAATGTGTAGAAATATTCGAGCGATCCAAATGACCGTTGGTATGACGAATGTAGGTCTCAACACCTATTGAAAGAGGTATCAACCATCGAAATCGGAGCCCAATTGCAGATTTTCGAATTTTCTGGCTCTGAATTTGTGGGCTATAGTTCAGTTGATTTTCAATCAAATTGAATTTTCTGCGAAATGTGTAGAAATATTCGAGCGATCCAAATGACTGTTGGTATGACGAATGTAGGTTTCAACACCTATTGAAAGAGGTATCAACCATCGAAATCGGAGCACAATTGCAGATTTTCGATATTTCTGGCTCTGAATTTGTGGGCTATAGTTCAGTTGATTTTCAATAAAATTGAATTTTCTGCGAAATGTGTAGAAATATTCGAGCGATCCAAATGACCGTTGGTATGACGAATGTAGGTTTCAACACCTATTGAAAGAGGTATCAACCATCGAAATCGGAGCCGAATTGCAGATTTTCGATTTTTCTGGCTCTGAATTTGTGGGCTACAGTTCAGTTGATTTTAAATCAAATTGAATTTTCTGCGAAATGTGTAGAAATATTCGAGCGATCCAAATGACTGTTGGTATGACGAATGTAGGTTTCAACACCTATTGAAAGAGGTATCAACCATCGAAATCGGAGCCCAATTGCAGATTTTCGATTTTTATGGCTCTGAATTTTTGGGCTACAGTTCAGTTGATTTTCAATCAAATTGAATTTTCTGCGAAATGTGTAGAAATACTCGAGCGATCCAAATGACCGTTGGTATGACGAATGTAGGTCTCAACACCTATTGAAAGAGGTATCAACCATCGAAATCGGAGCCCAATTGCAGATTTTCGAATTTTCTGGCTCTGAATTTGTGGGCTATAGTTCAGTTGATTTTCAATCAAATTGAATTTTCTGCGAAATGTGTAGAAATATTCGAGCGATCCAAATGACTGTTGGTATGACGAATGTAGGTTTCAACACCTATTGAAAGAGGTATCAACCATCGAAATCGGAGCCCAATTGCAGATTTTCGATTTTTCTGGCTCTGAATTTGTGGGCTATAGTTCAGTTGATTTTCAATAAAATTAAATTTTCTGCGAAATGTGTAGAAATATTCGAGCGATCCAAATGACCGTTGGTATGACGAATGTAGGTTTCAACACCTATCGAAAGAGGTATCAACCATCGAAATCGGAGCCGAATTGCAGATTTTCGATTTTTCTGGCTCTGAATTTGTGGGCTATAGTTCAGTTGATTTTCAATAAAATTGAATTTTCTGCGAAATGTGTAGAAATATTCGAGCGATCCAAATGACTGTTGGTATGACGAATGTAGGTTTCAACACCTATTGAAAGAGGTATCAACCATCGAAATCGGAGCCCAATTGCAGATTTTCGAATTTTCTGGCTCTGAATTTGTGGGCTATAGTTCAGTTGATTTTCAATCAAATTGAATTTTCTGCGAAATGTGTAGCGATCCAAATGACTGTTGGTTTCAACACCTATTGAAAGAGGTATCAACCATCGAAATCGGAGCCCAATTGCAGATTTTCGATATTTCTGGCTCTGAATTTGTGGGCTATAGTTCAGTTGATTTTCAATAAAATTAAATTTTCTGCGAAATGTGTAGAAATATTCGAGCGATCCAAATGACCGTTGGTATGACGAATGTAGGTTTCAACACCTATTGATAGAGGTATCAACCATCGAAATCGGAGCCGAATTGCAGATTTTCGATTTTTCTGGCTCTGAATTTGTGGGCTATAGTTCAGTTGATTTTCAATAAAATTAAATTTTCTGCGAAATGTGTAGAAATATTCGAGCGATCCAAATGACTGTTGGTATGACTAATGTAGGTTTCAACACCTATTGAAAGAGGTATCAACCATCGAAATCGGAGCCCAATTGCAGATTTTCGAATTTTCTGGCTCTGAATTTGTGGGCTATAGTTCAGTTGATTTTCAATAAAATTGAATTTTCTGCGAAATGTGTAGCGATCCAAATGACCGTTGGTATGACGAATGTAGGTCTCAACACCTATTGAAAGAGGTATCAACCATCGAAATCGGAGCCCAATTGCAGATTTTCGATATTTCTGGCTCTGAATTTGTGGGCTATAGTTCAGTTGATTTTCAATAAAATTAAATTTTCTGCGAAATGTGTAGAAATATTCGAGCGATCCAAATGACTGTTGGTATGACGAATGTAGGTTTCAACACCTATTGAAAGAGGTATCAACCATCGAAATCGGAGCCCAATTGCAGATTTTCGAATTTTCTGGCTCTGAATTTGTGGGCTATAGTTCAGTTGATTTTCAATAAAATTGAATTTTCTGCGAAATGTGTAGCGATCCAAATGACTGTTGGTATGACGAATGTAGGTTTCAACACCTATTGAAAGAGGTATCAACCATCGAAATCGGAGCCCAATTGCAGATTTTCGATATTTCTGGCTCTGAATTTGTGGGCTATAGTTCAGTTGATTTTCAATAAAATTAAATTTTCTGCGAAATGTGTAGAAATATTCGAGCGATCCAAATGACTGTTGGTATGACGAATGTAGGTTTCAACACCTATTGAAAGAGGTATCAACCATCGAAATCGGAGCCCAATTGCAGATTTTCTTATTTTCTGGCTCTGAATTTGTGGGCTATAGTTCAGTTGATTTTCAATAAAATTGAATTTTCTGCGAAATGTGTAGAAATACTCGAGCGATCCAAATGACCGTTTGTATGACGAATGTAGGTTTCAACACCTATTGAAAGAGGTATCAACCATCGAAATCGGAGCCGAATTGCAGATTTTTGATTTTTCTGGCTCTGAATTTGTGGGCTACAGTTCAGTTGATTTTCAATCAAATTGAATTTTCTGCGAAATGTGTAGAAATACTCGAGCGATCCAAATGACCGTTGGTATGACGAATGTAGGTCTCAACACCTATTGAAAGAGGTATCAACCATCGAAATCGGAGCCCAATTGCAGATTTTCGAATTTTCTGGCTCTGAATTTGTGGGCTATAGTTCAGTTGATTTTCAATCAAATTGAATTTTCTGCGAAATGTGTAGAAATATTCGAGCGATCCAAATGACTGTTGGTATGACGAATGTAGGTTTCAACACCTATTGAAAGAGGTATCAACCATCGAAATCGGAGCCGAATTGCAGATTTTTGATTTTTCTGGCTCTGAATTTGTGGGCTACAGTTCAGTTGATTTTCAATCAAATTGAATTTTCTGCGAAATGTGTAGAAATATTCGAGCGATCCAAATGACCGTTGGTATGACGAATGTAGGTTTCAACACCTATTGAAAGAGGTATCAACCATCGAAATCGGAGCCCAATTGCAGATTTTCGAATTTTCTGGCTCTGAATTTGTGGGCTATAGTTCAGTTGATTTTCAATCAAATTGAATTTTCTGCGAAATGTGTAGAAATACTCGAGCGATCCAAATGACCGTTGGTATGACGAATGTAGGTCTCAACACCTATTGAAAGAGGTATCAACCATCGAAATCGGAGCCCAATTGCAGATTTTCGAATTTTCTGGCTCTGAATTTGTGGGCTATAGTTCAGTTGATTTTCAATCAAATTGAATTTTCTGCGAAATGTGTAGAAATATTCGAGCGATCCAAATGACTGTTGGTATGACGAATGTAGGTTTCAACACCTATTGAAAGAGGTATCAACCATCGAAATCGGAGCCCAATTGCAGATTTTCGATTTTTCTGGCTCTGAATTTGTGGGCTATAGTTCAGTTGATTTTCAATAAAATTAAATTTTCTGCGAAATGTGTAGAAATATTCGAGCGATCCAAATGACCGTTGGTATGACGAATGTAGGTTTCAACACCTATTGAAAGAGGTATCAACCATCGAAATCGGAGCCGAATTGCAGATTTTCGATTTTTCTGGCTCTGAATTTGTGGGCTATAGTTCAGTTGATTTTCAATAAAATTGAATTTTCTGCGAAATGTGTAGAAATATTCGAGCGATCCAAATGACTGTTGGTATGACCAATGTAGGTTTCAACACCTATTGAAAGAGGTATCAACCATCGAAATCGGAGCCCAATTGCAGATTTTCGATATTTCTGGCTCTGAATTTGTGGGCTATAGTTCAGTTGATTTTCAATAAAATTAAATTTTCTGCGAAATGTGTAGAAATATTCGAGCGATCCAAATGACCGTTGGTATGACGAATGTAGGTTTCAACACCTATTGATAGAGGTATCAACCATCGAAATCGGAGCCGAATTGCAGATTTTCGATTTTTCTGGCTCTGAATTTGTGGGCTATAGTTCAGTTGATTTTCAATAAAATTAAATTTTCTGCGAAATGTGTAGAAATATTCGAGCGATCCAAATGACTGTTGGTATGACGAATGTAGGTTTCAACACCTATTGAAAGAGGTATCAACCATCGAAATCGGAGCCCAATTGCAGATTTTCGATATTTCTGGCTCTGAATTTGTGGGCTATAGTTCAGTTGATTTTCAATAAAATTAAATTTTCTGCGAAATGTGTAGAAATATTCGAGCGATCCAAATGACTGTTGGTATGACGAATGTAGGTTTCAACACCTATTGAAAGAGGTATCAACCATCGAAATCGGAGCCCAATTGCAGATTTTCGAATTTTCTGGCTCTGAATTTGTGGGCTATAGTTCAGTTGATTTTCAATAAAATTGAATTTTCTGCGAAATGTGTAGAAATACTCGAGCGATCCAAATGACTGTTGGTATGACGAATGTAGGTTTCAACACCTATTGAAAGAGGTATCAACCATCGAAATCGGAGCCCAATTGCAGATTTTCGATTTTTCTGGCTCTGAATTTGTGGGCTATAGTTCAGTTGATTTTCAATCAAATTGAATTTTCTGCGAAATGTGTAGAAATACTCGAGCGATCCAAATGACTGTTGGTATGACGAATGTAGGTTTCAACACCTATTGAAAGAGGTATCAACCATCGAAATCGGAGCCCAATTGCAGATTTTCGATTTTTCTGGCTCTGAATTTGTGGGCTATAGTTCAGTTGATTTTCAATAAAATTGAATTTTCTGCGAAATGTGTAGAAATACTCGAGCGATCCAAATGACTGTTGGTATGACGAATGTAGGTTTCAACACCTATTGAAAGAGGTATCAACCATCGAAATCGGAGCCCAATTGCAGATTTTCGAATTTTCTGGCTCTGAATTTGTGGGCTATAGTTCAGTTGATTTTCAATAAAATTAAATTTTCTGCGAAATGTGTAGAAATACTCGAGCGATCCAAATGACTGTTGGTATGACGAATGTAGGTTTCAACACCTATTGAAAGAGGTATCAACCATCGAAATCGGAGCCCAATTGCAGATTTTCGATTTTTCTGGCTCTGAATTTGTGGGCTATAGTTCAGTTGATTTTCAATCAAATTGAATTTTCTGCGAAATGTGTAGAAATACTCGAGCGATCCAAATGACCGTTGGTATGACGAATGTAGGTCTCAACACCTATTGAAAGAGGTATCAACCATCGAAATCGGAGCCCAATTGCAGATTTTCGAATTTTCTGGCTCTGAATTTGTGGGCTATAGTTCAGTTGATTTTCAATAAAATTAAATTTTCTGCGAAATGTGTAGAAATATTCGAGCGATCCAAATGACTGTTGGTATGACGAATGTAGGTTTCAACACCTATTGAAAGAGGTATCAACCATCGAAATCGGAGCCGAATTGCAGATTTTCGATTTTTCTGGCTCTGAATTTGTGGGCTACAGTTCAGTTGATTTTCAATCAAATTGAATTTTCTGCGAAATGTGTAGAAATATTCGAGCGATCCAAATGACCGTTGGTATGACGAATGTAGGTCTCAACACCTATTGAAAGAGGTATCAACCATCGAAATCGGAGCCCAATTGCAGATTTTCGAATTTTCTGGCTCTGAATTTGTGGGCTATAGTTCAGTTGATTTTCAATCAAATTGAATTTTCTGCGAAATGTGTAGAAATATTCGAGCGATCCAAATGACTGTTGGTATGACGAATGTAGGTTTCAACACCTATTGAAAGAGGTATCAACCATCGAAATCGGAGCCGAATTGCAGATTTTCGATTTTTCTGGCTCTGAATTTGTGGGCTATAGTTCAGTTGATTTTCAATCAAATTGAATTTTCTGCGAAATGTGTAGAAATATTCGAGCGATCCAAATGACCGTTGGTATGACGAATGTAGGTTTCAACACCTATTGAAAGAGGTATCAACCATCGAAATCGGAGCCGAATTGCAGATTTTCGATTTTTCTGGCTCTGAATTTGTGGGCTACAGTTCAGTTGATTTTCAATCAAATTGAATTTTCTGCGAAATGTGTAGAAATACTCGAGCGATCCAAATGACCGTTGGTATGACGAATGTAGGTCTCAACACCTATTGAAAGAGGTATCAACCATCGAAATCGGAGCCCAATTCCAGATTTTCGAATTTTCTGGCTCTGAATTTGTGGGCTATAGTTCAGTTGATTTTCAATAAAATTGAATTTTCTGCGAAATGTGTAGAAATATTCGAGCGATCCAAATGACTGTTGGTATGACGAATGTAGGTTTCAACACCTATTGAAAGAGGTATCAACCATCGAAATCGGAGCCCAAATGCAGATTTTCGATTTTTCTGGCTCTGAATTTGTGGGCTATAGTTCAGTTGATTTTCAATAAAATTGAATTTTCTGCGAAATGTGTAGAAATATTCGAGCGATCCAAATGACTGTTGGTATGACGAATGTAGGTTTCAACACCTATTGAAAAAGGTATCAACCATCGAAATCGGAGCCCAATTGCAGATTTTCGAATTTTCTGGCTCTGAATTTGTGGGCTATAGTTCAATTGATTTTCAATCAAATTGAATTTTCTGCGAAATGTGTAGCGATCCAAATGACTGTTGGTTTCAACACCTATTGAAAGAGGTATCAACCATCGAAATCGGAGCCGAATTGCAGATTTTCGATTTTTCTGGCTCTGAATTTGTGGGCTATAGTTCAGTTGATTTTCAATAAAATTGAATTTTCTGCGAAATGTGTAGAAATATTCGAGCGATCCAAATGACTGTTGGTATGACGAATGTAGGTTTCAACACCTATTGAAAGAGGTATCAACCATCGAAATCGGAGCCCAATTGCAGATTTTCGAATTTTCTGGCTCTGAATTTGTGGGCTATAGTTCAGTTGATTTTCAATAAAATTAAATTTTCTGCGAAATGTGTAGAAATATTCGAGCGATCCAAATGACTGTTGGTATGACGAATGTAGGTTTCAACACCTATTGAAAGAGGTATCAACCATCGAAATCAGAGCCCAATTGCAGATTTTCGATTTTTCTGGCTCTGAATTTGTGGGCTATAGTTCAGTTGATTTTCAATAAAATTAAATTTTCTGCGAAATGTGTAGAAATATTCGAGCGATCCAAATGACTGTTGGTATGACGAATGTAGGTTTCAACACCTATTGAAAGAGGTATCAACCATCGAAATCGGAGCCGAATTGCAAATTTTCGATTTTTCTGGCTCTGAATTTGTGGGCTATAGTTCAGTTGATTTTCAATAAAATTAAATTTTCTGCGAAATGTGTAGAAATACTCGAGCGATCCAAATGACTGTTGGTATGACGAATGTAGGTTTCAACACCTATTGAAAGAGGTATCAACCATCGAAATCGGAGCCCAATTGCAGATTTTCGAATTTTCTGGCTCTGAATTTGTGGGCTATAGTTCAGTTGATTTTCAATAAAATTGAATTTTCTGCGAAATGTGTAGCGATCCAAATGACTGTTGGTATGACGAATGTAGGTTTCAACACCTATTGAAAGAGGTATCAACCATCGAAATCGGAGCCCAATTGCAGATTTTCGATATTTCTGGCTCTGAATTTGTGGGCTATAGTTCAGTTGATTTTCAATAAAATTGAATTTTCTGCGAAATGTGTAGCGATCCAAATGACTGTTGGTATGACGAATGTAGGTTTCAACACCTATTGAAAGAGGTATCAACCATCGAAATCGGAGCCCAATTGCAGATTTTCGATATTTCTGGCTCTGAATTTGTGGGCTATAGTTCAGTTGATTTTCAATAAAATTAAATTTTCTGCGAAATGTGTAGAAATATTCGAGCGATCCAAATGACTGTTGGTATGACGAATGTAGGTTTCAACACCTATTGAAAGAGGTATCAACCATCGAAATCGGAGCCCAATTGCAGATTTTCTATATTTCTGGCTCTGAATTTGTGGGCTATAGTTCAGTTGATTTTCAATAAAATTGAATTTTCTGCGAAATGTGTAGCGATCCAAATGACTGTTGGTATGACGAATGTAGGTTTCAACACCTATTGAAAGAGGTATCAACCATCGAAATCGGAGCCCAATTGCAGATTTTCGATATTTCTGGCTCTGAATTTGTGGGCTATAGTTCAGTTGATTTTCAATAAAATTAAATTTTCTGCGAAATGTGTAGAAATATTCGAGCGATCCAAATGACTGTTGGTATGACGAATGTAGGTTTCAACACCTATTGAAAGAGGTATCAACCATCGAAATCGGAGCCCAATTGCAGATTTTCGATATTTCTGGCTCTGAATTTGTGGGCTATAGTTCAGTTGATTTTCAATCAAATTAAATTTTCTGCGAAATGTGTAGAAATATTCGAGCGATCCAAATGACTGTTGGTATGACGAATGTAGGTTTCAACACCTATTGAAAGAGGTATCAACCATCGAAATCGGAGCCCAATTGCAGATTTTCGAATTTTCTGGCTCTGAATTTGTGGGCTATAGTTCAGTTGATTTTCAATAAAATTGAATTTTCTGCGAAATGTGTAGAAATACTCGAGCGATCCAAATGACTGTTGGTATGACGAATGTAGGTTTCAACACCTATTGAAAGAGGTATCAACCATCGAAATCGGAGCCCAATTGCAGATTTTCGAATTTTCTGGCTCTTAATTTGTGGGCTATAGTTCAGTTGATTTTCAATAAAATTGAATTTTCTGCGAAATGTGTAGAAATACTCGAGCGATCCAAATGACTGTTGGTATGACGAATGTAGGTTTCAACACCTATTGAAAGAGGTATCAACCATCGAAATCGGAGCCCAATTGCAGATTTTCGATTTTTCTGGCTCTGAATTTGTGGGCTACAGTTCAGTTGATTTTCAATCAAATTGAATTTTCTGCGAAATGTGTAGAAATACTCGAGCGATCCAAATGACCGTTGGTATGACGAATGTTGGTCTCAACACCTATTGAAAGAGGTATCAACCATCGAAATCGGAGCCCAATTGCAGATTTTCGAATTTTCTGGCTCTGAATTTGTGGGCTATAGTTCAGTTGATTTTCAATCAAATTGAATTTTCTGCGAAATGTGTAGCGATCCAAATGACTGTTGGTATGACGAATATAGGTTTCAACACCTATTGAAAGAGGTATCAACCATCGAAATCGGAGCCCAATTGCAGATTTTCGAATTTTCTGGCTCTGAATTTGTGGGCTATAGTTCAGTTGATTTTCAATAAAATTGAATTTTCTGCGAAATGTGTAGAAATACTCGAGCGATCCAAATGACCGTTTGTATGACGAATGTAGGTTTCAACACCTATTGAAAGAGGTATCAACCATCGAAATCGGAGCCGAATTGCAGATTTTTGATTTTTCTGGCTCTGAATTTGTGGGCTACAGTTCAGTTGATTTTCAATCAAATTGAATTTTCTGCGAAATGTGTAGAAATACTCGAGCGATCCAAATGACCGTTGGTATGACGAATGTAGGTCTCAACACCTATTGAAAGAGGTATCAACCATCGAAATCGGAGCCCAATTGCAGATTTTCGAATTTTCTGGCTCTGAATTTGTGGGCTATAGTTCAGTTGATTTTCAATCAAATTGAATTTTCTGCGAAATGTGTAGAAATATTCGAGCGATCCAAATGACTGTTGGTATGACGAATGTAGGTTTCAACACCTATTGAAAGAGGTATCAACCATCGAAATCGGAGCCGAATTGCAGATTTTTGATTTTTCTGGCTCTGAATTTGTGGGCTACAGTTCAGTTGATTTTCAATCAAATTGAATTTTCTGCGAAATGTGTAGAAATATTCGAGCGATCCAAATGACCGTTGGTATGACGAATGTAGGTTTCAACACCTATTGAAAGAGGTATCAACCATCGAAATCGGAGCCCAATTGCAGATTTTCGAATTTTCTGGCTCTGAATTTGTGGGCTATAGTTCAGTTGATTTTCAATCAAATTGAATTTTCTGCGAAATGTGTAGAAATACTCGAGCGATCCAAATGACCGTTGGTATGACGAATGTAGGTCTCAACACCTATTGAAAGAGGTATCAACCATCGAAATCGGAGCCCAATTGCAGATTTTCGAATTTTCTGGCTCTGAATTTGTGGGCTATAGTTCAGTTGATTTTCAATCAAATTGAATTTTCTGCGAAATGTGTAGAAATATTCGAGCGATCCAAATGACTGTTGGTATGACGAATGTAGGTTTCAACACCTATTGAAAGAGGTATCAACCATCGAAATCGGAGCCCAATTGCAGATTTTCGATTTTTCTGGCTCTGAATTTGTGGGCTATAGTTCAGTTGATTTTCAATAAAATTAAATTTTCTGCGAAATGTGTAGAAATATTCGAGCGATCCAAATGACCGTTGGTATGACGAATGTAGGTTTCAACACCTATTGAAAGAGGTATCAACCATCGAAATCGGAGCCGAATTGCAGATTTTCGATTTTTCTGGCTCTGAATTTGTGGGCTATAGTTCAGTTGATTTTCAATAAAATTGAATTTTCTGCGAAATGTGTAGAAATATTCGAGCGATCCAAATGACTGTTGGTATGACCAATGTAGGTTTCAACACCTATTGAAAGAGGTATCAACCATCGAAATCGGAGCCCAATTGCAGATTTTCGATATTTCTGGCTCTGAATTTGTGGGCTATAGTTCAGTTGATTTTCAATAAAATTAAATTTTCTGCGAAATGTGTAGAAATATTCGAGCGATCCAAATGACCGTTGGTATGACGAATGTAGGTTTCAACACCTATTGATAGAGGTATCAACCATCGAAATCGGAGCCGAATTGCAGATTTTCGATTTTTCTGGCTCTGAATTTGTGGGCTATAGTTCAGTTGATTTTCAATAAAATTAAATTTTCTGCGAAATGTGTAGAAATATTCGAGCGATCCAAATGACTGTTGGTATGACGAATGTAGGTTTCAACACCTATTGAAAGAGGTATCAACCATCGAAATCGGAGCCCAATTGCAGATTTTCGATATTTCTGGCTCTGAATTTGTGGGCTATAGTTCAGTTGATTTTCAATAAAATTAAATTTTCTGCGAAATGTGTAGAAATATTCGAGCGATCCAAATGACTGTTGGTATGACGAATGTAGGTTTCAACACCTATTGAAAGAGGTATCAACCATCGAAATCGGAGCCCAATTGCAGATTTTCGAATTTTCTGGCTCTGAATTTGTGGGCTATAGTTCAGTTGATTTTCAATAAAATTGAATTTTCTGCGAAATGTGTAGAAATACTCGAGCGATCCAAATGACTGTTGGTATGACGAATGTAGGTTTCAACACCTATTGAAAGAGGTATCAACCATCGAAATCGGAGCCCAATTGCAGATTTTCGATTTTTCTGGCTCTGAATTTGTGGGCTATAGTTCAGTTGATTTTCAATCAAATTGAATTTTCTGCGAAATGTGTAGAAATACTCGAGCGATCCAAATGACCGTTGGTATGACGAATGTAGGTCTCAACACCTATTGAAAGAGGTATCAACCATCGAAATCGGAGCCCAATTGCAGATTTTCGAATTTTCTGGCTCTGAATTTGTGGGCTATAGTTCAGTTGATTTTCAATAAAATTAAATTTTCTGCGAAATGTGTAGAAATATTCGAGCGATCCAAATGACTGTTGGTATGACGAATGTAGGTTTCAACACCTATTGAAAAAGGTATCAACCATCGAAATCGGAGCCGAATTGCAGATTTTCGATTTTTCTGGCTCTGAATTTGTGGGCTACAGTTCAGTTGATTTTCAATCAAATTGAATTTTCTGCGAAATGTGTAGAAATATTCGAGCGATCCAAATGACCGTTGGTATGACGAATGTAGGTCTCAACACCTATTGAAAGAGGTATCAACCATCGAAATCGGAGCCCAATTGCAGATTTTCGAATTTTCTGGCTCTGAATTTGTGGGCTATAGTTCAGTTGAATTTCAATCAAATTGAATTTTCTGCGAAATGTGTAGAAATATTCGAGCGATCCAAATGACTGTTGGTATGACGAATGTAGGTTTCAACACCTATTGAAAGAGGTATCAACCATCGAAATCGGAGCCGAATTGCAGATTTTCGATTTTTCTGGCTCTGAATTTGTGGGCTATAGTTCAGTTGATTTTCAATCAAATTGAATTTTCTGCGAAATGTGTAGAAATATTCGAGCGATCCAAATGACCGTTGGTATGACGAATGTAGGTTTCAACACCTATTGAAAGAGGTATCAACCATCGAAATCGGAGCCGAATTGCAGATTTTCGATTTTTCTGGCTCTGAATTTTTGGGCTACAGTTCAGTTGATTTTCAATCAAATTGAATTTTCTGCGAAATGTGTAGAAATACTCGAGCGATCCAAATGACCGTTGGTATGACGAATGTAGGTCTCAACACCTATTGAAAGAGGTATCAACCATCGAAATCGGAGCCCAATTGCAGATTTTCGAATTTTCTGGCTCTGAATTTGTGGGCTATAGTTCAGTTGATTTTCAATAAAATTAAATTTTCTGCGAAATGTGTAGAAATATTCGAGCGATCCAAATGACCGTTGGTATGACGAATGTAGGTTTCAACACCTATTGAAAGAGGTATCAACCATCGAAATCGGAGCCGAATTGCAGATTTTCGATTTTTCTGGCTCTGAATTTGTGGGCTATAGTTCAGTTGATTTTCAATAAAATTGAATTTTCTGCGAAATGTGTAGAAATATTCGAGCGATCCAAATGACTGTTGGTATGACGAATGTAGGTTTCAACACCTATTGAAAGAGGTATCAACCATCGAAATCGGAGCCCAATTGCAGATTTTCGAATTTTCTGGCTCTGAATTTGTGGGCTATAGTTCAATTGATTTTCAATCAAATTGAATTTTCTGCGAAATGTGTAGCGATCCAAATGACTATTGGTTTCAACACCTATTGAAAGAGGTATCAACCATCGAAATCGGAGCCGAATTGCAGATTTTCGATTTTTCTGGCTCTGAATTTGTGGGCTATAGTTCAGTTGATTTTCAATAAAATTGAATTTTCTGCGAAATGTGTAGAAATATTCGAGCGATCCAAATGACTGTTGGTATGACGAATGTAGGTTTCAACACCTATTGAAAGAGGTATCAACCATCGAAATCGGAGCCCAATTGCAGATTTTCGATTTTTCTGGCTCTGAATTTGTGGGCTATAGTTCAGTTGATTTTCAATAAAATTAAATTTTCTGCGAAATGTGTAGAAATATTCGAGCGATCCAAATGACTGTTGGTATGACGAATGTAGGTTTCAACACCTATTGAAAGAGGTATCAACCATCGAAATCAGAGCCCAATTGCAGATTTTCGATTTTTCTGGCTCTGAATTTGTGGGCTATAGTTCAGTTGATTTTCAATAAAATTAAATTTTCTGCGAAATGTGTAGAAATATTCGAGCGATCCAAATGACTGTTGGTATGACGAATGTAGGTTTCAACACCTATTGAAAGAGGTATCAACCATCGAAATCGGAGCCGAATTGCAAATTTTCGATTTTTCTGGCTCTGAATTTGTGGGCTATAGTTCAGTTGATTTTCAATAAAATTAAATTTTCTGCGAAATGTGTAGAAATACTCGAGCGATCCAAATGACTGTTGGTATGACGAATGTAGGTTTCAACACCTATTGAAAGAGGTATCAACCATCGAAATCGGAGCCCAATTGCAGATTTTCGAATTTTCTGGCTCTGAATTTGTGGGCTATAGTTCAGTTGATTTTCAATAAAATTGAATTTTCTGCGAAATGTGTAGCGATCCAAATGACTGTTGGTATGACGAATGTAGGTTTAAACACCTATTGAAAGAGGTATCAACCATCGAAATCGGAGCCCAATTGCAGATTTTCGATATTTCTGGCTCTGAATTTGTGGGCTATAGTTCAGTTGATTTTCAATAAAATTGAATTTTCTGCGAAATGTGTAGCGATCCAAATGACTGTTGGTATGACGAATGTAGGTTTCAACACCTATTGAAAGAGGTATCAACCATCGAAATCGGAGCCCAATTGCAGATTTTCGATATTTCTGGCTCTGAATTTGTGGGCTATAGTTCAGTTGATTTTCAATAAAATTAAATTTTCTGCGAAATGTGTAGAAATATTCGAGCGATCCAAATGACTGTTGGTATGACGAATGTAGGTTTCAACACCTATTGAAAGAGGTATCAACCATCGAAATCGGAGCCCAATTGCAGATTTTCTATATTTCTGGCTCTGAATTTGTGGGCTATAGTTCAGTTGATTTTCAATAAAATTGAATTTTCTGCGAAATGTGTAGCGATCCAAATGACTGTTGGTATGACGAATGTAGGTTTCAACACCTATTGAAAGAGGTATCAACCATCGAAATCGGAGCCCAATTGCAGATTTTCGATATTTCTGGCTCTGAATTTGTGGGCTATAGTTCAGTTGATTTTCAATAAAATTAAATTTTCTGCGAAATGTGTAGAAATATTCGAGCGATCCAAATGACTGTTGGTATGACGAATGTAGGTTTCAACACCTATTGAAAGAGGTATCAACCATCGAAATCGGAGCCCAATTGCAGATTTTCGAATTTTCTGGCTCTGAATTTGTGGGCTATAGTTCAGTTGATTTTCAATAAAATTGAATTTTCTGCGAAATGTGTAGAAATACTCGAGCGATCCAAATGACTGTTGGTATGACGAATGTAGGTTTCAACACCTATTGAAAGAGGTATCAACCATCGAAATCGGAGCCCAATTGCAGATTTTCGAATTTTCTGGCTCTGAATTTGTGGGCTATAGTTCAGTTGATTTTCAATAAAATTAAATTTTCTGCGAAATGTGTAGAAATATTCGAGCGATCCAAATGACTGTTGGTATGACGAATGTAGGTTTCAACACCTATTGAAAGAGGTATCAACCATCGAAATCGGAGCCCAATTGCAGATTTTCTATATTTCTGGGTCTGAATTTGTGGGCTATAGTTCAGTTGATTTTCAATAAAATTGAATTTTCTGCGAAATCTGTAGCGATCCAAATGACTGTTGGTATGACGAATGTAGGTTTCAACACCTATTGAAAGAGGTATCAACCATCGAAATCGGAGCCGAATTGCAGATTTTCGATATTTCTGGCTCTGAATTTGTGGGCTATAGTTCAGTTGATTTTCAATAAAATTAAATTTTCTGCGAAATGTGTAGAAATATTCGAGCGATCCAAATGACTGTTGGTATGACGAATGTAGGTTTCAACACCTATTGAAAGAGGTATCAACCATCGAAATCGGAGCCCAATTGCAGATTTTCGAATTTTCTGGCTCTGAATTTGTGGGCTATAGTTCAGTTGATTTTCAATAAAATTAAATTTTCTGCGAAATGTGTAGAAATATTCGAGCGATCCAAATGACTGTTGGTATGACGAATGTAGGTTTCAACACCTATTGAAAGAGGTATCAACCATCGAAATCGGAGCCCAATTGCAGATTTTCGAATTTTCTGGCTCTGAATTTGTGGGCTATAGTTCAGTTGATTTTCAATCAAATTGAATTTTCTGCGAAATGTGTAGCGATCCAAATGACTGTTGGTATGACGAATGTAGGTTTCAACACCTATTGAAAGAGGTATCAACCATCGAAATCAGAGCCCAATTGCAGATTTTCGATATTTCTGGCTCTGAATTTGTGGGCTATAGTTCAGTTGATTTTCAATAAAATTAAATTTTCTGCGAAATGTGTAGAAATATTCGAGCGATCCAAATGACTGTTGGTATGACGAATGTAGGTTTCAACACCTATTGAAAGAGGTATCAACCATCGAAATCGGTGCCGAATTGCAGATTTTCGATATTTCTGGCTCTGAATTTGTGGGCTATAGTACAGTTGATTTTCAACGAAATTAAATTTTCTGCGAAATGTGTAGAAATATTCGAGCGATCCAAATGACTGTTGGTATGACGAATGTAGGTTTCAACACCTATTGAAAGAGGTATCAACCATCGAAATCGGAGCCCAATTGCAGATTTTCGAATTTTCTGGCTCTGAATTTGTGGGCTATAGTTCAGTTGATTTTCAATAAAATTGAATTTTCTGCGAAATGTGTAGAAATATTCGAGCGATCCAAATGACCGTTGGTATGACGAATGTAGGTTTCAACACCTATTGAAAGAGGTATCAACCATCGAAATCGGAGCCCAATTGCAGATTTTCGAATTTTCTGGCTCTGAATTTGTGGGCTATAGTTCAGTTGATTTTCAATCAAATTGAATTTTCTGCGAAATGTGTAGCGATCCAAATGACTGTTGGTATGACGAATGTAGGTTTCAACACCTATTGAAAGAGGTATCAACCATCGAAATCGGAGCCCAATTGCAGATTTTCGATATTTCTGGCTCTGAATTTGTGGGCTATAGTTCAGTTGATTTTCAATAAAATTAAATTTTCTGCGAAATGTGTAGAAATATTCGAGCGATCCAAATGACTGTTGGTATGACGAATGTAGGTTTCAACACCTATTGAAAGAGGTATCAACCATCGAAATCGGAGCCGAATTGCAGATTTTCGATATTTCTGGCTCTGAATTTGTGGGCTATAGTACAGTTGATTTTCAATAAAATTAAATTTTCTGCGAAATGTGTAGAAATATTCGAGCGATCCAAATGACTGTTGGTATGACGAATGTAGGTTTCAACACCTATTGAAAGAGGTATCAACCATCGAAATCGGAGCCCAATTGCAGATTTTCTTATTTTCTGGCTCTGAATTTGTGGGCTATAGTTCAGTTGATTTTCAATAAAATTAAATTTTCTGCGAAATGTGTAGAAATATTCGAGCGATCCAAATGACCGTTGGTATGACGAATGTAGGTTTCAACACCTATTGAAAGAGGTATCAACCATCGAAATCGGAGCCCAATTGCAGATTTTCTTATTTTCTGGCTCTGAATTTGTGGGCTATAGTACAGTTGATTTTCAATAAAATAAAATTTTCTGCGAAATGTGTAGAAATATTCATGCGATCCAAATGACCGTTGGTATGACGAATGTAGGTTTCAACACCTATTGAAAGAGGTATCAACCATCGAAATCGGAGCCGAATTGCAGATTTTCGATTTTTCTGGCTCTGAATTTGTGGGATATAGTTCAGTTGATTTTCAATAAAATTGAATTTTCTGCGAAATGTGTAGAAATATTCGAGCGATCCAAATGACCGTTGGTATGACGAATGTAGGTTTCAACACCTATTGAAAGAGGTATCAACCATCGAAATCGGAGCCGAATTGCAGATTTTCGATATTTCTGGCTCTGAATTTGTGGGCTATAGTACAGTTGATTTTCAATAAAATTAAATTTTCTGCGAAATGTGTAGAAATATTCGAGCGATCCAAATGACTGTTGGTATGACGAATGTAGGTTTCAACACCTATTGAAAGAGGTATCAACCATCCAAATCAGAGCCCAATTGCAGATTTTCGATATTTCTGGCTCTGATTTTGTGGGCTATAGTTCAGTTGATTTTCAATAAAATTAAATTTTCTGCGAAATGTGTAGAAATATTCGAGCGATCCAAATGACTGTTGGTATGACGAATGTAGGTTTCAACACCTATTGAAAGAGGTATCAACCATCGAAATCGGAGCCGAATTGCAGATTTTCGATATTTCTGGCTCTGAATTTGTGGGCTATAGTACAGTTGATTTTCAATAAAATTAAATTTTCTGCGAAATGTGTAGAAATATTCGAGCGATCCAAATGACTGTTGGTATGACGAATGTAGGTTTCAACACCTATTGAAAGAGGTATCAACCATCGAAATCGGAGCCCAATTGCAGATTTTCTTATTTTCTGGCTCTGAATTTGTGGGCTATAGTTCAGTTGATTTTCAATAAAATTAAATTTTCTGCGAAATGTGTAGAAATATTCGAGCGATCCAAATGACCGTTTGTATGACGAATGTAGGTTTCAACACCTATTGAAAGAGGTATCAACCATCGAAAACGGAGCCCAATTGCAGATTTTCGAATTTTCTGGCTCTGAATTTGTGGGCTATAGTTCAGTTGATTTTCAATCAAATTGAATTTTCTGCGAAATGTGTAGCGATCCAAATGACTGTTGGTATGACGAATGTAGGTTTCAACACCTATTGAAAGAGGTATCAACCATCGAAATCGGAGCCGAATTGCAGATTTTCGATATTTCTGGCTCTGAATTTGTGGGCTATAGTACAGTTGATTTTCAATAAAATTAAATTTTCTGCGAAATGTGTAGAAATATTCGAGCGATCCAAATGACCGTTGGTATGACGAATGTAGGTTTCAACACCTATTGAAAGAGGTATCAACCATCGAAAACGGAGCCCAATTGCAGATTTTCGAATTTTCTGGCTCTGAATTTGTGGGCTATAGTTCAGTTGATTTTCAATCAAATTGAATTTTCTGCGAAATGTGTAGCGATCCAAATGACTGTTGGTATGACGAATGTAGGTTTCAACACCTATTGAAAGAGGTATCAACCATCGAAATCGGAGCCGAATTGCAGATTTTCGATATTTCTGGCTCTGAATTTGTGGGCTATAGTACAGTTGATTTTCAATAAAATTAAATTTTCTGCGAAATGTGTAGAAATATTCGAGCGATCCAAATGACCGTTGGTATGACGAATGTAGGTTTCAACACCTATTGAAAGAGGTATCAACCATCGAAATCGGAGCCCAATTGCAGATTTTCTTATTTTCTGGCTCTGAATTTGTGGGCTATAGTTCAGTTGATTTTCAATAAAATTGAATTTTCTGCGAAATGTGTAGAAATATTCGAGCGATCCAAATGACTGTTGGTATGACGAATGTAGGTTTCAACACCTATTGAAAGAGGTATCAACCATCGAAATCGGAGCCGAATTGCAGATTTTCGATATTTCTGGCTCTGAATTTGTGGGCTATAGTACAGTTGATTTTCAATAAAATTAAATTTTCTGCGAAATGTGTAGAAATATTCGAGCGATCCAAATGACTGTTGGTATGACGAATGTAGGTTTCAACACCTATTGAAAGAGGTATCAACCATCGAAATCGGAGCCCAATTGCAGATTTTCTTATTTTCTGGCTCTGAATTTGTGGGCTATAGTTCAGTTGATTTTCAATCAAATTGAATTTTCTGCGAAATGTGTAGCGATCCAAATGACTGTTGGTAAGACGAATGTAGGTTTCAACACCTATTGAAAGAGGTATCAACCATTGAAATCAGAGCCCAATTGCAGATTTTCGATATTTCTGGCTCTGAATTTGTGGGCTATAGTTCAGTTGATTTTCAATAAAATTAAATTTTCTGCGAAATGTGTAGAAATATTCGAGCGATCCAAATGACTGTTGGTATGACGAATGTAGGTTTCAACACCTATTGAAAGAGGTATCAACCATCGAAATCGGAGCCGAATTGCAGATTTTCTTATTTTCTGGCTCTGAATTTGTGGGCTATAGTTCAGTTGATTTTCAATAAAATTGAATTTTCTGCGAAATGTGTAGAAATATTCGAGCGATCCAAATGACCGTTGGTATGACGAATGTAGGTTTCAACACCTATTGAAAGAGGTATCAACCATCGAAAACGGAGCCCAATTGCAGATTTTCGAATTTTCTGGCTCTGAATTTGTGGGCTATAGTTCAGTTGATTTTCAATCAAATTGAATTTTCTGCGAAATGTGTAGAAATATTCGAGCGATCCAAATGACTGTTGGTATGACGAATGTAGGTTTCAACACCTATTGAAAGAGGTATCAACCATCGAAATCGGAGCCCAATTGCAGATTTTCTTATTTTCTGGCTCTGAATTTGTGGGCTATAGTTCAGTTGATTTTCAATCAAATTGAATTTTCTGCGAAATGTGTAGCGATCCAAATGACTGTTGGTATGACGAATGTAGGTTTCAACACCTATTGAAAGAGGTATCAACCATCGAAATCGGAGCCGAATTGCAGATTTTCGATATTTCTGGCTCTGAATTTGTGGGCTATAGTACAGTTGATTTTCAATAAAATTAAATTTTCTGCGAAATGTGTAGAAATATTCGAGCGATCCAAATGACCGTTGGTATGACGAATGTAGGTTTCAACACCTATTGAAAGAGGTATCAACCATCGAAAACGGAGCCCAATTGCAGATTTTCGAATTTTCTGGCTCTGAATTTGTGGGCTATAGTTCAGTTGATTTTCAATAAAATTGAATTTTCTGCGAAATGTGTAGAAATATTCGAGCGATCCAAATGACCGTTGGTATGACGAATGTAGGTTTCAACACCTATTGAAAGAGGTATCAACCATCGAAATCGGAGCCCAATTGCAGATTTTCTTATTTTCTGGCTCTGAATTTGTGGGCTATAGTTCAGTTGATTTTCAATAAAATTGAATTTTCCTAGAAATGTGTAGAAATATTCGAGCGATCCAAATGACTGTTGGTATGACGAATGTAGGTTTCAACACCTATTGAAAGAGGTATCAACCATCGAAATCGGAGCCGAATTGCAGATTTTCGATATTTCTGGCTCTGAATTTGTGGGCTATAGTACAGTTGATTTTCAATAAAATTAAATTTTCTGCGAAATGTGTAGAAATATTCGAGCGATCCAAATGACTGTTGGTATGACGAATGTAGGTTTCAACACCTATTGAAAGAGGTATCAACCATCGAAATCGGAGCCCAATTGCAGATTTTCTTATTTTCTGGCTCTGAATTTGTGGGCTATAGTTCAGTTGATTTTCAATCAAATTGAATTTTCTGCGAAATGTGTAGCGATCCAAATGACTGTTGGTAAGACGAATGTAGGTTTCAACACCTATTGAAAGAGGTATCAACCATCGAAATCAGAGCCCAATTGCAGATTTTCGATATTTCTGGCTCTGAATTTGTGGACTATAGTTCAGTTGATGTTCAATAAAATTAAATTTTCTGCGAAATGTGTAGAAATATTCGAGCGATCCAAATGACTGTTGGTATGACGAATGTAGGTTTCAACACCTATTGAAAGAGGTATCAACCATCGAAATCGGAGCCGAATTGCAGATTTTCGATATTTCTGGCTCTGAATTTGTGGGCTATAGTACAGTTGATTTTCAATAAAATTAAATTTTCTGCGAAATGTGTAGAAATATTCGAGCGATCCAAATGACTGTTGGTATGACGAATGTAGGTTTCAACACCTATTGAAAGAGGTATCAACCATCGAAATCGGAGCCCAATTGCAGATTTTCGAATTTTCTGGCTCTGAATTTGTGGGCTATAGTTCAGTTGATTTTCAATAAAATTGAATTTTCTGCGAAATGTGTAGAAATATTCGAGCGATCCAAATGACCGTTGGTATGACGAATGTAGGTTTCAACACCTATTGAAAGAGGTATCAACCATCGAAATCGGAGCCCAATTGCAGATTTTCTTATTTTCTGGCTCTGAATTTGTGGGCTATAGTTCAGTTGATTTTCAATAAAATTGAATTTTCCTAGAAATGTGTAGAAATATTCGAGCGATCCAAATGACTGTTGGTATGACGAATGTAGGTTTCAACACCTATTGAAAGATGTATCAACCATCGAAATCGGAGCCGAATTGCAGATTTTCGATATTTCTGGCTCTGAATTTGTGGGCTATAGTACAGTTGATTTTCAATAAAATTAAATTATCTGCGAAATGTGTAGAAATATTCGAGCGATCCAAATGACTGTTGGTATGACGAATGTAAGTTTCAACACCTATTGAAAGAGGTATCAACCATCGAAATCGGAGCCCAATTGCAGATTTTCTTATTTTCTGGCTCTGAATTTGTGGGCTATAGTTCAGTTGATTTTCAATAAAATTGAATTTTCTGCGAAATGTGTAGAAATATTCGAGCGATCCAAATGACCGTTGGTATGACGAATGTAGGTTTCAACACCTATTGAAAGAGGTATCAACCATCGAAATCGGAGCCCAATTGCAGATTTTCGAATTTTCTGGCTCTGAATTTGTGGGCTATAGTTCAGTTGATTTTCAATCAAATTGAATTTTCTGCGAAATGTGTAGCGATCCAAATGACTGTTGGTATGACGAATGTAGGTTTCAACACCTATTGAAAGAGGTATCAACCATCGAAATCAGAGCCCAATTGCAGATTTTCGATATTTCTGGCTCTGAATTTGTGGGCTATAGTTCAGTTGATTTTCAATAAAATTAAATTTTCTGCGAAATGTGTAGAAATATTCGAGCGATCCAAATGACTGTTGGTATGACGAATGTAGGTTTCAACACCTATTGAAAGAGGTATCAACCATCGAAATCGGAGCCCAATTGCAGATTTTCTTATTTTCTGGCTCTGAATTTGTGGGCTATAGTTCAGTTGATTTTCAATAAAATTAAATTTTCTGCGAAATGTGTAGAAATATTCGAGCGATCCAAATGACCGTTGGTATGACGAATGTAGGTTTCAACACCTATTGAAAGAGGTATCAACCATCGAAAACGGAGCCCAATTGCAGATTTTCGAATTTTCTGGCTCTGAATTTGTGGGCTATAGTTCAGTTGATTTTCAATCAAATTGAATTTTCTGCGAAATGTGTAGCGATCCAAATGACTGTTGGTATGGCGAATGTAGGTTTCAACACCTATTGAAAGAGGTATCAACCATCGAAATCGGAGCCCAATTGCAGATTTTCGATATTTCTGGCTCTGAATTTGTGGGCTATAGTACAGTTGATTTTCAATAAAATTAAATTTTCTGCGAAATGTGTAGAAATATTCGAGCGATCCAAATGACCGTTGGTATGACGAATGTAGGTTTCAACACCTATTGAAAGAGGTATCAACCATCGAAAACGGAGCCCAATTGCAGATTTTCTTATTTTCTGGCTCTGAATTTGTGGGCTATAGTTCAGTTGATTTTCAATAAAATTGAATTTTCTGCGAAATGTGTAGAAATATTCGAGCGATCCAAATGACCGTTGGTATGACGAATGTAGGTTTCAACACCTATTGAAAGAGGTATCAACCATCGAAATCGGAGCCCAATTGCAGATTTTCGAATTTTCTGGCTCTGAATTTGTGGGCTATAGTTCAGTTGATTTTCAATCAAATTGAATTTTCTGCGAAATGTGTAGCGATCCAAATGACTGTTGGTATGACGAATGTAGGTTTCAACACCTATTGAAAGAGGTATCAACCATCGAAATCAGAGCCCAATTGCAGATTTTCGATATTTCTGGCTCTGAATTTGTGGGCTATAGTTCAGTTGATTTTCAATAAAATTAAATTTTCTGCGAAATGTGTAGAAATATTCGAGCGATCCAAATGACTGTTGGTATGACGAATGTAGGTTTCAACACCTATTGAAAGAGGTATCAACCATCGAAATCGGAGCCCAATTGCAGATTTTCTTATTTTCTGGCTCTGAATTTGTGGGCTATAGTTCAGTTGATTTTCAATAAAATTAAATTTTCTGCGAAATGTGTAGAAATATTCGAGCGATCCAAATGACCGTTGGTATGACGAATGTAGGTTTCAACACCTATTGAAAGAGGTATCAACCATCGAAAACGGAGCCCAATTGCAGATTTTCGAATTTTCTGGCTCTGAATTTGTGGGCTATAGTTCAGTTGATTTTCAATCAAATTGAATTTTCTGCGAAATGTGTAGCGATCCAAATGACTGTTGGTATGACGAATGTAGGTTTCAACACCTATTGAAAGAGGTATCAACCATCGAAATCGGAGCCCAATTGCAGATTTTCGATATTTCTGGCTCTGAATTTGTGGGCTATAGTACAGTTGATTTTCAATAAAATTAAATTTTCTGCGAAATGTGTAGAAATATTCGAGCGATCCAAATGACCGTTGGTATGACGAATGTAGGTTTCAACACCTATTGAAAGAGGTATCAACCATCGAAAACGGAGCCCAATTGCAGATTTTCGAATTTTCTGGCTCTGAATTTGTGGGCTATAGTTCAGTTGATTTTCAATCAAATTGAATTTTCTGCGAAATGTGTAGCGATCCAAATGACTGTTGGTATGACGAATGTAGGTTTCAACACCTATTGAAAGAGGTATCAACCATCGAAATCGGAGCCGAATTGCAGATTTTCGATATTTCTGGCTCTGAATTTGTGGGCTATAGTACAGTTGATTTTCAATAAAATTAAATTTTCTGCGAAATGTGTAGAAATATTCGAGCGATCCAAATGACCGTTGGTATGACGAATGTAGGTTTCAACACCTATTGAAAGAGGTATCAACCATCGAAAACGGAGCCCAATTGCAGATTTTCGAATTTTCTGGCTCTGAATTTGTGGGCTATAGTTCAGTTGATTTTCAATAAAATTGAATTTTCTGCGAAATGTGTAGAAATATTCGAGCGATCCAAATGACCGTTGGTATGACGAATGTAGGTTTCAACACCTATTGAAAGAGGTATCAACCATCGAAATCGGAGCCCAATTGCAGATTTTCGAATTTTCTGGCTCTGAATTTGTGGGCTATAGTTCAGTTGATTTTCAATCAAATTGAATTTTCTGCGAAATGTGTAGCGATCCAAATGACTGTTGGTATGACGAATGTAGGTTTCAACACCTATTGAAAGAGGTATCAACCATCGAAATCGGAGCCGAATTGCAGATTTTCGATATTTCTGGCTCTGAATTTGTGGGCTATAGTACAGTTGATTTTCAATAAAATTAAATTTTCTGCGAAATGTGTAGAAATATTCGAGCGATCCAAATGACTGTTGGTATGACGAATGTAGGTTTCAACACCTATTGAAAGAGGTATCAACCATCGAAATCGGAGCCCAATTGCAGATTTTCGAATTTTCTGGCTCTGAATTTGTGGGCTATAGTTCAGTTGATTTTCAATAAAATTGAATTTTCTGCGAAATGTGTAGAAATATTCGAGCGATCCAAATGACCGTTGGCATGACGAATGTAGGTTTCAACACCTATTGAAAGAGGTATCAACCATCGAAATCGGAGCCCAATTGCAGATTTTCTTATTTTCTGGCTCTGAATTTGTGGGCTATAGTTCAGTTGATTTTCAATAAAATTAAATTTTCTGCGAAATGTGTAGAAATATTCGAGCGATCCAAATGACCGTTGGTATGACGAATGTAGGTTTCAACACCTATTGAAAGAGGTATCAACCATCGAAATCGGAGCCCAATTGCAGATTTTCGAATTTTCTGGCTCTGAATTTGTGGGCTATAGTTCAGTTGATTTTCAATCAAATTGAATTTTCTGCGAAATGTGTAGAAATATTCGAGCGATCCAAATGACCGTTGGTATGACGAATGCAGGTTTCAACACCTATTGAAAGAGGTATCAACCATCGAAATCGGAGCCCAATTGCAGATTTTCGAATTTTCTGGCTCTGAATTTGTGGGCTATAGTTCAGTTGATTTTCAATAAAATTAAATTTTCTGCGAAATGTGTAGCGATCCAAATGACTGTTGGTATGACGAATGTAGGTTTCAACACCTATTGAAAGAGGTATCAACCATCGAAATCGGAGCCCAATTGCAGATTTTCTTATTTTCTGGCTCTGAATTTGTGGGCTATAGTTCAGTTGATTTTCAATAAAATTAAATTTTCTGCGAAATGTGTAGAAATATTCGAGCGATCCAAATGACCGTTGGTATGACGAATGTAGGTTTCAACACCTATTGAAAGAGGTATCAACCATCGAAATCGGAGCCCAATTGCAGATTTTCGAATTTTCTGGCTCTGAATTTGTGGGCTATAGTTCAGTTGATTTTCAATCAAATTGAATTTTCTGCGAAATGTGTAGAAATATTCGAGCGATCCAAATGACCGTTGGTATGACGAATGTAGGTTTCAACACCTATTGAAAGAGGTATCAACCATCGAAATCGGAGCCCAATTGCAGATTTTCGAATTTTCTGGCTCTGAATTTGTGGGCTATAGTTCAGTTGATTTTCAATCAAATTGAATTTTCTGCGAAATGTGTAGCGATCCAAATGACTGTTGGTATGACGAATGTAGGTTTCAACACCTATTGAAAGAGGTATCAACCATCGAAATCGGAGCCCAATTGCAGATTTTCGAATTTTCTGGCTCTGAATTTGTGGGCTATAGTTCAGTTGATTTTCAATAAAATTGAATTTTCTGCGAAATGTGTAGAAATATTCGAGCGATCCAAATGACCGTTGGTATGACGAATGTAGGTTTCAACACCTATTGAAAGTATCAACCATCGAAATCGGAGCCCAATTGCAGATTTTCGAATTTTCTGGCTCTGAATTTGTGGGCTATAGTTCAGTTGATTTTCAATCAAATTGAATTTTCTGCGAAATGTGTAGCGATCCAAATGACTGTTGGTATGACGAATGTAGGTTTCAACACCTATTGAAAGAGGTATCAACCATCGAAATCAGAGCCCAATTGCAGATTTTCGATATTTCTGGCTCTGAATTTGTGGGCTATAGTTCAGTTGATTTTCAATAAAATTAAATTTTCTGCGAAATGTGTAGAAATATTCGAGCGATCCAAATGACTGTTGGTATGACGAATGTAGGTTTCAACACCTATTGAAAGAGGTATCAACCATCGAAATCGGAGCCCAATTGCAGATTTTCTTATTTTCTGGCTCTGAATTTGTGGGCTATAGTTCAGTTGATTTTCAATAAAATTAAATTTTCTGCGAAATGTGTAGAAATATTCGAGCGATCCAAATGACCGTTGGTATGACGAATGTAGGTTTCAACACCTATTGAAAGAGGTATCAACCATCGAAAACGGAGCCCAATTGCAGATTTTCGAATTTTCTGGCTCTGAATTTGTGGGCTATAGTTCAGTTGATTTTCAATCAAATTGAATTTTCTGCGAAATGTGTAGCGATCCAAATGACTGTTGGTATGACGAATGTAGGTTTCAACACCTATTGAAAGAGGTATCAACCATCGAAATCGGAGCCCAATTGCAGATTTTCGATATTTCTGGCTCTGAATTTGTGGGCTATAGTACAGTTGATTTTCAATAAAATTAAATTTTCTGCGAAATGTGTAGAAATATTCGAGCGATCCAAATGACCGTTGGTATGACGAATGTAGGTTTCAACACCTATTGAAAGAGGTATCAACCATCGAAAACGGAGCCCAATTGCAGATTTTCGAATTTTCTGGCTCTGAATTTGTGGGCTATAGTTCAGTTGATTTTCAATCAAATTGAATTTTCTGCGAAATGTGTAGCGATCCAAATGACTGTTGGTATGACGAATGTAGGTTTCAACACCTATTGAAAGAGGTATCAACCATCGAAATCGGAGCCCAATTGCAGATTTTCGAATTTTCTGGCTCTGAATTTGTGGGCTATAGTTCAGTTGATTTTCAATAAAATTGAATTTTCTGCGAAATGTGTAGAAATATTCGAGCGATCCAAATGACCGTTGGTATGACGAATGTAGGTTTCAACACCTATTGAAAGAGGTATCAACCATCGAAATCGGAGCCCAATTGCAGATTTTCTTATTTTCTGGCTCTGAATTTGTGGGCTATAGTTCAGTTGATTTTCAATAAAATTAAATTTTCTGCGAAATGTGTAGAAATATTCGAGCGATCCAAATGACCGTTGGTATGACGAATGTAGGTTTCAACACCTATTGAAAGAGGTATCAACCATCGAAATCGGAGCCCAATTGCAGATTTTCTTATTTTCTGGCTCTGAATTTGTGGGCTATAGTTCAGTTGATTTTCAATAAAATTAAATTTTCTGCGAAATGTGTAGAAATATTCGAGCGATCCAAATGACCGTTGGTATGACGAATGTAGGTTTCAACACCTATTGAAAGAGGTATCAACCATCGAAATCGGAGCCCAATTGCAGATTTTCGAATTTTCTGGCTCTGAATTTGTGGGCTATAGTTCAGTTGATTTTCAATCAAATTGAATTTTCTGCGAAATGTGTAGCGATCCAAATGACTGTTGGTATGACGAATGTAGGTTTCAACACCTATTGAAAGAGGTATCAACCATCGAAATCGGAGCCGAATTGCAGATTTTCGATATTTCTGGCTCTGAATTTGTGGGCTATAGTACAGTTGATTTTCAATAAAATTAAATTTTCTGCGAAATGTGTAGAAATATTCGAGCGATCCAAATGACTGTTGGTATGACGAATGTAGGTTTCAACACCTATTAAGAGGTATCAACCATCGAAATCGGAGCCCAATTGCAGATTTTCGAATTTTCTGGCTCTGAATTTGTGGGCTATAGTTCAGTTGATTTTCAATAAAATTGAATTTTCTGCGAAATGTGTAGAAATATTCGAGCGATCCAAATGACCGTTGGTATGACGAATGTAGGTTTCAACACCTATTGAAAGAGGTATCAACCATCGAAATCGGAGCCCAATTGCAGATTTTCTTATTTTCTGGCTCTGAATTTGTGGGCTATAGTTCAGTTGATTTTCAATAAAATTAAATTTTCTGCGAAATGTGTAGAAATATTCGAGCGATCCAAATGACTGTTGGTATGACGAATGTAGGTTTCAACACCTATTGAAAGAGGTATCAACCATCGAAAACGGAGCCCAATTGCAGATTTTCGAATTTTCTGGCTCTGAATTTGTGGGCTATAGTTCAGTTGATTTTCAATAAAATTGAATTTTCTGCGAAATGTGTAGAAATATTCGAGCGATCCAAATGACCGTTGGTATGACGAATGTAGGTTTCAACACCTATTGAAAGAGGTATCAACCATCGAAATCAGAGCCCAATTGCAGATTTTCGATATTTCTGGCTCTGAATTTGTGGGCTATAGTTCAGTTGATTTCAATAAAATTAAATTTTCTGCGAAATGTGTAGAAATATTCGAGCGATCCAAATGACTGTTGGTATGACGAATGTAGGTTTCAACACCTATTGAAAGAGGTATCAACCATCGAAATCGGAGCCCAATTGCAGATTTTCTTATTTTCTGGCTCTGAATTTGTGGGCTATAGTTCAGTTGATTTTCAATAAAATTAAATTTTCTGCGAAATGTGTAGAAATATTCGAGCGATCCAAATGACCGTTGGTATGACGAATGTAGGTTTCAACACCTATTGAAAGAGGTATCAACCATCGAAAACGGAGCCCAATTGCAGATTTTCGAATTTTCTGGCTCTGAATTTGTGGGCTATAGTTCAGTTGATTTTCAATAAAATTGAATTTTCTGCGAAATGTGTAGAAATATTCGAGCGATCCAAATGACCGTTGGTATGACGAATGTAGGTTTCAACACCTATTGAAAGAGGTATCAACCATCGAAATCGGAGCCCAATTGCAGATTTTCTTATTTTCTGGCTCTGAATTTGTGGGCTATAGTTCAGTTGATTTTCAATAAAATTAAATTTTCTGCGAAATGTGTAGAAATATTCGAGCGATCCAAATGACCGTTTGTATGACGAATGTAGGTTTCAACACCTATTGAAAGAGGTATCAACCATCGAAATCGGAGCCCAATTGCAGATTTTCGAATTTTCTGGCTCTGAATTTGTGGGCTATAGTTCAGTTGATTTTCAATCAAATTGAATTTTCTGCGAAATGTGTAGCGATCCAAATGACTGTTGGTATGACGAATGTAGGTTTCAACACCTATTGAAAGAGGTATCAACCATCGAAATCGGAGCCGAATTGCAGATTTTCGATATTTCTGGCTCTGAATTTGTGGGCTATAGTACAGTTGATTTTCAATAAAATTAAATTTTCTGCGAAATGTGTAGAAATATTCGAGCGATCCAAATGACTGTTGGTATGACGAATGTAGGTTTCAACACCTATTGAAAGAGGTATCAACCATCGAAATCGGAGCCCAATTGCAGATTTTCGAATTTTCTGGCTCTGAATTTGTGGGCTATAGTTCAGTTGATTTTCAATAAAATTGAATTTTCTGCGAAATGTGTAGAAATATTCGAGCGATCCAAATGACCGTTGGTATGACGAATGTAGGTTTCAACACCTATTGAAAGAGGTATCAACCATCGAAATCGGAGCCCAATTGCAGATTTTCTTATTTTCTGGCTCTGAATTTGTGGGCTATAGTTCAGTTGATTTTCAATAAAATTAAATTTTCTGCGAAATGTGTAGAAATATTCGAGCGATCCAAATGACCGTTGGTATGACGAATGTAGGTTTCAACACCTATTGAAAGAGGTATCAACCATCGAAATCGGAGCCCAATTGCAGATTTTCGAATTTTCTGGCTCTGAATTTGTGGGCTATAGTTCAGTTGATTTTCAATCAAATTGAATTTTCTGCGAAATGTGTAGCGATCCAAATGACTGTTGGTATGACGAATGTAGGTTTCAACACCTATTGAAAGAGGTATCAACCATCGAAATCGGAGCCCAATTGCAGATTTTCGAATTTTCTGGCTCTGAATTTGTGGGCTATAGTTCAGTTGATTTTCAATAAAATTGAATTTTCTGCGAAATGTGTAGAAATATTCGAGCGATCCAAATGACCGTTGGTATGACGAATGTAGGTTTCAACACCTATTGAAAGAGGTATCAACCATCGAAATCGGAGCCCAATTGCAGATTTTCTTATTTTCTGGCTCTGAATTTGTGGGCTATAGTTCAGTTGATTTTCAATAAAATTAAATTTTCTGCGAAATGTGTAGAAATATTCGAGCGATCCAAATGACCGTTGGTATGACGAATGTAGGTTTCAACACCTATTGAAAGAGGTATCAACCATCGAAATCGGAGCCGAATTGCAGATTTTCGATATTTCTGGCTCTGAATTTGTGGGCTATAGTACAGAGCCCAATTGCAGATTTTCTTATTTTCTGGCTCTGAATTTGTGGGCTATAGTTCAGTTGATTTTCAATAAAATTGAATTTTCTGCGAAATGTGTAGCGATCCAAATGACTGTTGGTATGACGAATGTAGGTTTCAACACCTATTGAAAGAGGTATCAACCATCGAAATCGGAGCCGAATTGCAGATTTTCGATATTTCTGGCTCTGAATTTGTGGGCTATAGTACAGTTGATTTTCAATAAAATTAAATTTTCTGCGAAATGTGTAGAAATATTCGAGCGATCCAAATGACCGTTGGTATGACGAATGTAGGTTTCAACACCTATTGAAAGAGGTATCAACCATCGAAAACGGAGCCCAATTGCAGATTTTCGAATTTTCTGGCTCTGAATTTGTGGGCTATAGTTCAGTTGATTTTCAATCAAATTGAATTTTCTGCGAAATGTGTAGCGATCCAAATGACTGTTGGTATGACGAATGTAGGTTTCAACACCTATTGAAAGAGGTATCAACCATCGAAATCGGAGCCCAATTGCAGATTTTCGAATTTTCTGGCTCTGAATTTGTGGGCTATAGTTCAGTTGATTTTCAATAAAATTGAATTTTCTGCGAAATGTGTAGAAATATTCGAGCGATCCAAATGACTGTTGGTATGACGAATGTAGGTTTCAACACCTATTGAAAGAGGTATCAACCATCGAAATCGGAGCCGAATTGCAGATTTTCGATATTTCTGGCTCTGAATTTGTGGGCTATAGTACAGTTGATTTTCAATAAAATTAAATTTTCTGCAAATGTGTAGAAATATTCGAGCGATCCAAATGACTGTTGGTATGACGAATGTAGGTTTCAACACCTATTGAAAGAGGTATCAACCATCGAAATCGGAGCCCAATTGCAGATTTTCTTATTTTCTGGCTCTGAATTTGTGGGCTATAGTTCAGTTGATTTTCAATAAAATTAAATTTTCTGCGAAATGTGTAGAAATATTCGAGCGATCCAAATGACCGTTGGTATGACGAATGTAGGTTTCAACACCTATTGAAAGAGGTATCAACCATCGAAATCGGAGCCCAATTGCAGATTTTCGAATTTCCTGGCTCTGAATTTGTGGGCTATAGTTCAGTTGATTTTCAATAAAATTAAATTTTCTGCGAAATGTGTAGAAATATTCGAGCGATCCAAATGACTGTTGGTATGACGAATGTAGGTTTCAACACCTATTGAAAGAGGTATCAACCATCGAAATCGGAGCCCAATTGCAGATTTTCTTATTTTCTGGCTCTGAATTTGTGGGCTATAGTTCAGTTGATTTTCAATAAAATTAAATTTTCTGCGAAATGTGTAGAAATATTCGAGCGATCCAAATGACCGTTGGTATGACGAATGTAGGTTTCAACAACTATTGAAAGAGGTATCAACCATCGAAAACGGAGCCCAATTGCAGATTTTCTTATTTTCTGGCTCTGAATTTGTGGGCTATAGTTCAGTTGATTTTCAATAAAATTGAATTTTCTGCGAAATGTGTAGAAATATTCGAGCGATCCAAATGACTGTTGGTATGACGAATGTAGGTTTCAACACCTATTGAAAGAGGTATCAACCATCGAAATCGGAGCCGAATTGCAGATTTTCTTATTTTCTGGCTCTGAATTTGTGGGCTATAGTTCAGTTGATTTTCAATAAAATTAAATTTTCTGCGAAATGTGTAGAAATATTCGAGCGATCCAAATGACCGTTGGTATGACGAATGTAGGTTTCAACACCTATTGAAAGAGGTATCAACCATCGAAATCGGAGCCGAATTGCAGATTTTCGATATTTCTGGCTCTGAATTTGTGGGCTATAGTACAGTTGATTTTCAATAAAATTAAATTTTCTGCGAAATGTGTAGAAATATTCGAGCGATCCAAATGACTGTTGGTATGACGAATGTAGGTTTCAACACCTATTGAAAGAGGTATCAACCATCGAAATCGGAGCCGAATTGCAGATTTTCTTATTTTCTGGCTCTGAATTTGTGGGCTATAGTTCAGTTGATTTTCAATAAAATTAAATTTTCTGCGAAATGTGTAGAAATATTCGAGCGATCCAAATGACCGTTGGTATGACGAATGTAGGTTTCAACACCTATTGAAAGAGGTATCAACCATCGAAATCGGAGCCCAATTGCAGATTTTCGAATTTTCTGGCTCTGAATTTGTGGGCTATAGTTCAGTTGATTTTCAATAAAATTGAATTTTCTGCGAAATGTGTAGAAATATTCGAGCGATCCAAATGACCGTTGGTATGACGAATGTAGGTTTCAACACCTATTGAAAGAGGTATCAACCATCGAAATCGGAGCCCAATTGCAGATTTTCTTATTTTCTGGCTCTGAATTTGTGGGCTATAGTTCAGTTGATTTTCAATAAAATTAAATTTTCTGCGAAATGTGTAGAAATATTCGAGCGATCCAAATGACCGTTGGTATGACGAATGTAGGTTTCAACACCTATTGAAAGAGGTATCAACCATCGAAAACGGAGCCCAATTGCAGATTTTCGAATTTTCTGGCTCTGAATTTGTGGGCTATAGTTCAGTTGATTTTCAATCAAATTGAATTTTCTGCGAAATGTGTAGCGATCCAAATGACTGTTGGTATGACGAATGTAGGTTTCAACACCTATTGAAAGAGGTATCAACCATCGAAATCGGAGCCCAATTGCAGATTTTCGAATTTTCTGGCTCTGAATTTGTGGGCTATAGTTCAGTTGATTTTCAATAAAATTGAATTTTCTGCGAAATGTGTAGAAATATTCGAGCGATCCAAATGACCGTTGGTATGACGAATGTAGGTTTCAACACCTATTGAAAGAGGTATCAACCATCGAAATCGGAGCCCAATTGCAGATTTTGTTATTTTCTGGCTCTGAATTTGTGGGCTATAGTTCAGTTGATTTTCAATAAAATTAAATTTTCTGCGAAATGTGTAGAAATATTCGAGCGATCCAAATGACCGTTGGTATGACGAATGTAGGTTTCAACACCTATTGAAAGAGGTATCAACCATCGAAATCGGAGCCCAATTGCAGATTTTCGAATTTTCTGGCTCTGAATTTGTGGGCTATAGTTCAGTTGATTTTCAATCAAATTGAATTTTCTGCGAAATGTGTAGCGATCCAAATGACCGTTGGTATGACGAATGTAGGTTTCAACACCTATTGAAAGAGGTATCAACCATCGAAATCGGAGCCCAATTGCAGATTTTCGAATTTTCTGGCTCTGAATTTGTGGGATATAGTTCAGTTGATTTTCAATAAAATTAAATTTTCTGCGAAATGTGTAGAAATATTCGAGCGATCCAAATGACTGTTGGTATGACGAATGTAGGTTTCAACACCTATTGAAAGAGGTATCAACCATCGAAATCGGAGCCCAATTGCAGATTTTCGAATTTTCTGGCTCTGAATTTGTGGGCTATAGTACAGTTGATTTTCAATAAAATTAAATTTTCTGCGAAATGTGTAGAAATATTCGAGCGATCCAAATGACCGTTGGTATGACGAATGTAGGTTTCAACACCTATTGAAAGAGGTATCAACCATCGAAATCGGAGCCCAATTGCAGATTTTCGAATTTTCTGGCTCTGAATTTGTGGGCTATAGTTCAGTTGATTTTCAATCAAATTGAATTTTCTGCGAAATGTGTAGCGATCCAAATGACCGTTGGTATGACGAATGTAGGTTTCAACACCTATTGAAAGAGGTATCAACCATCGAAATCGGAGCCCAATTGCAGATTTTCGAATTTTCTGGCTCTGAATTTGTGGGATATAGTTCAGTTGATTTTCAATAAAATTAAATTTTCTGCGAAATGTGTAGAAATATTCGAGCGATCCAAATGACTGTTGGTATGACGAATGTAGGTTTCAACACCTATTGAAAGAGGTATCAACCATCGAAATCGGAGCCCAATTGCAGATTTTCGAATTTTCTGGCTCTGAATTTGTGGGCTATAGTACAGTTGATTTTCAATAAAATTAAATTTTCTGCGAAATGTGTAGAAATATTCGAGCGATCCAAATGACCGTTGGTATGACGAATGTAGGTTTCAACACCTATTGAAAGAGGTATCAACCATCGAAAACGGAGCCCAATTGCAGATTTTCGAATTTTCTGGCTCTGAATTTGTGGGCTATAGTTCAGTTGATTTTCAATCAAATTGAATTTTCTGCGAAATGTGTAGCGATCCAAATGACTGTTGGTATGACGAATGTAGGTTTCAACACCTATTGAAAGAGGTATCAACCATCGAAATCGGAGCCGAATTGCAGATTTTCGATATTTCTGGCTCTGAAATTGTGGGCTATAGTACAGTTGATTTTCAATAAAATTAAATTTTCTGCGAAATGTGTAGAAATATTCGAGCGATCCAAATGACCGTTGGTATGACGAATGTAGGTTTCAACACCTATTGAAAGAGGTATCAACCATCGAAAACGGAGCCCAATTGCAGATTTTCGAATTTTCTGGCTCTGAATTTGTGGGCTATAGTTCAGTTGATTTTCAATCAAATTGAATTTTCTGCGAAATGTGTAGCGATCCAAATGACTGTTGGTATGACGAATGTAGGTTTCAACACCTATTGAAAGAGGTATCAACCATCGAAATCGGAGCCGAATTGCAGATTTTCGATATTTCTGGCTCTGAATTTGTGGGCTATAGTACAGTTGATTTTCAATAAAATTAAATTTTCTGCGAAATGTGTAGAAATATTCGAGCGATCCAAATGACCGTTGGTATGACGAATGTAGGTTTCAACACCTATTGAAAGAGGTATCAACCATCGAAAACGGAGCCCAATTGCAGATTTTCGAATTTTCTGGCTCTGAATTTGTGGGCTATAGTTCAGTTGATTTTCAATCAAATTGAATTTTCTGCGAAATGTGTAGCGATCCAAATGACTGTTGGTATGACGAATGTAGGTTTCAACACCTATTGAAAGAGGTATCAACCATCGAAATCGGAGCCGAATTGCTGATTTTCGATATTTCTGGCTCTGAATTTGTGGGCTATAGTACAGTTGATTTTCAATAAAATTAAATTTTCTGCGAAATGTGTAGAAATATTCAAGCGATCCAAATGACCGTTGGTATGACGAATGTAGGTTTCAACACCTATTGAAAGAGGTATCAACCATCGAAAACGGAGCCCAATTGCAGATTTTCGAATTTTCTGGCTCTGAATTTGTGGGCTATAGTTCAGTTGATTTTCAATCAAATTGAATTTTCTGCGAAATGTGTAGCGATCCAAATGACTGTTGGTATGACGAATGTAGGTTTCAACACCTATTGAAAGAGGTATCAACCATCGAAATCGGAGCCCAATTGCAGATTTTCGAATTTTCTGTCTCTGAATTTGTGGGCTATAGTTCAGTTGATTTTCAATAAAATTGAATTTTCTGCGAAATGTGTAGAAATATTCGAGCGATCCAAATGACCGTTGGTATGACGAATGTAGGTTTCAACACCTATTGAAAGAGGTATCAACCATCGAAATCGGAGCCCAATTGCAGATTTTCTTATTTTCTGGCTCTGAATTTGTGGGCTATAGTTCAGTTGATTTTCAATAAAATTAAATTTTCTGCGAAATGTGTAGAAATATTCGAGCGATCCAAATGACCGTTGGTATGACGAATGTAGGTTTCAACACCTATTGAAAGAGGTATCAACCATCGAAATCGGACCCCAATTGCAGATTTTCGAATTTTCTGGCTCTGAATTTGTGGGCTATAGTTCAGTTGATTTTCAATCAAATTGAATTTTCTGCGAAATGTGTAGCGATCCAAATGACCGTTGGTATGACGAATGTAGGTTTCAACACCTATTGAAAGAGGTATCAACCATCGAAATCGGAGCCCAATTGCAGATTTTCGAATTTTCTGGCTCTGAATTTGTGGGATATAGTTCAGTTGATTTTCAATAAAATTAAATTTTCTGCGAAATGTGTAGAAATATTCGAGCGATCCAAATGACTGTTGGTATGACGAATGTAGGTTTCAACACCTATTGAAAGAGGTATCAACCATCGAAATCGGAGCCCAATTGCAGATTTTCGAATTTTCTGGCTCTGAATTTGTGGGCTATAGTACAGTTGATTTTCAATAAAATTAAATTTTCTGCGAAATGTGTAGAAATATTCGAGCGATCCAAATGACCGTTGGTATGACGAATGTAGGTTTCAACACCTATTGAAAGAGGTATCAACCATCGAAAACGGAGCCCAATTGCAGATTTTCGAATTTTCTGGCTCTGAATTTGTGGGCTATAGTTCAGTTGATTTTCAATCAAATTGAATTTTCTGCGAAATGTGTAGCGATCCAAATGACTGTTGGTATGACGAATGTAGGTTTCAACACCTATTGAAAGAGGTATCAACCATCGAAATCGGAGCCGAATTGCAGATTTTCGATATTTCTGGCTCTGAAATTGTGGGCTATAGTACAGTTGATTTTCAATAAAATTAAATTTTCTGCGAAATGTGTAGAAATATTCGAGCGATCCAAATGACCGTTGGTATGACGAATGTAGGTTTCAACACCTATTGAAAGAGGTATCAACCATCGAAAACGGAGCCCAATTGCAGATTTTCGAATTTTCTGGCTCTGAATTTGTGGGCTATAGTTCAGTTGATTTTCAATCAAATTGAATTTTCTGCGAAATGTGTAGCGATCCAAATGACTGTTGGTATGACGAATGTAGGTTTCAACACCTATTGAAAGAGGTATCAACCATCGAAATCGGAGCCCAATTGCAGATTTTCGAATTTTCTGGCTCTGAATTTGTGGGCTATAGTTCAGTTGATTTTCAATAAAATTGAATTTTCTGCGAAATGTGTAGAAATATTCGAGCGATCCAAATGACCGTTGGTATGACGAATGTAGGTTTCAACACCTATTGAAAGAGGTATCAACCATCGAAATCGGAGCCCAATTGCAGATTTTCTTATTTTCTGGCTCTGAATTTGTGGGCTATAGTTCAGTTGATTTTCAATAAAATTAAATTTTCTGCGAAATGTGTAGAAATATTCGAGCGATCCAAATGACCGTTGGTATGACGAATGTAGGTTTCAACACCTATTGAAAGAGGTATCAACCATCGAAATCGGAGCCCAATTGCAGATTTTCGAATTTTCTGGCTCTGAATTTGTGGGCTATAGTTCAGTTGATTTTCAATCAAATTGAATTTTCTGCGAAATGTGTAGCGATCCAAATGACCGTTGGTATGACGAATGTAGGTTTCAACACCTATTGAAAGAGGTATCAACCATCGAAATCGGAGCCCAATTGCAGATTTTCGAATTTTCTGGCTCTGAATTTGTGGGATATAGTTCAGTTGATTTTCAATAAAATTAAATTTTCTGCGAAATGTGTAGAAATATTCGAGCGATCCAAATGACTGTTGGTATGACGAATGTAGGTTTCAACACCTATTGAAAGAGGTATCAACCATCGAAATCGGAGCCCAATTGCAGATTTTCGAATTTTCTGGCTCTGAATTTGTGGGCTATAGTACAGTTGATTTTCAATAAAATTAAATTTTCTGCGAAATGTGTAGAAATATTCGAGCGATCCAAATGACCGTTGGTATGACGAATGTAGGTTTCAACACCTATTGAAAGAGGTATCAACCATCGAAAACGGAGCCCAATTGCAGATTTTCGAATTTTCTGGCTCTGAATTTGTGGGCTATAGTTCAGTTGATTTTCAATCAAATTGAATTTTCTGCGAAATGTGTAGCGATCCAAATGACTGTTGGTATGACGAATGTAGGTTTCAACACCTATTGAAAGAGGTATCAACCATCGAAATCGGAGCCGAATTGCAGATTTTCGATATTTCTGGCTCTGAATTTGTGGGCTATAGTACAGTTGATTTTCAATAAAATTAAATTTTCTGCGAAATGTGTAGAAATATTCGAGCGATCCAAATGACCGTTGGTATGACGAATGTAGGTTTCAACACCTATTGAAAGAGGTATCAACCATCGAAAACGGAGCCCAATTGCAGATTTTCGAATTTTCTGGCTCTGAATTTGTGGGCTATAGTTCAGTTGATTTTCAATCAAATTGAATTTTCTGCGAAATGTGTAGCGATCCAAATGACTGTTGGTATGACGAATGTAGGTTTCAACACCTATTGAAAGAGGTATCAACCATCGAAATCGGAGCCGAATTGCAGATTTTCGATATTTCTGGCTCTGAAATTGTGGGCTATAGTACAGTTGATTTTCAATAAAATTAAATTTTCTGCGAAATGTGTAGAAATATTCGAGCGATCCAAATGACCGTTGGTATGACGAATGTAGGTTTCAACACCTATTGAAAGAGGTATCAACCATCGAAAACGGAGCCCAATTGCAGATTTTCGAATTTTCTGGCTCTGAATTTGTGGGCTATAGTTCAGTTGATTTTCAATCAAATTGAATTTTCTGCGAAATGTGTAGCGATCCAAATGACTGTTGGTATGACGAATGTAGGTTTCAACACCTATTGAAAGAGGTATCAACCATCGAAATCGGAGCCGAATTGCAGATTTTCGATATTTCTGGCTCTGAATTTGTGGGCTATAGTACAGTTGATTTTCAATAAAATTAAATTTTCTGCGAAATGTGTAGAAATATTCGAGCGATCCAAATGACCGTTGGTATGACGAATGTAGGTTTCAACACCTATTGAAAGAGGTATCAACCATCGAAATCGGAGCCCAATTGCAGATTTTCGAATTTTCTGGCTCTGAATTTGTGGGCTATAGTTCAGTTGATTTTCAATCAAATTGAATTTTCTGCGAAATGTGTAGCGATCCAAATGACTGTTGGTATGACGAATGTAGGTTTCAACACCTATTGAAAGAGGTATCAACCATCGAAATCGGAGCCCAATTGCAGATTTTCGAATTTTCTGGCTCTGAATTTGTGGGCTATAGTTCAGTTGATTTTCAATAAAATTGAATTTTCTGCGAAATGTGTAGAAATATTCGAGCGATCCAAATGACCGTTGGTATGACGAATGTAGGTTTCAACACCTATTGAAAGAGGTATCAACCATCGAAATCGGAGCCCAATTGCAGATTTTCTTATTTTCTGGCTCTGAATTTGTGGGCTATAGTTCAGTTGATTTTCAATAAAATTGAATTTTCTGCGAAATGTGTAGAAATATTCGAGCGATCCAAATGACTGTTGGTATGACGAATGTAGGTTTCAACACCTATTGAAAGAGGTATCAACCATCGAAATCGGAGCCCAATTGCAGATTTTCTTATTTTCTGGCTCTGAATTTGTGGGCTATAGTTCAGTTGATTTTCAATCAAATTGAATTTTCTGCGAAATGTGTAGCGATCCAAATGACTGTTGGTAAGACGAATGTAGGTTTCAACACCTATTGAAAGAGGTATCAACCATCGAAATCAGAGCCCAATTGCAGATTTTCGATATTTCTGGCTCTGAATTTGTGGGCTATAGTTCAGTTGATTTTCAATAAAATTAAATTTTCTGCGAAATGTGTAGAAATATTCGAGCGATCCAAATGACTGTTGGTATGACGAATGTAGGTTTCAACACCTATTGAAAGAGGTATCAACCATCGAAATCGGAGCCGAATTGCAGATTTTCGATATTTCTGGCTCTGAATTTGTGGGCTATAGTACAGTTGATTTTCAATAAAATTAAATTTTCTGCGAAATGTGTAGAAATATTCGAGCGATCCAAATGACTGTTGGTATGACGAATGTAGGTTTCAACACCTATTGAAAGAGGTATCAACCATCGAAATCGGAGCCCAATTGCAGATTTTCGAATTTTCTGGCTCTGAATTTGTGGGCTATAGTTCAGTTGATTTTCAATAAAATTGAATTTTCTGCGAAATGTGTAGAAATATTCGAGCGATCCAAATGACCGTTGGTATGACGAATGTAGGTTTCAACACCTATTGAAAGAGGTATCAACCATCGAAATCGGAGCCCAATTGCAGATTTTCTTATTTTCTGGCTCTGAATTTGTGGGCTATAGTTCAGTTGATTTTCAATAAAATTGAATTTTCTGCGAAATGTGTAGAAATATTCGAGCGATCCAAATGACTGTTGGTATGACGAATGTAGGTTTCAACACCTATTGAAAGAGGTATCAACCATCGAAATCAGAGCCCAATTGCAGATTTTCGATATTTCTGGCTCTGAATTTGTGGGCTATAGTTCAGTTGATTTTCAATAAAATTAAATTTTCTGCGAAATGTGTAGAAATATTCGAGCGATCCAAATGACTGTTGGTATGACGAATGTAGGTTTCAACACCTATTGAAAGAGGTATCAACCATCGAAATCGGAGCCCAATTGCAGATTTTCTTATTTTCTGGCTCTGAATTTGTGGGCTATAGTTCAGTTGATTTTCAATAAAATTAAATTTTCTGCGAAATGTGTAGAAATATTCGAGCGATCCAAATGACCGTTGGTATGACGAATGTAGGTTTCAACACCTATTGAAAGAGGTATCAACCATCGAAAACGGAGCCCAATTGCAGATTTTCGAATTTTCTGGCTCTGAATTTGTGGGCTATAGTTCAGTTGATTTTCAATCAAATTGAATTTTCTGCGAAATGTGTAGCGATCCAAATGACTGTTGGTATGACGAATGTAGGTTTCAACACCTATTGAAAGAGGTATCAACCATCGAAATCGGAGCCGAATTGCAGATTTTCGATATTTCTGGCTCTGAATTTGTGGGCTATAGTACAGTTGATTTTCAATAAAATTAAATTTTCTGCGAAATGTGTAGAAATATTCGAGCGATCCAAATGACCGTTGGTATGACGAATGTAGGTTTCAACACCTATTGAAAGAGGTATCAACCATCGAAAACGGAGCCCAATTGCAGATTTTCGAATTTTCTGGCTCTGAATTTGTGGGCTATAGTTCAGTTGATTTTCAATCAAATTGAATTTTCTGCGAAATGTGTAGCGATCCAAATGACTGTTGGTATGACGAATGTAGGTTTCAACACCTATTGAAAGAGGTATCAACCATCGAAATCGGAGCCCAATTGCAGATTTTCGAATTTTCTGGCTCTGAATTTGTGGGCTATAGTTCAGTTGATTTTCAATAAAATTGAATTTTCTGCGAAATGTGTAGAAATATTCCGAGCGATCCAAATGACCGTTGGTATGACGAATGTAGGTTTCAACACCTATTGAAAGAGGTATCAACCATCGAAATCGGAGCCCAATTGCAGATTTTCTTATTTTCTGGCTCTGAATTTGTGGGCTATAGTTCAGTTGATTTTCAATAAAATTAAATTTTCTGCGAAATGTGTAGAAATATTCGAGCGATCCAAATGACCGTTGGTATGACGAATGTAGGTTTCAACACACCTATTGAAAGAGGTATCAACCATCGAAATCGGAGCCCCAATTGCAGATTTTCGAATTTTCTGGCTCTGAATTTGTGGGCTATAGTTCAGTTGATTTTCAATCAAATTGAATTTTCTGCGAAATGTGTAGCGATCCAAATGACTGTTGGTATGACGAATGTAGGTTTCAACACCTATTGAAAGAGGTATCAACCATCGAAATCGGAGGCCGAATTGCAGATTTTCGATATTTCTGGCTCTGAATTTGTGGGCTATAGTACAGTTGATTTTCAATAAAATTAAATTTTCTGCGAAATGTGTAGAAATATTCGAGCGATCCAAATGACTGTTGGTATGACGAATGTAGGTTTCAACACCTATTGAAAGAGGTATCAACCATCGAAATCGGAGCCCAATTGCAGATTTTCGAATTTTCTGGCTCTGAATTTGTGGGCTATAGTTCAGATTGATTTTCAATAAAATTGAATTTTCTGCGAAATGTGTAGAAATATTCGAGCGATCCAAATGACCGTTGGTATGACGAATGTAGGTCTCAACACCTATTGAAAGAGGTATCAACCATCGAAATCGGAGCCCAATTGCAGATTTTCTTAATTTTCTGGCTCTGAATTTGTGGGCTATAGTTCAGGTTGATTTTCAATAAAATTAAATTTTCTGCGAAATGTGTAGAAATATTCGAGCGATCCAAATGACCGTTGGTATGACGAATGTAGGTTTCAACACCTATTGAAAGAGGTATCAACCATCGAAATCGGAGCCCAATTGCAGATTTTCGAATTTTCTGGCTCTGAATTTGTGGGCTATAGTTCAGTTGATTTTCAATCAAATTGAATTTTCTGCGAAATGTGTAGCGATCCAAATGACTGTTGGTATGACGAATGTAGGTTTCACACACACTATTGAAAGAGGTATCAACTCATCTGAAATCGGAGCCGAATTGCAGATTTTCGATATTTCTGGCTCTGAATTTGTGGGCTATAGTACAGTTGATTTTCAATAAAATTAAATTTTCTGCGAAATGTGTAGAAATATTCGAGCGATCCAAATGACTGTTGGTATGACGAATGTAGGTTTCAACACCTATTGAAAGAGGTATCAACCATCGAAATCGGAGCCGAATTGCAGATTTTCGATATTTCTGGCTCTGAATTTGTGGGCTATAGTACAGTTGATTTTCAATAAAATTAAATTTTTCTGCGAAATGTGTAGAAATATTCGAGCGATCCAAATGACTGTTGGTATGACGAATGTAGGTTTCAACACCTATTGAAAGAGGTATCAACCATCGAAATCGTGAGCCCAATTGCAGATTTTCTTATTTTCTGGCTCTGAATTTGTGGGCTATAGTTCAGATTGATTTTCAATCAAATTGAATTTTCTGCGAAATGTGTTAGCGATCCAAATGACTGTTGGTAAGACGAATGTAGGTTTCAAACACCTATTGAAAGAGGTATCAACCATCGAAATCAGAGCCCAATTGCAGATTTTCGATATTTCTGGCTCTGAATTTGTGGGCTATAGTACAGTTGATTTTCAATAAAATTAAATTTTCTGCGAAATGTGTAGAAATATTCGAGCGATCCAAATGACTGTTGGTATGACGAATGTAGGTTTCAACACCTATTGAAAGAGGTATCAACCATCGAAATCGAGCCCAATTGCAGATTTTCTTATTTTCTGGCTCTGAATTTGTGGGCTATAGTTCAGTTGATTTTCAATCAAATTGAATTTTCTGCGAAATGTGTAGAAATATTCGAGCGATCCAAATGACTGTTGGTATGACGAATGTAGGTTTCAACACGCTATTGAAAGAGGTATCAACCATCGAAATCGGAGCCCAATTGCAGATTTTCTTATTTTCTGGCTCTGAATTTGTGGGCTATAGTTCAGTTGATTTTCAATCAAATTGAATTTTCTGCGAAATGTGTAGAAATATTCGAGCGATCCAAATGACTGTTGGTATGACGAATGTAGGTTTCAACACCTATTGAAAGAGGTATATCAACCATCGAAATCGGAGCCCAATTGCAGATTTTCTTATTTTCTGGCTCTGAATTTGTGGGCTATAGTTCAGTTGATTTTCAATCAAATTGAATTTTCTCTTGCGAAATGTGTAGCGATCCAAATGACTGTTGGTATGACGAATGTAGGTTTCAACACCTATTGAAAGAGGTATCAACCATCGAAATCGGAGCCCAATTGCAGATTTTCTTATTTTCTGGCTCTGAATTTGTGGGCTATAGTTCAGTTGATTTTCAAATCAAATTGAATTTTCTGCGAAATGTGTAGAAATATTCGAGCGATCCAAATGACTGTTGGTATGACGAATGTAGGTTTCAACACCCTATTGAAAGATGTATCAAACCATCGAAATCGGAGCCGAATTGCAGATTTTCGATATTTCTGGCTCTGAATTTGTGGGCTATAGTTCAGATTGATTTTCAATAAAATTGAATTTTCTGCGAAATGTGTAGAAATATTCGAGCGATCCAAATGACCGTTGGTATGACGAATGTAGGTTTCAACACCTATTGAAAGAGGTATCAACCATCGAAATCGGAGCCCAATTGCAGATTTTCGAATTTTCTGGCTCTGAATTTGTGGGCTATAGTTCAGTTGATTTTCAATCAAATTGAATTTTCTGCGAAATGTGTAGCGATCCAAATGACTGTTGGTATGACGAATGTAGGTTTCAACACCTATTGAAAGAGGTATCACAACCATCGAAATCAGAGCCCAATTGCAGATTTTCGATATTTCTGGCTCTGAATTTGTGGGCTATAGTTCAGTTGATTTTCAATAAAATTAAATTTTCTGCGAAATGTGTAGAAATATTCGAGCGATCCAAATGACTGTTGGTATGACGAATGTAGGTTTCAACACCTATTGAAAGAGGTATCAACCATCGAAATCGGAGCCGAATTGCGTGGGCTATAGTACAGTTGATTTTCAATAAAATTAAATTTTCTGCGAAATGTGTAGAAATATTCGAGCGATCCAAATGACCGTTGGTATGACGAATGTAGGTTTCAACACCTATTGAAAGAGGTATCAACCATCGAAATCGGAGCCGAATTGCAGATTTTCGATTTTTCTGGCTCTGAATTTGTGGGATATAGTTCAGTTGATTTTCAATAAAATTGAATTTTCTGCGAAATGTGTAGAAATATTCGAGCGATCCAAATGACTGTTGGTATGACGAATGTAGGTTTCAACACCTATTGAAAGAGGTATCAACCATCCAAATCAGAGCCCAATTGCAGATTTTCGATATTTCTGGCTCTGATTTTGTGGGCTATAGTTCAGTTGATTTCAATAAAATTAAATTTTCTGCGAAATGTGTAGAAATATTCGAGCGATCCAAATGACCGTTGGTATGACGAATGTAGGTTTCAACACCTATTGAAAGAGGTATCAACCATCGAAATCGGAGCCCAATTGCAGATTTTCGAATTTTCTGGTTCTGAATTTGTGGGCTATAGTTCAGTTGATTTTCAATCAAATTGAATTTTCTGCGAAATGTGTAGCGATCCAAATGACTGTTGGTATGACGAATGTAGGTTTCAACACCTATTGAAAGAGGTATCAACCATCGAAATCAGAGCCCAATTGCAGATTTTCGATATTTCTGGCTCTGAATTTGTGGGCTATAGTTCAGTTGATTTTCAATAAAATTAAATTTTCTGCGAAATGTGTAGAAATATTCGAGCGATCCAAATGACTGTTGGTATGACGAATGTAGGTTTCAACACCTATTGAAAGAGGTATCAACCATCGAAATCGGAGCCCAATTGCAGATTTTCTTATTTTCTGGCTCTGAATTTGTGGGCTATAGTTCAGTTGATTTTCAATAAAATTAAATTTTCTGCGAAATGTGTAGAAATATTCGAGCGATCCAAATGACCGTTGGTATGACGAATATAGGTTTCAACACCTATTGAAAGAGGTATCACCATCGAAAACGGAGCCCAATTGCAGATTTTCGAATTTTCTGGCTCTGAATTTGTGGGCTATAGTTCAGTTGATTTTCAATCAAATTGAATTTTCTGCGAAATGTGTAGCGATCCAAATGACTGTTGGTATGACGAATGTAGGTTTCAACACCTATTGAAAGAGGTATCAACCATCGAAATCGGAGCCGAATTGCAGATTTTCGATATTTCTGGCTCTGAATTTGTGGGCTATAGTACAGTTGATTTTCAATAAAATTAAATTTTCTGCGAAATGTGTAGAAATATTCGAGCGATCCAAATGACCGTTGGTATGACGAATGTAGGTTCAACACCTATTGAAAGAGGTATCAACCATCGAAAACGGAGCCCAATTGCAGATTTTCGAATTTTCTGGCTCTGAATTTGTGGGCTATAGTTCAGTTGATTTTCAATCAAATTGAATTTTCTGCGAAATGTGTAGCGATCCAAATGACATGACGAATGTAGGTTTCAACACCTATTGAAAGAGGTATCAACCATCGAAATCGGAGCCCAATTGCAGATTTTCGATATTTCTGGCTCTGAATTTGTGGGCTATAGTTCAGTTGATTTTCAATCAAATTGAAATTTCTGCGAAATGTGTAGCGATCCAAATGACATGACGAATGTAGGTTTCAACACCTATTGAAAGAGGTATCAACCATCGAAAACGGAGCCCAATTGCAGATTTTCGAATTTTCTGGCTCTGAATTTGTGGGCTATAGTTCAGTTGATTTTCAATCAAATTGAATTTTCTGCGAAATGTGTATCGATCCAAATGACTGTTGGTATGACGAATGTAGGTTTCAACACCTATTGAAAGAGGTATCAACCATCGAAATCGGAGCCGAATTGCAGATTTTCGAATTTTCTGGCTCTGAATTTGTGGGCTATAGTTCAGTTGATTTTCAATAAAATTGAATTTTCTGCGAAATGTGTAGAAATATTCGAGCGATCCAAATGACCGTTGGTATGACGAATGTAGGTTTCAACACCTATTGAAAGAGGTATCAACCATCGAAATCGGAGCCCAATTGCAGATTTTCTTATTTTCTGGCTCTGAATTTGTGGGCTATAGTTCAGTTGATTTTCAATAAAATTGAATTTTCTGCGAAATGTGTAGAAATATTCGAGCGATCCAAATGACTGTTGGTATGACGAATGTAGGTTTCAACACCTATTGAAAGAGGTATCAACCATCGAAATCGGAGCCGAATTGCAGATTTTCGATATTTCTGGCTCTGAATTTGTGGGCTATAGTACAGTTGATTTTCAATAAAATTAAATTTTCTGCGAAATGTGTAGAAATATTCGAGCGATCCAAATGACTGTTGGTATGACGAATGTAGGTTTCAACACCTATTGAAAGAGGTATCAACCATCGAAATCGGAGCCCAATTGCAGATTTTCGAATTTTCTGGCTCTGAATTTGTGGGCTATAGTTCAGTTGATTTTCAATAAAATTAAATTTTCTGCGAAATGTGTAGAAATATTCGAGCGATCCAAATGACCGTTGGTATGACGAATGTAGGTTTCAACACCTATTGAAAGAGGTATCAACCATCGAAAACGGAGCCCAATTGCAGATTTTCGAATTTTCTGGCTCTGAATTTGTGGGCTATAGTTCAGTTGATTTTCAATCAAATTGAATTTTCTGCGAAATGTGTAGCGATCCAAATGACTGTTGGTATGACGAATGTAGGTTTCAACACCTATTGAAAGAGGTATCAACCATCGAAATCGGAGCCCAATTGCAGATTTTCGAATTTTCTGGCTCTGAATTTGTGGGCTATAGTTCAGTTGATTTTCAATAAAATTGAATTTTCTGCGAAATGTGTAGAAATATTCGAGCGATCCAAATGACCGTTGGTATGACGAATGTAGGTTTCAACACCTATTGAAAGAGGTATCAACCATCGAAATCGGAGCCCAATTGCAGATTTTCTTATTTTCTGGCTCTGAATTTGTGGGCTATAGTTCAGTTGATTTTCAATCAAATTGAATTTTCTGCGAAATGTGTAGAAATATTCGAGCGATCCAAATGACTGTTGGTATGACGAATGTAGGTTTCAACACCTATTGAAAGATGTATCAACCATCGAAATCGGAGCCGAATTGCAGATTTTCGATATTTCTGGCTCTGAATTTGTGGGCTATAGTACAGTTGATTTTCAATAAAATTAAATTTTCTGCGAAATGTGTAGAAATATTCGAGCGATCCAAATGACTGTTGGTATGACGAATGTAGGTTTCAACACCTATTGAAAGAGGTATCAACCATCGAAATCGGAGCCCAATTGCAGATTTTCGAATTTTCTGGCTCTGAATTTGTGGGCTATAGTTCAGTTGATTTTCAATAAAATTAAATTTTCTGCGAAATGTGTAGAAATATTCGAGCGATCCAAATGACCGTTGGTATGACGAATGTAGGTTTCAACACCTATTGAAAGAGGTATCAACCATCGAAAACGGAGCCCAATTGCAGATTTTCGAATTTTCTGGCTCTGAATTTGTGGGCTATAGTTCAGTTGATTTTCAATCAAATTGAATTTTCTGCGAAATGTGTAGCGATCCAAATGACTGTTGGTATGACGAATGTAGGTTTCAACACCTATTGAAAGAGGTATCAACCATCGAAATCGGAGCCGAATTGCAGATTTTCGATATTTCTGGCTCTGAATTTGTGGGCTATAGTACAGTTGATTTTCAATAAAATTAAATTTTCTGCGAAATGTGTAGAAATATTCGAGCGATCCAAATGACTGTTGGTATGACGAATGTAGGTTTCAACACCTATTGAAAGAGGTATCAACCATCGAAAACGGAGCCCAATTGCAGATTTTCGAATTTTCTGGCTCTGAATTTGTGGGCTATAGTTCAGTTGATTTTCAATCAAATTGAATTTTCTGCGAAATGTGTAGCGATCCAAATGACTGTTGGTATGACGAATGTAGGTTTCAACACCTATTGAAAGAGGTATCAACCATCGAAAACGGAGCCCAATTGCAGATTTTCGAATTTTCTGGCTCTGAATTTGTGGGCTATAGTTCAGTTGATTTTCAATCAAATTGAATTTTCTGCGAAATGTGTAGCGATCCAAATGACTGTTGGTATGACGAATGTAGGTTTCAACACCTATTGAAAGAGGTATCAACCATCGAAATCGGAGCCCAATTGCAGATTTTCGAATTTTCTGGCTCTGAATTTGTGGGCTATAGTTCAGTTGATTTTCAATAAAATTGAATTTTCTGCGAAATGTGTAGAAATATTCGAGCGATCCAAATGACCGTTGGTATGACGAATGTAGGTTTCAACACCTATTGAAAGAGGTATCAACCATCGAAATCGGAGCCCAATTGCAGATTTTCTTATTTTCTGGCTCTGAATTTGTGGGCTATAGTTCAGTTGATTTTCAATCAAATTGAATTTTCTGCGAAATGTGTAGAAATATTCGAGCGATCCAAATGACTGTTGGTATGACGAATGTAGGTTTCAACACCTATTGAAAGATGTATCAACCATCGAAATCGGAGCCGAATTGCAGATTTTCGATATTTCTGGCTCTGAATTTGTGGGCTATAGTACAGTTGATTTTCAATAAAATTAAATTTTCTGCGAAATGTGTAGAAATATTCGAGCGATCCAAATGACTGTTGGTATGACGAATGTAGGTTTCAACACCTATTGAAAGAGGTATCAACCATCGAAATCGGAGCCCAATTGCAGATTTTCGAATTTTCTGGCTCTGAATTTGTGGGCTATAGTTCAGTTGATTTTCAATAAAATTAAATTTTCTGCGAAATGTGTAGAAATATTCGAGCGATCCAAATGACCGTTGGTATGACGAATGTAGGTTTCAACACCTATTGAAAGAGGTATCAACCATCGAAAACGGAGCCCAATTGCAGATTTTCGAATTTTCTGGCTCTGAATTTGTGGGCTATAGTTCAGTTGATTTTCAATCAAATTGAATTTTCTGCGAAATGTGTAGCGATCCAAATGACTGTTGGTATGACGAATGTAGGTTTCAACACCTATTGAAAGAGGTATCAACCATCGAAATCGGAGCCGAATTGCAGATTTTCGATATTTCTGGCTCTGAATTTGTGGGCTATAGTACAGTTGATTTTCAATAAAATTAAATTTTCTGCGAAATGTGTAGAAATATTCGAGCGATCCAAATGACTGTTGGTATGACGAATGTAGGTTTCAACACCTATTGAAAGAGGTATCAACCATCGAAAACGGAGCCCAATTGCAGATTTTCGAATTTTCTGGCTCTGAATTTGTGGGCTATAGTTCAGTTGATTTTCAATCAAATTGAATTTTCTGCGAAATGTGTAGCGATCCAAATGACTGTTGGTATGACGAATGTAGGTTTCAACACCTATTGAAAGAGGTATCAACCATCGAAAACGGAGCCCAATTGCAGATTTTCGAATTTTCTGGCTCTGAATTTGTGGGCTATAGTTCAGTTGATTTTCAATCAAATTGAATTTTCTGCGAAATGTGTAGCGATCCAAATGACTGTTGGTATGACGAATGTAGGTTTCAACACCTATTGAAAGAGGTATCAACCATCGAAATCGGAGCCCAATTGCAGATTTTCGAATTTTCTGGCTCTGAATTTGTGGGCTATAGTTCAGTTGATTTTCAATAAAATTGAATTTTCTGCGAAATGTGTAGAAATATTCGAGCGATCCAAATGACCGTTGGTATGACGAATGTAGGTTTCAACACCTATTGAAAGAGGTATCAACCATCGAAATCGGAGCCCAATTGCAGATTTTCTTATTTTCTGGCTCTGAATTTGTGGGCTATAGTTCAGTTGATTTTCAATCAAATTGAATTTTCTGCGAAATGTGTAGAAATATTCGAGCGATCCAAATGACTGTTGGTATGACGAATGTAGGTTTCAACACCTATTGAAAGATGTATCAACCATCGAAATCGGAGCCGAATTGCAGATTTTCGATATTTCTGGCTCTGAATTTGTGGGCTATAGTACAGTTGATTTTCAATAAAATTAAATTTTCTGCGAAATGTGTAGAAATATTCGAGCGATCCAAATGACTGTTGGTATGACGAATGTAGGTTTCAACACCTATTGAAAGAGGTATCAACCATCGAAATCGGAGCCCAATTGCAGATTTTCGAATTTTCTGGCTCTGAATTTGTGGGCTATAGTTCAGTTGATTTTCAATAAAATTAAATTTTCTGCGAAATGTGTAGAAATATTCGAGCGATCCAAATGACCGTTGGTATGACGAATGTAGGTTTCAACACCTATTGAAAGAGGTATCAACCATCGAAAACGGAGCCCAATTGCAGATTTTCGAATTTTCTGGCTCTGAATTTGTGGGCTATAGTTCAGTTGATTTTCAATCAAATTGAATTTTCTGCGAAATGTGTAGCGATCCAAATGACTGTTGGTATGACGAATGTAGGTTTCAACACCTATTGAAAGAGGTATCAACCATCGAAATCGGAGCCGAATTGCAGATTTTCGATATTTCTGGCTCTGAATTTGTGGGCTATAGTACAGTTGATTTTCAATAAAATTAAATTTTCTGCGAAATGTGTAGAAATATTCGAGCGATCCAAATGACTGTTGGTATGACGAATGTAGGTTTCAACACCTATTGAAAGAGGTATCAACCATCGAAATCGGAGCCCAATTGCAGATTTTCGAATTTTCTGGCTCTGAATTTGTGGGCTATAGTTCAGTTGATTTTCAATAAAATTAAATTTTCTGCGAAATGTGTAGAAATATTCGAGCGATCCAAATGACCGTTGGTATGACGAATGTAGGTTTCAACACCTATTGAAAGAGGTATCAACCATCGAAAACGGAGCCCAATTGCAGATTTTCGATATTTCTGGCTCTGAATTTGTGGGCTATAGTTCAGTTGATTTTCAATAAAATTGAATTTTCTGCGAAATGTGTAGAAATATTCGAGCGATCCAAATGACTGTTGGTATGACGAATGTAGGTTTCAACACCTATTGAAAGAGGTATCAACCATCGAAATCGGAGCCCAATTGCAGATTTTCGAATTTTCTGGCTCTGAATTTGTGGGCTATAGTTCAGTTGATTTTCAATAAAATTAAATTTTCTGCGAAATGTGTAGAAATATTCGAGCGATCCAAATGACCGTTGGTATGACGAATGTAGGTTTCAACACCTATTGAAAGAGGTATCAACCATCGAAAACGGAGCCCAATTGCAGATTTTCGAATTTTCTGGCTCTGAATTTGTGGGCTATAGTTCAGTTGATTTTCAATCAAATTGAATTTTCTGCGAAATGTGTAGCGATCCAAATGACTGTTGGTATGACGAATGTAGGTTTCAACACCTATTGAAAGAGGTATCAACCATCGAAATCGGAGCCCAATTGCAGATTTTCGAATTTTCTGGCTCTGAATTTGTGGGCTATAGTTCAGTTGATTTTCAATAAAATTGAATTTTCTGCGAAATGTGTAGAAATATTCGAGCGATCCAAATGACCGTTGGTATGACGAATGTAGGTTTCAACACCTATTGAAAGAGGTATCAACCATCGAAATCGGAGCCCAATTGCAGATTTTCTTATTTTCTGGCTCTGAATTTGTGGGCTATAGTTCAGTTGATTTTCAATAAAATTAAATTTTCTGCGAAATGTGTAGAAATATTCGAGCGATCCAAATGACCGTTGGTATGACGAATGTAGGTTTCAACACCTATTGAAAGAGGTATCAACCATCGAAATCGGAGCCCAATTGCAGATTTTCGAATTTTCTGGCTCTGAATTTGTGGGCTATAGTTCAGTTGATTTTCAATAAAATTGAATTTTCTGCGAAATGTGTAGAAATATTCGAGCGATCCAAATGACTGTTGGTATGACGAATGTAGGTTTCAACACCTATTGAAAGAGGTATCAACCATCGAAATCGGAGCCCAATTGCAGATTTTCTTATTTTCTGGCTCTGAATTTGTGGGCTATAGTTCAGTTGATTTTCAATCAAATTGAATTTTCTGCGAAATGTGTAGAAATATTCGAGCGATCCAAATGACTGTTGGTATGACGAATGTAGGTTTCAACACCTATTGAAAGAGGTATCAACCATCGAAATCGGAGCCCAATTGCAGATTTTCGAATTTTCTGGTTCTGAATTTGTGGGCTATAGTTCAGTTGATTTTCAATCAAATTGAATTTTCTGCGAAATGTGTAGCGATCCAAATGACTGTTGGTATGACGAATGTAGGTTTCAACACCTATTGAAAGAGGTATCAACCATCGAAATCAGAGCCCAATTGCAGATTTTCGATATTTCTGGCTCTGAATTTGTGGGCTATAGTTCAGTTGATTTTCAATAAAATTAAATTTTCTGCGAAATGTGTAGAAATATTCGAGCGATCCAAATGACTGTTGGTATGACGAATGTAGGTTTCAACACCTATTGAAAGAGGTATCAACCATCGAAATCGGAGCCGAATTGCAGATTTTCGATATTTCTGGCTCTGAATTTGTGGGCTATAGTACAGTTGATTTTCAATAAAATTAAATTTTCTGCGAAATGTGTAGAAATATTCATGCGATCCAAATGACCGTTGGTATGACGAATGTAGGTTTCAACACCTATTGAAAGAGGTATCAACCATCGAAATCGGAGCCGAATTGCAGATTTTCGATTTTTCTGGCTCTGAATTTGTGGGATATAGTTCAGTTGATTTTCAATAAAATTGAATTTTCTGCGAAATGTGTAGAAATATTCGAGCGATCCAAATGACTGTTGGTATGACGAATGTAGGTTTCAACACCTATTGAAAGAGGTATCAACCATCCAAATCAGAGCCCAATTGCAGATTTTCGATATTTCTGGCTCTGATTTTGTGGGCTATAGTTCAGTTGATTTTCAATAAAATTAAATTTTCTGCGAAATGTGTAGAAATATTCGAGCGATCCAAATGACTGTTGGTATGACGAATGTAGGTTTCAACACCTATTGAAAGAGGTATCAACCATCGAAATCGGAGCCCAATTGCAGATTTTCTTATTTTCTGGCTCTGAATTTGTGGGCTATAGTACAGTTGATTTTCAATAAAATTAAATTTTCTGCGAAATGTGTAGAAATATTCGAGCGATCCAAATGACCGTTGGTATGACGAATGTAGGTTTCAACACCTATTGAAAGAGGTATCAACCATCGAAAACGGAGCCCAATTGCAGATTTTCGAATTTTCTGGCTCTGAATTTGTGGGCTATAGTTCAGTTGATTTTCAATCAAATTGAATTTTCTGCGAAATGTGTAGCGATCCAAATGACTGTTGGTATGACGAATGTAGGTTTCAACACCTATTGAAAGCGGTATCAACCATCGAAATCGGAGCCGAATTGCAGATTTTCGATATTTCTGGCTCTGAATTTGTGGGCTATAGTACAGTTGATTTTCAATAAAATTAAATTTTCTGCGAAATGTGTAGAAATATTCGAGCGATCCAAATGACCGTTGGTATGACGAATGTAGGTTTCAACACCTATTGAAAGAGGTATCAACCATCGAAAACGGAGCCCAATTGCAGATTTTCGAATTTTCTGGCTCTGAATTTGTGGGCTATAGTTCAGTTGATTTTTAATCAAATTGAATTTTCTGCGAAATGTGTAGCGATCCAAATGACTGTTGGTATGACGAATGTAGGTTTCAACACCTATTGAAAGAGGTATCAACCATCGAAATCGGAGCCCAATTGCAGATTTTCGATATTTCTGGCTCTGAATTTGTGGGCTATAGTACAGTTGATTTTCAATAAAATTAAATTTTCTGCGAAATGTGTAGAAATATTCGAGCGATCCAAATGACCGTTGGTATGACGAATGTAGGTTTCAACACCTATTGAAAGAGGTATCAACCATCGAAAACGGAGCCCAATTGCAGATTTTCGAATTTTCTGGCTCTGAATTTGTGGGCTATAGTTCAGTTGATTTTCAATCAAATTGAATTTTCTGCGAAATGTGTAGAAATATTCGAGCGATCCAAATGACCGTTGGTATGACGAATGTAGGTTTCAACACCTATTGAAAGAGGTATCAACCATCGAAATCGGAGCCCAATTGCAGATTTTCTTATTTTCTGGCTCTGAATTTGTGGGCTATAGTACAGTTGATTTTCAATAAAATTAAATTTTCTGCGAAATGTGTAGAAATATTCGAGCGATCCAAATGACCGTTGGTATGACGAATGTAGGTTTCAACACCTATTGAAAGAGGTATCAACCATCGAAATCGGAGCCCAATTGCAGATTTTCGAATTTTCTGGCTCTGAATTTGTGGGCTATAGTTCAGTTGATTTTCAATCAAATTGAATTTTCTGCGAAATGTGTAGCGATCCAAATGACTGTTGGTATGACGAATGTAGGTTTCAACACCTATTGAAAGCGGTATCAACCATCGAAATCGGAGCCGAATTGCAGATTTTCGATATTTCTGGCTCTGAATTTGTGGGCTATAGTACAGTTGATTTTCAATAAAATTAAATTTTCTGCGAAATGTGTAGAAATATTCGAGCGATCCAAATGACCGTTGGTATGACGAATGTAGGTTTCAACACCTATTGAAAGAGGTATCAACCATCGAAAACGGAGCCCAATTGCAGATTTTCGAATTTTCTGGCTCTGAATTTGTGGGCTATAGTTCAGTTGATTTTTAATCAAATTGAATTTTCTGCGAAATGTGTAGCGATCCAAATGACTGTTGGTATGACGAATGTAGGTTTCAACACCTATTGAAAGAGGTATCAACCATCGAAATCGGAGCCCAATTGCAGATTTTCGATATTTCTGGCTCTGAATTTGTGGGCTATAGTACAGTTGATTTTCAATAAAATTAAATTTTCTGCGAAATGTGTAGAAATATTCGAGCGATCCAAATGACCGTTGGTATGACGAATGTAGGTTTCAACACCTATTGAAAGAGGTATCAACCATCGAAAACGGAGCCCAATTGCAGATTTTCGAATTTTCTGGCTCTGAATTTGTGGGCTATAGTTCAGTTGATTTTCAATCAAATTGAATTTTCTGCGAAATGTGTAGAAATATTCGAGCGATCCAAATGACCGTTGGTATGACGAATGTAGGTTTCAACACCTATTGAAAGAGGTATCAACCATCGAAATCGGAGCCCAATTGCAGATTTTCTTATTTTCTGGCTCTGAATTTGTGGGCTATATATAGTTCAGTTGATTTTCAATAAAATTAAATTTTCTGCGAAATGTGTAGAAATATTCGAGCGATCCAAATGACCGTTGGTATGACGAATGTAGGTTTCAACACCTATTGAAAGAGGTATCAACCATCGAAATCGGAGCCCAATTGCAGATTTTCTTATTTTCTGGCTCTGAATTTGTGGGCTATATATAGTTCAGTTGATTTTCAATAAAATTAAATTTTCTGCGAAATGTGTAGAAATATTCGAGCGATCCAAATGACCGTTGGTATGACGAATGTAGGTTTCAACACCTATTGAAAGAGGTATCAACCATCGAAATCGGAGCCCAATTGCAGATTTTCGAATTTTCTGGCTCTGAATTTGTGGGCTATAGTTCAGTTGATTTTCAATCAAATTGAATTTTCTGCGAAATGTGTAGCGATCCAAATGACTGTTGGTATGACGAATGTAGGTTTCAACACCTATTGAAAGAGGTATCAACCATCGAAATCGGAGCCGAATTGCAGATTTTCGAATTTTCTGGCTCTGAATTTGTGGGCTATAGTTCAGTTGATTTTCAATAAAATTGAATTTTCTGCGAAATGTGTAGAAATATTCGAGCGATCCAAATGACCGTTGGTATGACGAATGTAGGTTTCAACACCTATTGAAAGAGGTATCAACCATCGAAATCGGAGCCCAATTGCAGATTTTCTTATTTTCTGGCTCTGAATTTGTGGGCTATAGTTCAGTTGATTTTCAATAAAATTGAATTTTCTGCGAAATGTGTAGAAATATTCGAGCGATCCAAATGACTGTTGGTATGACGAATGTAGGTTTCAACACCTATTGAAAGAGGTATCAACCATCGAAATCGGAGCCGAATTGCAGATTTTCGATATTTCTGGCTCTGAATTTGTGGGCTATAGTACAGTTGATTTTCAATAAAATTAAATTTTCTGCGAAATGTGTAGAAATATTCGAGCGATCCAAATGACTGTTGGTATGACGAATGTAGGTTTCAACACCTATTGAAAGAGGTATCAACCATCGAAATCGGAGCCCAATTGCAGATTTTCGAATTTTCTGGCTCTGAATTTGTGGGCTATAGTTCAGTTGATTTTCAATAAAATTGAATTTTCTGCGAAATGTGTAGAAATATTCGAGCGATCCAAATGACCGTTGGTATGACGAATGTAGGTTTCAACACCTATTGAAAGAGGTATCAACCATCGAAATCGGAGCCCAATTGCAGATTTTCGATATTTCTGGCTCTGAATTTGTGGGCTATAGTACAGTTGATTTTCAATAAAATTAAATTTTCTGCGAAATGTGTAGAAATATTCGAGCGATCCAAATGACCGTTGGTATGACGAATGTAGGTTTCAACACCTATTGAAAGAGGTATCAACCATCGAAAACGGAGCCCAATTGCAGATTTTCGAATTTTCTGGCTCTGAATTTGTGGGCTATAGTTCAGTTGATTTTCAATAAAATTAAATTTTCTGCGAAATGTGTAGAAATATTCGAGCGATCCAAATGACCGTTGGTATGACGAATGTAGGTTTCAACACCTATTGAAAGAGGTATCAACCATCGAAAACGGAGCCCAATTGCAGATTTTCGAATTTTCTGGCTCTGAATTTGTGGGCTATAGTTCAGTTGATTTTCAATCAAATTGAATTTTCTGCGAAATGTGTAGCGATCCAAATGACTGTTGGTATGACGAATGTAGGTTTCAACACCTATTGAAAGAGGTATCAACCATCGAAATCGGAGCCCAATTGCAGATTTTCGAATTTTCTGGCTCTGAATTTGTGGGCTATAGTTCAGTTGATTTTCAATAAAATTGAATTTTCTGCGAAATGTGTAGAAATATTCGAGCGATCCAAATGACTGTTGGTATGACGAATGTAGGTTTCAACACCTATTGAAAGAGGTATCAACCATCGAAATCGGAGCCCAATTGCAGATTTTCTTATTTTCTGGCTCTGAATTTGTGGGCTATAGTTCAGTTGATTTTCAATAAAATTGAATTTTCTGCGAAATGTGTAGAAATATTCGAGCGATCCAAATGACCGTTGGTATGACGAATGTAGGTTTCAACACCTATTGAAAGAGGTATCAACCATCGAAATCGGAGCCCAATTGCAGATTTTCGAATTTTCTGGCTCTGAATTTGTGGGCTATAGTTCAGTTGATTTTCAATCAAATTGAATTTTCTGCGAAATGTGTAGCGATCCAAATGACTGTTGGTATGACGAATGTAGGTTTCAACACCTATTGAAAGAGGTATCAACCATCGAAATCGGAGCCCAATTGCAGATTTTCGATATTTCTGGCTCTGAATTTGTGGGCTATAGTACAGTTGATTTTCAATAAAATTAAATTTTCTGCGAAATGTGTAGAAATATTCGAGCGATCCAAATGACCGTTGGTATGACGAATGTAGGTTTCAACACCTATTGAAAGAGGTATCAACCATCGAAAACGGAGCCCAATTGCAGATTTTCGAATTTTCTGGCTCTGAATTTGTGGGCTATAGTTCAGTTGATTTTCAATCAAATTGAATTTTCTGCGAAATGTGTAGCGATCCAAATGACTGTTGGTATGACGAATGTAGGTTTCAACACCTATTGAAAGAGGTATCAACCATCGAAATCGGAGCCCAATTGCAGATTTTCGAATTTTCTGGCTCTGAATTTGTGGGCTATAGTTCAGTTGATTTTCAATAAAATTGAATTTTCTGCGAAATGTGTAGAAATATTCGAGCGATCCAAATGACCGTTGGTATGACGAATGTAGGTTTCAACACCTATTGAAAGAGGTATCAACCATCGAAATCGGAGCCCAATTGCAGATTTTCTTATTTTCTGGCTCTGAATTTGTGGGCTATAGTTCAGTTGATTTTCAATAAAATTAAATTTTCTGCGAAATGTGTAGAAATATTCGAGCGATCCAAATGACCGTTGGTATGACGAATGTAGGTTTCAACACCTATTGAAAGAGGTATCAACCATCGAAATCGGAGCCCAATTGCAGATTTCGAATTTTCTGGCTCTGAATTTGTGGGCTATAGTTCAGTTGATTTTCAATCAAATTGAATTTTCTGCGAAATGTGTAGCGATCCAAATGACTGTTGGTATGACGAATGTAGGTTTCAACACCTATTGAAAGAGGTATCAACCATCGAAATCGGAGCCCAATTGCAGATTTTCTTATTTTCTGGCTCTGAATTTGTGGGCTATAGTTCAGTTGATTTTCAATAAAATTAAATTTTCTGCGAAATGTGTAGAAATATTCGAGCGATCCAAATGACCGTTGGTATGACGAATGTAGGTTTCAACACCTATTGAAAGAGGTATCAACCATCGAAATCGGAGCCCAATTGCAGATTTTCTTATTTTCTGGCTCTGAATTTGTGGGCTATAGTTCAGTTGATTTTCAATAAAATTAAATTTTCTGCGAAATGTGTAGAAATATTCGAGCGATCCAAATGACCGTTGGTATGACGAATGTAGGGTTTCAACACCTATTGAAAGAGGTATCAACCATCGAAATCGGAGCCCAATTGCAGATTTTCGAATTTTCTGGCTCTGAATTTGTGGGCTATAGTTCAGTTGATTTTCAATCAAATTGAATTTTCTGCGAAATGTGTAGCGATCCAAATGACTGTTGGTATGACGAATGTAGGTTTCAACACCTATTGAAAGAGGTATCAACCATCGAAATCGGAGCCCAATTGCAGATTTTCTTATTTTCTGGCTCTGAATTTGTGGGCTATAGTTCAGTTGATTTTCAATAAAATTAAATTTTCTGCGAAATGTGTAGAAATATTCGAGCGATCCAAATGACCGTTGGTATGACGAATGTAGGTTTCAACACCTATTGAAAGAGGTATCAACCATCGAAATCGGAGCCGAATTGCAGATTTTCTTATTTTCTGGCTCTGAATTTGTGGGCTATAGTTCAGTTGATTTTCAATAAAATTGAATTTTCTGCGAAATGTGTAGAAATATTCGAGCGATCCAAATGACCGTTGGTATGACGAATGTAGGTTTCAACACCTATTGAAAGAGGTATCAACCATCGAAATCGGAGCCCAATTGCAGATTTTCTTATTTTCTGGCTCTGAATTTGTGGGCTATAGTTCAGTTGATTTTCAATAAAATTGAATTTTCTGCGAAATGTGTAGAAATATTCGAGCGATCCAAATGACTGTTGGTATGACGAATGTAGGTTTCAACACCTATTGAAAGAGGTATCAACCATCGAAATCGGAGCCGAATTGCAGATTTTCGATATTTCTGGCTCTGAATTTGTGGGCTATAGTACAGTTGATTTTCAATAAAATTAAATTTTCTGCGAAATGTGTAGAAATATTCGAGCGATCCAAATGACTGTTGGTATGACGAATGTAGGTTTCAACACCTATTGAAAGAGGTATCAACCATCGAAATCGGAGCCCAATTGCAGATTTTCGAATTTTCTGGCTCTGAATTTGTGGGCTATAGTTCAGTTGATTTTCAATAAAATTGAATTTTCTGCGAAATGTGTAGAAATATTCGAGCGATCCAAATGACTGTTGGTATGACGAATGTAGGTTTCAACACCTATTGAAAGAGGTATCAACCATCGAAATCGGAGCCGAATTGCAGATTTTCGATATTTCTGGCTCTGAATTTGTGGGCTATAGTACAGTTGATTTTCAATAAAATTAAATTTTCTGCGAAATGTGTAGAAATATTCGAGCGATCCAAATGACTGTTGGTATGACGAATGTAGGTTTCAACACCTATTGAAAGAGGTATCAACCATCGAAATCGGAGCCCAATTGCAGATTTTCGAATTTTCTGGCTCTGAATTTGTGGGCTATAGTTTAGTTGATTTTCAATAAAATTGAATTTTCTGCGAAATGTGTAGAAATATTCGAGCGATCCAAATGACCGTTGGTATGACGAATGTAGGTTTCAACACCTATTGAAAGAAGTATCAACCATCGAAATCGGAGCCCAATTGCAGATTTTCTTATTTTCTGGCTCTGAATTTGTGGGCTATAGTTCAGTTGATTTTCAATAAAATTGAATTTTCTGCGAAATGTGTAGAAATATTCGAGCGATCCAAATGACTGTTGGTATGACGAATGTAGGTTTCAACACCTATTGAAAGAGGTATCAACCATCGAAATCGGAGCCCAATTGCAGATTTTCTTATTTTCTGGCTCTGAATTTGTGGGCTATAGTTCAGTTGATTTTCAATAAAATTGAATTTTCTGCGAAATGTGTAGAAATATTCGAGCGATCCAAATGACCGTTGGTATGACGAATGTAGGTTTCAACACCTATTGAAAGAGGTATCAACCATCGAAATCGGAGCCCAATTGCAGATTTTCGAATTTTCTGGCTCTGAATTTGTGGGCTATAGTTCAGTTGATTTTCAATCAAATTGAATTTTCTGCGAAATGTGTAGCGATCCAAATGACTGTTGGTATGACGAATGTAGGTTTCAACACCTATTGAAAGAGGTATCAACCATCGAAATCAGAGCCCAATTGCAGATTTTCGATATTTCTGGCTCTGAATTTGTGGGCTATAGTTCAGTTGATTTTCAATAAAATTAAATTTTCTGCGAAATGTGTAGAAATATTCGAGCGATCCAAATGACTGTTGGTATGACGAATGTAGGTTTCAACACCTATTGAAAGAGGTATCAACCATCGAAATCGGAGCCGAATTGCAGATTTTCGATATTTCTGGCTCTGAATTTGTGGGCTATAGTACAGTTGATTTTCAATAAAATTAAATTGTCTGCGAAATGTGTAGAAATATTCGAGCGATCCAAATGACTGTTGGTATGACGAATGTAGGTTTCAACACCTATTGAAAGAGGTATCAACCATCGAAATCGGAGCCCAATTGCAGATTTTCTTATTTTCTGGCTCTGAATTTGTGGGCTATAGTTCAGTTGATTTTCAATAAAATTGAATTTTCTGCGAAATGTGTAGAAATATTCGAGCGATCCAAATGACCGTTGGTATGACGAATGTAGGTTTCAACACCTATTGAAAGAGGTATCAACCATCGAAATCGGAGCCCAATTGCAGATTTTCTTATTTTCTGGCTCTGAATTTGTGGGCTATAGTTCAGTTGATTTTCAATAAAATTAAATTTTCTGCGAAATGTGTAGAAATATTCGAGCGATCCAAATGACCGTTGGTATGACGAATGTAGGTTTCAACACCTATTGAAAGAGGTATCAACCATCGAAATCGGAGCCGAATTGCAGATTTTCGATTTTTCTGGCTCTGAATTTGTGGGATATAGTTCAGTTGATTTTCAATAAAATTGAATTTTCTGCGAAATGTGTAGAAATATTCGAGCGATCCAAATGACTGTTGGTATGACGAATGTAGGTTTCAACACCTATTGAAAGAGGTATCAACCATCGAAATCGGAGCCGAATTGCAGATTTTCGATTTTTCTGGCTCTGAATTTGTGGGCTATAGTTCAGTTGATTTTCAATAAAATTGAATTTTCTGCGAAATGTGTAGAAATACTCGAGCGATCCAAATGACTGTTGGTATGACGAATATAGGTTTCAACACCTATTGAAAGAGGTATCAACCATCGAAATCGGAGCCGAATTGCAGATTTTCGATATTTCTGGCTCTGAATTTGTGGGCTATAGTTCAGTTGATTTTCAATAAAATTGAATTTTCTGCGAAATGTGTAGCGATCCAAATGACTGTTGGTATGACGAATGTAGGTCTCAACACCTATTGAAAGAGGTATCAACCATCGAAATCGGAGCCCAATTGCAGATTTTCGATATTTCTGGCTCTGAATTTGTGGGCTATATATAGTTCAGTTGATTTTCAATAAAATTAAATTTTCTGCTAAATGTGTAGAAATATTCGAGCGATCCAAATGACCGTTGGTATGACGAATGTAGGTTTCAACACCTATTGAAAGAGGTATCAATCATCGAAATCGGAGCCCAATTGCAGATTTTCGAATTTTCTGGCTCTAAATTTGTGGGCTATAGTTCAGTTGATTTTCAATAAAATTGAATTTTCTGCGAAATGTTCGAGCGATCCAAATGACTGTTGGTATGACGAATGTAGGTTTCAACACCTATTGAAAGAGGTATCAACCATCGAAATCGGAGCCGAATTGCAGATTTTCTTATTTTCTGGCTCTGAATTTGTGGGCTATAGTTCAGTTGATTTTCAATAAAATTGAATTTTCTGCGAAATGTGTAGAAATACTCGAGCGATCCAAATGACTGTTGGTATGACGAATGTAGGTTTCAACACCTATTGAAAGAGGTATCAACCATCGAAATCGGAGCCCAATTGCAGATTTTCGAATTTTCTGGCTCTGAATTTGTGGGCTATAGTTCAGTTGATTTTCAATAAAATTAAATTTTCTGCTAAATGTGTAGAAATATTCGAGCGATCCAAATGACCGTTGGTATGACGAATGTAGGTTTCAACACCTATTGAAAGAGGTATCAACCATCGAAATCGGAGCCCAATTGCAGATTTTCGAATTTTCTGGCTCTGAATTTGTGGGCTATAGTTCAGTTGATTTTCAATAAAATTGAATTTTCTGCGAAATGTGTAGCGATCCAAATGACTGTTGGTATGACGAATGTAGGTCTCAACACCTATTGAAAGAGGTATCAACCATCGAAATCGGAGCCCAATTGCAGATTTTCGATATTTCTGGCTCTGAATTTGTGGGCTATAGTTCAGTTGATTTTCAATAAAATTGAATTTTCTGCGAAATGTGTAGCGATCCAAATGACTGTTGGTATGACGAATGTAGGTCTCAGCACCTATTGAAAGAGGTATCAACCATCGAAATCGGAGCCCAATTGCAGATTTTCGAATTTTCTGGCTCTGAATTTGTGGGCTATAGTTCAGTTGATTTTCAATAAAATTGAATTTTCTGCGAAATGTGTAGAAATATTCGAGCGATCCAAATGACTGTTGGTATGACGAATGTAGGTTTCAACACCTATTGAAAGAGGTATCAACCATCGAAATCGGAGCCGAATTGCAGATTTTCGATTTTTCTGGCTCTGAATTTGTGGGCTATAGTTCAGTTGATTTTCAATAAAATTGAATTTTCTGCGAAATGTGTAGAAATATTCGAGCGATCCAAATGACCGTTGGTATGACGAATGTAGGTTTCAACACCTATTGAAAGAGGTATCAACCATCGAAATCGGAGCCCAATTGCAGATTTTCGAATTTTTCTGGCTCTGAATTTGTGGGCTATAGTTCAGTTGATTTTCAATAAAATTGAATTTTCTGCGAAATGTGTAGAAATACTCGAGCGATCCAAATGACTGTTGGTATGACGAATGTAGGTCTCAGCACCTATTGAAAGAGGTATCAACCATCGAAATCGGAGCCCAATTGCAGATTTTCGAATTTTCTGGCTCTGAATTTGTGGGCTATAGTTCAGTTGATTTTCAATAAAATTGAATTTTCTGCGAAATGTGTAGCGATCCAAATGACTGTTGGTATGACGAATGTAGGTTTCAACACCTATTGAAAGAGGTATCAACCATCGAAATCGAAGCCCAATTGCAGATTTTCGATATTTCTGGCTCTGAATTTGTGGGCTATAGTTCAGTTGATTTTCAATAAAATTGAATTTTCTGCGAAATGTGTAGAAATATTCGAGCGATCCAAATGACTGTTGGTATGACGAATGTAGGTTTCAACACCTATTGAAAGATTTATCAATCATCGAAATCGGAGCCGAATTGCAGATTTTCGATTTTTCTGGCTCTGAATTTGTGGGCTATAGTTCAGTTGATTTTCAATAAAATTGAATTTTCTGCGAAATGTGTAGAAATACTCGAGCGATCCAAATGACTGTTGGTATGACGAATATAGGTTTCAACACCTATTGAAAGAGGTATCAACCATCGAAATCGGAGCCGAATTGCAGATTTTCGATATTTCTGGCTCTGAATTTGTGGGCTATAGTTCAGTTGATTTTCAATAAAATTAAATTTTCTGCGAAATGTGTAGAAATATTCGAGCGATCCAAATGACCGTTGGTATGACGAATGTAGGTTTCAACACCTATTGAAAGAGGTATCAACCATCGAAATCGGAGCCCAATTGCAGATTTTCGAATTTTCTGGCTCTGAATTTGTGGGCTATAGTTCAGTTGATTTTCAATAAAATTGAATTTTCTGCGAAATGTGTAGCGATCCAAATGACTGTTGGTATGACGAATGTAGGTCTCAGCACCTATTGAAAGAGGTATCAACCATCGAAATCGGAGCCCAATTGCAGATTTTCGAATTTTCTGGCTCTGAATTTGTGGGCTATAGTTCAGTTGATTTTCAATAAAATTGAATTTTCTGCTAAATGTGTAGAAATATTCGAGCGATCCAAATGACTGTTGGTATGACGAATGTAGGTTTCAACACCTATTGAAAGAGGTATCAATCATCGAAATCGGAGCCGAATTGCAGATTTTCGATTTTTCTGGCTCTGAATTTGTGGGCTATAGTTCAGTTGATTTTCAATAAAATTGAATTTTCTGCGAAATGTGTAGAAATACTCGAGCGATCCAAATGACTGTTGGTATGACGAATATAGGTTTCAACACCTATTGAAAGAGGTATCAACCATCGAAATCGGAGCCGAATTGCAGATTTTCGATATTTCTGGCTCTGAATTTGTGGGCTATAGTTCAGATGATTTTCAATAAAATTAAATTTTCTGCGAAATGTGTAGAAATATTCGAGCGATCCAAATGACCGTTGGTATGACGAATGTAGGTTTCAACACCAATTGAAAGAGGTATCAATCATCGAAATCGGAGCCGAATTGCAGATTTTCGATTTTTCTGGCTCTGAATTTGTGGGCTATAGTTCAGTTGATTTTCAATAAAATTGAATTTTCTGCGAAATGTGTAGAAATATTCGAGCGATCCAAATGACTGTTGGTATGACGAATGTAGGTTTCAACACCAATTGAAAGAGGTATCAATCATCGAAATCGGAGCCGAATTGCAGATTTTCGATTTTTCTGGCTCTGAATTTGTGGGCTATAGTTCAGTTGATTTTCAATAAAATTGAATTTTCTGCGAAATGTGTAGAAATATTCGAGCGATCCAAATGACCGTTGGTATGACGAATGTAGGTTTCAACACCTATTGAAAGAGGTATCAACCATCGAAATCGGAGCCGAATTGCAGATTTTCGATTTTTCTGGCTCTGAATTTGTGGGATATAGTTCAGTTGATTTTCAATAAAATTGAATTTTCTGCGAAATGTGTAGAAATATTCGAGCGATCCAAATGACTGTTGGTATGACGAATGTAGGTTTCAACACCTATTGAAAGAGGTATCAACCATCGAAATCGGAGCCGAATTGCAGATTTTCGATATTTCTGGCTCTGAATTTGTGGGCTATAGTTCAGTTGATTTTCAATAAAATTGAATTTTCTGCGAAATGTGTAGAAATACTCGAGCGATCCAAATGACTGTTGGTATGACGAATATAGGTTTCAACACCTATTGAAAGAGGTATCAACCATCGAAATCGGAGCCGAATTGCAGATTTTCGATATTTCTGGCTCTGAATTTGTGGGCTATAGTTCAGTTGATTTTCAATAAAATTAAATTTTCTGCGAAATGTGTAGAAATATTCGAGCGATCCAAATGACCGTTGGTATGACGAATGTAGGTTTCAACACCTATTGAAAGAGGTATCAACCATCGAAATCGGAGCCCAATTGCAGATTTTCGATATTTCTGGCTCTGAATTTGTGGGCTATAGTTCAGTTGATTTTCAATAAAATTGAATTTTCTGCGAAATGTGTAGCGATCCAAATGACTGTTGGTATGACGAATGTAGGTCTCAGCACCTATTGAAAGAGGTATCAACCATCGAAATCGGAGCCCAATTGCAGATTTTCGAATTTTCTGGCTCTGAATTTGTGGGCTATAGTTCAGTTGATTTTCAATAAAATTGAATTTTCTGCGAAATGTGTAGAAATATTCGAGCGATCCAAATGACCGTTGGTATGACGAATGTAGGTTTCAACACCTATTGAAAGAGGTATCAACCATCGAAATCGGAGCCCAATTGCAGATTTTCGAATTTTCTGGCTCTGAATTTGTGGGCTATAGTTCAGTTGATTTTCAATAAAATTGAATTTTCTGCGAAATGTGTAGAAATATTCGAGCGATCCAAATGACCGTTGGTATGACGAATGTAGGTTTCAACACCTATTGAAAGAGGTATCAACCATCGAAATCGGAGCCCAATTGCAGATTTTCGAATTTTCTGGCTCTGAATTTGTGGGCTATAGTTCAGTTGATTTTCAATCAAATTGAATTTTCTGCGAAATGTGTAGAAATACTCGAGCGATCCAAATGACTGTTGGTATGACGAATGTAGGTTTCAACACCTATTGAAAGAGGTATCAACCATCGAAATCGGAGCCCAATTGCAGATTTTCGAATTTTCTGGCTCTGAATTTGTGGGCTATAGTTCAGTTGATTTTCAATAAAATTGAATTTTCTGCGAAATGTGTAGAAATATTCGAGCGATCCAAATGACCGTTGGTATGACGAATGTAGGTTTCAACACCTATTGAAAGAGGTATCAATCATCGAAATCGGAGCCCAATTGCAGATTTTCGATTTTTCTGGCTCTGAATTTGTGGGCTATAGTTCAGATGATTTTCAATAAAATTGAATTTTCTGCGAAATGTGTAGAAATACTCGAGCGATCCAAATGACTGTTGGTATGACGAATGTAGGTTTCAACACCTATTGAAAGAGGTATCAACCATCGAAATCGGAGCCGAATTGCAGATTTTCGATATTTCTGGCTCTGAATTTGTGGGCTATAGTTCAGTTGATTTTCAATAAAATTGAATTTTCTGCGAAATGTGTAGAAATACTCGAGCGATCCAAATGACTGTTGGTATGACGAATGTAGGTCTCAGCACCTATTGAAAGAGGTATCAACCATCGAAATCGGAGCCCAATTGCAGATTTTCGATATTTCTGGCTCTGAATTTATGGGCTATAGTTCAGTTGATTTTCAATAAAATTGAATTTTCTGCGAAATGTGTAGCGATCCAAATGACTGTTGGTATGACGAATGTAGGTTTCAACACCTATTGAAAGAGGTATCAACCATCGAAATCGGAGCCCAATTGCAGATTTTCGATATTTCTGGCTCTGAATTTGTGGGCTATAGTTCAGTTGATTTTCAATAAAATTGAATTTTCTGCGAAATGTGTAGAAATATTCGAGCGATCCAAATGACTGTTGGTATGACGAATGTAGGTTTCAACACCTATTGAAAGAGGTATCAACCATCGAAATCGGAGCCGAATTGCAGATTTTCGATTTTTCTGGCTCTGAATTTTTGGGCTACAGTTCAGTTGATTTTCAATAAAATTGAATTTTCTGCGAAATGTGTAGAAATATTCGAGCGATCCAAATGACTGTTGGTATGACGAATGTAGGTTTCAACACCTATTGAAAGAGGTATCAACCATCGAAATCGGAGCCGAATTGCAGATTTTCGATTTTTCTGGCTCTGAATTTGTGGGCTATAGTTCAGTTGATTTTCAATAAAATTGAATTTTCTGCGAAATGTGTAGAAATACTCGAGCGATCCAAATGACTGTTGGTATGACGAATGTAGGTTTCAACACCTATTGAAAGAGGTATCAACCATCGAAATCGGAGCCCAATTGCAGATTTTCGATTTTTCTGGCTCTGAATTTGTGGGCTATAGTTCAGTTGATTTTCAATAAAATTGAATTTTCTGCGAAATATGTAGCGATCCAAATGACTGTTGGTATGACGAATGTAGGTCTCAGCACCTATTGAAAGAGGTATCAACCATCGAAATCGGAGCCCAATTGCAGATTTTCGATATTTCTGGCTCTGAATTTGTGGGCTATAGTTCAGTTGATTTTCAATAAAATTGAATTTTCTGCGAAATGTGTAGCGATCCAAATGACTGTTGGTATGACGAATGTAGGTCTCAGCACCTATTGAAAGAGGTATCAACCATCGAAATCGGAGCCCAATTGCAGATTTTCGAATTTTCTGGCTCTGAATTTGTGGGCTATAGTTCAGTTGATTTTCAATAAAATTGAATTTTCTGCGAAATATGTAGCGATCCAAATGACTGTTGGTATGACGAATGTAGGTCTCAGCACCTATTGAAAGAGGTATCAACCATCGAAATCGGAGCCCAATTGCAGATTTTCGATATTTCTGGCTCTGAATTTGTGGGCTATAGTTCAGTTGATTTTCAATAAAATTAAATTTTCTGCGAAATGTGTAGAAATATTCGAGCGATCCAAATGACCATTGGTATGACGAATGTAGGTTTCAACACCTATTGAAAGAGGTATCAACCATCGAAATCGGAGCCCAATTGCAGATTTTCGAATTTTCTGGCTCTGAATTTGTGGGCTATAGTTCAGTTGATTTTCAATAAAATTGAATTTTCTGCGAAATGTGTAGAAATATTCGAGCGATCCAAATGACTGTTGGTATGACGAATGTAGGTTTCAACACCTATTGAAAGAGGTATCAACCATCGAAATCGGAGCCCAATTGCAGTTTTTCGAATTTTCTGGCTCTGAATTTGTGGGCTATAGTTCAGTTGATTTTCAATAAAATTGAATTTTCTGCGAAATGTGTAGAAATACTCGAGCGATCCAAATGACTGTTGGTATGACGAATGTAGGTTTCAACACCTATTGAAAGAGGTATCAACCATCGAAATCGGAGCCGAATTGCAGATTTTCGATTTTTCTGGCTCTGAATTTGTGGGCTATAGTTCAGTTGATTTTCAATAAAATTAAATTTTCTGCGAAATGTATGACGAATGTAGGTTTCAACACCTATTGAAAGAGGTATCAACCATCGAAATCGGAGCCGAATTGCAGATTTTCGATTTTTCTGGCTCTTAATTTTTGGGCTACAGTTCAGTTGATTTTCAATAAAATTGAATTTTCTGCGAAATGTGTAGAAATATTCGAGCGATCCAAATGACTGTTGGTATGACGAATGTAGGTTTCAACACCTATTGAAAGAGGTATCAATCATCGAAATCGGAGCCCAATTGCAGATTTTCGAATTTTCTGGCTCTGAATTTGTGGGCTATAGTTCAGTTGATTTTCAATAAAATTGAATTTTCTGCGAAATGTGTAGAAATATTCGAGCGATCCAAATGACTGTTGGTATGACGAATGTAGGTTTCAACACCTATTGAAAGAGGTATCAACCATCGAAATCGGAGCCCAATTGCAGTTTTTCGAATTTTCTGGCTCTGAATTTGTGGGCTATAGTTCAGTTGATTTTCAATAAAATTGAATTTTCTGCGAAATGTGTAGAAATATTCGAGCGATCCAAATGACCATTGGTATGACGAATGTAGGTTTCAACACCTATTGAAAGAGGTATCAACCATCGAAATCGGAGCCGAATTGCAGATTTTCGATTTTTCTGGCTCTGAATTTGTGGGCTATAGTTCAGTTGATTTTCAATAAAATTAAATTTTCTGCGAAATGTATGACGAATGTAGGTTTCAACACCTATTGAAAGAGGTATCAACCATCGAAATCGGAGCCGAATTGCAGATTTTCGATTTTTCTGGCTCTTAATTTTTGGGCTACAGTTCAGTTGATTTTCAATAAAATTGAATTTTCTGCGAAATGTGTAGAAATATTCGAGCGATCCAAATGACTGTTGGTATGACGAATGTAGGTTTCAACACCTATTGAAAGAGGTATCAATCATCGAAATCGGAGCCTAATTGCAGATTTTCGATTTTTCTGGCTCTGAATTTGTGGGCTATAGTTCAGTTGATTTTCAATAAAATTGAATTTTCTGCGAAATGTGTAGAAATACTCGAGCGATCCAAATGACTGTTGGTATGACGAATATAGGTTTCAACACCTATTGAAAGAGGTATCAACCATCGAAATCGGAGCCGAATTGCAGATTTTCGATATTTCTGGCTCTGAATTTGTTGGCTATAGTTCAGTTGATTTTCAATAAAATTGAATTTTCTGCGAAATGTGTAGAAATACTTGAGCGATCCAAATGACTGTTGGTATGACGAATGTAGGTTTCAACACCTATTGAAAGAGGTATCAACCATCGAAATCGGAGCCCAATTGCAGATTTTCGATATTTCTGGCTCTGAATTTGTGGGCTATAGTTCAGTTGATTTTCAATAAAATTGAATTTTCTGCGAAATGTGTAGAAATACTTGAGCGATCCAAATGACTGTTGGTATGACGAATGTAGGTTTCAACACCTATTGAAAGAGGTATCAACCATCGAAATCGGAGCCCAATTGCAGATTTTCGAATTTTCTGGCTCTGAATTTGTGGGCTATAGTTCAGTTGATTTTCAATAAAATTGAATTTTCTGCGAAATGTGTAGAAATACTCGAGCGATCCAAATGACTGTTGGTATGACGAATATAGGTTTCAACACCTATTGAAAGAGGTATCAACCATCGAAATCGGAGCCGAATTGCAGATTTTCGATTTTTCTGGCTCTGAATTTTTGGGCTACAGTTCAGTTGATTTTCAATAAAATTGAATTTTCTGCGAAATGTGTAGAAATATTCGAGCGATCCAAATGACCGTTGGTATGACGAATGTAGGTTTCAACACCTATTGAAAGAGGTATCAACCATCGAAATCGGAGCCCAATTGCAGATTTTCGAATTTTCTGGCTCTGAATTTGTGGGCTATAGTTCAGTTGATTTTCAATAAAATTGAATTTTCTGCGAAATGTGTAGCGATCCAAATGACTGTTGGTATGACGAATGTAGGTCTCAGCACCTATTGAAAGAGGTATCAACCATCGAAATCGGAGCCCAATTGCAGATTTTCGAATTTTCTGGCTCTGAATTTGTGGGCTATAGTTCAGTTGATTTTCAATAAAATTGAATTTTCTGCGAAATGTGTAGCGATCCAAATGACTGTTGGTATGACGAATGTAGGTCTCAGCACCTATTGAAAGAGGTATGAACCATCGAAATCGGAGCCCAATTGCAGATTTTCGAATTTTCTGGCTCTGAATTTGTGGGCTATAGTTCAGTTGATTTTCAATAAAATTGAATTCTCTGCGAAATATGTAGCGATCCAAATGACTGTTGGTATGACGAATGTAGGTCTCAGCACCTATTGAAAGAGGTATCAACCATCGAAATCGGAGCCCAATTGCAGATTTTCGATATTTCTGGCTCTGAATTTGTGGGCTATAGTACAGTTGATTTTCAATAAAATTAAATTTTCTGCGAAATGTGTAGAAATATTCGAGCGATCCAAATGACTGTTAGTATGACGAATGTAGGTTTCAACACCTTTTGAAAGAGGTATCAACCATCGAAATCGGAGCCCAATTGCAGATTTTCGAATTTTCTGGCTCTGAATTTGTGGGCTATAGTTCAGTTGATTTTCAATAAAATTGAATTTTCTGCGAAATGTGTAGCGATCCAAATGACTGTTGGTATGACGAATGTAGGTCTCAGCACCTATTGAAAGAGGTATCAACCATCGAAATCGGAGCCCAATTGCAGATTTTCGAATTTTCTGGCTCTGAATTTGTGGGGTATAGTTCAGTTGATTTTCAATAAAATTGAATTTTCTGCGAAATATGTAGCGATCCAAATGACTGTTGGTATGACGAATGTAGGTCTCAGCACCTATTGAAAGAGGTATCAACCATCGAAATCGGAGCCCAATTGCAGATTTTCGATATTTCTGGCTCTGAATTTGTGGGCTATAGTTCAGTTGATTTTCAATAAAATTAAATTTTCTGCGAAATGTGTAGAAATATTCGAGCGATCCAAATGACCGTTGGTATGACGAATGTAGGTCTCAACACCTATTGGAAGAGGTATCAACCATCGAGATCGGAGCCCAATTGCAGATTTTCGATATTTCTGGCTCTGAATTTGTGGGCTATAGTTCAGTTGATTTTCAATAAAATTGAATTTTCTGCGAAATGTGTAGAAATACTCGAGCGATCCAAATGACTGTTGGTATGACGAATGTAGGTTTCAACACCTATTGAAAGAGGTATCAACCATCGAAATCGGAGCCGAATTGCAGATTTTCGATTTTTCTGGCTCTGAATTTGTGGGCTATAGTTCAGTTGATTTTCAATAAAATTGAATTTTCTGCGAAATGTATAGAAATACTCGAGCGATCCAAATGACCGTTGGTATGACGAATGTAGGTCTCAGCACCTATTGAAAGAGGTATCAACCATCGAAATCGGAGCCCAATTGCAGATTTTCGAATTTTCTGGCTCTGAATTTGTGGGCTATAGTTCAGTTGATTTTCAATAAAATTGAATTTTCTGCGAAATTTGTAGAAACATTCGAGCGATCCAAATGACTGTTGGTATGACGAATGTAGGTTTCAACACCTATTGAAAGAGGTATCAACCATCGAAATCGGAGCCCAATTGCAGATTTTCGAATTTTCTGGCTCTGAATTTGTGGGCTATAGTTCAGTTGATTTTCAATCAAATTGAATTTTCTGCGAAATGTGTAGCGATCCAAATGACTGTTGGTATGACGAATGTAGGTTTCAACACCTATTGAAAGATGTATCAACCATCGAAATCGGAGCCGAATTGCAGATTTTCGATATTTCTGGCTCTGAATTTGTGGGCTATAGTTCAGTTGATTTTCAATCAAATTAAATTTTCTGCGAAATGTGTAGAAATATTCGAGCGATCCAAATGACCGTTGGTATGACGAATGTAGGTTTCAACACCTATTGAAAGAGGTATCAACCATCGAAATCGGAGCCGAATTGCAGATTTTCGAATTTTCTGGCTCTGAATTTGTGGGCTATAGTTCAGTTGATTTTCAATAAAATTGAATTTTCTGCGAAATGTGTAGCGATCCAAATGACCGTTGGTATGACGAATGTAGGTTTCAACACCTTTTGAAAGAGGTATCAACCATCGAAATCGGAGCCCAATTGCAGATTTTCGATATTTCTGGCTCTGAATTTGTGGGCTATAGTTCAGTTGATTTTCAATAAAATTGAATTTTCTGCCAAATGTGTAGAAATATTCGAGCGATCCAAATGACCGTTGGTATGACGAATGTAGGTTTCAACACCTTTTGAAAGAGGTATCAACCATCGAAATCGGAGCCCAATTGCAGATTTTCGATATTTCTGGCTCTGAATTTGTGGGCTATAGTTCAGTTGATTTTCAATAAAATTAAATTTTCTGCGAAATGTGTAGAAATATTCGAGCGATCCAAATGACTGTTGGTATGACGAATGTAGGTTTCAACACCTATTAAAAGAGGTATCAACCATCGAAATCGGAGCCCAATTGCAGATTTTCGAATTTTCTGGCTCTGAATTTGTGGGCTATAGTTCAGTTGATTTTCAATAAAATTAAATTTTCTGCGAAATGTGTAGCGATCCAAATGACCGTTGGTATGACGAATGTAGGTTTCAACACCTTTTGAAAGAGGTATCAACCATCGAAATCGGAGCCCAATTGCAGATTTTCGATATTTCTGGCTCTGAATTTGTGGGCTATAGTTCAGTTGATTTTCAATAAAATTGAATTTTCTGCCAAATGTGTAGAAATATTCGAGCGATCCAAATGACCGTTGGTATGACGAATGTAGGTTTCAACACCTTTTGAAAGAGGTATCAACCATCGAAATCGGAGCCCAATTGCAGATTTTCGATATTTCTGGCTCTGAATTTGTGGGCTATAGTTCAGTTGATTTTCAATAAAATTAAATTTTCTGCGAAATGTGTAGAAATATTCGAGCGATCCAAATGACCGTTGGTATGACGAATGTAGGTTTCAACACCTATTGAAAGAGGTATCAACCATCGAAATCGGAGCCGAATTGCAGATTTTCGATTTTTCTGGCTCTGAATTTGTGGGCTATAGTTCAGTTGATTTTAATAAAATTGAATTTTCTGCGAAATGTATAGAAATACTCGAGCGATCCAAATGACCGTTGGTATGACGAATGTAGGTCTCAGCACCTATTGAAAGAGGTATCAACCATCGAAATCGGAGCCCAATTGCAGATTTTCGAATTTTCTGGCTCTGAATTTGTGGGCTATAGTTCAGTTGATTTTCAATCAAATTGAATTTTCTGCGAAATGTGTAGCGATCCAAATGACTGTTGGTATGACGAATGTAGGTTTCAACACCTATTGAAAGAGGTATCAACCATCGCAATCGGAGCCCAATTGCAGATTTTCGATATTTCTGGCTCTGAATTTGTGGGCTATAGTTCAGTTGATTTTCAATCAAATTAAATTTTCTGCGAAATGTGTAGAAATATTCGAGCGATCCAAATGACCGTTGGTATGACGAATGTAGGTCTCAGCACCTATTGAAAGAGGTATCAACCATCGAAATCGGAGCCCAATTGCAGATTTTCGAATTTTCTGGCTCTGAATTTGTGGGCTATAGTTCAGTTGATTTTCAATCAAATTGAATTTTCTGCGAAATGTGTAGCGATCCAAATGACTGTTGGTATGACGAATGTAGGTTTCAACACCTATTGAAAGATGTATCAACCATCGAAATCGGAGCCGAATTGCAGATTTTCGATATTTCTGGCTCTGAATTTGTGGGCTATAGTTCAGTTGATTTTCAATCAAATTAAATTTTCTGCGAAATGTGTAGAAATATTCGAGCGATCCAAATGACCGTTGGTATGACGAATGTAGGTTTCAACACCTATTGAAAGAGGTATCAACCATCGAAATCGGAGCCGAATTGCAGATTTTCGAATTTTCTGGCTCTGAATTTGTGGGCTATAGTTCAGTTGATTTTCAATAAAATTGAATTTTCTGCGAAATGTGTAGCGATCCAAATGACCGTTGGTATGACGAATGTAGGTTTCAACACCTTTTGAAAGAGGTATCAACCATCGAAATCGGAGCCCAATTGCAGATTTTCGATATTTCTGGCTCTGAATTTGTGGGCTATAGTTCAGTTGATTTTCAATAAAATTGAATTTTCTGCCAAATGTGTAGAAATATTCGAGCGATCCAAATGACCGTTGGTATGACGAATGTAGGTTTCAACACCTTTTGAAAGAGGTATCAACCATCGAAATCGGAGCCCAATTGCAGATTTTCGATATTTCTGGCTCTGAATTTGTGGGCTATAGTTCAGTTGATTTTCAATAAAATTAAATTTTCTGCGAAATGTGTAGAAATATTCGAGCGATCCAAATGACCGTTGGTATGACGAATGTAGGTTTCAACACCTATTGAAAGAGGTATCAACCATCGAAATCGGAGCCGAATTGCAGATTTTCGATTTTTCTGGCTCTGAATTTGTGGGCTATAGTTCAGTTGATTTTAATAAAATTGAATTTTCTGCGAAATGTATAGAAATACTCGAGCGATCCAAATGACCGTTGGTATGACGAATGTAGGTCTCAGCACCTATTGAAAGAGGTATCAACCATCGAAATCGGAGCCCAATTGCAGATTTTCGAATTTTCTGGCTCTGAATTTGTGGGCTATAGTTCAGTTGATTTTCAATCAAATTGAATTTTCTGCGAAATGTGTAGCGATCCAAATGACTGTTGGTATGACGAATGTAGGTTTCAACACCTATTGAAAGAGGTATCAACCATCGCAATCGGAGCCCAATTGCAGATTTTCGATATTTCTGGCTCTGAATTTGTGGGCTATAGTTCAGTTGATTTTCAATCAAATTAAATTTTCTGCGAAATGTGTAGAAATATTCGAGCGATCCAAATGACCGTTGGTATGACGAATGTAGGTCTCAGCACCTATTGAAAGAGGTATCAACCATCGAAATCGGAGCCCAATTGCAGATTTTCGAATTTTCTGGCTCTGAATTTGTGGGCTATAGTTCAGTTGATTTTCAATCAAATTGAATTTTCTGCGAAATGTGTAGCGATCCAAATGACTGTTGGTATGACGAATGTAGGTTTCAACACCTATTGAAAGAGGTATCAACCATCGCAATCGGAGCCCAATTGCAGATTTTCGATATTTCTGGCTCTGAATTTGTGGGCTATAGTTCAGTTGATTTTCAATCAAATTAAATTTTCTGCGAAATGTGTAGAAATATTCGAGCGATCCAAATGACCGTTGGTATGACGAATGTAGGTTTCAACACCTATTGAAAGAGGTATCAACCATCGAAATCGGAGCCGAATTGCAGATTTTCGATTTTTCTGGCTCTGAATTTGTGGGCTATAGTTCAGTTGATTTTCAATAAAATTGAATTTTCTGCGAAATGTGTAGAAATATTCGAGCGATCCAAATGACCGTTGGTATGACGAATGTAGGTCTCAGCACCTATTGAAAGAGGTATCAACCATCGAAATCGGAGCCCAATTGCAGATTTTCGAATTTTCTGGCTCTGAATTTGTGGGCTATAGTTCAGTTGATTTTCAATCAAATTGAATTTTCTGCGAAATGTGTAGCGATCCAAATGACTGTTGGTATGACGAATGTAGGTTTCAACACCTATTGAAAGATGTATCAACCATCGAAATCGGAGCCGAATTGCAGATTTTCGATATTTCTGGCTCTGAATTTGTGGGCTATAGTTCAGTTGATTTTCAATCAAATTAAATTTTCTGCGAAATGTGTAGAAATATTCGAGCGATCCAAATGACCGTTGGTATGACGAATGTAGGTTTCAACACCTATTGAAAGAGGTATCAACCATCGAAATCGGAGCCGAATTGCAGATTTTCGAATTTTCTGGCTCTGAATTTGTGGGCTATAGTTCAGTTGATTTTCAATAAAATTGAATTTTCTGCGAAATGTGTAGCGATCCAAATGACCGTTGGTATGACGAATGTAGGTTTCAACACCTTTTGAAAGAGGTATCAACCATCGAAATCGGAGCCCAATTGCAGATTTTCGATATTTCTGGCTCTGAATTTGTGGGCTATAGTTCAGTTGATTTTCAATAAAATTGAATTTTCTGCCAAATGTGTAGAAATATTCGAGCGATCCAAATGACCGTTGGTATGACGAATGTAGGTTTCAACACCTTTTGAAAGAGGTATCAACCATCGAAATCGGAGCCCAATTGCAGATTTTCGATATTTCTGGCTCTGAATTTGTGGGCTATAGTTCAGTTGATTTTCAATAAAATTAAATTTTCTGCGAAATGTGTAGAAATATTCGAGCGATCCAAATGACTGTTGGTATGACGAATGTAGGTTTCAACACCTATTAAAAGAGGTATCAACCATCGAAATCGGAGCCCAATTGCAGATTTTCGAATTTTCTGGCTCTGAATTTGTGGGCTATAGTTCAGTTGATTTTCAATAAAATTAAATTTTCTGCGAAATGTGTAGCGATCCAAATGACCGTTGGTATGACGAATGTAGGTTTCAACACCTTTTGAAAGATGTATCAACCATCGAAATCGGAGCCGAATTGCAGATTTTCGATATTTCTGGCTCTGAATTTGTGGGCTATAGTTCAGTTGATTTTCAATCAAATTAAATTTTCTGCGAAATGTGTAGAAATATTCGAGCGATCCAAATGACCGTTGGTATGACGAATGTAGGTTTCAACACCTTTTGAAAGAGGTATCAACCATCGAAATCGGAGCCCAATTGCAGATTTTCGATATTTCTGGCTCTGAATTTGTGGGCTATAGTTCAGTTGATTTTCAATAAAATTAAATTTTCTGCGAAATGTGTAGAAATATTCGAGCGATCCAAATGACTGTTGGTATGACGAATGTAGGTTTCAACACCTATTAAAAGAGGTATCAACCATCGAAATCGGAGCCCAATTGCAGATTTTCGAATTTTCTGGCTCTGAATTTGTGGGCTATAGTTCAGTTGATTTTCAATAAAATTAAATTTTCTGCGAAATGTGTAGCGATCCAAATGACCGTTGGTATGACGAATGTAGGTTTCAACACCTTTTGAAAGATGTATCAACCATCGAAATCGGAGCCGAATTGCAGATTTTCGATTTTTCTGGCTCTGAATTTGTGGGCTATAGTTCAGTTGATTTTCAATAAAATTAAATTTTCTGCGAAATGTGTAGCGATCCAAATGACCGTTGGTATGACGAATGTAGGTTTCAACACCTTTTGAAAGATGTATCAACCATCGAAATCGGAGCCGAATTGCAGATTTTCGATATTTCTGGCTCTGAATTTGTGGGCTATAGTTCAGTTGATTTTCAATAAAATTGAATTTTCTGCGAAATGTGTAGAAATACTCGAGCGATCCAAATGACTGTTGGTATGACGAATATAGGTTTCAACACCTATTGAAAGAGGTATCAACCATCGAAATCGGAGCCGAATTGCAGATTTTCGATATTTCTGGCTCTGAATTTGTGGGCTATAGTTCAGTTGATTTTCAATCAAATTAAATTTTCTGCGAAATGTGTAGAAATATTCGAGCGATCCAAATGACCGTTGGTATGACGAATGTAGGTTTCAACACCTATTGAAAGAGGTATCAACCATCGAAATCGGAGCCGAATTGCAGATTTTCGAATTTTCTGGCTCTGAATTTGTGGGCTATAGTTCAGTTGATTTTCAATAAAATTGAATTTTCTGCGAAATGTGTAGCGATCCAAATGACCGTTGGTATGACGAATGTAGGTTTCAACACCTTTTGAAAGAGGTATCAACCATCGAAATCGGAGCCCAATTGCAGATTTTCGATATTTCTGGCTCTGAATTTGTGGGCTATAGTTCAGTTGATTTTCAATAAAATTGAATTTTCTGCCAAATGTGTAGAAATATTCGAGCGATCCAAATGACCGTTGGTATGACGAATGTAGGTTTCAACACCTATTGAAAGAGGTATCAACCATCGAAATCGGAGCCGAATTGCAGATTTTCGAATTTTCTGGCTCTGAATTTGTGGGCTATAGTTCAGTTGATTTTCAATAAAATTGAATTTTCTGCGAAATGTGTAGCGATCCAAATGACCGTTGGTATGACGAATGTAGGTTTCAACACCTTTTGAAAGAGGTATCAACCATCGAAATCGGAGCCCAATTGCAGATTTTCGATATTTCTGGCTCTGAATTTGTGGGCTATAGTTCAGTTGATTTTCAATAAAATTGAATTTTCTGCCAAATGTGTAGAAATATTCGAGCGATCCAAATGACCGTTGGTATGACGAATGTAGGTTTCAACACCTTTTGAAAGAGGTATCAACCATCGAAATCGGAGCCCAATTGCAGATTTTCGATATTTCTGGCTCTGAATTTGTGGGCTATAGTTCAGTTGATTTTCAATCAAATTAAATTTTCTGCGAAATGTGTAGAAATATTCGAGCGATCCAAATGACCGTTGGTATGACGAATGTAGGTTTCAACACCTATTGAAAGAGGTATCAACCATCGAAATCGGAGCCGAATTGCAGATTTTCGATTTTTCTGGCTCTGAATTTGTGGGCTATAGTTCAGTTGATTTTCAATAAAATTGAATTTTCTGCGAAATGTGTAGAAATATTCGAGCGATCCAAATGACCGTTGGTATGACGAATGTAGGTCTCAGCACCTATTGAAAGAGGTATCAACCATCGAAATCGGAGCCCAATTGCAGATTTTCGAATTTTCTGGCTCTGAATTTGTGGGCTATAGTTCAGTTGATTTTCAATAAAATTGAATTTTCTGCGAAATGTGTAGCGATCCAAATGACTGTTGGTATGACGAATGTAGGTTTCAACACCTATTGAAAGATGTATCAACCATCGAAATCGGAGCCGAATTGCAGATTTTCGATATTTCTGGCTCTGAATTTGTGGGCTATAGTTCAGTTGATTTTCAATCAAATTAAATTTTCTGCGAAATGTGTAGAAATATTCGAGCGATCCAAATGACCGTTGGTATGACGAATGTAGGTTTCAACACCTATTGAAAGAGGTATCAACCATCGAAATCGGAGCCGAATTGCAGATTTTCGAATTTTCTGGCTCTGAATTTGTGGGCTATAGTTCAGTTGATTTTCAATAAAATTGAATTTTCTGCGAAATGTGTAGCGATCCAAATGACCGTTGGTATGACGAATGTAGGTTTCAACACCTTTTGAAAGAGGTATCAACCATCGAAATCGGAGCCCAATTGCAGATTTTCGATATTTCTGGCTCTGAATTTGTGGGCTATAGTTCAGTTGATTTTCAATCAAATTAAATTTTCTGCGAAATGTGTAGAAATATTCGAGCGATCCAAATGACCGTTGGTATGACGAATGTAGGTTTCAACACCTATTGAAAGAGGTATCAACCATCGAAATCGGAGCCGAATTGCAGATTTTCGATTTTTCTGGCTCTGAATTTGTGGGCTATAGTTCAGTTGATTTTCAATAAAATTGAATTTTCTGCGAAATGTGTAGAAATATTCGAGCGATCCAAATGACCGTTGGTATGACGAATGTAGGTCTCAGCACCTATTGAAAGAGGTATCAACCATCGAAATCGGAGCCCAATTGCAGATTTTCGAATTTTCTGGCTCTGAATTTGTGGGCTATAGTTCAGTTGATTTTCAATCAAATTGAATTTTCTGCGAAATGTGTAGCGATCCAAATGACTGTTGGTATGACGAATGTAGGTTTCAACACCTATTGAAAGATGTATCAACCATCGAAATCGGAGCCGAATTGCAGATTTTCGATATTTCTGGCTCTGAATTTGTGGGCTATAGTTCAGTTGATTTTCAATCAAATTAAATTTTCTGCGAAATGTGTAGAAATATTCGAGCGATCCAAATGACTGTTGGTATGACGAATGTAGGTTTCAACACCTATTAAAAGAGGTATCAACCATCGAAATCGGAGCCCAATTGCAGATTTTCGAATTTTCTGGCTCTGAATTTGTGGGCTATAGTTCAGTTGATTTTCAATAAAATTAAATTTTCTGCGAAATGTGTAGCGATCCAAATGACCGTTGGTATGACGAATGTAGGTTTCAACACCTTTTGAAAGAGGTATCAACCATCGAAATCGGAGCCCAATTGCAGATTTTCGATATTTCTGGCTCTGAATTTGTGGGCTATAGTTCAGTTGATTTTCAATAAAATTGAATTTTCTGCCAAATGTGTAGAAATATTCGAGCGATCCAAATGACCGTTGGTATGACGAATGTAGGTTTCAACACCTTTTGAAAGAGGTATCAACCATCGAAATCGGAGCCCAATTGCAGATTTTCGATATTTCTGGCTCTGAATTTGTGGGCTATAGTTCAGTTGATTTTCAATAAAATTAAATTTTCTGCGAAATGTGTAGAAATATTCGAGCGATCCAAATGACTGTTGGTATGACGAATGTAGGTTTCAACACCTATTAAAAGAGGTATCAACCATCGAAATCGGAGCCCAATTGCAGATTTTCGAATTTTCTGGCTCTGAATTTGTGGGCTATAGTTCAGTTGATTTTCAATAAAATTAAATTTTCTGCGAAATGTGTAGCGATCCAAATGACCGTTGGTATGACGAATGTAGGTTTCAACACCTTTTGAAAGATGTATCAACCATCGAAATCGGAGCCGAATTGCAGATTTTCGATATTTCTGGCTCTGAATTTGTGGGCTATAGTTCAGTTGATTTTCAATCAAATTAAATTTTCTGCGAAATGTGTAGAAATATTCGAGCGATCCAAATGACCGTTGGTATGACGAATGTAGGTTTCAACACCTTTTGAAAGAGGTATCAACCATCGAAATCGGAGCCCAATTGCAGATTTTCGATATTTCTGGCTCTGAATTTGTGGGCTATAGTTCAGTTGATTTTCAATAAAATTAAATTTTCTGCGAAATGTGTAGAAATATTCGAGCGATCCAAATGACTGTTGGTATGACGAATGTAGGTTTCAACACCTATTAAAAGAGGTATCAACCATCGAAATCGGAGCCCAATTGCAGATTTTCGAATTTTCTGGCTCTGAATTTGTGGGCTATAGTTCAGTTGATTTTCAATAAAATTAAATTTTCTGCGAAATGTGTAGCGATCCAAATGACCGTTGGTATGACGAATGTAGGTTTCAACACCTTTTGAAAGATGTATCAACCATCGAAATCGGAGCCGAATTGCAGATTTTCGATTTTTCTGGCTCTGAATTTGTGGGCTATAGTTCAGTTGATTTTCAATAAAATTAAATTTTCTGCGAAATGTGTAGCGATCCAAATGACCGTTGGTATGACGAATGTAGGTTTCAACACCTTTTGAAAGATGTATCAACCATCGAAATCGGAGCCGAATTGCAGATTTTCGATATTTCTGGCTCTGAATTTGTGGGCTATAGTTCAGTTGATTTTCAATAAAATTGAATTTTCTGCGAAATGTGTAGAAATACTCGAGCGATCCAAATGACTGTTGGTATGACGAATATAGGTTTCAACACCTATTGAAAGAGGTATCAACCATCGAAATCGGAGCCGAATTGCAGATTTTCGAATTTTCTGGCTCTGAATTTGTGGGCTATAGTTCAGTTGATTTTCAATAAAATTGAATTTTCTGCGAAATGTGTAGCGATCCAAATGACCGTTGGTATGACGAATGTAGGTTTCAACACCTTTTGAAAGAGGTATCAACCATCGAAATCGGAGCCCAATTGCAGATTTTCGATATTTCTGGCTCTGAATTTGTGGGCTATAGTTCAGTTGATTTTCAATAAAATTGAATTTTCTGCCAAATGTGTAGAAATATTCGAGCGATCCAAATGACCGTTGGTATGACGAATGTAGGTTTCAACACCTTTTGAAAGAGGTATCAACCATCGAAATCGGAGCCCAATTGCAGATTTTCGATATTTCTGGCTCTGAATTTGTGGGCTATAGTTCAGTTGATTTTCAATAAAATTAAATTTTCTGCGAAATGTGTAGAAATATTCGAGCGATCCAAATGACCGTTGGTATGACGAATGTAGGTTTCAACACCTATTGAAAGAGGTATCAACCATCGAAATCGGAGCCGAATTGCAGATTTTCGATTTTTCTGGCTCTGAATTTGTGGGCTATAGTTCAGTTGATTTTAATAAAATTGAATTTTCTGCGAAATGTATAGAAATACTCGAGCGATCCAAATGACCGTTGGTATGACGAATGTAGGTCTCAGCACCTATTGAAAGAGGTATCAACCATCGAAATCGGAGCCCAATTGCAGATTTTCGAATTTTCTGGCTCTGAATTTGTGGGCTATAGTTCAGTTGATTTTCAATCAAATTGAATTTTCTGCGAAATGTGTAGCGATCCAAATGACTGTTGGTATGACGAATGTAGGTTTCAACACCTATTGAAAGAGGTATCAACCATCGAAATCGGAGCCGAATTGCAGATTTTCGATTTTTCTGGCTCTGAATTTGTGGGCTATAGTTCAGTTGATTTTCAATCAAATTAAATTTTCTGCGAAATGTGTAGAAATATTCGAGCGATCCAAATGACCGTTGGTATGACGAATGTAGGTTTCAACACCTATTGAAAGAGGTATCAACCATCGAAATCGGAGCCGAATTGCAGATTTTCGATTTTTCTGGCTCTGAATTTGTGGGCTATAGTTCAGTTGATTTTCAATAAAATTGAATTTTCTGCGAAATGTGTAGAAATATTCGAGCGATCCAAATGATCGTTGGTATGACGAATGTAGGTCTCAGCACCTATTGAAAGAGGTATCAACCATCGAAATCGGAGCCCAATTGCAGATTTTCGAATTTTCTGGCTCTGAATTTGTGGGCTATAGTTCAGTTGATTTTCAATCAAATTGAATTTTCTGCGAAATGTGTAGCGATCCAAATGACTGTTGGTATGACGAATGTAGGTTTCAACACCTATTGAAAGAGGTATCAACCATCGAAATAGGAGCCCAATTGCAGATTTTCGATATTTCTGGCTCTGAATTTGTGGGCTATAGTTCAGTTGATTTTCAATAAAATTGAATTTTCTGCGAAATGTATAGAAATACTCGAGCGATCCAAATGACCGTTGGTATGACGAATGTAGGTCTCAGCACCTATTGAAAGAGGTATCAACCATCGAAATCGGAGCCCAATTGCAGATTTTCGAATTTTCTGGCTCTGAATTTGTGGGCTATAGTCCAGTTATTTTCAATCAAATTGAATTTTCTGCGAAATGTGTAGCGATCCAAATGACCGTTGGTATGACGAATGTAGGTTTCAACACCTATTGAAAGAGGTATCAACCATCGAAATCGGAGCCCAATTGCAGATTTTCGATATTTCTGGCTCTGAATTTGTGGGCTATAGTTCAGTTGATTTTCAATCAAATTGAATTTTCTGCGAAATGTTTAGCGATCCAAATGACTGTTGGTATGACGAATGTAGGTTTCAACACCTATTGAAAGAGGTATCAACCATCGAAATAGGAGCCCAATTGCAGATTTTCGATTTTTCTGGCTCTGAATTTGTGGGCTATAGTACAGTTGATTTTCAATAAAATTGAATTTTCTGCGAAATGTATAGAAATACTCGAGCGATCCAAATGACCGTTGGTATGACGAATGTAGGTCTCAGCACCTATTGAAAGAGGTATCAACCATCGAAATCGGAGCCCAATTGCAGATTTTCGAATTTTCTGGCTCTGAATTTGTGGGCTATAGTTCAGTTGATTTTCAATCAAATTGAATTTTCTGCGAAATGTGTAGCGATCCAAATGACTGTTGGTATGACGAATGTAGGTTTCAACACCTATTGAAAGAGGTATCAACCATCGAAATCGGAGCCCAATTGCAGATTTTCGATATTTCTGGCTCTGAATTTGTGGCTATAGTTCAGTTGATTTTCAATAAAATTAAATTTTCTGCGAAATGTGTAGAAATATTCGAGCGATCCAAATGACCGTTGGTATGACGAATGTAGGTTTCAACACCTATTGAAAGAGGTATCAACCATCGAAATCGGAGCCCAATTGCAGATTTTCTTATTTTCTGGCTCTGAATTTGTGGGCTATAGTTCAGTTGATTTTCAATAAAATTGAATTTTCTGCGAAATGTATAGAAATACTCAAGCGATCCAAATGACCGTTGGTATGACGAATGTAGGTCTCAGCACCTATTGAAAGAGGTATCAACCATCGAAATCGGAGCCCAATTGCAGATTTTCGAATTTTCTGGCTCTGAATTTGTGGGCTATAGTTCAGTTGATTTTCAATAAAATTGAATTTTCTGCGAAATGTGTAGAAATACTCGAGCGATCCAAATGACCGTTGGTATGACGAATGTAGGTCTCAGCACCTATTGAAAGAGGTATCAACCATCGAAATCGGAGCCCAATTGCAGATTTTCGATATTTCTGGCTCTGAATTTGTGGGCTATAGTTCAGTTGATTTTCAATAAAATTGAATTTTCTGCGAAATATATAGAAATACTCGAGCGATCCAAATGACCGTTGGTATGACGAATGTAGGTCTCAGCACCTATTGAAAGAGGTATCAACCATCGAAATCGGAGCCCAATTGCAGATTTTCGAATTTTCTGGCTCTGAATTTGTGGGCTATAGTTCAGTTGATTTTCAATAAAATTAAATTTTCTGCGAAATGTGTAGAAATACTCGAGCGATCCAAATGACCGTTGGTATGACGAATGTAGGTCTCAACACCTATTGAAAGAGGTATCAACCATCGAAATCGGAGCCGAATTGCAGATTTTCGATTTTTCTGGCTCTGAATTTGTGGGCTATAGTTCAGTTGATTTTCAATAAAATTAAATTTTCTGCGAAATGTGTAGAAATACTCGAGCGATCCAAATGCCCGTTGGTATGACGAATGTAGGTCTCAACACCTATTGAAAGAGGTATCAACCATCGAAATCGGAGCCGAATTGCAGATTTTCGATATTTCTGGCTCTGAATTTGTGGGCTATAGTACAGTTGGTTTTCAATAAAATTAAATTTTCTGCGAAATGTGTAGAAATATTCGAGCGATCCAAATGACCGTTGGTATGACGAATGTAGGTTTCAACACCTATTGAAAGAGGTATCAACCATCGAAATCGGAGCCCAATTGCAGATTTTCGAATTTTCTGGCTCTGAATTTGTGGGCTATAGTTCAGTTGATTTTCAATAAAATTAAATTTTCTGCGAAATGTGTAGAAATACTCGAGCGATCCAAATGACCGTTGGTATGACGAATGTAGGTCTCAACCCTTATTGAAAGAGGTATCAACCATCGAAATCGGAGCCGAATTGCAGATTTTCGATATTTCTGGCTCTGAATTTGTGGGCTATAGTTCAGTTGGTTTTCAATAAAATTAAATTTTCTGCGAAATGTGTAGAAACATTCGAGCGATCCAAATGACTGTTGGTATGACGAATGTAGGTCTCAACACCTATTGAAAGAGGTATCAACCATCGAAATCGGAGCCGAATTGCAGATTTTCGATATTTCTGGCTCTGAATTTGTGGGCTATAGTACAGTTGGTTTTCAATAAAATTAAATTTTCTGCGAAATGTGTAGAAATATTCGAGCGATCCAAATGACCGTTGGTATGACGAATGTAGGTTTCAACACCTATTGAAAGAGGTATCAGCCATCGAAATCGGAGCCCAATTGCAGATTTTCGAATTTTCTGGCTCTGAATTTGTGGGCTATAGTTCAGTTGATTTTCAATCAAATTGAATTTTCTGCGAAATGTGTAGCGATCCAAATGACTGTTGGTATGACGAATGTAGGTTTCAACACCTATTGAAAGAGGTATCAACCATCGAAATCGGAGCCCAATTGCAGATTTTCGAATTTTCTGGCTCTGAATTTGTGGGCTATAGTCCAGTTGATTTTCAATCAAATTGAATTTTCTGCGAAATGTGTAGCGATCCAAATGACTGTTGGTATGACGAATGTAGGTTTCAACACCTATTGAAAGAGGTATCAACCATCGAAATCGGAGCCCAATTGCAGATTTTCGATATTTCTGGCTCTGAATTTTTGGGCTACAGTTCAGTTGATTTTCAATAAAACTGAATTTTCTGCGAAATGTGTAGAAATACTCGAGCGATCCAAATGACCGTTGGTATGACGAATGTAGGTCTCAACACCTTTTGAAAGAGGTATCAACCATCGAAATCGGAGCCCAATTGCAGATTTTCGATATTTCTGGCTCTGAATTTGTGGGCTATAGTTCAGTTGGTTTTCAATAAAATTAAATTTTCTGCGAAATGTGTAGAAACATTCGAGCGATCCAAATGACTGTTGGTATGACGAATGTAGGTCTCAACACCTATTGAAAGAGGTATCAACCATCGAAATCGGAGCCGAATTGCAGATTTTCGATATTTCTGGCTCTGAATTTGTGGGCTATAGTACAGTTGATTTTCAATAAAATTAAATTTTCTGCGAAATGTGTAGAAATATTCTAGCGATCCAAATGACCGTTGGTATGACGAATGTAGGTTTCAACACCTATTGAAAGAGGTATCAGCCATCGAAATCGGAGCCCAATTGCAGATTTTCGAATTTTCTGGCTCTGAATTTGTGGGCTATAGTTCAGTTGATTTTCAATCAAATTGAATTTTCTGCGAAATGTGTAGCGATCCAAATGACTGTTGGTATGACGAATGTAGGTTTCAACACCTATTGAAAGAGGTATCAACCATCGAAATCGGAGCCCAATTGCAGATTTTCGATATTTCTGGCTCTGAATTTGTGGGCTATAGTTCAGTTGATTTTCAATAAAATTAAATTTTCTGCGAAATGTGTAGAAATACTCGAGCGATCCAAATGACCGTTGGTATGACGAATGTAGGTCTCAGCACCTATTGAAAGAGGTATCAACCATCGAAATCGGAGCCCAATTGCAGATTTTCGATATTTCTGGCTCTGAATTTCTGGGCTATAGTTCAGTTGATTTTCAATAAAACTGAATTTTCTGCGAAATGTGTAGAAATATTCGAGCGATCCAAATGACCGTTGGTTTGACGAATGTAGGTCTCAACACCTATTGAAAGAGGTATCACTATCAACCATCGAAATCGTAGCCGAATTGCAGATTTTCGATTTTTCTGGCTCTGAATTTCTGGGCTATAGTTCAGTTGATTTTCAATAAAACTGAATTTTCTGCGAAATGTGTAGAAATACTCGAGCGATCCAAATGACCGTTGGTATGACGAATGTAGGTCTCAACACCTTTTGAAAGAGGTATCAACCATCGAAATCGGAGCCCAATTGCAGATTTTCGAATTTTCTGGCTCTGAATTTGTGGGCTATAGTTCAGTTGATTTTCAATAAAATTGAATTTTCTGCGAAATGTGTAGAAATGTTCGAGCGATCCAAATGACCGTTGGTATGATGAATGTAGGTCTCAACACGTATTGAAAGAGGTATCAACCATCGAAATCGGAGCTCAATTGCAGATTTTCGATATTTCTGGCTCTGAGTTTGTGAGCTATAGTTCAGTTGATTTTCAATAAAATTGAAGAAATGTGTAGAAATGTTCGAGCGATCCAAATGACCTTTGGTATGACGAATGTAGGTCTCAACACCTTTTGAAAGAGGTATCAACCATCGAAATCGGAGCCCAATTGCAGATTTTCGATTTTTCTGGCTCTGAATTTGTGGGCTATAGTTCAGTTGATTTTCAATCAAATTGAATTTTCTGCGAAATGTGTAGCGATCCAAATGACTGTTGGTATGACGAATGTAGGTTTCAACACCTATTGAAAGAGGTATCAACCATCGAAATCGGAGCCCAATTGCAGATTTTCGATATTTCTGGCTCTGAATTTCTGGGCTATAGTTCAGTTGATTTTCAATAAAACTGAATTTTCTGCGAAATGTGTAGAAATATTCGAGCGATCCAAATGACCGTTGGTTTGACGAATGTAGGTCTCAACACCTATTGAAAGAGGTATCACTATCAACCATCGAAATCGTAGCCGAATTGCAGATTTTCGATTTTTCTGGCTCTGAATTTCTGGGCTATAGTTCAGTTGATTTTCAATAAAACTGAATTTTCTGCGAAATGTGTAGAAATACTCGAGCGATCCAAATGACCGTTGGTATGACGAATGTAGGTCTCAACACCTTTTGAAAGAGGTATCAACCATCGAAATCGGAGCCCAATTGCAGATTTTCGAATTTTCTGGCTCTGAATTTGTGGGCTATAGTTCAGTTGATTTTCAATAAAATTGAATTTTCTGCGAAATGTGTAGAAATGTTCGAGCGATCCAAATGACCGTTGGTATGATGAATGTAGGTCTCAACACGTATTGAAAGAGGTATCAACCATCGAAATCGGAGCTCAATTGCAGATTTTCGATATTTCTGGCTCTGAGTTTGTGAGCTATAGTTCAGTTGATTTTCAATAAAATTGAAGAAATGTGTAGAAATGTTCGAGCGATCCAAATGACCTTTGGTATGACGAATGTAGGTCTCAACACCTTTTGAAAGAGGTATCAACCATCGAAATCGGAGCCCAATTGCAGATTTTCGATTTTTCTGGCTCTGAATTTGTGGGCTATAGTTCAGTTGATTTTCAATCAAATTGAATTTTCTGCGAAATGTGTAGCGATCCAAATGACTGTTGGTATGACGAATGTAGGTTTCAACACCTATTGAAAGAGGTATCAACCATCGAAATCGGAGCCCAATTGCAGATTTTCGATATTTCTGGCTCTGAATTTCTGGGCTATAGTTCAGTTGATTTTCAATAAAACTGAATTTTCTGCGAAATGTGTAGAAATATTCGAGCGATCCAAATGACCGTTGGTTTGACGAATGTAGGTCTCAACACCTATTGAAAGAGGTATCACTATCAACCATCGAAATCGTAGCCGAATTGCAGATTTTCGATTTTTCTGGCTCTGAATTTCTGGGCTATAGTTCAGTTGATTTTCAATAAAACTGAATTTTCTGCGAAATGTGTAGAAATACTCGAGCGATCCAAATGACCGTTGGTATGACGAATGTAGGTCTCAACACCTTTTGAAAGAGGTATCAACCATCGAAATCGGAGCCCAATTGCAGATTTTCGAATTTTCTGGCTCTGAATTTGTGGGCTATAGTTCAGTTGATTTTCAATAAAATTGAATTTTCTGCGAAATGTGTAGAAATGTTCGAGCGATCCAAATGACCGTTGGTATGATGAATGTAGGTCTCAACACGTATTGAAAGAGGTATCAGCCATCGAAATCGGAGCCCAATTGCAGATTTTCGAATTTTCTGGCTCTGAATTTGTGGGCTATAGTTCAGTTGATTTTCAATCAAATTGAATTTTCTGCGAAATGTGTAGCGATCCAAATGACTGTTGGTATGACGAATGTAGGTTTCAACACCTATTGAAAGAGGTATCAACCATCGAAATCGGAGCCCAATTGCAGATTTTCGATATTTCTGGCTCTGAATTTCTGGGCTATAGTTCAGTTGATTTTCAATAAAACTGAATTTTCTGCGAAATGTGTAGAAATATTCGAGCGATCCAAATGACCGTTGGTTTGACGAATGTAGGTCTCAACACCTATTGAAAGAGGTATCACTATCAACCATCGAAATCGTAGCCGAATTGCAGATTTTCGATTTTTCTGGCTCTGAATTTCTGGGCTATAGTTCAGTTGATTTTCAATAAAACTGAATTTTCTGCGAAATGTGTAGAAATACTCGAGCGATCCAAATGACCGTTGGTATGACGAATGTAGGTCTCAACACCTTTTGAAAGAGGTATCAACCATCGAAATCGGAGCCCAATTGCAGATTTTCGAATTTTCTGGCTCTGAATTTGTGGGCTATAGTTCAGTTGATTTTCAATAAAATTGAATTTTCTGCGAAATGTGTAGAAATGTTCGAGCGATCCAAATGACCGTTGGTATGATGAATGTAGGTCTCAACACGTATTGAAAGAGGTATCAACCATCGAAATCGGAGCTCAATTGCAGATTTTCGATATTTCTGGCTCTGAGTTTGTGAGCTATAGTTCAGTTGATTTTCAATAAAATTGAAGAAATGTGTAGAAATGTTCGAGCGATCCAAATGACCTTTGGTATGACGAATGTAGGTCTCAACACCTTTTGAAAGAGGTATCAACCATCGAAATCGGAGCCCAATTGCAGATTTTCGATTTTTCTGGCTCTGAATTTGTGGGCTATAGTTCAGTTGATTTTCAATAAAATTGAATTTTCTGCGAAATATGTAGAAATATTCGAGCGATACCAATCAACCATCGAAATCGGAGCTCAATTGCAGATTTTCGATATTTCTGGCTCTGAATTTGTGGGCTATAGTTCAGTTGAATTTCAATTAAATTGAAGAAATGTGTAGAAATGTTCGAGCGATCCAAATGACCGTTGGTATGATGAATGTAGGTCTCAATACCTATTGAAAGAGGTATCAACCATCGAAATCGGAGCACAATTGCAGATTTTCGATATTTCTGGCTCTGAATTTGTGGGCTATAGTTCAGTTGATTTTCAATAAAATTGAAGAAATGTGTAGAAATATTCGAGCGATCCAAATGACCGTTGGTATGACGAATGTAGGTCTCAATACCTCTTGAAAGAGGTATCAACCATCGAAATCGGAGCACAATTGCAGATTTTCGATATTTCTGGCTCTGATTTTGTGGGCTATAGTTCAGTTGATTTTCAATAAAATTGAAGAAATGTGTAGAAATGTTCGAGCGATCCAAATGACCGTGGTATGACGAATGTAGGTCTCAACACCTATTGAAAGAGGTATCAACCATCGAAATCGGAGCCCAATTGCAGATTTTCGATATTTCTGGCTCTGAATTTGTGGGCTATAGTTCAGTTGATTTTCAATAAAAAAAAATTTTCTGCGAAATGTGTAGAAATATTCGAGCGATCCAAATGACCATTGGTATGACGAATGTAGGTCTCAACACCTATTGAAAGAGGTATCAACCATCGAAATCGGAGCCCAATTGCAGATTTTCGATATTTCTGGCTCTGATTTTGTGGGCTATAGTTCCGTTGATTTTCAATAAAAAAAAATTTTCTGCGAAATGTGTAGAAATATTCGAGCGATCCAAATGACTGTTGGTATGATGAATGTAGGTCTCAACACCTATTGAAAGAGGTATCAACCATCGAAATCGGAGCCCAATTGCAGATTTTCGATATTTCTGGCTCTGAGTTTGTGAGCTATAGTTCAGTTGATTTTCAATTAAATTGAAGAAATGTGTAGAAATGTTCGAGCGATCCAAATGACCGTTGGTATGATGAATGTAGGTCTCAACACCTATTGAAAGAGGTATCAACCATCGAAATCGGAGCCGAATTGCAGATTTTCGATATTTCTGGCTCTGAATTTGTGGGCTATAGTTCAGTTGATTTTCAATAAAATTGAAGAAATGTGTAGAAATATTCGAGCGATCCAAATGACCGTTGGTATGACGAATGTAGGTCTCAACACCTATTGAAAGAGGTATCAACCATCGAAATCGGAGCCGAATTGCAGATTTTCGCTATTTCTGGCTCAGAATTTGTGGGCTATAGTTCAGTTGATTTTCAATAAAATTGAAGAGATGTGTAGAAATGTTCGAGCGATCCAAATGACCGTTGGTATGACGAATGTAGGTCTCAACACCTATTGAAAGAGGTATCAACCATCGAAATCGGAGCCGAATTGCAGATTTTCGCTATTTCTGGCTCTGAATTTGTGGGCTATAGTCCAATTGTTTTTCAATAAAAAAAATTTTTCTGCGAAATGTGTAGAAATATTCGAGCGATCCAAATGACCGTTGGTATGACGAATGTAGGTCTCAACACCTATTGAAAGAGGTATCAACCATCGAAATCGGAGCCCAATTGCAGATTTTCGATATTTCTGGCTCTGAATTTGTGGGCTATAGTTCAGTTGAATTTCAATAAAAAAAAATTTTCTGCGAAATGTGTAGAAATATTCGAGCGATCCAAATGACCGTTGGTATGACGAATGTAGGTCTCAACACCTATTGAAAGAGGTATCAACCATCGAAATCGGAGCCGAATTGCAGATTTTCGCTATTTCTGGCTCTGAATTTGTGGGCTATAGTCCAGTTGATTTTCAATAAAAAAAAATTTTCTGCGAAATGTGTAGAAATATTCGAGCGATCCAAATGACCGTTGGTATGACGAATGTAGGTCTCAACACCTATTGAAAGAGGTATCAACCATCGAAATCGGAGCCCAATTGCAGATTTTCGATATTTCTGGCTCTGAATTTGTGGGCTATAGTTCAGTTGAATTTCAATAAAAAAAAATTTTCTGCGAAATGTGTAGAAATATTCGAGCGATCCAAATGACCGTTGGTATGACGAATGTAGGTTTCAACACCTATTGAAAAAGGTATCAACTATCGAAATCGGAGCCCAATTGCAGATTTTCGATATTTCTGGCTCTGAATTTGTGGGCTATAGTAAAGTTGATTTTCAATAAAAAAAAAATTTCTGCGAAATGTGTAGAAATATTCGAGCGATCCAAATGACCGTTGGTATGACGAATGTAGGTCTCAACACCTATTGAAAGAGGTATCAACCATCGAAATCGGAGCCGAATTGCAGATTTTCGATATTTCTGGCTCAGAATTTGTGGGCTATAGTTCAGTTGATTTTCAATAAAATTGAAGAAATGTGTAGAAATGTTCGAGCGATCCAAATGAACGTGGTATGACGAATGTAGGTCTCAACACCTATTGAAAGAGGTATCAACCATCGAAATCGGAGCCCAATTGCAGATTTTCGATATTTCTGGCTCTGAATTTGTGGGCTATAGTTCAGTTGAATTTCAATAAAAAAAAATTTTCTGCGAAATGTGTAGAAATATTCGAGCGATCCAAATGACCGTTGGTATGATGAATGTAGGTCTCAACACCTATTGAAAGAGGTATCAACCATCGAAATCGGAGCCCAATTGCAGATTTTCGATATTTCTGGCTCTGAATTTGTGGGCTATAGTTCAGTTGATTTTCAATAAAATTGAATTTTCTGCTAAATGTGTAGAAATAGTCGAGCGATTCAAATGACCGTTGGTATGACGAATGTAGGTCTCAACACCTATTGAAAGAGGTATCAACCATCGAAATCGGAGCCCAATTGCAGATTTTCGATATTTCTGGCTCTGAATTTGTGGGCTATAGTTCAGATGATTTTCAATAAAATTGAATTTTCTGCGAAATGTGTAGAAATATTCAAACGATCCAAATGACCGTTGGTATGACGAATGTAGGTCTCAACACCTATTGAGAAAGGTATCAACCATCGAAATCGGAGCACAATTGCAGATTTTCGATTTTTATGGCTCTGAATTTATGGGCTATAGTACAATTGATTTTCAATAAAATTGAATTTTCTGCGAAATGTGTAGAAATATTCGAGCGATCCAAATGACCGTTGGTATGACGAATGTAGGTCTCAACACCTATTGCAAGAGGTATCAACCATCGAAATCGGAGCCCAATTGCAGATTTTCGATTTTTCTGGCTCTGAATTTGTGGGCTATAGTACAGTTGTTTTTCAATAAAATTGAATTTTCTGCGAAATGTGTAGAAATAGTCGAGCGATCCAAATGACCGTTGGTATGACGAATGTAGGTCTCAACACCTATTGATAGAGGTATCAACCATCGAAATCGGAGCCCAATTGCAGATTTTCGATTTTTCTGGCTCTGAATTTGTGGGCTATAGTACAGTTGTTTTTCAATAAAATTGAATTTTCTGCGAAATGTGTAGAAATATTCGAGCGATCCAAATGACCGTTGGTATGACGAATGTAGGTCTCAACACCTATTGAAAGAGGTATCAACCATCGAAATCGGAGCCGAATTGCAGATTTTCGATATTTCTGGCTCAGAATTTGTGGGCTATAGTTCAATTGATTTTGATTTTGCTGTAACTACATAATTCTGTTCTATAAAAAAAAAAATAGATTGCACTAACACTATTTCACTTGTATAGTTTTTATTTCAGTTTTTTGTCGCTATTAAAGAAAAGTTTATTTATGGCTGTACTACCAAAGCCTTCTATTCTAGTACATACATATACAATTAATGGATGTTAAACGTTTCGTTAAGTCTGAAGTCGTTCATGTATTCAACATGAACCACCGCGTTGAACTAATTTCTCAGGATACTTTGGTTAACAGGCAGTACAGGGCCGATGTCGAACATTCTGTCGAGAGCCAGTGCAACAAATAGAAATAAATTGGCTTGGAAACAGTTTACAGTGTCTACTGCTATTTTCATGTTAACAGCTGTATATAACAAATTATATTAACATCCATTCCGGATTTTATATTGTAGGAAATCAGTTTTTTTTAATTTTTTAATTAAATAAATAAAACAAACGAATAAATTTCGATTAAAATTCATTTTATTTTCAATTTTTAATTATTTTTTGTTCTTTTCAGTTTTTTTTTTTTCAATAGTTTTTACATTTTCGTGTTTTTATTTATTTTTATTTTTCAATAATTATATTTTTAATTTATTCAATGTTCTTTGTGTTAAATTTTATAATAATAATAATCTATAATATGTATTTCAATAATAATTATAATTTATGTGTGTAATTGGCAGTGTTTATATAATATGTATAAAATTTTATTTCAATTTCAGAGCCATATAAAAATAATTTATTAATTTTATTTAATTAATTATTGCATTTATTTTTTATTTACTTTTAATGTTTACTGGAATGATTATTATTTATTGATTTATGTTGATAAATGAGGAACAAAAATATGTGTGGCGGGCGGCTAATTATTTATGTAATTATTTAATAAAAAAAGAAATTTGTTTATTTAGAAACAGGAACTATTTTTTTTTTTATTTTTTTTTCTGAACAAAATAATAATATAATTTCTGATAATAATAATAATAATAATAATAAAATAATAATTAAATAAATAAATCTTTGGTTTTCTTTCTATTTAAATAAATTTCATTTTTTTGTTTTACGTTTTTTGTTTTAAATTTAATTTATTTTAAATCTTTGAATTAGAATGACTGGAATATGTTATTTATTTTATATATTGGAAATTTATAATTAATTTTTTATAATTAATAATGTAGAATGTCGGTTTATTGTTTTTTTTTTATTTGTTTGATTTGATGAGTATTTTTAATTAATAATAATAATAATAATATTTATTTTAATTATTTTTCTTGCTCTAATATATATTATTTTATTTATTTACATTAATATTAATTAACATATATAAATTATTATTTTCGTGATTTTTTAATTTAATTTAATTTTTTTCTTGACTAGGAAATTTTTAAATTTTTAATTTGCTTAATTTTAAGTGTTTTTAATTAATTATTATTATTATTTTTTTGTTAATTTAATTTATTTTCTTTGGATATAAGAAAATATCGAAATTGTCTCGGAAACGGATGGTGGGGTATAAATTAATATTTGATATTTTCTTACAATTTAATTTTCTTTTTTTTTTTATTAATTTTCAGTCTTTGGTTTATTTTTTTTTTTATTTTATTTACTTTACTCAATTTTTAATTTAATTTTACGTTTAATTAAAATTAAATAAAATTATTTTATTTATATATTAAATGGTAATTAATAATTTAAAATTATAAAAAAAAATTATTTTGGATTTTTGCTTATATTTTTTGACTCACATTTTGGTTTTAATATAAGGCCGTGGATTTGTCATGAGATTTTATGATTTACAGAAAAAAAAACTTTATTTACAAAATAAATAATAAATATTAAATTAAATTATTTAACAAAACAAGTAAATTATATACCTAAATCATGAAATAGATGTACTTTTAACACTTCACCCTCCTCCTCGAGCCTTTGAGCCGTCTCCGTGTTAATTAGATTGAATACGATCGCAAAAATTGTACAGGCCGCATAAATACCGAGCGCGATCCACCACAGTAGTTGCTCATGTAATTTTTGTTCGAAATTTTTTAACACTAATAAACCTATTGTTAGACCAGCTAGGGCACCGGTTAAATGGGCCACATACGATATAGATGGAGCGCTTGTATTTTCGACCGCATACCGAGAATATATCGCAAAACCAACATCACATGAGGCTATATATAATTAAAACAAAACAAGATTAATATTTATCGCCTAAAATCAAAACGACGGCTTAATATTTAACACTTACCAAAAATAAATATTGCTAATAGTCTTATGATACCATATTGCATGTTACTATAATTTAACATAACGTTAGCTAAATGGGCTGCAAGCAAAGCGTACACACCACCGCTCGCCCCCACCAAACACACATCTGGATCAAATACGCTTGTGCCTAGTGAACCAGCTAAAACACCAGCTATATATACACAACCTATTCGTAGTGAGCCATGTACCATCTCTAATGGTAGACCAACTAATAATTGTACAACTAGATTAAAACCTAAATGAAACCATCTGTAACGAAAAAATAAAAAAAAAAAAATATTAAACGATTGGCGAGACATCTACAAAACATAATTTAGTAAATTTTAATCGATTTATCAAATATCCAAACAAATTTTAGTGCGACATCTAAACAAAATAATATTTTTTTGGTATATTTTTTATAACAGTTAGCATTGCCATCTATATGATAATAGCATAAAAAAATTAACTAACCCTGCATGTAACACCATGTAGAATAAAAATCGCCAAACTTCTTGTCGCTTATCTGGCCGATATATAAACATTGAATCGATGGGTACCGGACCTGCTGGATCTGCTTGTCCCGACGTTAATGTGTGGTATGTAAAAAATCCCAACTAAAAATAGAAGAAATAAAAACAAATAAATAAATGCCACCTGTATTCACTGTTAGATATCAATCACACACTCAAATCATTAATAATTTTCACCTAACCTATCCTTAAGCCTAAGCCCCCCCTCTAATATGATGAAGATGACGACAAGTCCTTTTTATATATGATTTATTATGACGATAATTTAAATACACGACACACACATAAGATAAATAAATAAATTAAACCATGACCAAAACAAAACAAAACCAAGACGAACAAGAGCATCGATGGATATATAGTATGTATATGTGGTAAGAAGGTAAGAGATAAGATGTTTGGTTTTCTTTTATGCATATACATACGACTATTTTTATTTATTTTTTATTTTTTTAGTTCTGAAGACTATAAAGACGGTGAGAAAAACACCTACGCTTGGTATTTAAATGATCTCAATATTTTAATGTTATTATTTTGTTGTTGTTGTTGTTGTTAGATTTTTTTTATTATTATTATTATAATTATATACATGGGTCGCGTCTTATAATAACATAACTTTATAGTTATTTGTTGTTGTATTATAATTTTAATAATAATAATAACAATAATCATAATAATAAAAAGGAGAATGAAAATGTTCGTCTCTCTAGATCTGAATATTTTGTAAGCTGGAAGAAAGACCACCCAAAAAAAAATTTTTTGTTTGAATATTTTAAATTATTCAGTTTGGTTATTGTGTGTGTAATCCGTGGGGTTTGTGATATGGAATTGGGATTCTTAATACATATTTTGTATGCTAATAAAGAAATATCTTTTGTGATGTGGTACCTTGACAGGATAATTATGAGGTCGATCACCTTAATACTAAATTTTGTGTTTTAAGTTTCTGGGCAATTTACTGGGGGAGGTAAATTTGTAAACAAATTTTACAATGTTGCCAATTTAATTGAAATGTTTTAAATATCGTATTGCTATAAAGCTAGGGGTGCTGGCAAGGGTCGTTTATGGTATTAGTGTAGCAAGGTTATGGGCCTTTCCATGTAACGAGCCAGTCTCTCAATATGTAAAACCATTGTGCGACCCGGAGGTTTCTTGATCCGAACAAGATCGTTGTGTTTCACTAGGATCTCGTATAATTCTTCCCAATTACTTCGGTCTAAAAAGACCAAAGTTGGACCCCCCCCCTACCCCCCTACCCCCCTCCTCCCGGGTCCGAAAAAACAAAAAAAAGTGTACGTCCGTCTGGCAAGGTGGAGAATTGAGAAAAGCTTTTGGAATCTTTACGTCAAAAGGTTGGGGTACTTGCCATTTTTTTAAATCTTTACCAATTTTTTAAATACGTTGGTTTGCCTACGTTGCCTTGAAGGTTAAGTTGGGGGTCAATTTACGGGTTGATTTGAGTTCAGTCCGAGTACAGTTGGAGTTGAATTAGGAGATAATAAGCAGTTGACCAGTTTTTTATATATGCTGGTTTGAGGATTAAGTTGGGTTTTCGGTTAAATTGAGGGTTGAGTTGGATTCCATTTGCGGGTTGAATTGAGGCTGAGTTGGAGTTGAGTTTGAGTTGGATTAGGGTTTAGTGAGCAGTGAGTGTTTGTATGCATGTACGTATATCTGTATGAACGATATTTAAACAAATCCACACGCGATGTGGATGGTAGTGATAATGATAATGGTATAATGGTACAATGATATTGTGGCGACCTCATTACAACTACCCAAAAAGGGTACTAACCATTTTTGGTTGATTGGGAGAATTATATTCCACCATTTTAGTTCACAGTAAAAATGTATAAAGACTGTCAGATTTGATACATATAACTCGCTATAAGTAAAGTCGTGTCATTAAAAGTGTTTTACAATTAAGTATCGGTAAATTCGCATTGCCTCCACACTGGTGACCCCGACAGTTGAAAATTAAGTGCAATTATTTTGGTAAAAAACTCGAGTCAATTACGCAAAATTTACGCAACATTTTTACCGCAAGTCGGAGGACGCATACATTACCGTACGGTACAATTCGAAGAGAACACAAATTGTTATTACAAGCCGTACATCATCGAGAAGCAGTTAGTTACAAATAAACCAGCAGTGTATCGTGTATTACATCGCCGACACGTGTAAAATGTCTACGACTAGCGAATCTACATCCAGCACCGACACAATAGTTACTTCAGCCGCAGCAATGTCAAAGCTGGCAATAAACATACCCTCTAACGGAACAATCACCGGCGAAATCAACCAAATTGAAAATGCAGTTGTACAAAAAATAGTGTCAACTTCAACGACAACGGAGTTAAATACTGTTGCTCAAACACAACAACCAGACACATTTAACGTAGCAGAAACACAGGCAGCGGAAGTACGTCACAACCCACCACGCTACAGTTCAATTTACGGCGGTGCAAACCAATCCGGGAATGTTGCAACAGGCATTTCTGTTCGACCGTTAACGTTAGAAGAATTGCAAACTCAAAACACGCAATTAAAGCAACAGGTTGCGCACTTAACAGGGTTAATGCAACGTCTGCTCGAACAACAAGCGGTACATCAGCCACATGCGCAACAGCAGACGATGCACCAGCCACAGATGCAACCACAAACGCTACAGCAGCCGGTACAACAGACGCATACGTCAGAACAGCCAACGCTCAATCGACATTATTACGATCGACTTCCAATACCTACTTTTAGTCGAGATAACGTTGAAATGAGGTTCTTCCAGCTCGAAACGTGGTTCAATCGTCGCAATATCGCAAATGACGATGCAGCAAAATACGATACACTGGTTGCAGACCTAGATACCAATCTGCTGACTCAAGTAGCTGGCGTGTTAAGAAGTGTTATTCATGGCAACAAGTATGCACCACTAAAAAAAGTCATAATAGCCAATTTCGCCGACTGTGAAACCCAACAACTTCGTAAGTTACTAGCCGGAACATTATGCGGAATATATTTAGAAATTCAAGTGCAGAGTAGCTCAGTTTAATAAGGCATTTTTGGCTTGAACAAATGCCAGCAGAAGTTTGTGCAGTTATAGTGGGGAACAAAGCGAATGCCGTGCATCCTGAAAATGTATCTCTCGACGACGAGGCAACGCTCGCTGACGCCATTATTGAAGCGTTGGACAGCAGGAATACACATGTTGCCCAAGTATCTCAAGCTACTGACAAAAATGAAATTCAGCTAGCCATTGCCGAGCTTACGAAAATGGTCGACGAATTATACCAACGAGAAAATAGAAATCGCTAAATCAGCCATTCACGCGTGGGTTACGCAGACGATGCACGCGAATGTCGAAAAGGTCATCGTAGCCCAAGTCGAACAAAGCCAACCACTTGTGTATACCATCGGAAGTATGGAATGGATGCTCGCAAATGTAGAGATCCCTGTAATTTCCATACCCCTTCACAACAAAAAAACCAATAGGGCGCAGGTTACAGTCGGATAACCTGCCAGCCCCCATCAACGACGGCTTCGAACTAAATCAGATATTCATTAAAGATTCGGCGTCAAAGAAGATATTTTTAAGCGACACCGGCGCTGATGTTTCAGTCTTGCCGCCAGCACAGCAGTTGAAGTCAAAACTAAACCCAAAAGCCGTCAAACTTTTCACAGCCAATGGTACTCCGATTGACTCTGATAACGCTCTCATTGATAAGCTTACGTCACTCAAGTCGACGGGATGCCGGTTAACAAGCTCAACAGCTCAAAACGTTCAGTATAAACGATCCAATCGCCGATCTGCTCGAAGAATTTAAGGATGTTTCCCAACCAACGTCATCACTACGCCCGATCGATGGTGTGACACAACCACATCGTCACCAAGGGTAACGCAGTCTTCGCTAAGGCACGTCGTCTATCACCAGACAACTTCCAAGCTGGAAAAGACGAGTTCGAGTTCCTGTTAAAGCACGGCATATGCAGACCCTCAAAAAGCCATTTCGCAAGCCCACTTCACATGATGAAGAAAGCAGATGGTTCCTGGCGCCCGTGCGGCGATTTTAGAGCGCTGAATGCAATAACAGTTCCGGATAAATATCCTTTGCCGTATATACAAGACTGTGCTAACACAGTGCGAAATAAAATAATATTTTCAAAAATTGATTTGCATTCCATCAAATACCTATCGAGCCGGCAGATTTACACAAAACAGCCATAATAACACCATTTGGGCTGTTTGAGTTCGTATACATGACCTTCGGCTTGTGCAACGCCGCCCAGACATTCCAGCGGTATGTTGATCATGCTACAAGAGATCTACAATACGTGTTTGGATACATCGACGATTTTCTCATCGCTTCGGAAAACGAGCAACAACATCGTGAACATCTTCAAACGTTTTTTCAACGATTTCGGGATTTCGGACTTCGAATAAACATCGCGAAATGCGAATTTTTCAAAGATGAGATAGATTTTTTGGATCATGTGGTCAGACCCAAAGGTCTGAAACCATTACCAAGCAAAGTCGAAATCGTAGAAGACTTTCCAAAACCAACGATCGCCAAGCAGCTAAAAAGTTTTCTAGCAATGGTAAACTTTTACAGAAAGTTTATCCCTCATGCTGTCAAACACCAGATTACCTTACAAAACCAGATCAAGGGCAACGTGAAGAACGACCAGAGTAAACTTGAATGGACAGCGGGAGCAGAAGAAGCATTTGTCAAATGTAAAGAAGATTTAGCAACACAAAAATACAGAAGTGCAGTGATAAGTCATTTCCATTCCATTGCGCACCCAGGCGTGCGAGCAACGACCAAATTAATAGCTGAGAGATTTGTCTGGCCAGGACTTCGGAAAAATTGTGCAACATTCGTGAAACATTGTAAGGCGTGTCAACAAGCAAAGATGAGCATTCATATGAAATCTCCGTTTTCGACAACAACACCGCCGACCCAACGTTTCGAGCATATCAATATCGATATTCTTGGACCATTGCCTCCATCGCAGGAATATCGATATCTATTGACAATAATCGACAAATTTTCTCGGTGGCCCGAAGCCATCCCGATGGAAGACATCACCGCTGAGCGCGTCGCCAGTACGCTAATTTCCGGATGGATTGCTCGCTTTGGGACGCCTCTACGCATAACATCAGACCAAGGACGCCAGTTTCAAACCGTGTTAGTTTAGGGATTGAGTTTATGGTTGAGTTGATTGTTGAATTGAGAATTGAATTAGGATTGAGTTCTGGTTTACTGAGGGTCCAGTTGCGGATTTATTTTGGGTCTATGGGTTAAGTTGAAAATTAGCTTGAGTTCAGTTCATGTACGCATGCATTTTTTCAGACCATGGGTTGAGTGAGATTTATTGAGCTTTATATTTGGGGAGTGTGAGATTTATGGAGCGATGGAGTGTAGTTGGAGATTTATTTGGGGGTCGAGTCGGGAGTTGCGGTGGAGTTTAGATTGTTGAGATCATGTACTCATCTAGTTTTCGAACCGCGTTGATTTAGGATTTGAGGCGAACATTGAGTTTGGGTTGAGTTGAGAGTTAAATTGGAGTTGAGTTGAAGGTTGAGTTGAGGTTGAGTTGAAAGCTGAGTTGGGGTTGAGTTATGGTTAAGTTTAGGGTTGGATTGAGTTATTTTCGAGTTCGAAGTTAAATTGGATCTGAGTGAGTGGTTCGGTTTTAGAGTTTAATTTGGGGTCTAGTTTAGGGTTGAGTACGAGGTTAGATTGAGTTGATTTTAGTGGAGTTCTAACACGCATGTAGATTTGGTATAGAGTTGATTTTGGAGTTGAAAGGAGGGTTGAGATTTGGTTCGAAGTTCAGATGAAGTTGAGTTAAGCCTTAATTAGCTACGTTGGGATTAAGTAAGAGGTTCGATTGGGGAATTATTCGGGGGTTGATGTGGGGTTAAATTAAGAGTCGATTTAAGGTTGATTTGGAGGGTTGAAGAGTATTTTGATGATTTCGTTTAGGATTGCCTTGCGATTGAGATGGAGGTTGATGTAAATTGAGTGAGAGGTTGAGCTGAATATTGAGTTAAGCGTTTCAGTTAGAGATTTATTTGAGAGTTGAGTTAATTTTCAGGACCAAAGTTCTGATCATCTCATGAGGTTTCAGCCCTTTATATTTGTTCTATAATTTTTCCAAACTAGATCTCAAATTTCAAAATTTACTGAATTCGCCTTCGCACTGTCCGAAGAAATGTTGAAGTTCTCTCAGTCATATTTAAGAATTTTTTCTAGTTCTTCTTCGCTCCTATCATTACATCATAGTCACCGAGAGTTCGATTGTGCCGCTCTACTATACCGTCCGACTGTAGATGTATTAGAAGTAGTTTTGGTACCGAGAAACTAGCTTCTTTCCGCACCAATGCTTATGGGATTCTGTCGAGCTGCACGAATATCCCACTTCTGACACCAACGCTAAACGCTCGTGTTTTGTTTTCGCGATTCCGAAGTGGCCAGACTTACTATTCGACCATAGTTTCAACGCAGAACTACTTCTTCGACCATAGAATTGGGTTCCAACTTTTGGTGGGTGACATTTTTTCCATCTGGCGACTCAAACTTACGCATTATCATACCGGCTTGACTTACAATCTCTTCCAAAATCTTTTATTGCTGCTTCTTGTGGCGAATTGTAAAATTTTGATCCACTTAACAACCTGTCCGTCTAGATCAGTGCTTACAATAAATCGTTGTTTGTACAGATATCAATGAAAGTGTTGGATTTTAGTTACAACAGGTATGTAGCAGCTTTCGTCTTGTAATACAGAAGTTCCATTCGGCCTTTCTTAGAGTTCTGAAAAGTTACCGATTATTTACTCCTGTTCATCAAATTTTTTGTGACAGCACGCCACCGATCCCAAAAAGACTTGTCTGTGACTTCTTTCTATAAATTGTTTGTCGATTTGCGGGTATGATAAAATGGGAGCTGTGACTTTTCCATTCGAATTTCCAATGCTTCTCCGTTAACTCAAACAGTGGTTTAGCTATTGAAGCATACACTAACGAAACCGCCGAACATATCGTTTTGTGGTCTATCTTTAGGTTCAAGGCCCACTTGCCAGTATCCGGATTCTAGATCAAGTGTAGAAAATCAAAATGACTCTTTCGCTACGTCGAGTGTGACCCCGGCAGAGGCAACGAGTCCTTTCCACACTAGTTTGTTTGAATTTGAGCAAAAACATCCTGATTTTTAGCCAACAATATTATTCGATTCGATTCTGTGTGTTACAATACAAAGAACATCTTTCAGCGACTTTCGACTTAGCTCGTCAATTTGATTCTTGGTCATGGCGATTAAATGGTTCGGTCAGATTTATTATCCGAATTTCCTCCGCAGTACTACAATTACAAATTGGGTCGATGAGTCATCTGGCGACCAAAATTTCATTGTTCGAGTGGTGGTCATTTTTATATTGATAGTAAAATTACCCTTAACTTCGTTGTAATAGCGGGGTTTCTGGCAACGGTAAGTGGTATTTTGTGCCCGTCAAGAATCAACCTTCGTCCTCTAAAGTTGATTTGGTAACAAAACTGATGCGGTAAATTCTCCCAGCTTGATTAGATCAAAAAACGATTAGATCAATCTCGTTCTGTTTGTGGACTAGACATTCATAATGGAAGAGTTGTTTCTACGAATTCTGTCTAGAAAACTAGAGCTTAGATACATTTTAGGGCTTGCCCGTTCCCGGATCTTTTGCATTCTCGAGGAACGGGATCGTGATTTTCTGATTTCCAGGAATTCCCGGAATTCTAGGCACGACAAACTTTTACATTACAGTACTGATTTAATCACTCAATATTACATTGCTGAGCCAAATGATGATATAACTTTCGTTAGAAACCCATCTGCTAATGGAGAATTGCTCTCATTTTGGGTGGACATCGGTTTGTGGGTGGATTGCTTTTAAATTGGTTATTTTCCCATTTCTGACATAAATCTGGTTTCCTTATGCCAGGGTTTTGGGTACACAGAGTGCGATAATTTGGTTTAATTCTGTAAATAGACTATGTACATATGTCCAGCTCTTCTTTTTACTTTCGAATCCTATTTCTTTGTCTGCTTCCAACTATTCTACTTCAACATTGTTTTACAAAATAGGTCGTCCGACATCATTCATAATCTCCTTTGTTGGAACCGACTGTGGATCATGGAGAATTTTTTTTAATGAGACAACTAGGGTATACATACCGATTTTAAAGTACCCAGGACCCACTCGAATGCTTGACTACCCAAGTAATTTGATCGATTATCCCGTTTGATTCAGGGGCACGAAATAACTCAGCGGGAAGGTGTCTGTCTCATTTTTTTAAAATGAAATAAGTTCGCGCGGTTTTAATTGACTTTGTAAAAGTTAAATGTTGCGGATTTAATTCATATTTAGTTAATGTGGAATAAATTCAAATTTATTGTCGAAATTAATTCATTTCAACATGAATTTATTCCGCCACAAAAATTAGAAGGTTAACATACAAATATTTTCATCGAAAGTGAAAGGAATGTAACGTATTGAAATGAACTTGAACTGAAATGCTACCGATACATTATATCATCTCAAAAGTATTAAAACGCTTGTTCTGCTGCGTTTCATAAAACCATTCTTAATGATAGACTCTTGTCTAAATTCAACATCATTAAATTATTTTCGGTGGTGCACCCTTTGAGAGATCAGTGGAGACCGCTGGATTTTCTTGAGAACTTGTCTGAGTCGAGTTTCTTCTTTTCTGGCTGCTCTCGTTCTGATAATAGTTTAGAGTTATGGAATGTACTGCCCCTCGTTATTTGATCTGAATTTATCAGGCTACCTGGGTAAGTGCGCTCTGTTTAATTGAGGCATTAAATCTCGCTGTTACAAATAAACATTTTGTTTTATGTGCAGATAACTTATCTGTGCTGAATTCGTTGGATAATGCCTTGGCATTCTTTATTGTGAAATGATTATCATTGAGGGTAATGATATTGCTGATTCTATAGCAAAAACAGGGCGATTGGGTTAAAATTTGTCGGTGCCGAGACAGTTGCATCCTTACCATTTAACTGTTTTAAGAAGACCATGGGCCTTTATGGCTTTGATTAGTTGCAACAAATTTTTAATGAAAGACAATAATTTTCAATATGATGATGCAGTGAGCTCTTGTATACTTTAGCAATCTAATGGCTGCCAGTTTGTATTTGAAAAACTCATTTTACATTATTGCCTATTTAATTGGAAGGCGTGAATTATGAGCTAATCACACTTTGGGAGCTTATTAACTGCAGTATTGTTATACACAATTTCGAATATTCGGAGGACCTATCAGCTAAATTAAAGTTAAGTTGTAAATTTGTTGTTTTTGACCCTAAATAGAATGCTTTTACTTTGGCAGCTTATTGACTGCCAGTTTGCAAATTCATTTTACATCGTTGCCAATTTAATTGAAAAGTTTGAAATGTGAGCCATTCAAGACCTTTATCTAGTATTCAACTAGCAGCCGCTAATTTGTCAATTTATTATGCATTTCTGTCCATTTAGGCTGTTAGGTTGTTTCTATCTAAAAGATTATTGCGGAAATGCTCTGATTTCTAGCGAGCTACTGATCGCTTAGCTATAATTTAATTTTGCAATGTTGCCAATTTAATTCGCAAACTTAAAATAATGCTATTTGAATTCATTAGCAGTAGTCCGGATTCAGTTGCCGTCATTAGATTGTAAAATCATTTTACAATGTTGCCAATTTAATAGGCAGGTAGGAATTGTGAGCTATTCAAGACTCTGGCAGTTTTTTGGCTGCTGGTTTGCACTTAAAAGATTGTTACACACCGTTTCTCATATCCGGATAGCTACACCGGCCACGGTTATGTTGCAAATTGATTTTGCGATGTTGCCAATTTAACTAAAAAATTTCAAATTATAATTTTCCGCGTAATTTGACATCCTTGAATCTGGGGGATATCGATCAGTTCGCAATTTTTGTATGTTTTCAGTGTTACCAATTTTATTGAATTTCTTTAAAATATTGGAAGTTCTAATCGTTTCGAAAGCTATATTAGATAATAACTTTAGCTTTAGACAGTCTCAAAAATATTTTTCACAACTGGCTTATACCCTACATAATACATACACACATAGAGTCAGTTTCGGTTGCCGTCCGGAATCGGTTGCCGTCATTAGATTGTAAACTCATTTTACAATGTTGCCAATTTAATAGGCAGGTGAGTTATTCAAGACTCTGGCAGTTTTTTGGCTGCTGGTTTGCACTTAAAAGATTGTTACACACCGTTTCTCATATCCGGATAGCTATACTGGCCACGGTTATGTTGCAAATTGATTTTGCGATGTTGCCAATTTAATTATAAAACTTTAAATGTAAGCTGTATGAATAGTTTAGTAGCCTACCGGCTGCTAGTTTGTCTTTCGAACACTTGTCCACATAATCTCTGGCAACAGTGTTGCTGCTGACTATTCGTTTCAAATTTTGCAATGTTGCCAATTTAATTAAAAGAGTTTTTTAATTTTATTGAATTTCTTTAAAATATTGGAAATTTTAATCTTTAGCTGTAGACAGTTTCAAAAATATTACATAACTGGCTTATCCCCTACATACAGAGTCAGTTTGCCATACATTTTGTTTTTTGTTTTTGTTTCCAATATAACAGTAATTCAGTTTCAACCTAACACAAAAATCGTATCCTACACACAACTCTCATTTCACATCACAATCGATCATATAGACTCCATTGAAATGTCATACACACACACATAAAAACATTTGTAGAGTTAAACCAAAATATAAACACTTGGTGTAGGGGGCGGACAATGATTGTTTGTTGCATGCACACAAAATTTATATTACACAACTACATCCCAATTTTTTTTTTTAAGATCTCATTTTTTATTTATTGTACAAAAGAAAATTTCATTCATAAAAATCGTGTGTATGAATCATCATCATCATCAACATGATCAAGATGAAGAGAAACCTATTTCAATTTGTTTTTTTATTTTTTTATTTTTTTTTATGAATGAATGAATATGCGAACACGTAAAAGAAAATATAAAAGTCGCGTACTGTAAATATAAGCGTGCGCGCGGCAAACACATTATACATTTCCTCAATATCTAATGATTTAGAAACTTACGTTGCGAGTTGAGTTGAGACGACGCAGATAAAAAAAATTTAAATCATTTCCCATGGAAAATCATGGCATCATATAATCATATCCACCTTCAACATTGCGAATTTATAATAAACAGACACCATATACCAACAACAACAAAAACACGCGTGCTGTATGCGCCTTCGCGAAATCAAGTTTTAATATTTTTTGTTGTGTTGTGTGTGTGCTAAGCGAAGTTTTTTTTTTTTTTTTTTTTTTTTTTAAATTAAAGAAATAAAAAGTTTAACCTCACACAAATAATAATAATAATAATAATAACAATAATAATAAACTAAGAATAAGATGAAGATGAAGAGACCGCGATGAAGACGGGCATATTATCATTGTTATTATTGGCGCTTTGTATATATATATACATACAGACATAAGACGACTGTACGATATGACGATGATGACGACGACGTTTATATGAACCTTGGGGATTAAGTTATTTACTATATAGACTGTAGCATAAAAGTTGTACGTGAGATTGACTCAATCATGTTATGTATGGGATGCGACGGTGCGCGCAGACAGACGTGTGGTTCACATATAATGTTTTGCGGTGTACAATGATGTTACGCAAAAAAAAAAACAAAAAAAAAATCGCGCGCCAAATAAAAGGGATAATCAACCGCGAATTCTTTTATTATGATTGTTATGTGGGTGTTTTGAATTTTGTATTTTTTATTTTTGATAAATATAACAATAACGAAAATATGAATACGTGATGAAGAAAAAGAAGAAGATGATGATGATGAGATCTTATAAAAATATATGTACATATATATGAAGAAGAAATTGAATATAAGATTATGACTCATGTGCAGGTTTGTTATTGTTTTATGCAAATTTGTAATTTTGAATTGTTTTATTGTTATACATATGTGGAGCTATTTATCTGCGGGAGTGAGAGCAGTTAAGAAAGCGAAATAATAATAACGTTAAACTAGTGAACTAGGTTATGAAAGTTTTCCTCAATACACAATAATATACATATATACATATATATGGAACAGTGATTCTCACGTGACAAAACATAATTATAATATCAACATAAAGTGTCATCAATGTTGTCGCAAAACAATTAATAATTGTCTTAATAATTGTCGCACGTGATCTAATTAAGTTTGCATGTAAATTAACCACTTGCTGCGTGTGTCTCATATTTCATTGTTAATCTCATTTTCTCTATACAATACGTATCTATGTATCTACCTTTTTGTATATTTGACACGTGCTTTTATATTCAACCGATCGAAATTACATCCTTCTGTTTTGCCCTTTACAATTACTATACGCACCGCGTCCAATTCTTGGTTTTCTGCATTCGGAATTATGTTACCACTGAAAATAATAAGTAAAAACCAAAATTTGGAACATCTGTTCACTTTGTGTCTGGTTTTATTTGATTGTATGTATGATGTATTCTCGTCTTTCCTTTACCATTATTATCGCATCTTTTTATTTTTACGTTTTGTTTTTCGTAATAAATATTATGAACGGATAAATTATTTGAGATGGTTAATTTTTCATTTTACCAACAAAAAAAAAATATCGAGCGGCAAATTAAAATTAAGAGGTATATAGAAGTTCGAGAGGTGCGGAATTTTGAGATTTACTTTAAATATTCGTTATTTATGTATGTATAGCGGGCCAGGTGTTCATATAAGTATGGTAAGGTGGCTGTAAAATTAACAACACCGTATCGGGTTTACTATGATTTACCGAAAAAAAAAATCCCTCGCTCACAGATCATTTTTACATAGTGCCAGATGGCACGAACAAATGTATGGTAGTGAACCTACCTTTTGGGCTTTATCAGTTCCAGCGACTACAGTTCTGTCCACTCTTCAGATAGCTCCGACCAAACTACAAAATACAATTCTAATTTCATACATTAAGTATGAGGCAAGAACGTACTGACTTAGCGAATTATATTTACTAAATCAAAAACTCAACGAAAACCCTCATTTCTGTGTGTTTTATGCCCAAATTAATAATACAAAGAGAAGTTTTTCTGAATTAAAAACAATAAGATTCTTTCAACAAAGTATATTAACAATAATGGTATTCACAACATTTTTCGACTTGTTAATCAGAAAAAAATGAAGAGGCCAATCATTTATAGTAGATATGTTATAAATGATTAACACGAAAAATGTTGTGAATGCCATTATTGCTAATAATGAAAAAGCCGAACGAATCTTATTGATTATTGTTGGAGCACAAGCTTTTTTGTGCTGATGTAAATTTAAAAACTTAGGAAAAAATGTGGGTGTTTGAAAAACGGTGGTTTCCAAAACACTACATCAAAAAAATTCAATTTATTTTTGGTTTTATTAGTTTTATGCAACAGTATTGCTCATTTTTTATGTTCACCAAATCAAAATAGGAGACTAACAAATAAAAAAAAAACAAAGCAAGATAATTATTATAAAAAAAAAGTAATTCAACGCGCCTATACTAAACGGGCGCGCATGCGATGAAATAAGACTATGCGTCAACATTCTCCCCGCCTTGAAACGTCCCAACAGTTTCAATATTATCTTGAGGCAGCAGATAAATTTTTGAGATCCCGCGTTTGTAGGTACCGTGCATGGTTTTCACGTTAGACACTCGAACCAGCCCGTCTTCCCCAGTATATATTTCAACAACCCGTCCTAGTTTCCCTTTAAGTGGAGGTTGATTATCATCGATGAGGACTACCAAATCACCAATAGTGAGATTGCGTGTTGGTTTGGTCCATTTGTGGCGTTGCTATAGGGCTCGCAGATATTCTTGTGACTAACGATTCCATAATATGCGGTGTTGAAAATCAATCTGCTTCCAGGTAAAGTGTTGAGGGGTCGCCTGATCAAGAAGTGCCCCTGCGTAAGACAATCAAAGTCGTCAGGGCTGTTGGTAATGGGCCCAAGCGGCCGTGAATTTAGCACTGCTTCAACTTGTTTGACTAACGTCAGCGTTCGTATGTATACTTCGTTAGACCCATCGTATCAATATGATCCTCATCGCATATGGATTGCAGCTCATTCTTTAATTGGTTTGAAGACAGCAGTGCATAAAGCTCACGTAACTCGGAATTAGCGCCGATAAAATTGGTGCCGTTGTCGGAGAAAACATATTTACAAAGTCCTCGGGTGGCCACAAAGCGCTTGAAACACTCCAGAAATGCATTTAAACTGAGGTTGGAGGCCAACTCGAGATGGACTGCCTTTGTGACAAAACAAATAAACAGACATAGATATGTCTTCGTTGGTGGTTTGCCTCGGATACGGTAATGGATGAAAAATGGGCCGGCGAAGTCTATACCGACTGAATAAAACGGTGGTGTGGCGTTTACTCGTTCCGATGGTAGGTGTCCCATTTGTTGCATCATTGGAATCGGCCGAGCCCGAAAACACACTTTGCATTCTCGGTAGATCCTCTTACATACTGTTGTGCTATTACATACTGTTATGCCTGAAATTGGCCTGGAAAACATTGTTTCTGCACGACTCGGATAATAGTGTTGAGGGCTCGATCTAATTCTTCTAGTTTTAGCGGGCCACTAAATTTGAATTGCGGTTTAAGTTTGAAGCGTAGCATATACGCAACCACTCTTCTAAGTTTTTTGAAGTCATGATGAAACTTGATTTACTTCAACACATCTGGTGAATCACTTGCAATAGCGGCAACTCATTGAATTTTATTTAATTCTGGCATATCGTCAGGTACTGGAAACTCGTCGCGAAGCGTTGGCCAGAACAAATTTTCTTTTAACAGGAATGCCGGTTCGTTATTTTTGAAACTTCTTGTATGGTTGTGACTCGATTCGAAACGAACGTTTTCCATCTGGATGGGCACGACTTAATCCAATGGAGAGTAATTGTTGAGTCCGACCAATAGTATGTTTGATCTACGTTAAAATTCAGATTCGTGTGTATTTTGTGCGTTAGCTGAGCAAGTAATACCGCGGCACACAATTCTAGACGAGGTAATGTAGTTTTCTGGAGCGGCGCGACATGAGACTTTGAGCAAAGTAGCTTAACGGAAGTACGACCATCATCATTTTTACAGCGAACATACAGTACAGCACCATATGCACGTTCGCTAGCATCAGCAAATCCATGAATTTGGATGCTACGTGGTTCATTAGTGTTGAACAGATGGCGATCGATTGTGAATTTGTTGAGCCAACTAAGACTCCTTTGGAACGTCTGCCAATAAGTGTGCAGGCTCTGGGGAAGTGATTGGTCCCAGTCCAATTTCAGTTGCCAAAGTGTTTGAATTAGCAGCTTTCCTAACGTGACCACCGGAGCCAAAAGGCCAATTGGATCGTAAATCCGAGCGATTTGTGAAAATATGGTTCGCTTTGTAATGGTTGTATCTGGGTTAATATTAACAAAAGCGTTGAAGCTGTCAGTGGACGGATGCCATAAAATTCCAAGGGTTTTTACCCATTCATGATCGTCGATTTTGGACGATGTCTCAGTAAACTCTATGAGAATGTCCTCGATGACTTTAAATTTGTTGGAACACCACTTTCTCAAATCCATGCCAGCAGAACGTATTATATTTATTATTTGATTTTTCAGCTCTTTTGCAGCAACTATTGAGTTGGTGCCGGTAAGTAGGTCGTCAACGTAAACGTCTTTCTCAATTGCTTCGGCAGCCACAGGTAAAGTAGCCTTGTGATCGAGACATGTTTCGCCACAGAATGAGTTGATATCTTTGATCATCCTCGTGGACCCGTACTTGCCGATACATTTTAGCAATGTCGGCGCTAAATGCATAAGCATGGGCTCGAAAACGAATTAAAATTGAAAACAGGTCAGTCTGAAAGACAGACCCAACCATCAAAACTGAGTTGAACGATTTTCCACAAGAAGACTTGTCAGAGCCATCGAACACTACACGCAATTTCGTGGACGAGCTATCCGGCTTCCAACAAGAAGTTGCAATAAGTAGCGAATAATTCTGGTGTTTTATGAAGCCGTCGTTCTAAGTTGTAGAATCGGCGAACAGCGAGACTTTTCGAGTCTCCAAGTATTGATGGATCCGACAAAAATGGGAGTTTGACAATAAATCGTCCCTCGTTGTCCCGGGTGGTGAACTTTGTAAAGTGTTTTCACACTCAGCTTCTTCGAAGGATAGCGGCTTTACGGAATGTGGGAGATTCTCTATGGTGCAGAATCTTTCGATTTGGTCGCTTAAAGTAATCGGATCATCGTTGGCCAAACTATCCATCCCAACACGGTGTTCTGAAGTGTAGATAATTGATCAGCCAATTTAATTTGACCAACAGAGAGTAAATCATGGTTAATCTCTGCGCCAAGTAGCAAATCAATATTCTGTGATTTGAAAAATTCAGGATCGGCAAGTTGAATATTTGACGGAATTTTCCACGATTTGATATCGTTAATTGTAGCAGTGGGCTGGTAACTCGTTATCTTTTTAAGCACTTGCACATCCAACGTGGTTTTGTAGTTGGTAATGTTTGAACTCAATGTTATTGTTGAACTAGCTAAAGTTGAAACTACGTTTGAGCCGATTCCTTGAATTCTACTGACACTGTTACATCTTGGAATTTTTAGGCGTGTTGAAAATGATTCGGTCATGAAATTCAACTGCGAACCGGAGTCCAGCAGGGCTCTTCCAACGATAGAATGTCCAAAGTTATCAAGAACTTTGACCAATGCAGTAGCCAAATATACGAAGGACGCTGTGCTCTTTTGGGGCTTGGATGCCGCAAGTGCCGATTCTGTTGTTAAGGCACTAGTAGTTGTAATCTGCTTGCATTTAATAGGATCGAACGAACTCCCAGCTTCGAATGTGTTGGCGATGGCTCAGTTTTCGAAACCTTATGAAGAAGAGAATGGTGCGCTGAACTACAATATCGGCAGCGGATTGTAACTGGACAAGCAGCAACAACGTGATCTGAACGAAGGTAGTTGAAACATAATTTGGCTTCTGTGGCGAATTTATGACGTTGGTCAGTTGGCAAATTCAGAAATCTGTGACAACGAGCTATTGAATGCCCATTTAATTTGCAGAAGGAAGAAAGAAGGTCGATATGGCCTAACATATAGCCAATTAATATAATACGACATGGCTATCTTTGAGGCCAATGGACCAATCCTTTAAAATGTTTGACTAATTTTCTAACATGAGTTCTTTATCACAATTCGACGCCTCTTTCAAACATCTTCAAATTCTTATTAACAAAACGTGAACGAAACATTTTGTTAAAATTGAATCCGCAAATAATATTGCAACATTGTTTGTAAAGTTGTATTATCGCGCTGGATGAAAACACACTCGAGAAAGTTTTCGAAATACAACGGAAATCGTTTGAAAGGATTATGGCGGAAAATCGTGCGTATATTGAACCAACTCTTGCGAATAGTACCGGCATCAAATGTGTGGCAATTTCGGTCTTTTGACAAGAATGTTGAAACATGGAGCAATTATCTGTTGCAAATGCATCAACATTTTCTTGCGTGTAGTGTAAAAGAGGAAAATCAGAAACGAGCTTGTTTCTTGTCGTGGTGTTCTAACGGTATGTTGGAGGAAGTCCAAAAACTATTCGGCGGTGCCGATATCAAAGAAAGAAAGCCTAATCAAACGTATAAGGAATGCTGATTTGCGAGGCGTGGCAAGTAATTGTGGATTTTCTTGTAATGTGGCCACATGCAATGCGTCATTCGTTGATTTCATGATTCGTGACATGATTGTGATTAATACGCCACATGCTCCAGTTAGAACAGCTGCATTGTCGGAAACAAATCCAATACTCAGTGAGGTGCTTGAAATTGCAGAACTTTTCGAGTCGACAAGCAAAATTTTTTAACTTATGAAAGGTGAAGACGTAAGTTAAGTCAATGCCATGGGATTTGAAGGTAGGAAAAATGTTTCACATTTTTGGACAGCAAACATTCCTATAAAGAAAGAACTTCAGCGACTTATCGAAAATAAAATTATTGAACCAATTCAGACTAGTGAATGGGCGTCACTCATAGCGAATAACCAAAGCGAATGGATCTATCAGAATATGTGGCGATTTTAAGGCGGTAAATGCTCAATTGGAAATAGATCGTCATCCTATTCCAAGAATTGGTGAAATGTTCACAAAACTACAAGGTGGTCAATTCTTCAGTAAAGTAGATTTATCGGACGCGTACTTGCAGATACCATTAGACGAAGCTTCACAAAAACTAGTAGTGATCAACACGCCATTTGGCCTTTATAAATATTTAAGACTGCCGAATTTACTTGCCGTCACGTTGCATCGCTTGCAGAGATGGGCAATAGCACTGAGGGCCACACCATTAAATTCAATGCAATGCTGATGGATTATTACGTTTGCCCATGAGACCTGACAAGGAATTCGATGATTATGAACGAGAATCCGGATTGGACGAGATATACGATATCGTTGTACAAGAAAGTCCAATAGATAGCCGAGTGATAGAGGAGCATATTAAACGAGATCATATTTTGCAACGAGTAACTCAGTATATTCAACGTGACTGGCCTGAAAAACTATCCAAAACTGATGACTGACTGTTACATACAGAACTCACGCGCGTCATTATTCCATCAAGTCCCCGAGAAAATATCTTAGACACATTACACATGGGCCATTGGATTACCAGAATGAAGCAGATGGCTCGCATTCACTGCTGGTGGCCATACATCGATAAAGATATTTCATCGCTTTCGAGAGCTTGTGATACATGTTGTTCGAACGCAGACGCATCCGCTCGAGAATTTAAATCGTGGCCTCCACCAGAACACGCTTGGGAACATATTCATATTGACTTCGCCGGACCGTATCTCAACAAAATGTGGCTGATCGTCGTTGATGTGTTTTCCAAATTTCCATATGTTGTGCCATTATCAAACACAACTTCAGAAAATACCATCAACAAATTTTTGCACTAGAGGGATGGCCGTTAGTTATCGTTTCTGATAATGGTACTCAGTACACGTCGTCAATACCATTATCAATATGAATTCATTACTGATTGTCTGAATCATAAATAAATTGGCTGGAACCCAAAAAGGTTCCGCACTCAATGCCACAAGAGCCCATAGTGCAAACCTAGGATTCCATTACCTACTCACGGATGCGTACTGCAGCCTTGGCAAACTGGATCAGTTAAGACCAAGGGAGAGAAGGCAGCCTATCACATATATCATCTTGAGCCAATGCCAAGCGATGAAGATGGTCCTTAAAACAGCCATGGCCAGTGAGGATTGCAACCAGTATCATGAGCTGGTCTCTTTTTAAAGATAAAGCAAACTTAGTAAACCTCCGATCTGGCTCATTAATAAAGTGCTTCGACTTACGGCAACCAGAAGTAGCACCCCACTTCAGCCTTAGCTCTTGAAGAACGAAGTTTTTTATAGCCTTCATACCGCTAATGAAAGATAATAGAGCCGCTGGTTCGGGACCAATTAATGTTAATCGCGAGCCAGCCTTGGCTAAGGAATCGGCGATCTCATTACCCATAAGAAGGTAACTCTATTGTTAGAACAAAGAAGGTTGATGAAATGTTTACAGACCTTAACAAGTTTAGAACTAGTTAACTTCCTTACAAAGCCACATATAAGTTTCATTGTTATTTCATCTTGCGTAAGTTTACTGTTGCAACACAGCTTTCAAGATCAACGAGATCGTCAAAAGACCGTCAAAAACCAATCCAATAATTATGTTCACGACTGTAATCAATTAACTATTAAAAAAAAAAAAAAAAAATCTGCGATAATCAAATAGAATAATAAAATAAAAAACATTTTTTTTTTAAATAATAATTTACGTGACAATCGACGTTGTTAAAAAAAATAAAAATAAAACGGAAGTCGAAAATTTAATTCAAATGGTTTTTATTTTTAACAGGATACTTGGCTAGTGAATTTGAATGAATTGAAAATCGAACACAAAGATCATCATCATCATCATCATGATGTTGATGATCTTAATCATTATATTAGATTGGAATGTCCGGTGTGTTCGGCATATTCTCTATATAGATAGAAAAAAAAAAAAAAAATTTGTTGCTGCTATGTTGTAATCGATTTGATGGATGTTGGTGTTAACGCGCGCGAAATCTAAAAAAATGTGTTTTCAATTACTTGCCACTTCTCACTTAGTATTTAACAACAAAAAAAATTTTTTTTTTTTACATCAAAATTCCAACGGAAGTGGCTATAAATATTTCACCATTAATTAAATATTTTGATTTTAAGCAGCGCGCGCACACACAAATATACATAAACAGACCATCCCATCAGGCGGTCGATTATTATTTTTTTTTTTTTTTTTTTGTCTTATATACGAGATGAGAAAATTGTCTTACCACCAACTAACCAACTATACGCGAGTGTATATATTGTAATGTAGCGAGACAAAATTGTAATCGGATTAAAAACAATTTTTTCTTTTTTTATAAATTGTTGATTAAACACTGGGAGGTACCGAACCGCATGTGATTTTAATCTCTTCACATGCATGTGGTACATATATAGAAAAGTTTATCAGGTGTCTCTATAATAATCTGAGATAAATGTGCATTTGGAAAGAAAGTGTCAAACTATAAATCACAATTTTTAAGTACTGTTGCGAGAGATTAACCTTCTTATATGTGTGTATATCGCCTTCTATAAATAAACATGCGGTTTCATATTTCCCGTCTTCCGTATAATTATTACATCATTATCATGTGTGTATGATTCGTGTGTGTCTATGTTTAAGCAACAGGATAAAGGAAGTTGAGTCTCTCTTGTATACTTTTACTTTACACCAATGACACCAACAATAAAAACTCGTAAAGGAAGAGATAAAATTTTAAAATCGATTTTATGTTTCCATATATACTCACACCACTTCCATGTCGCGTAATTAAATTAATATTCAGCTCAAGTTTTTTTTTGTTAATTTTAATTAATAAACAATTTTATTTATGGCTTTGTGTGCAAATTGCTAATTACATATCGTGCGATAGGGTATTATAGAATTTGACTAAAGTTCAATAACCAATTTATGAAGGTGATATATGATCTTGAAAAATCAGTGTGTATACAAACATAAAAAAATAAAAAATCGTCGTGATCCCCCTTTTTCCTATTTATATATTCCTTTATTTGAAGTAACACTTAAATATTGATCAGATTACTTAATCAAATCCACATGCTGTTCATTTCAATAAATTACACTGTGTGTTGTGTTATTGTTGTCGTGAATTTATATTAACCAGAAGGATCCGCGCGAGCCGACAACAAAATAAACAATTCACGCACATAACATACAACTCGATACAACGAAAATCATAACAAAAATATTTAGATTACCTCGACGCGGCGATATCACCGATATTTTTTTTTTTACAACTCTCTATAGTAGGAAGAAGGTAAACGATTACGACGAGTAGTTAATTAAAAAAAAATTCTTATGTAAACTATCTAAATGTATTATTTACATTTCGAGCAGAGAGAGTTTATAAATTAATTTAATAAACAAAACAAAAAAATAATAACAATTTTTTGTAAATTAATTAAATCTTATTTGTAAATTTTCATTCAGTAAAGTTGTTTTTTTTTTCGTCCAACGTAAGTTTTGCTAAACAATTCCAATAAGATATGATTAATTGCTATTCTAACCTGATTGTCGAAATCTGGCTTAAATAAGCTAAAATCCTAAATTAAACAACTTGATTCAATAATTCTTAATTTAATTACTAACATTTTTCTGTTTTCCTAGGTTCTAAACTACGTAAGACAGTGCCATAAATTTTCGAAATTTATCTTAATTTAAATTCATAAAGTTAGCCCCCAACCTAAGTAGTAGTGTCACCTCAAAGCCATCTCAAGTTGAAGTTATCGCAAAAAAAAAAAATAATTTTGTGAATGGACGACTAGGAAACAAGCTGTTACTATCGAATAGAATCCAAGATCCATTACTGCAGCATTATTGCCTTTATAATTGATACCTGGTTTAGGTGTCATCTTTTTCTTTGACTTTAACGTTCACTTTGCGCACACTAATTCTCAAATTTCAGTAAAGAGTTGTATATTTGTGCCAGAGTCAAACGTAACTGTGATTTTTTTTTAGAACCTGCGTCTGAATTTATGTCTGAGGTAGTGCTTGTTTTAAAAGTAACTTTGAAGCGCTGATTTTATTAGTTAGAAGGCTGGATTTACTATCTCTGGTTAACTATCCGTTTCATAATTACAAATAACACATGACTTGCGTTATTATTCGATATACCACATCAGATTTCAATAAATCATGTCAGAATTTCATATATCGATGATATAATATCAGAATTCAGAATGGCATCAGAAATCATCTCAGAATTTGATATATCCTGTCAGAATTCTGTTTACATATTATGTCAGAGTTCGTTATGTCACGACAGAATTCGATTTGTAAAATGTTAAAATTTGATAAATCATCTCAGAATTCGCTATATACTGTTAGAATTCGATATATCTGTCAGAATATAGAATGTAAGAATTCTATATATTATGCCAGAATTCGATATATCGTTATAGAATTCGACATATCATATCCGAATTCTGTAAGAGTGTACAATGGCATCATAGAATTTGCAATATACATCGAGGAGTATTTACTGGGGTGCCTCAGGGTTCTATATTGGGGCCTTTACTTTTCTCCATTTATATTAATGATCTGCTTTGGCATATTCGGAATTGTCGATATCATCTTTATGCTGATGATTTGCAATTGTATATTGGTGGCGACTTTTCAGAGTTGGATGCGATTGTCATGCGACTTAATGCTGATCTTAAAAATGTTTCCTTATGGGCCAAGAATAATTCACTTGCTATTAATCCCACTAAAAGTAAAGCATTATTGCTTTCTAGAAATAATTCTCATAATATAGCACCTCTGATTTATTTAGACAATGATATTATCTCATTTGTGTCGACAGTTAATAACTTAGGACTAATATTAAACCCAAAACTCACTTGGACTGATCATATAAAATCCCTATGCCAGCGTGTTAATTATAGTTTATACTCGCTAAGGTTAATAAAAAAGTTTTGTCCAGTGAATTTACGCATATATCTTGTTAAAAGTCTGATTATACCAATTTTCACCTATTGTGATGTAATATTTAATAACTGTGATAGTACTTCAAGGCGTTTACTTGAGGTTACGTTTAATAACTGCATCCGGTATGTTTATGACCTTAGGAAGTTTGACCATGTCTCTGAATTTAAAGTTTCTATTATTGGATGTGACTTGTTTGAATTTTATTGTTACAGAACTGCGGTTTTTATTTTCCGTATTATTAAATCGGGTATACCATTGTATTTGCATGAGAAATTAGATTTTTCTACATCGTTGCGAACAAGAAATATCAACCTGCCTATCAATAGGACAAAGGTTTACAATAACTCCTGTTTGGTGAACATGATTGTCATCTGGAACAGCCTACCACTGGTACTAAAAAATATTGATTCTTTGAATATTTTCAAAGGATTAATGTTAAAATTGGTGAAAGAAAACCAAAATTTTTGATTGATTGGGTTGTAAATAGTATGTATATAATGTATATATGTTTATGTGTATATTTTGTATATATATTATGTTTGAGTGTTATTTCTTGTTATATTCTAAATGTTAATTGTAAATTTTATTATTCTTCTATTATTTTTGTTATTCTCTACTTTGATAATTGTATATATTCTTGTTGTACAAAAACATTATGGTTTAAACAGCATTAGCTTATGAATAAATAAATAAATAAATAAATAAAATAAAAATAAATAAAAATGTACATATATTGTTTGACAGATATCAGAATTCTATATAATTATGCCTGAATTCGAAATATCATGTCAGAATCCGCTATATACTGCCAGAATTCGATGTATCTGTCAGAATTATCCGAATTCTATACAACATGTGAGAGTTCGGTATATCATCTCAGAGTTCGATACAAACTGTAAGGTTCGTTAAATTTCATATGTCATTTAACAATTCTACAAGTTATTTCAGAATTCGACATAGCATCTAAAAATTCGCTATATAAAATTTGAAAAATGTTTTTAGAATTTGGTCAGAATTCTAACCGGTGTGAAGATTTTAACATTTTTTTTTAACACATTTTACGCAAGTGTACATTTGTTTAACAGTGTAATTCAAGTTATTAAACATTTTTTAACACTTTTTTAACATAATTTACGCAAATGTACAATTGTTTGATAGAGTAACGCAAGAAAAAATTAATATATGAGAAACAAGATCCTACCATATGCTAAATAACACAAATCTCAGAGATTGGCTCACCTAGTCACTATATGGAATAGAAAGAGGATACTTTGGGCGTTCCAAATCTGTACTTGGTATTCCAGAATTTAGGGTTGGGCTCTGATGCCAAATTTTCAAATATTACCAAAACGATCGAATATATGGAAAATCATGATACTAAACTTTGCTAAATAACACAAATCAGAAGCCTAAAGTATCCTCTTTCTATTCTATATAGTGACTATGCGAGCCAATCTCTGAGATTTGTGTTATTTAGCATATGGTAGGATCTTGTTTGTCATATATTAATTTTTTCTTGAGTTACTCTATCAAACAATTGTACACTTGCGTAAATTATGTTTAAAAAAGAAGTGTTAAAAACTTCACACCGGTAGAATTCTATATATATTTTGTCGGAATATGAAATACCACATCAGAATTCGATAACCCATCCGCCAGATACTGACAGAATTTGATATTTCTGTCAGGATATAGCATGTAAAAATTATGCCAGAATTCGATATATCTTTTCAGAATTCGATATATCTTTTCAGAATGCGATATATCATCACAGAATTCGACATATCATATCCGAATTCTGTACGAGTGTATAATGTCACAATTGAAAATATCATGTCAGAATTTGATATATCATCTTAGAATTTGCTATATACATATTGTTATAGGTTTTGCACTACAAATTCAACATTTTACAAAACATATTCATCCTTTTCCAAAGCAAATTCATCTTTTTCCAAATAAAGTCAACCTTTTCCAAATCAAATTCACCTTTATCCAAAGCAGATTCATCCTTTTCCAAATCAAATACAAACTGTCAACTTGAAATTCATTTATGGAAATATCACATTGAAATTAAAAACATCGGATTGAAGTCCTTTGACTCACTGATAATTCGTATTTAGAATTTTTTAGATTCTTTGTGACCAATATTCTTGAGATTATTTCGAAATTACTGAAAATTTTTAAATTATTCCAAATTTTGATATTGGCCTGCAACGTAAAAATTGCTTTTCTCGATTCAATGATGAACGAGGAAAAACTTAATTGTTTGTGCCGGTAGGCGATGGAGAAACTAAACTTGCTTGGCACCCAGTTTTTCCTTAACCCACGACTGAATGGGAAAGTCCATTGCAATTTCTCGTAAAATGTGGGTGTAGCTGTTGGTTTCTAAATGTTTCCTTTTAGAACCAATGGACCTACAATACCAAGGAACCAATATAAGTACATGTTACTAAAATCAAAAATTTTGAATAATACTCTATATTTTTGTGTATCTAAATTATGAAAATGTCCATATTCCTAAAATATGCAATTTCCATATTTCCTAATTTTCTAAATTTATAAAAATTCTGAATTTAATACATGTATTGTATTTATTATTAAATGTCTAAATTAACTAATTCCTAATACAAATTCTAAATTTCAAAAATGTTGTAAATCAATTCTCTAAATAACAGGATTCTTAAATTTGACGAATTTCTAAGTCTATACTAACTTTAAAGATTTAGATTTTTAAACTCCCATTTTCCATTTTTACCTTTCCAAATTCGCAATAATTTTGTTAAATTCTAATATCCCCAAAAAACAAAACTTCTAAATTTGCCAAATTTTCTAATTTCTTTTCTTTCCAAACTACGTTACAAAATTCCTTAATTTCTAAAATTAATAATTCCAAATTCCAAATAAATGATAAATTTTAATTTAAAGATTTTATAAAATTTAGAAAATCCTAAATTAGTTTTTCCACTATTAAAATTTCCAAACTCCAGAATTCTTAAATTTGATAAAATTCTTATTTAAGCTTTCGCTTTCTAAATTCCTGACATTTAAGGTGAATTTTAGAGTGAATTTTACAATTAATTTGTCGTAATTGTAGGAAGAGTTTTAAAGTAAATGTGGGGTAAATTTTTTGATGAATTTGATGGAGAATTTGGATATATTTTCGGGTGAATTTTAGGATGAATTTTAAGGTTGGGTTGTACGCTGAAGTTTAAAATGCGTTTCAAGGTAACTTTTTGGTTAAGAAGACATTGTATGGTAAATTTGGGAATGAATTTTAAATCGAATTCAAATCAATTTGGGATGAATTCTACGGTGAATTTTACGATGACATCTAAGGTAAAGTTTCTAATAATTATAGGGCAAATTTTAAGGTGATTTTTATGCCCCTATTATAGGTTTATTTATTTTATTATATCAACTTGTTGATCTAGAATTTAAATACAGCAACTTTATTAAATTAAATAAATTCTGTTGGTATACGATTGAATTTGATTTAGAAAAGGATAAATTTGTTTTGAATAATGATGAATTTGATTTGGACAAAGGCGAATTTGGTTTGGAAAAGGATGATTGGGTTTGTACAAGGTTGAATTTGGAGTGCAAAACCTATAGAATTCAATGTATCTGTCACATTTTGATATATCGTTAATATATGTCAGAATTCGGAATATCATCTTAAATCATCTCAGAAGTTAATATATTCTGTCAGAATTCTTTATACATATTATGTCAAAGTTCGTTATATCACGTCAGAGTTCGATATAAGTATTATGTAAGGATTTGAAATACCATATCAGAATACAATACCAGAATAAATCTTTCAGAATTTGATACAATATGTCAGAATTCTATATTATTATGTCTGAATTCGAAATATCATGTCAGAATTCGCTACATACACTACCAGAATTCGATGTATCTGTCAGAAATATGTCGAAATTCACACGTGATGTCAAAATTCGTTATTCATTGTTCGTTATATCGTCTCAGAATTCGACTTATCATATCCGAATTCTATACATCATGTGGAAATTCGAAACATCATGTCAGAGTTCGATATATCATCTCAGAATTCGATACGGTTCGTTAAATTTCATACATATGTATATTGTATATCATTTAAAAATTTTACAAGTTATGTCAGAATTCGACATATCATCTAAAAATTCGCTATATCTTGTCAGAATTCGCAAAAAAATTTAGAATTTGGTCAGAATTACATATATATATATTATGTCGGAATTTGAAATACCACGTCAGAATTCGATAAACCATCCGCCAGATACTGACAGAATTTGATATATCTGTCAGAATATAGCATGTAAAAATTCTATATACTATGCCAGAATTCGATATATCTTTTCAGAATTCGATATATCATCACAGAATTCGACATATCATACCCAAATTCTGTACGAGTGTATAATGTCACAATTCGAAATATCATGTCAGAATTTAATATATCATCTTAGAATTTGCTATATATTGTTAGAATTCAATGTACCTGTCACATTTTGATATATCGTTAATATATGTCAGAATTCGGAATATCATCATAAATCATCTCAGAATTTGATATATCCTCAGAATTATTTATATGTACATATTATGTCAAAGTTCGTTATATCACGTCAGAGTTCAATATATGTTGCATATAAGGATTTAAAATACCATACCAGAACACAATACCAGAATTCGATACATACTATCGGATTCGATATATCTTTCAGAATTTGATATATCATGTCAGAATTCTATATATAATGTCTGAATTCGATATATCATGTCAGAATTCACTATATACTACCAGAATTTGATGTATATGTCAGAATTACGAAATTCATACATGATGTCAAAATTCGTTATGTCGTTAAGGTTCGTTAAATTTCATACATATTAAGTATATCATTTAAAAATTCTACAAGTTATGTCAGAATTCGACATATCATCTAAAAATTCGCTATATATTATCAGAATTCGATAAACCATCTCAGAATTTGCTATATACAGTTAGAATTCGATATATCTGTCAGAATATAGCATGTAAGAATTCTATATGTTATGCTAGAATTCGAAATATCATGTCAGAATTTGATATATCATCTTAGTATTTGCTATATATTGTCAGAATTCGATTTATCTGTCAGAATTTGATATATCGTAGATATATGTCAGAATTCGGAATAACATCATAAATCATCTCAGAAGTTGATATATCCTGTCAGAATTCTTGATAGTTAATATGTCAAAGCTCGTCACATCACGTCAGAGTTCGATATACATATGTATTATGTAAGGATTTAAAATACCATACCAGAATACAATACTAGAATTCGATACATCGGATTCGATACATTTTTCAGAATTTGATATATCATGTCAGAATTCTATATATTAGGTCTGAATTCGAATATCATGTCCTAATTAGCTATATACTGCCAGAATTCGATGTATCTGTCAGAATTATGTCGAAATTCATATATGATGTCAAAATTTGTTATGTCGTCTCAGAATTCGACTTATCATATCCGAATTCTATGCATCATGTGGGAATTCGAGACACCATATCAGAGTTCGGTATATCATCTCAGAATTCGATACAAACTGTAAAGTTCGTTAAATTTCATACTAACATATGTATGTCATTTAAAAATTCTACAATTTATGGCAGAATTCGACATATCATCTAAAAATTCGCTATACCTCGAAAAAAAAATTTAGAATTTGTCAGAAAGTCAGAATTCGATAAACCATCCGCCAGATACTGACAGAATTTGATATATCTATCAGAATATAGCACGTACGAATTCTAGATATTATGCCAGAATTCGATATATCATGTCAAAATTCGATATATCATCACAGAATTCGACATATTATCATATCCGAATTCTGTACGAGTGTATAATGTCATAATTCGAAATATCATTACAGGATTTGCTATATATAGTCAGAATTCGATGTATTTGTCAGAATTTGATATCCTGTCAGAATTCTTTATAGTTATTATGTCAAAGCTCGTTATACCAGGTCAGAGTTCGATATAACGATTTAAAATACCATACCAGAATACAATTGTAGAATTCGATACATACTATCGGATTCGATACATCTTTCAGAATTTGATATATCATGTCAGAATTCTATATATTATGTCTGAATTCGAATATCATGTCCTAATTAGCTATATATTGCCAGAATTTGATGCATCTGTCAGAATTATGTCGAAATTCACATGTCAAAATTCGTAATGTCGTCTCAGAATTCGACTTATCATATCCGAATTATTATTATATACATCATGTGGGTTAAATTTCATACAAATATCATTTAAGAATTTTACAAGTTATGTCAGAATTCGACATATCATCTAAAAATTCGCTATATATTGTCAGAATTCGAAAACTCTTTTAGAATTTTGTCAGATTTCTATATATTATATCGGAATTCGATAAACCATCTCAGAATTCGCCAGATACTAACAGAATTTGATATATCTGTCAGAGTTTGATGTATGTTGTCAGTCATCCCATTATTTCAGACAGGGTGGGGAAATACAAGTATTTTTTTTAAAAACCAACAAGACATTTGATTTAATTATGTGGTGTATAATGAAAAGCGTAGTGTTTTTTTCACGTCAACAAGGTTTCGACTCTAAGATGTGGATTATTATTGGTTTGGAAATTTAGTTATATCGTATGTCGATCGTAATTTCGAATCTGATTTTATCTCTTTAAGAACAACATCCAATAAAGCATACCAAGTTCAATAAAGGATTAAGTCACATAAACAAATAAAAATTGATTTAAATCGTTGATTTTTTTTTTTAAATACAGGTTGATTTAAATCAGATAAAAATCAATGATTTATATCATCCACCCTGTTCTGAAAATAATATTTCTTATTTAGACTAAATCTAATACATAATCCAAATTTCTAAATATTTATATCTAGGATTTTTTTGTAGCTAGCATAATTAAGTTTCTCAAATTGATACATTTTCAAATTTTATAAATTTTTTTAAATTTTAACTATTTTTTAATAATATTTATTTAATTTTTTAAATTCAATAAAATTAAAAATTAATTTATAGCTTTCTAAATTTAAATCTAATTCTAAAATAATATTCCTAAAATGAAAGATTTTAACTTTTTGAATTACTAAAATTTTGAAAATTAATGTATTTTGTAATTTTGGGATTTCAGATTTAGTACTTAATAATAATCGTTTAATTTGTAAATTCAATAATTTCAAATTCCTAAATGTTTTAGATTTTCTAAATGAATAACATTTTTCACAAATTGATGAATTCCCAAATTTTCTATTTTCGAACTAATTTCGTTAAATTTCTCAATTCGTAAAAGTTTATTGTTTACAATTTTTTTAATTTTAGAATTCGTTAGACAGAGAGTTTCTAAATTGTCATATTTTATAAATTTCGATTTTTTAATTAAAATTTGCCTACATCTAAATTTTTAAATTTCAGAATTATTAAATTTTTAAACTAAACTAAGTCAGCTGACATAGCAAGGCTTGCTTGTGAAAAAATTCGATTGATTCTGCACAGTAGTTTTTGGTTGATACCCTTTTAAATATGGAAAGTCGACATATTTTACTTTTTTACTATAGAAAAGTTAAAACTGCTGTTCAAGCAAGAAAACAATTATCCGATGTGTATGGAGAAGATGTGTTAAGTGAGCGCCAGTGCCAAAACTGGTTTGCAGAATTTCGATCCTGCAATTTTGATCTCGAGGAATGTAATGAAGACACAATAAAGACATTAATTGATGCAAACCGGCGAATAACAACTCGTGAGATCGCTGACAGATTAAATTTATCGAATTCGACCGTTCATGATCATTTGAAACGGCTAGGTTTAATCTCAAAGCTCGACATATGGGTTCCTCATCTTCTTACAGAAAAAAATTTGTGCCGTCGCATTGATGCTTGTGATTTGCTTTTCAAACGCCATGTAAATGATCCATTTTTGAAGCGTATCATCACTGGGGACGAGAAATGGGTTGTCTACAATAATGTTAAGCGCAAAAGATCCTGCAAAGCACTTTGAAAGCCAATATTCATCAAAAAAAAAAGGTTATGCTATCAGTTTGGTGGGATTTCAAAGGAATCGTTTATTTTGAGCTTCTACCGAGCAACACAACGATCAATTCTAAAGTGTACTGTCATCAGTTGGACAAATTGAATGCTTCACTTAAAGAAAAAAAGGCCAGAATTGGTCAATAGGAAAGGTATAGTGTTCCAACATGATAATGCAAAACTACATACAAGTTTGACCACTCGGAAAAAGCTTTTAAATTTTTACAAAATTGTTTAGACGATAAAACGTTTAATTGAAATGAGGAGGTCAAAAATCACTTGGATCTATTTTTTGCCACGAAAGAACAAACATTTTATGAGCGTGGAATCATGCTACTACCAGGAAGATGGCAAAGGGTATTGGATCAGACTGAACAATATTTAATTGAATAAAATGTTAATTTACTATAAGAAAATCATCTTTCATTTTTATAAAAAAAAAACGAAATTACTTTCCGGACAACCCAATAATTCCTAGATATATCTAAAATAATAAAATCCTAAATATCTAAATTTCTTAGTTCCCTACTTCTTAATTTTCTAAATTCAAAAATTTTTAAATTTTTGTAATTAATAAAGGAGACTGAGCAATTTGGTACAAGACCCATTCCGAATGAAAGGTATTAGTGAGTTCATTAATTATTACTATAACCTAAGAATACACTTCCGGGAGAAACGAGTTATTCGAATGTTACAAATTTTAATGGTATAACCAACTGACAATAGCTCTGTCGCTGCATTATAAAAGTCGTTAACGGGCACTTTAAAAAGGTTAAATTAAATTTGAAAAAGTAAAATTTTTTGAAACTTTCTTCCTAGAAAAATACCTCCGTTAGGAGCGCCATTGTCTTTGGAAAGGTAATCAACGGATAATGAATTCGTTTTAATTCGATGTATTAATGCCTTTTTAAAATTTTTCGCGATTGTTGGAGTGTAGCTTGGAAATGGGATGTGTAATGTTCGAGACCTAATCGGTGATTCGGTGTTTCGAAGCAGTCAGGTTATTCGAGATTATTCGAGTATTTTTGAGATTGTCGGGTGTATTTGACAGTTCGATGTTACTCGAGAATCTATGCCTAATCGAAGAATATGATTGTTCGATATTTACGAAATTATCCGTTACTATTTGAGGGCATATCGTTTTGTTGAGCTTAATCCTAATTTGCTTAGTAGCATTTTGCCGTGATATTTACACGAGTTTTTGGGTTGATTTTTATAGGCTTTCCAAATTAATCATTAATATCCAGATTTTTCGGTATTATTGTAATTGTTTGAGAGAGAAATTGTTTGATTCGAAATTGTATGAAAGAGAGATTTCCTTAGTTTTTCAAAATTTCTAGGAATATTCGAAATTTTTAGAGATTTCAAATTTATTCGAATTTTGTATGGTAATGTTCTGAGCTTAGCTTTGAGTTCTGGAAACTTGTAGAGTTACACATATAAATCTGAATCGTGATATTTACTAGATTTTTCGAGATTTGAAGCCATTAAAAACTGATAACAAAAGGAAGAAATAAGTTTTTAACTAAAAGCTTTCCCGAGTCACAAAAAAGCGACAAAAATTTCACATAAAATGGTGATTGGTGGAAAAAAATGTGACAAAAAGTTGTCACAATATGGATGAAAAATGATGGATGGGGTTAACGCCAATTGTCACGCGTAAACGAACATTTTGTAAATCAAATTTGCCGGTTTTTGGTGGAATATTTTTGAAATATTTGTTGAAAATTTAGTCACAAATTCGACAGTTTTTTTATGGTAATAAAGTCAAATATTTATCGATATTTTCTGAATAATTGATGGTTTAACTGTGGAACTAAGTAATTATGAACTATTTGTTGAAATTATAACCACAAATTCGACAGTTTTTTATGATAAAAGTATCACCTAATTATCAACAATTTTGTGGATATTTGTTGGTTTATTGATGCAATTATGCGTAAGAAAAGTTTTTATGACCCTACTTAAATAATTTTGTAAAAAATACTCCATGTATATGTTATTGTACATATATGTTTATTTGATATTTTTATTATTATTTATTTTTAAAAAAATATCTACCAAAAATGTAGAAATATCTAAATCCCCCCGTACTTTACCCCGAGCTGAGACTCAATACAAAATAAAAAAATGAAAACTTTCCATGAGTTTTCTATGTGGTAGTTTGGGTTTTGGTACAGATAAGCTCGCACAAACAAAAAGTTCGGTCTACTCATCAGGTACTTAGGTAGCTACGACCAATGAGGCAAGAACGTAGTGACTTAGCGAATTATAAATTCACCAAATCAAAAAACTTAAGGAAAACTTCATTTCTGTGTGTTTTATGTCACAAAATACCCGCATAAATATGTTCCAAATTGTCAACTTATTTTGTGACAAAAAGGAACTTACATTTTGTGACAAAATGGTCTAAAATTTTGTGATCACCATTTTTGGTTACTCGGGTTATTTGTTCATAGGTATATACAAGAAATATTTTAGGGGCCCAAGAAAAATTTTGCGAGGAGGGGCGGGGCTGACATTTTTAGTTACGCCATACTGTTTATACGTTTATAGAGACAATAATTAATAATAGATAAAACGAGGAAAATAATTGGCAAACTACATAATAGCCAAAAATTTAAACCGAAAAGAAGTAGGGTTGCAATTTACCAGGGTACTAAGATTTTACGGTTTTAAATTAAGATAATCTCATTTTATTTGCGTTAAGCATTTATCAAGTGAAGCTAGCTCGTAGGGGCTCGTAGAGACATTGAAAACCTAAGTGAAATGGTACAATATGGACTTGTTTATGGATTAGGCAGCAAGATAATATTAATGATATAGCGCAAAAATACATTAAGTAGTTGTTATCTTTATATTTAAATGACTTAACTATGTCTCATTATTGTACACTAATTTGATCAGGGTTCGTACCTTTTTGCCCAGCCTCCTTTTATAATTTCCATAAATTTTTAAATATTTAAATTTCTAACTTCTCTTAACTAACACCCGTATTTTCAAAAATTCGTAGAAATTTCTTAAAATTTAAATTTATCTACCTCTAAATTGTCAACATTTTAAATTAAACTTCCAAGCGTAAGAAATTATCAAATTTTAAAACTCAATACCTTTAATTAAAGCGGTTTCAAATTTTGAAATTTTCAAAATTATTAAAATTTCACTAACTACGACAATTCTTTGGTTTAAAACTTTAAGGTTTCCTAGAAACCTATCATAATAAAATCCCAAATTTCTTAATTTTTCAATTATGTACTTTCAAAATTGTATAATACATATTCCTTAATTTTTATGTACTTCTAACTTATGTTTAATAAACCTAAATATTTATTTTTAGAATTGCTAACATTTTTAAGTGAATTTGATAAATTTTCAAATTACTAAATTTTTTTTTTTAAATTAAAAATTAAATCTTATTTTTTAGGTAAAACTAATTTGTAACCATTTATTGGAAAAATTAAAATTTTCTAAATACATACTTCATATTTTAGAATAATAACTTCAAACTTATTTTCTAAAATTCGAAAATTCTTTAATTTAAATTTCTGTAAAATTAATAATTATCTTAAATTTTTCCAAGTAAATTTCTAACTTACAAATTTTTAAAATTTCCAATTTAATAAATTTCTTAATTTTCTAATTTACTAAAATTCTGAATTTATTTCTAAATAAAATTAAATTTTAATATTATCCACTATTTCTGATTACTAAAATTTCGAGGTTTTGGACTTTTGGACAAGACTCACAAAATTCACATAGTAAGAGGCAACGGTCTATTTATTGGAGTGGGCCTGTGGAATTGGGCCTAATGAAATTCTACATAATTTCAAAAGGACATCCGGCATAAGAAAAACCCAAAAAAAGCCTAATTTGGTTTAGGTCAAATTCTCGTTTATTTTGGAACTTCAATTTGAGCACCAATTTTGGTCGTAAAATGAGACATATGTACAATAATAAATTTGATTCTTGTTTAATTTTATTTTAAAACTATTTTACATCTAGTAAAGCACAACTGTCATGTTGGATTAACCAGGTCTGTTTTTCACCCTAGGTATTTATTTCCGAGCTGTTCCTTAACCAATCAATCACTAAAATAACTAAAAATAAGTAATTTGATAACTCGGAAAAAATTTACTGGGGTAAAAATTCGACCTCGTCAATCCACCATATTTTAGATTTTTCAGCATATTTTAGAGGAAAAAAAAGTTTCAAAATTTGATATAATGGCAAAACCGAAATTATTGAGACTTGGAATTTTATAAAATTCGAAGAAACATTTTAAAATTTCGTAAAATCTTCAGAAACCAGGATAAATTTAATAAATTAAAAATTTTTTGAAGCAGAAACGGAAATACGGAATTAAGTTTTGTTTTTAAATTTTATAGACGAAAGATTTGCACACGATCGTATTCATTTGTTCGTTACTGTATATTATAATACAAAAAAAAACTTACCTCAACCAATGTCACAAATATAACAAAAAGCGGTGGAGGACAGCATGAATAATTGTCTGCATAATATTTCCGGTCCCGTTCCTCCGGAAGAACTTCCATTGCTATTACGTGCACCATTCTATATATTGAACAAAAACAATAAAACAATCAATCAATTAACCCAATAAAAAAAATCATCATTATAATTTATACCTTTTAAATAACGGTGGCTCTTCAAATAATATATGAAAATCGTTTTCTGAACAAATTTCACGATCACGATGATGTACAGCACACTTAAAACTGCGCGACCTTTTGCCGCTCATCTGTAAATAAAAAAAAATTGATTGTTAAAAATGTATACATACACATACTATAAGTATAATTTTTCAAAAATCACAGCCGCTTGTTAATATTAATTTAAACAACTAATTAAAGTGTTTTTTTCAATTTTATTTTATAAGTTTTCACACATTTGAGACTTTAAAAAATGTGAATAGAGGCTCGGGGGAGTCAAAAAATAAAAAATTAAATTCTAATTTTAATAATGTTTCACACATTCATCTTAAAGACGATCGCGCGCGCTCGAATAAAAATAAAGAATTTGGTTTTTCTAAATTTTGTTATTTTTTAAACATTTAATGTTTTAATTTTTTCTAATTTTACGGGCTCGGCCCGAATAATAATAATAATATATACCTATCTACATTATACACTGTGATACAAAAAATAAAAAATAAAAAATTTAATAATTTTTTATTTAAAGTGTTTTCTTCGTAGGATGTTTAAGAAAAAAAAATAATAATATTTCGTTTGTCTTATGTTTTATAATATTTCTTATTTCTTAAATGTAATAAATTGTTTATTGAATTCATTCAAAAATAGTAGGATGATATTAAATATAAACTAAAATAATGTCGTATTGTATATGACAACAAACATACACACATATACACACAATATAAAATATATCAATGAACTTAAGAATGTAGCTCTAACTAGCAGAGATTATAAGACATTTCTCAATATGGAAAAACTGGACCACATTCATTATTATTACAATATTATTATTACGATTGTTTTGTATTATTATATTGTCGCAGCATAAATAAATTGCAAAGGTTGGTGAAATACTTGTGCACTGACGTAAGTCACATCGAAATTTTGTCCTTTATTACGACTTATATATGAAGAACAAAAATAAGCAAGCAAAATTTTGTGCGCAAAAGATCATTGACCTCTAAAATTTAAAATTAGAAAAACACATAGAATTTTTAAGTAAATTGTGCGAAAAAAAAATCGTCACAAAAAAATTAAATATTTTTATATATGTAGAAGCAAATATGTATACACACACACACTTACAAACACACGCACCTATCAATTATTATTAACAAAGAAGTTTATTGAACTTTCAAAAAAATAAAACGCGGGCGCGCACATATAACATCTCATCACATCTTTGCGGCACTAAGAAAATTTCTAATAAATTTCGAATTTTTTTGGCACAATCACTTAAAAAACGAAAAAAAAAAAATTAACAACTGTTTTTTTATTATTTTTTATGTTCAAGTTCAATGAAAATGAAATACATAAAATAAAAATTTGTGTTGTTCGTTGTTAGTGGCTTGTTTTTCACTATACAAATTTTACAAAACAATATATATTTAAAAACGTTAGACACTTTATACGTGTATAATAATCGTTGTATGTCAATCACCAGGTGCTAAAAAAATATTTTCCACTCGTACAAATGCTATTTTTCCAAGTGCGAAAATTCTCTTGCCCTAAACCTACAAAAAAAAAAAAAAAAAATTGTCGTCTGCTGCTACTATTTGGTTTGGTTGGTATGGTGTACACAGACGATGTCAGATCATATTCTGGCAATATTTCATGAGATTTTTTTTAGTTTTTAAATTATATTTTGGCGCCGGTATCATAAATTGAAAATTCATAAAAAAAAAACTTGTTCGTTATGGCGTTTTGCGTACAAAACAATAATTTGAAATGTTAAAAGACAAATTTAATATTTTTTTTTGTATAATTGGTAATGATGCATGGGTTTGTGATTTTGTGCGGAGGCTAATACTGTTTTCATCTAATGCAAATGCCAACAAATTATATTAATTTGGGCTCATAATTGTGGGCAAAGTGAAAGTGACTTTTTTTTCCCCCCGAGTTTAAAGTCGCACATATTTCTACCAGTTACTACCAGTACGTACTGTATTAATCTATAATTTTGTAAAACAATGACCATGTTCAATTTTAATATATTGTATATTATATTTGACGACAAGTTAAACATGCGATCACCTTCTGGTTGTCATGCAAAAATATGATCGTTGATCAACATCCAGCTATTGTTCCACCTCGACAAATATAAAAACACTATCGATCGTTATTTTATTCATCTATACAATATCAGACACGGTTACATGATCGCGATTAGAAAAACAACAAATAAATAATTTATAATTTTAATCATTATAATTATCGCGATCATCTACCATTAAGCACCACACACTACAAATATATATGAGTAAGTAAAAAATAATTGAAAATAGAAGATAATTGTCTCATTAAAAAATCCCATAATATAATTATTCTATACATCATCGCGATCAATTGATTATTATTATTTTTATTTTTTTTATTTTTTGTACCGAGAGGATCGGACTATAGGTTCTAAAACCTACATAAATATTATAAAGGCCGATATAGATCAAACGAATTTTTTTTTTTGTTTCGATAATTTTCTGTTAAAATTATTTATTATTTTTAAATCAACATGTTACAATATGATTTCTTCTCATGAAATTGAAATTTAGTGGATCTTTTCGTATTTTTTTTATTGATGTTGTAGTTATTGTTGTTATATACGTTGGAGATCATCATCATCATCATCATCGTAAATTATAATAAAATTAAAATATAATACAAGAATACAAATCAAACAAGGTGAATACAGATTATATGATGATGATTGAATCTTTTATTAATCAAATCACACAAAACTAAATAAATAAATATAAATAAAGTTTTGTTGTATTCGATACGCTTGTCAAAAATAGTTATGATTTCTCACGATGGTCTATTTTCTTATAACCACTACCGATCTCGATCGGCGATCAATCGATCGATTCTTATTTTTTTTTTTTTTTTGATAAATTTAAATTTAATTTTAATTTGATTTTAATAAAAAACAAAAAACAAAAAAATTGCGCGCAGATTTTGCAGAAAGATATAGGTAGAGTATTGTAATCTCTTCTTGACTTCATGAGAAACGATCGCGAGCTGATCAGCGCACACAAACACGCTGGAATTTTAATTATGTATATACGATCGGAACAAGGAATGATCTCTATAAAACGAAAGACGATGTTCAGATATTTTGTGTTGTTTGTTTTAATTCTTATATGTTTTTTGTTTTTATTTTAAAAGAATATTTAAAACCAGACGATAATTCGCCTACTCAGTTATTATATATTTTATGAACATTCTTCATTTGTTTCTCCTCTTATATAAATTATTTATTTTTTTATTGTATTTTATGTGAGGTTAGAATTTTTTTTTTTATGTTGTAGTCACATACCTGTCAATTATATGATCGATATTTTGTTTCGCGATCCAACCAAATAATATATGATATTGTGTGTATTGTTGTATCAGCGCCGCGCGACCAAGAGTTTATTGATTCTTTAGCTATTTATGGTTCAATATCGATATATATGTATATGGCTAAGAAGACGTTTTTTTTTAAAAATATTATTATGTGTAGGCGTCTATTCTTCTATATTCTATAAGTACAGAGACCGCGCTTACATACATATATACATATATCTTACAACACAAAAAAAACTATTTATATTGACTTTTTAATAAATAAACCGAATATATTGTTACTTTACAATTAACGTTTTGTTGTCAAATTAACATTTACACTTAATATATTTAAATAACAATTTTGTCTTGTCGGTTGTTTACATTTCAAACAGAAAACGAGCGCGCGAGATTATATACAATACATAAAATTGTTAAGTCATTCATCACCTGTCATTCCCCCAGGCCTATATGGGGTGAAAAACTTTTAAACATTTTTTGTTTTGTTTTAAAAATTCCCTTTAAAATATCCCCCACAAGAAAAAAAATCTTTAATTTCGTGAGAACTGAACGAAATTGAATGTATGTAATCTAATTTCACCTGCTTCTCCCACCCCCTACACTAGGCGGCTGTACTACTGTGTACAGTTATTTGTTTGTTGTTATGGTAAATTTAAAACATAAAATTTGTTAACCCTCCTCTGTGCTCTATTAGACAATGAATGAAATTTTATGTTAATGTCGTTTGGTCGTGGAAGAAGGGGGTTAAAAAAAGATATAAACAAATGAATTTAATTGTATGTAAGCGATTTGGATGAAAGGTTTTCGGGGTAAAAGTATAAAACGTAATGAGTATTTATGCAATAGACACTTTTAAAAATGTATTAAAGGTGAAATACTGGTATGTAGCGAGTTTTTAGAGTACGGCGAAAATTGAAGCGAATTCGCCGCATCGCTAAAACACATACATTTTTTATCTAATTTAATTTCCAATTATGTAACAGATCGCATATTTGATAGTATGCCTATAAACAACCAATAGATCCGGATTTACTAAATATGTCGTGAGTGTATCCATATAATCTGTGTATACATTAAAACCAATAAAAGGAATGTCGAAGGTAAAATTTATTTTTTTATTTGTACATACTACATATAAGACAAAGACGCGCGAATATATATTTTATTTGGTCTTCTCAATAATAAAAAATAAAAAAAACGTGTCAAACTAAATCCAAAACGTACCATAAATATATAAACCAAACCGGCCAAAAAAAAAAAAAAAAAAAAAAAAAAATACAAAAAATGTTTAAATAACACACCGCGAAATAATATACGCGCGTTTTAATATATATGATTATTATTCTGCCCTGTTATTGTTGTTGTGTACAAACATATATATGTTCAATAGATCAAAAACATGTCTTTCGTTCGCGAATTTCTTCTTCTTCTTTTTCGTTTTCATCTCGTTACGTTATTTTAATCCTTGGTTTTGTGTGTATCCCAATTGAAATGAATAAAAATAAATTCCAGACTACAATGATAATGTGTTCTCGACGGTGTTTTTTTTTTTTTTTTTTGGTTTCGTTGGTAAGTTTGATGATCACCATGGTGTTGATGTTGGCGCTATTGTCAGTTCAATGTGTAACAAAAGATTTATTGCATTAGCCATATTTCGAATTTTTGCGAATTTCAATTTAATTTATGTAAATCCCCAAAAATTTTGTGCAATTGAACAAATGTTACAGGCAATGGTATGTAGGTAGGTAGGTTGGAAAAAATAAAAACAAAAAAATTAATAAATCATAGGCTTGAGAACACCTTGAACCTATTTACATAATGCGCTTTCATAATACACCGACTGACTTCATACACTAATTAAACAAAATTATTTATAATCTAAGAATAAATATTGATAAGCGTATAAATAATTTAAATTGTTTATAATTTTTTCACACACTTTTTTTTTTTGTTTTAGGTGATTTTTTTTTTTTTTTTTTTTTGTGTATCTAAGATAAAGAAAGAAAACCTCGCACGACACAAGTACACAAGTATATTGAGAATTTCAAACCTTTGTTTGATCTATATACCAACAGTTAATTTATAACCCAATATTGAATATATGCGTACCGTCTGCGGCCGCATTATAGTTTATTATAAATATATTCGATTACATTTCAGAATCCATAAAAAAATTTCTTAATATTCTAACATTTCACCTTACGGTGTTAAAATGTATTATGTATGTTTGATGCGACTTATATCGATCGATTTATATATATTATTATGGGCGCCGTACGCACGCTTAATACCCCTCAAAAGACATTGATCTTGATAATGCCTACTGAAATCATTAACATTATTTCTATATACATAAAAATAATAATGTCCTGTACATCAATTGGCTGCGATAACGATCATTCGACATCGCTTGTATTGTGTAAACACATTAATTAGGGTTAAGTTCATTTGAATTAAATTCAATTAGGGTGCACTTCGAATATTTATATCTATCTAATCCCAATCAATAATTGAATGAGACATAATGACGGCAATCTACTATACGCATATACACGTAAACGTACGTACGATGATGTTTTAATTAAAATTTTTTTTTGTATACTTATTGCAACAAATAATAAATTAAACCTGTTCCCGTTGTATAGATGGTACAAGAATGTTTAAAGATCGCACGTAATCGATCACTACCGCAAAGTGTTTTTCAATTAAAGTTGTTTTGGCTTAAAGATTTAGTATGTACGGATTTATATAAACCACAGTGTAATCCGTTACTTAAACGTGTTCTAAATTATTTTTCTAACTATAGAAAATTTGATTTGATTCGGTTTGAATGTAATGTTTGATGAAGATTACTTCCAAATCCATTTATCATTAGAATTTATTTTATTTAATTCAATCTACTTTCAAATTATGTTAAAGTTTAGTCTTAGAAATTGAGAACTTCGAAGGTTTTAAGTTTGATACGATTTGAATGTATGTATATAATATGTACATGGGAAACACATTTCAAATTGTAGTTTGAAATTAAAATTACTTGAAAGTTAATTTCAAATTCCATTCAAATATCGACAAAGTTTAAATAAAATGTGTCTAATCAAAATTCAAGACATTTTATACCTTCAAACTTAATCAAAGTTCAAATTAAATTTAAATTTTGATTTGGTTCCGTTTCAAATAATAATCAAGTTTTCTTTAAAAATCTCATAATTCATTTGTAAATAGAATTTGAATATTTTAGTAAAGCAAATTTGCAGTATGTATTTGAAAAATATTTTGATTTCAAACTTACATTAAGGTATCTTCTAATTTCTATTCAAATTTCATTTTAATTTGTTTAATTCAATTCAAACTTTTTTGAAATTCTGCTGAAGATACATTTATTTAATATGTATATAGGATTTGATAATTTCATTGGGTATTCAAAAAACGCTAAAACGTTCAAACTTCATAAAATTATTTTTTTAATTTTGACATGAAAGTTGGTTTGCCTCATAATAGTTGTGCATTCTCATTTACGTACATAATTCGGTTTGAATTAAATCTTTGGGAAACAAATTAATTTCAAACTTACTTAAAAGTTCCTTCTAAATTCCATTCAAATAACGTGATAAAATGTATATGGGGAGTACTCGTGACCTAGTGGATATTTGTGATCTAATTCATTTGTAACGCGTTTTTTAGATGTGTTGGATAATTTTCTTTTTCATTTGTTATCTCATAAATAGTAATACACACTTCTCTGTCCCTCTAAAAACAATTGCAACAAAACGCGCAGTTTACGCGGGAAAAAATCATGAAAATGTGTAGCTGCCAAAAGATTTGTTGTAATTTCATAACTTTTCAAGTAATCAAAGTGAGAAGTCACTGAAAACAGTTTCCTGTATAAAAAACGGTAAGTACAAGTTAAAATTACAATGTATGTATAGGTAATTAAAAAGTATGTGTATTGAGTGAAGTGGAAATACAGTAAAAATGTAATTTAATTTAAATTTAAACCTAAAAACCTAAATGAAGTTTGGTCCGCATTACAAGCAAGCATGTTTCTTATAAGTCGGTATTCGGTAATTGTGACCGAGAGGTTCACTTTAAATCCAGAAAAACTTGAACTTAACAAATATCTATTTGTGACCTAAGCTTATTCTCTTGTTAAACTTAAAATTTACATAAACATTTGTGGTCACAGCTAACCATCTTCGTTCGGCTCGAAATACCAACAAATTCGGTCCCAATTATAATCTACAGGCTTTTTATTTATTCATTAACTAATAAATTATAAAACATTAAAATATACAATTTTATTAATTATGCAACATTTAATTAAAAATGGATTTATTTTTGCTGCTGTGACCTCTCATTTATTAAACAGCTTAGTGGTGGAACAGTCCAACAATTTCACGGTTACAATTTGATCCAAATAGGTCACAAACTATATCTTATTTGGTTCAACGTTACGATGAGTAAAACAAAGATCAAAGGTAAACAACAAAAATATTCTGAAGCAACCGTTCATCAAGCTATTGCGGCTATCGAGAATGGAATGACCATTTACGCAGCCAGCAAAACATAATGGAAAGAGACCAATAACAGGTAAATCCGAACCTCCAACCGTCTTATCCCTAGAAGAGGAAAACATTTTGTTTGATTGGATTATACAAATGGGTAAAGCAGGTTTCCCAATAACAAAAAACCAACTACTTGATGGCGTCACGGCACTAACAAAAAATTTAAAAAAATCAAATAATTTTACCAATGGACGACCAGGTCGAGCATGGTTTGAGGGATTTCTCAGAAGGCACACCGAGATATCGCAGCGTTTTACAGAGACCTTACAGAAATATCGGGCCATTGTTACAGAAGAAAAACTCCGAAGTTGGTTTCGCGAAGTTTTTCGGAGAAGGAAACACAATAAACGAACCGTCAAGAGTCTTTAACTGCGATGAAACTGCATTTTTTCTTACGCCAACAGGTGAAAAAGTGCTTGTTGAAAAGAGATCGAAAAAAATCAATACAATCATAGCCAACGGTTCTAAAAAAAATTATACTGTTCTAATAACAGCCAACGCCAGTGGAATGCTCCCACCACCTATGGTAATATATCCGTATAAAAGGCGTATTTCCTCGGATATCATAAATAAATATCCAAAAAAAATGGTTCATAGGATATACATATAGTGGCTGGATGACGTCCGCTACATTTTTTGAGTACATAACAAATATTTTTTACCCATGGATTTTGGAAAAAAAAATTGGATTGCCGGTAGTACTCTTCGTGGACGGGCATTCGTCACATTTGACTTTACCTTAAAGTCAATTTTGTAGGGACAAACAAATAATATTAATCTCGTTCCTAGCTCACTCAACGCATATTTTGCAGCCAATGGATGTGGCATTTTTCCATCCTCTCATCTCAAGTTGACGTAGAAAGATTGTGTTAAGAAAATATTTTCCGAAACGGATTCAGGACATGCGGCCTATGCCCTTTTTCCGAAGACGCCATAAACTATTTATTGCTCGCTACTGGAAAATTTGAAAAAAAAAAACAAAAAGGAACTTTCGAGACAAACAGGCTACAGAAAAGCTATTCGAATTTCTGAAGTATTTTGAAAGTCGTTTAGATGAATCGGTGAAACGAAGTTTCCTTGCATGTATGGCGAGCGAAATATCAAGAGCATTTTAATTATTGGCTTAAAATAAAGCACGAATTAAAGTTAAATGCTGAAATAATGCTCCATCCGGAACAGGAAGATAAAATTCAGTTTACTACTCTCGAGTCTCGATCTATCGGATCAGCATATAATTAACCAGTTATTGCCAGAGGGCCAAAACCAAATAAATTTTACGTTTAAACCGACTTGAACATCAACAGACCATCAAAATGAAATGGAAACAAGTACTCCCGATAGCTCAAATGTTAGTCATACAGCTATATGTGTCATCTCTACTCCGTTGAAACTAGTGAGCAACCATATGTTTTCTACAATCCCAACTCCATTTAAAAGGTCCTTGTTTTGGCCGCAAGACCTTAAAGAGTATGAGGAAAGAACTAAACGACCCAAGGAAAAGTTACCAAAAGTTGCTACCAGTAGCCCTTGGATAAAATATAATGAGGAAAAAGAAAAAGAAAAGGCTAAAACTGAAATCGAGAAAACAGCAAGAAAAGAATTGAGGGAAAACAGAATAAATTAAAGGAACAACTATTTAACAAAAGAAAGGATTTAGAAGTCACAAAGAAAAATGAAGCTGAACTAAATCTTCATAATTCCGATAGCGCTAATGAGGCAATTAAAGCAGTGTTTAAATTCATTTTTCGTTCCCTTCTTTAATCTCTCTCTGCGAAAGGAAATAAAAAATTTTTTTTTTATTTCTTTCCCCGGGAACAAAATTCAAAAAAATAAAATATCTCTCCTCGTATAAAAAACAAAGGGAAGGAAATGAAATAGCGATCGATTTATTTCTTTTCTAAAGAGAGGAAACAAAAATTTATTTATAAACAACTAAACAAAGGACCCGAGTAACCAAAAATGGTGATCACAAAATTTTAGACCAATTTGTCACAAAATGTAAGTTCCATTTTGTCACAAAAAAAGTTGACAATTTGGAACATATTTATGCGGGTATTTTGTGACAAAATGTACGTTGAATTTACCAACCAAAAAAAAAAAATTTTAGTCACCAATTTGTCACAAAATGTAAGTTCCTTTTTGTCACAAAAAAAGTTTACAATTTTGAACATATTTATGCGAGTATTTTGTGACAAAATGTACGTTGAATTTCCAACCCAAAAAAAAAATGTTAGTCACGAATTTGTCACAAAATGCAAGTTTCTTTTTGTCACAAAATAAGTTGACAATTTGGAACATATTTATGGGGGTATTTTGTGACAAAATGTACGTTGAATTTACCAACCAAAAAAAAAAAAATGTTTAGTCACCAATTTGTCACAAAATGTAAGTTCCTCTTTGTCACAAAATAAGTTGACAATTTGGAACATATTTATGCGGGTATTTTGTGACAAAATGTACGTTGAATTTACTACCACAAAAAAAATATTAGTCACCAATTTGTCAAAAATGAAAGTTCCTTTTTATCACAAAATAAGTTGACAATTTGGAACTTATTTATGCGGGTATTTTGTGACAAAATGAATGTTGATTTTACGAACCAAAAAAAAAAAAATTGTAGTCACCAATTTGTCACAAAATGTAAGTTTCTTTTTGTCACAAAAAAGTTGACAATTTGGAACATATTTATGCGGGTATTTTGTGACAAAATATATGTTCATTTTACTCCCCAAAAAAAAAAAAAAGATTTTGATCATTTTTGATTTGGTGAATTTATAATTCGCTAAGTCACTACGTTCTTGCCTCACACTTAATGTGTGAAGTTGGAGTTTTATTTTTGTAGTTTGTGTTTGGTCGTTGCTACCTGAGTACCTGATGAATAAACCAAACTGTTTGTTTGTGCGAGCTTATCTGTACGAAACCAAACTACCACATAGAAAACTCAAGGAAAGTTTTAGTTTTTTAGAGTCGAGACATTTTGTATTGACTCTCGGGTTAAAGTACGGGGAGGGGATTTTGATATTTCTACATTTTTGGTAGATATTTTTTTTAAAATAAATAATAATAAAAATATCAAATAAACCATACAATGGAGTATTTTTTACAAAATTATTTAAGTAGGGTCATAAAAAATTTTCTTACGCATACTTGCATCAATAAACCAACAAATATCCACAAAATTGTTGATAATTAAGTGATATTATAAAAAAACTATCGAATTTGTGGTTATAATTTCAACAAATAGTTCATAATTAGTTCCACAGTTAAACCACCAATTATTCAGAAAATATCGAGAAATATTTGACTTTATTACCATAAAAAAACTGTCGAATTTGTGACTAAAATTTCAACAAATATTTCAAAAATATTCCACTAAAAACCGACAAATTTGATTTACAAAATGTTCGTTTACGCGTGACAATCGGCGACAACCCCATTAACTATTTTTCATCCATATTGTGACAACTTTTTGTCACATTTTTTTCCACCAATCACCATTTTATGTGAAATGTTGTCTCTTTTTTTTTGATTCGTGGTTACTCGGGGAGAGAAGTGAAAAATAAACAAAAACTCGAAATTGTAAATTTTAAATTTGTTCACTGAATTAAAGTCAATTCGTTTGTAATTGTAACATACGAGGAAGAATATGCCATACCAGGCATGGTCATAGAAGCAAAACTGGTTGAATACAGAGTTAAGGTTATGGCGATGAGTAGGACCAACTCGAAATGGCCAGAAAAAAAGACATCCTATGGTACAATACGTCTGATATGGTATGCAGAAATATCGAGCCCATATTAATTAACGCTTGCGGTATTTATTCCATACCAGAGGTAGAAAATTACCAGAAACTTTAAAAAATATGAAACAAATTGAATATGCAATTTCGAAAAGGGCACATGTCTGAAAAATTAAATTTTTCAGGAATTAAAGAAAACTATCTATTTTCTAAAGTTGTAAATAAATTTATACAATTTATTTTAAGGTTAAGTGTAGGGTCAAAAAGTATTTGAAAATTATATAAATATTTATTGTTAATCTTTATTTTATATATTTTTTTATGTATTATATGCATACGAGATGTGCCCTTTTCGAAATTCATAAAATAAAAAGTAAATCTAATTAAAAACACAACGTATAAACTTTATGAAACTGCTGTCATAAGTAACAAAATCACTTTAGCAACAGATAGAGATATATCGCTGTCGCCGATTAATAAAATGCATTAAATTCGAAAAGGGGACATTTCCAAAAGTTGTGACCTTTTCGAAATTATCGTTATACAAACCGACACTGGTTGCCGTATTAACACAAGAAATGTGCCGATTTCAAACCAAATAGGTGCGGGAATATATTTCCATCATATTAACGTGAAAAAACGGTTTTGTCAAAATTTTCGAGATGTCCCCTTTTCGAAATTGCATATTCAATTCTTCTTTTTATTTAATTTTATTTTATTTGGGCTGTCCTAAGACTAGTTTATTTATTATTTATTTTTGTTAATTTTTGAATTAATTTGGAATAATCACTCTCAGAGGAATTGACATGTGATACTTAAGTATTTCTTAATTTTATTAAAGTATGTTTTTATATAAAAATACATTTATTTTAAACTAACTAAACGTTTTTTCTTTGAAGAAATGGTATCAGCGATCAGTCACGGTTATAAACTACTCTGTCACAAATACACTCAAATATTTTATTTTGAACTTAATATTAAAATATATTTTTTTGTAATTGGAAGGGTTAAATCTAACTGGCTTGGTTACTGTTAATTATAATAAGAATAGTTCAGGTTCACAATAAAATTTATTTTGATAGCCTGGTGCAAATAATTAATTATACACAGATTTTTAAAGTAATAATTTTTTTTTGAGACGGTCACAAATACCCCCTTTTACTATACCAAAACAATTAGAAGCTCGCCATTAATTTAAAAAACTCACTTTTTAATACTTTATCCAAACTTCAATCAAATTTATTCTAATCCATTTCAAAAAAAAATAAACTCCAAATTAAATTTGAATTAGAAATTCCATAAAAATTTGAAATACATTAAATTGAAATGACTTACTTTAAATCGTTTCAAAATAATATTCACCAGAGGATTTGATTTGATTCCATTTGATTTAAATAGAATATTTAGAAAACAAGTTGATTTCTAACTTACATAAAAGTTTCTTAAAAAAATCCGTTCAGTTCAAATTCTGCTCAAGTTTGTATACCAAAACAAAATGGAATTCCAATTATTTAAGGTATTCAAAAAAGTTTTACTAAACTAAATTTGAATAGAAGTAGGATTTTTTTTTTTCAAAATTAAAGTTAACTAGAAAATTTGATTTGATTCGATTTGAATGTAATATTTGGAAGACAATTTTATCAAAGTTTCTAAAAAAGTCTAATATTTAGTCAAATTTTGAATCAAAATGCGCAATTAAGCGTAAAATTAAGTTTGAATTATACCAAACTTATTTTAAATCATTTTAAATTAACAAAAAGTTATGATTTGACTCGGTTGAAATGTAATATTTAACCTTAGAACCGTGTTTGGTGAATACAGTTCCCCCAAGTTCTTTTTGGTGAATAATAAAATCTCCCTCCTCTCACACGTCGATTTTTTTGGTTATATTTGGAAGATTGTGTATAACAGGAACATAGAAGAAAAATAAACACACTATCAATTTCGTGTTGTGGGGAACTGTATTCCCCGAAACAATATTTGATAAAGTTAGCGTGCAAATAATTTTTTTGTTACAATATTTTAGATTTTATTTCGATTTTTTTCTATTCACTCATAGTATATTATGTACTTACTATCAGCAGAAGCCGGTGAATCCCCACAATTATTAGTTTATACATATTTTTGCTCAGTTTTTTTTAATTTTTTTGTGCAGTAGGTGATTATTTTAGTTTGACGTAGTGCAGCGAAAGTATGCAAGTAAATATTTACGATTTTTATTGACAAGGATAAAACGAAGTTATTTTGAAAAATGTTGAAAATAACTGCTTTTTCGGGATAAAACAGTAATATCTATTGGTTCGGTTTTAGTTCTTTCTGTTATACTTGATTGATGTTTTAGATCCTTCTCAAAATAAACGTAACGGACAGGCTGCTGTATTTAGTAAGTCGCAGTGATAGAAACAATTCAGCTGAGGAAGAAGAATTTCAGGATCTTTGGGAAATGTACATGGACAGAGGAAATGAATACATTGTTGGGGCTATTGAAAATGGAGATAGCAAAAGCGAAGTAGACGATGTAGAGAATGATGCAGATTATAATCCGGATCGGGATATATCCGGCCTAAATCGTGGTCCAAATCTGTCGTTTCAAATCGTTGGCAAAAATACAATGGACAAAGTAGGCGAGACAACTGGTCTATGCCCAGATCTGGTGGTCAATGCTCAGTCCGACAGAGACTGTCAGAATTCAGAATTTAGCGTCTAACAGAACCTTGTTGTTTAGAAACATACGTAGAAAGGGACAAAGTATTCGAACGTCTCATAAATGCATCTCTAATTGAATATTTCGTGTTTGTAACGAATCGAAAGGCAAAAAAATGTATGAGGAGAATAGTCGATTAACCTTTATATAGTAAGTTTTCATAACATAAACTTATAGAAGAGTCTCTGAGACTATACAATTACAAAATATTTTATATTTTTAAATTCAAAATTTATTAAAAATAAAGGCGAGGCACAAATCCAGATGAACTATACGCCTATACTATAGCTTTAATTTTTTATGCTGATGAGGAGAAGTTAAATTTAGTAGCAAGTTTAGTAATGTCATTGGAAAGATTTGAACATCTCTCGATGTTTTTACGTTTTGAAGATACAAACACGGCCAGCCAGATTACGGGGTGACAAATTAGCTCCATTCCGCCAAGTTTGTAAGATATTTCCAAATAATTTAAATGGATCTTTTTCTCCATCAAAAGCTAACATTGGACGAATAATTGGTGTCAACAAGAGGAAGATGCTCTTTCCGGCAGTATATACCATCAAAAGCCTGGCAAATACGGTATACAAATCTTTTGGGTTATAGATGCTATAGAGCTAACTGTCCTCTATGTGGTGAGATTTACTTGGGTGCCCAATCAATTGAAGAAAGATCGACAGGTATTGCGTATCAACTACTTAATACTACGTCTTTCGGAATGAGTTTTAATTAATAGCTGTAATATATCTTGAAAGTAGAAGCCAAATAACTAAAATCCCTTCTGTAAACTATGATTTGAATTAGTTTTAGAACAATAGTCAGAACAGAGCCGTCATCTGTTTTGAAGTGAAAAGTAACAGAAAACCAGAAAGCTGCATAGCGTGTAAATCCTCACAAACGAAATCAAAACATACGAAAACAACGGCGGTCTGTGATTTGTTCTCTGAAGCTACATGCTCGAAGCATTATATTCGGGTTTGAGAACATTGTTACATGAAAAAATGTACAGTATCTAGTTTAGATGAAGAGGCGGATTTGGGTACATTTTCGGCAATTGATGTCTCAAGATTATCTGAGAGAATTGTCAAGACCAGAACCTTCTTCAACTACCATTGAATCACCTTCCAAACGTGTCCGTTATACTTGTCGTTCAATTTCTCCATTAAATTTAGGAGATCTTTAAGATATATGTATGTTATGTGTATATATGAATAATATTGTTAACTTTTTGCTCATTATGTAATTTTTTAAATAAGTTAGAGAAAAATATCTAAATAATCTTTTTATTGCTAAATTTACAATGAAAATTAGTACTGGGGAATTCTATTCCCCATAACACGGGATTAAGTTGTAAAACTTACACATGGGTCTAAGGTTAAGGATAATTTTTATTTTATTTTATTTATTTATTTTATTTAGTAATATTTACTATTTGCACAAGATTTATAATGTACATATAAAAATAAAGTAAAAATAAGCACGTTAAGGGGAGGTTCTATCAAGCGACCAAAAAATAAGGTAATTTTCTCGATTTTTTTTTTTCATAGAAGGAAGTAAATAAAAAACTGATGATTTTCGAGACTTATTTATTGAGTTTTAAAGTAAGTATAAAAAAAATAAAAAAATTTAGAATAATAACGTCATGGGAATTGCTTCTACGTATTGTCACGTGACCGTCTAAAAAAAAGGTGACTTATCGGTCTCCACTGTACCACTTGTAAAAACTATCGGAAATCAAAAAACCAAAATTTTTTATAAAATATATAATATTTGCTGGAGGTTGTACCAACAATATAAAAAAAAAGTCGAAAATTAAAAAAATGGCGGACGTGCAATTTTTCTGTACCGGTTTTTCACGTCTTTTTCGCTCTTTAAAGTGCTATAAAAATAAAAAAAAAACGTCAAATATTATCTGCATTTAGGTTTATCCTCCAATAAATTAAATGAACTTCAAAATAAAAACAAAAAAATTGTGATCCATTGAGTAGTTTTTGAGTTATCGTGGAGACAGATATAAAAAACATCGTTTTTCAGGAAATGCATTTAAAGATTTTGTTAACGATTTTTTTTAGTTTAAAAGTAGAAAAGTGGGTCAAATTATTGTGCCATAACTTTTCTATGAAATTTTTTTCATTCAAACGGTTTGGGGAATATATTATACACATTATAGGCTATCAAAAAATGAAATTAAAAAAAATCGAATTTTCGGATCGAGTTTATCAATTAAATTTTATTCTAACATAAGAATCTAATTTTTGTTTGAATTTTATTAAATTTGTTTCATTTTCTAATTCTATAGGAAGTTCATTATTTTAATCCCTTATAAATAAGTAAATTAAGTCGTTAATTTTATTAACAGCTACTTGAAGTTCATCACTCTCCACATATAATACTGCATCATCGGCAAACATAAGAAGTTTGCCACTAGTTACCACTCGTCCAATATCATTAATATAAATTAAAAATAAAAATACTCCCAAAACAGTTCCTTGCGGAACGCCCATAGAAGTGGTAATTTCAGAAGAAATTACTTCATTTACTTTTGTTTGCTGTGTTCTATTACTCAAATGTGATTCAAACCATTTTAATTCGATATTCGCAATGCCATATTTACTTAGCTTTAGTAACAAAATGTTCCTATCTATCGTTTCAAACGCCCTGCGTAAATCCAAGAAAACTGCAACTATAATCTTATTGTTGTGAATAGCTAATTTCCAATTAATAATCACCAAGTTAATTAGACTTTCACAGCTATGTTTATTTCTGAACCCTGACTGTTGTTCCGATATCATATTATTTGATTCAAAATATTCCTCCAACTGATGCAAAACTATTTTCTCATAAATTTTTGCCTCCGTAGTTATCATATTCACGGGGAGGAATTCACTAGACTTAATAGTGTTTTTTACCTTTTCAATGGGTCTAATTAACGATTTTTTTAAGACTACCAAATTTTTCCAAAAGTACTTAGTTAGTTGTGATCTCTTTAATTCAAATCAAATTTCTTTCAAATCCTGCTGAAGTTCATTGGGGTAAATTTAATAACGGATTTTACCATTTCAATGTTTACTCAAATACTGTTGAAAATTCATGAAATCAAATTTTGAAGGTTCATTTTACATTGATGATTTGCGCATTGGTCGCTTTCTGATCGGTCACATTTTAGTAACCATCAGTTGGCGCATCAGAAAGCGCCCATTGTGCAGCCCCATGCCAGCCGCTTACTTACTGAACTGATGGTACCGACACGAACATTAGTGCGGCTCACAAAACTTGTGATCATTCTCATGTACTATAGGTGTATAATTCGGTTTAAATATGTTTAATATTTCGGAAACAAATTAATTTCAAATCTACTTGAAAATTCCTTCTAAATTTCAATCAAGTAGCGTGATAAATTTGGCTCAAATTTATATACCAAAACAAAATGAAGCTCGCCAGTGATTCAAATTACTTAAAATCGGGATAAATTAAAAAAAAAAAAAATGTTTTAATACTTTTCATTTCGATTCCTTTCGAAAAATTAAGCTCCAAATTAAATTTGAATTAAAAATTAAAAAAAATTTGAAATATGATGACTTATTTAAATAAACTAAGTTTTATAATCGAAGTAGATATTTAGAATTTTTTTTTTCAAAATTTGAAGATTTGATTTGATTCGTTTTCAAAACAATTGAATATGCAATTTCGAAAAGGGCACATGTCTGAAAAATTAAATTTTTCAGGAATTAAAGAAAACTAACTATTTTCTAAAGTAGTATGTATATAAATTTATACAATTTATTTTAAGGTTAAGTGTAGGGTCAAAAAGTAATTGAAAATTATATAAATATTTAATGTTAATCTTTATTTTATATATTTTTTTATGTATTATATGCATACGAGATGTCCCCTTTTCGAAATTCATAAAATATAAAGTAAATCTAATTAAAAACACAACGTATAAACTTTATGAAACTGTTATCATAAGTATCAAAATCACTTCAGCGGCCGTCGCCCATTAATAAAATGCATTAAATTCGAAAAGGGCACACACTGGTGGCCGTATTAACACAAGAAATGTGCCTATATTTCAAGCTAAATAGGTGCGGGGATTTCCATCACATTAACGTGAAAAAACGGTTTTGTCAAAATTTTCGAGATGTGCCCTTTTCGAAATTGCTTATTCAATTTTATTTGAAACTTACATGAACGCTTCTCAAAAAAATCTAATATTTAGACAGAATTTGACCAATGATCAATTTATATCCAATTCTATTTTATCTGAAACTATTTTAAATCACTGCGAATCTAGAAACTCATCTCAAAATAGTGTGAAGACACAAACAAACTTCGTCGAAAATAATTCAAGTAATTTTAACTTTGTAAATAAGGATATTTCCGCCATAAACCATATTTCTAATTTTGAAAACGACTTTTTAAATATTTTATTTTGCACCGAAAACACGGAAAGTGATTCAATAACAAAAGTAGAACTTAAAAATGAGAATATCAAAAATATAAAATTTCAAAATATCGACGAAGATTTATTTAATCAATGTATAAATCAAAATCTTGATTTAGCTACGAAAGAAAATTTGAAAATATTAGTTTTAAAATACCGCGATTGTTTTGCGTTAAATATGGCCGAAGTCGGTAAGTATTACAAATAAAACCGAAATTAAAATAATACTAAACGATAACAACCCGGTAAATTATCGTCCATATCGATTGTCAGTAAGCCAACGGGAAGAAGTTCGTCAGCATATCGACGACATGTTAGAACTTGGAATAATTACACATTCTACTTTCGAATATTCATCGCCTATAGTTGTAGTTAAAAAGAAAACCGGTGAGAGTCGCATTTGCGTTGATTTTAGGCAGCTTAATTCGAAAACGGTAAAAGATAGATTTCCGTTGCCAAACATTGAAGACACGTTACAACGACTATCAGGTAAACGGTTCTTTACAGTTCTTGATCTAGCTTCATGATACTACCAGATACCTGTATCTGAAGAATCTCAAAAGTTAACATCTTTTGTAACCCCCGATGGCCAATATCTGTTTAGAAAGATGCCCTTCTGATTGGCAAACGCTCCTGCAGTTTGTCAACACCTTATGAATAGAATTGCGACCGAAATTAACAACGACGTAGTAGTTTATTTAGATAATATCATTATACCAAGTGATAGCATAAAAAAAGGCCTTAAATTATTGGAATTATTTTTAATTAAGCTTCGTGAATACGTCCTTACCCTTAAAATGACAAAGTGTAAAATATTGAATACCTCAGTAGACTGTTTGGACCACGAAATTACGAAAACTGGCATTAAGCCAGGTTTAGAAAAAATTGTATGCGTGGAAAATTTTCCGATTCCAACAGATGTTCATAAAGTTAGACAATTTGTAGGTTTAGGAAGCTATTTTCGTAAATTCGTGCCAAAGTTTTTAATTCTAGCTGAACCCCTGACAAGGTTAACACATAAAAATGTAACCTTCGAATGGACAGTAGCTCAAAATGAAGATTTTAAATCGATTAAAAATAAGTTATGCCAACGCAATATTTTAGTGCTATATGACAATAATAAGTAACACGAAATCCACACTGACGCTTGTTCAATAGGGTTACTCGGAGTATTGCTACAACGTGAAGAGAATAATAAATTACATCCGGTAGGGTATTTCAGTCGCCAGACGACCGATCTCGAAAAAAATACCATAGTTATGAGCTCGAGGCTCTTGCTGTGGTAGCAATACCAGAAAGGTTTAGATCTTTTATATCTGGTAAGCAATTTATCGTCGTAACGGATTGTAGTGCGTTACTAACTGCATCAACTAAGCGTGATATCATTCCTCGCATTGGTAGATGGTGGCTTCGACTACAAGAATTTGATTTTCAAATAAAACACCGAAGCGGAAATCAGATGATTCATATTGATGCACTTAGTAGGAACCCCGTTTTAGAGCCAAAAGAGATAGAACCAGCGTCGTTAGATATTTTAAAAATAAAAAGCGTAGAAAGAGAATGGATAGAAGTTTTACAGGACAATGACCCCGAGATAGTAAAAATTAAGCAAAATATAAATAAATCAGCGAATAATGAATTTGTTCTTAAAAATGGTAAACTGTATAAAAAAAATTGATGATGAACTGTTATTCGTAGTTCCAAAAGGTATAAGGGGAATAGTCGTTCATTCGTGTCATGACAACCTAGGGCATTTTGCTTTAGATAAAACTTTATCAGCCTTACGCAAAGTATTTTGGTGGCCTCGTATGCGTCAGTTCGTGAAATAGTATATATCTATATACTTGCATTGAGTGCCTATATCATAAAGAAAATCGCGATGCTAATCGAATAGACTTACACCCCATCGAAAAGGTTCCCATTCCATGCCATACGTGGCATGTGGATCACCTTGGTGCTTTCGCCAAGAGTACCAAAGGTAATTTTTATGTTTTTTCAATTATTGACGCGTTCACCAAATACGTCTCACTACACGCCGTTCGTAGTACTTCAACGCGATTTTTTATATGCGGAACTTCACTTAAATCAAAAGCGTTTGAAGATTTTTGCATGGAAAATAATATAAAGCATATACTCAATGCAACCGCCACTCCGAGAGCTAATGGGCAGGTTGAGTGGTCCAACCGGACAATATCATACGCACTCCGAACCATGTCTGATTCCAACGATAGAAAATGGGATGAAAAGTTAAGAAACATCCAGTGGTCGATCAATAGTTTGCCACATTCAATTACTAAAATTTCCCCACAAGAATTACTATTCGGGTTTTCACCGAGACCAATTTTTGGAGAAAAATTAATTTTAAAATAAATTGTTGGATGAAAAAACCTTTGCATATGAAGAAGTTAACCGAGAAAGACTACGTGACGAAGCATCGAAGAAAATTACCGACAACCAACGAAAACAAAAAGAGGCTTTTGATCTAAAGCACCGACCGCCGAGAAATTATAAAATTGGAGATAAAGTTTTGATTACGAGAGAACCTATCATAACAGGTGAAAGCAAGAAACTCCAGTGTAAGTTCAGAGGACTCTACACTGTAGTAGAAGTTTTATATGGAGACAGATATCGTATTGAAGAATTAAACCGACAAGATGGTCATCGCCGTTTTAGAGGAGGCATCCTGTCGGACCATATGAGACTGGTCATGAGTCCAGATGAAGAAATCGATACTGAAGATTCATCGCAACAGGAGTATTGAGGACAATCCCAAAGAACCAGATGGCCGAACGTAACACCAACAACAATAACGTCCAGTACTGAAGCTTTTCTTGAATTTAAATATGATTTTTATGTTTTATAATAGATGTCGCTAACCCCGTTTATTTTTAATGTGATCAGGTAATCCTTTTTCTTTTACTTTGAATTCCGACATATTGTCAAAAACAACACTGTACTTCCGGCATATAAACGAATAAAGAAAGAGTGTAATTAAAAGTACCATCCTGACATTTTTACTTTAATTATATTTTTAAATCGTCGTTTATAAAACCGATCTTCGTTTTCAATCAATAAATTATCGAGTTTTACACATGTCTTAGTTTTCGTGCAGCTGAAAGCTAAATTCGAAGGCATGTCAATTGTGTATTATTGTTTTATAGCCTGTTTCCTATTCTGTATCACTATGTAAACTTGGTTTGTGATAATGTAATTATTTACAAGAGTTCCTCATTTATTTAGTTTGATAATCGGCTTGAGGAGTTTGATTTTTAGTGACATGTTTTTGCTTCTGAACCAGAGATGTTTAAGTTACATGACGCTTTCTACCAACGGTAACTTTAAAAGACGTGTCGCCATCTATTGAGCAATATACTAAATAAGTAAATAATTTTATTTTTGTTAAATGAAACTAATAAAGTGCCTTGCAAATGTTATATTGTAAATTACATTTACAGGGTTACCGTCTATACCTCGATTCTATAGACAAATTAATGTTCCGCACATAAAAATACATTAAGAAACACTGATATGAACCAATTTAATTTCAAGAAAATTATAAAAAAATAAACTTCAATCATCTCTCAACCTCATATCTCATGTTTTATAATTTCATTAAAGAGTTATAATAAAATCAACAACAAAACTACGTATATACGTTAGAATTATAATATATAAAGAAAACGAGACAAAACCAATTAAGATGTTTTCTTTACCGTGCGGCGCACACATCATCATCTTAAAGGTATTTATTGGTCGATTTACTTAAGATGACTTATCAATCACAAAATGATGTTTTTAACGCATAAAGTGACAAGCGTTAAATTAATGGCATTAGTCCTTATATACCGTGCGCGCATATAACTAATTTTTTTTTTTTTTTTTAGTCCAATCAACTTGTATATTATGACTGTTTGGTTTTTGTTCCAAATCATAAAATTTCGCTTTTGCAAATATACCATCCTTAATCATTAATTATATTTCATATTTTATACGATTTTTTTTAATTGCTGCATATACAGGTATGTATATATAGAGAACAAATCGCAACAAAAAAACTTATAAATTTCATGAGGCATTTCATTATTTTGCATTGCGATCATAATTAAATAAAATTTAATTAATAAATAAGAAAAAATTATAAAAATTATTGTTGTGGAAAGCTTGTGTATTAAAACAGACAAAATATCATAAATTAAATTTAATAAGCTTGCGTTATGGATTTTAATTTAATTATTACTTACAGCTAGCAATGTGTGTACAATCATTAATTTTATGTGCTGAATGTGAATAAGCGTTATAATTAGTTGTAATACGAATGCATCATGGGTTTTGTCTAACTAAATCGGCCAGCCTACATAATCGGTTGTTTAATTTTTTAAGTAATATCAAATTTGATATGAAAATAATATCAATTTAACATTAAAAACAATATCATATCAAGAATGATGAAAACGATAATATTCTCAAGTTAATCTTTAGCTGTGCGTTTTTATTTTTTGCATGTACACAACATAAAACAATGAACTAATCTACAAAAAAAAAACTCTTTATATAAATTACATTAAGAATCTAAATAGCAAATTTTTTATCTTTCTATATGTAAAAAAAAAGAAAACTTGAGGTGTGTTCCATTTGAACGATTCGTACAAACATATATGCGCTGGAAAGAAAGTTTCCATGAGAAAAATGAAAATCTAACTAAATTTCCGGTCTAAATATTTTTTTTTTTTTTGATAAATTATTTAATTTAATTTTAGTGTTTGCCATTTTTTACCTATTATTGCATTTTGTGCTTTACAATGACAAAAAAAAAAAAAAAAATCCAGAATCACATGAAAATTTTTCATTTCAACAGTATTTCATTATTATACACATTAACAAAAGCAGCACAAGCAAAGATTTGATGAGATGATAAGCGAGTAGATTTCTCATTATATACGATATACATCTAAAAAAAAAAAAATTTCACTTTGTATAACACCATCGTACTTATAACGACTACCCCCGCCCACCTTCAACATTCCAATGTAATTTATTATGTCATTTTATTTTACACATTTATTACAAATGAAAAAAAAAAAAACATTTCCCGCGTTATGAATTTTATATTTTATATTCTTATTTGTGTGAAATGAAAATTTTTTTGGGGGGTATAATTGCAAAAAATTTTCGCACCCCTAAAAATGATATAGCAAAACAAATATTTCCGTGACATTGACCAACGCATACAAAATTAAAATTCTTTCCAACATCGGCGAGCGATATCTAAAAATATCTCATACTTAATTTAGTTAGTTGTTCCCAATTTCCGGCGCTATTTTATTCTTTCCGTTGCCAAAAATAACTATAAAACAGTACACAAAGCCCAATACATACACATGTACTTGCTAATTATTATAAATGTTAAATCCTGTCTGTGTGCATCTATCCAAAATATAAAAAAATAAAAAAATCTCAAAAATTTGTCTGAATATGGTTTAACAATTTTTGTTGTTTGTTGGCAATTTTCCCTATAAACATATTAAAAAAACAAAAGAACAAATCATATTGGAAAATGAGATAAAACGAAAAAGAAAAAGTAGAAAGTGTGTCTAGACTAGGAAAATTTTGTTTTATTTAGCGACACTGAATTCTATTTTTGGTTGAACTTAACACTTTTTGTGAATATGCATCGCGCGATCTTGTCTATCTATAGATGTATACATTTTGTACAGTAATTCGTAAAGAACAAAATTCACTAAATTACAATTTCCGGTTAATTTTTTTTTTGTTGTTTTAACGACGTCGACAATTATTTAATTTAAAAATTAATCTTCGGAATTTGTATGACTGACGCCTCCATCTTCCTTATTAAAAGACTCGAGTTAAGTATGTACACAATAAACATATACGTATGTGACGTGTTGATGGAAATCTTACTTCAATTACAATCATCCGGGAAACCTGAAGAGTTGAAAACAATAGAATATTTATATAAATCAACCCTATTATATATGGCCCTCTGTATAATACATACATGTAGAATACTTAGATGTCAGTTACAGATTTAATTGTTGTACTTAACAAATGAAATAAAATTCACATCGCAAAATGCTTTCTCAGATATACGTATATACATTAGAAAGGGAAATGTCAGTTGGGAAAAAAATTTGTTTTTTTTTTTACATATCTGACAAATGATATATGGCAGTTTGTTAATTATTGTTAAACAACAACAACAACAATAAAGATATTGAAATGAATATATTTTTGGATTTTTAATTGGGTCTATATTATTATCCCTCGTTCCCCATTCTACCTTTGCAGTAATAAGATGAGGAAAAATTTTTGATATATGGGAATTTTTGTACAGTGGATCAATGGTATGCGCAATTTTTTTTTTTTAGTTTTTGGCTAGCCATAATTATAAATTTTAATTAAATTTGTGGCGCCTCAGATATATTATAGTATAGTTGCAACATTGTCCTGTAGCATAATTAACTATATACTATATGTATAATATGACCATCATCATCAAGTTCATCAATCGCGCGAATCGAATCAACCAGCACACGCATACAATTCTAAAAATATCGTATCTCCTCGTATAATCAAGTTTTTATCTATGGTTTTTGTGTTTAGCAACAGCTTATACACCAGATATTTCTTCTTCTTTGCGCGCCTTCTTTATATCTTTATAAATTTACAATCCTTTCATTTTCTTTTTAAAAAAAATAAAAAAAACTTTTATATAGCGTAAAAACTATAGCCTAAAGCGCCGACTTCTGAACTCCAAACATGTACACAATATACATATAGCAACAACTACTATATATGCGCATACAACGAAATGAATTTCACCTGGACCACTTATAACTACAACAATAACAAACCGAAATTAAATATATCAAAAAGAAGTAGATACAAGTAAGTAAGACAGTGCAGAATTATTGGCGAACGGTTTAATCTGGGTGGAGGTGAAATACCAACTAACCACACTAATGCATAAATGCATATAAACTTGGATACGGATGGGATATAAACAAGATTGCAATCGAAAGAATTATGCATTCCATTGCTATATATTAAAAAAAAAAAAAAAAAAAAAAAAACTAAACGATGCTGCAGTTTGCTTATTAAAGAACGTATCCAGCAAAAAAAGATGATGATGATGATGGTTTACAAAACAAAAAGAATTTTTAATTAAAACCATTTTTGCTTAAAAAAAAAAAAAAAGCAAAAATGTTACATATTTTAATAGGTATTTGGCGATCGCAGCTATAAAATGTAATTTAGGTGTTTTTGTGTGTGTGTGTGTCCGCATTCAAATAGCTAAAGTGATCTCCAACTGATCAATTTTATTAAATTTTAAATGATATTGTTTTCGAAATAAATTTAAATTATTTTAAGGTGTGCTATCTATCTCTCCTATATATATATTATAAAGTGCTGCACCACAAACATATCATGATATAATTTAGTAATAAAAACCAACAGTAATTTTTAACAATTTATCTGTCAATTTAATATGAAATTCGATTTAAAAAAAATAAAGAGGCCACCTAAGGCGGTCTACTGATCAAACTCTCCTGTATATTATACACTCAACTTTTTGTTTTGGCACCTTGAACATATTTCTGTTTGTGTTGTTGTTGTTTTTTTTTTTTGTTATTATTGCCTTTTGTACATTACACACCAGAATATATTTATTTTTCTTATGTATTCCCACGCCGGCCAGACTCGCGCGACTTACATATAATAAAAAGGTATTTTGTTATTTACGGTCACATATAATAATATAAGAAATGAAACAAGAAACACGGTATAAATGAAATTTACCATGGATGATATTTGGTGGTGTTCTTATCCATCTTCTTATATATGTATATACATACAAACCACGAAATGATTTAATTAAAATACAAATAAAATAAAATCGAAAATTTTGGATTAAACTATCCAAAAGATTAAACATTAAGAAGAATTCCATTTTAATAAAGTCAATATATCTTGAATATGTATGGATATAAAATAAAAATAAAAATATTTTGTGTAGGTGACACGCCGAGATAAAATTCTTATACGATTTTATATATTATATATGTACGTTTTGTGATAAAGCGATAACGTACATTTAAATAAAGGGCCACACTCTATGAATTAATTTGTTGGGTGTCTGCCATAGGTTAATATACTTTTATGATCATAATTGAAAGTCTCCAAAATATAACACTTTTATACGAAGCGGTAAAATCGCATAATTTTTATAAAATTACACTAAACATCAAATTTCAAGAGAATATTGGACTAGACATCGAAATGATTAACAACCTTCCTAAAAAAAACCCTGACACATTTAACGGCTGCATAATTCGCATTAAAATACAAATAATACGTAATTAAATGTTTACAAAAATTTACAAATGCCTCATATCAAGCAAGTTAAGCAAGTAAGCAAGCGTACACAAAAAAAATGTAAAATCCGTTATCTTACACTCACTACAAATTCTTTATATAATAAAAATGTATAACGTAATATATAGCAATAATAGCAAAACTATTTTTTCACAAGAAAAATCATGAAACCGCATACTTTTGAATGTCGCGATCGCGCCGCCGATCGATGATGATTTAATGATTAAGACTTTTAAAAAAAAAAATGATAAATTTTTAAATTCCCATCAAATTGTAACACGGCTTTTATTTATGTGTGTGTACACATAACTATTTTTTGGGGAAAGTACCTACTAATAGATCGATCGAGTACATATTTACCTTGAGTGCGTATACACTACACACTAGAATTTGTGATCGATTTGTCATAAAATTATGCGTTGTGTAAATGCAAATATTACGAAATTTATTAGTCAGATTTGTATTGATATAAGAAATATACGTCAAAATGGAATTCCAAATAATTGATCACGATTTATCATGTTCAACAGGATCGCGCACGACTTGATATTTATTTCCGGATTCTATTGTGTACACAAAATCCGGTGGATAGAAAAGATCGTTTTGGATGCCTTTATAGAATACAAATGTTTTTCAATTTTTTTTTTTATATTTCATTCATAAAACATAAGCATACAGACAAGACACCGGTGTCATTGAAACAAGTTTAAACATGTTTTATGTGCGTATATATGTTTGTTTTGTCTGAATATAAGTAGCTATGTATTTGATGAAGATCGCGATGAGAGTAAAAATACACTATACATACAGTATATTTTGGAATATTAAAAATTATTTTCGGAATTCTTTATGACTTGACTCTTGTCTCTTGTGTCATCATAATAATCATAATAATTATTGTAATTACATCAGCTGGTTTTTCGGTTGGTACGATCAAAAAGAGAATAAATTGTATAAAGGCGGATTAGTCATTTTATTTATTTTAAAATTAAAAATTGTTAACAATCCATTTTTTTTTTTTGTAATGACAACGACAAGTGAATATGAGCGAAAGACAATTGATTTATTGCGCGATCTGTACATAATATATCGTGTCGAGTAGGAAGTGCACAATATATCGTAATATTGATTTAAATTATATACATACTTATTAAATAAAATTATAAGACAACTCACCCAATAATAGAATTCCAATCATTTGCAGTTACTTTTCAAATGTTAACAAAATATAATGTAGCCAATGTCCTAGAAATGTCACTTTGATCCTAAATTATTACTAATCCACTATATAGACATAAAATATTTCAACACAATTATTCTTCACCGCACCGTAGCACATAACAAAAAAAATTTCTTCAATTTTAATTTTTGTATTTGTAATTAATTACAAATTTACATTACAATAATAAATTTTCACTACTTTATATACATAATATGTATATAAAAGCACAGTAGTTTTTTTTATCGTGATATGGATTTTTTTTTTTTTTATTGTAATAAAATAATCAATATATTAACAGAACCACCAGCCAAACGAGCGAACAAACAAACAAACATACAAAAAAAAAACACTTTGAACACGCGAATTTTCTATTTATGTAAATTTTCTTTAATAAATAAATCGATATTATAAATTGCTCGACTGCATAAAATTATATAAAATGAAATTTACCACACAACACAAAAATTTTTATTATTCTGACCAAACTACTGTTACTTATATCAGAGATAATAGACGGCTAAACACTGAGTGATTACAATTTATATAAACTTTTAACTTTTACAAAACATAAAAAAAAAATAAAAACAAATTTATTTTTGTATAATATTTAAAAATTTGCTTCCAAGCCGGTCGATTGACGAACCGCAACTAAACACAAAATAAAAATAATTCCTCGAGAAGACAAATCACAAAAAAAAAAAACAAAAAAAAACAAAAATAAAAAATACATAGGGTTTTTTTCAGTCTCTTTCTCTGTTTGTTTCGCTCTAAGTTTTTTTTTTCTGTCTTCAATATTTACCATTCCATTATATTCATTCATTACACAACAATACGCGAGTCTCCGGTAAAATAGTTGTATTTTTTTTACTCCCGTTTTGAATGATGTTTACGGCTGCGAGAGAATAAAAACTAACTACACACAAACACAAATCCAAATTTACAATTTTTCGAAATGACACAAGAACAACACAACAATAAAAATATTTACTCTCAAATCCACGTGGGTGGAAATGAGACAATTTGGTTTATTTTTACTTTTTTTTTGTTTGTTTCTTCGCGGACGGAGACAGAGTGTGACAGAGATCAATTGAGTTTGAGATTGAGAAAGAGCCCCGGTCGTGAGAAAATAATTGAAAACGGAAATAAAAAATATTTTAGTGCGAAAAGGAGATGGTTATAGAAAAACAGTAATTAATAAATTTAGTGAGAGATTATTAAACGAACAGAGATTTTATTTTTGTTGTTTTTTTACAGAAGCCACAAATATATTTTTATTTTAAACCACGCCTATTTATTATTTGGATTATATTATATACATCTCACGTTGCTAGTTGTTTGGGTAACAGTGTTTAACCCAATGAGGCGTGATGAATTTATCAGAAGCATTGTTATTTGTTGACGCGGTCGAATGATCGGTCATAGCAATATTGTGATTTGTGTATCAAATGAATTTTTTTTTTTTTTTGTGATGTTTTGTGAGAGTGAGAAAAATGGAGGAGGATTTATTTTAACTTGATTTAATTATTGATTGATCGTCCCGGGGCCGGAGTTACCACTTGGATACAATTGTATCTATTTGGATACATTATTTTTGAACTATAAGAACTGCTTAAAAATCAGCTGAAATTGATACAATTTATTCAAAGTGTGCAGCAAAATCATTGGCTTTGGGTTGCTCGCGTAGCGTGTGTGCAATGTGTGCACCGTACCGCACACAGGTGGCCAATTTCAAAAGGCAGCCAAAAACAAATTCTTTTTTATCTAATTTTAAATTATTAACTGAAAAAGGGCATTGCTTGAAAATTGAAAATAATCAAAGGTTTTTTTTTTAATGTTTCTACACGCTCATTACAAAATTCGGTAATTGCTTACTTGATTTTCTGGTTTTGCAAATTCTAATGAAAGAATTTAAAAATAGATTAAACCGATTTCTAGTGAAATTGCAATTAAAACCAGATTTGGACTATTTTCTAGTTAATTTCCAGTAAAATTTTTAACCCTCAGGGTACAGACTATAAAAAAGTCACGTTCAGTACTGACATGGGTTAGCCTAACCCGGCAACTTTGATTGGCTGTATCTTGGGCTGTAGTTGGCCAATTGAAACGTTTTTTTTTTTAATCGATAGTCCATTTTGTCACAAATACGAGGGTGCTAATAGATTTATCGAATAATTTGTTTAAACAAAGATACATTCAAAAGTTTAAACATTTTGAAAATTTTTTTTGTGAAAAATCACTTTTTTTTTAAAATTGCATAACTTTCTGAAAAAAAATGATATCGAAATTTTTCTTGTTGCATTTTAAAGCTAAAAAGTTGTTCTTTAAAATGGCCGAATCAGTTTTTTGATCCATTCCAAAAACTATATTTTTTTTTAACTTTGAAATCAAGCGTTTTTTAGGATAGCGATAAAACGTTCCATGATTGATTTATCGTAACAAGGCACAACTGTAATATAAATAAATAACAAAATTGATTGTTGAATGAAAGTTTTATTGTTCAAAATATAAAAAAAACAAAATCAGACTGTATTTCCACATTCGCAGCATATTTTGGTTACATGGTCTCTGCACATAGCCTTATTAAATTTGAGGCACTTATAAAATGTTTTGCGGTCGAGAGAACTCGGACACAAGTTGCAGCGCTTTTGTTTAGCCATTTTGTTATCAACAAATTCATATCTTATCTCCATGTCCTCTGGTAAATCTTTCGCCTTCAAAAAATCTTCAATCATACCGCGCAGTTTTATTCGCAACGTGGGGGTAGCTAGTCTAGCAGCTAGCGCAGGTTTAACAAGTTGCATCGCAAGTTCCATTCCATAACCAAATTTTTGGTTAAAATGAACACACGTTTATAATGAACAAAATTATTTGTCCTATGACAATAATGCGAATTCTACTGTACATAAGCATAGAGCATAATTTTGAGGGTAGGATACACAATAATAAATTTTTAATTAATAATAAATATTTAATTAATAATAAAAATATAAAAAATAGTAAATTGTACAAACCAAAACACTTTACTCCAGCCAAAACTACAAAAAAAAAAAAAAAAATTCTGTCTCCCGAAAATACGGATTTTGTAACGTTTAGTACTGACTGGGTGAGAAATACCCGAGGTCAACTTTCTAACTCGTACCACTCGAGCACCAAGCGCAGACTGAGGCTGCCACTCACGGCTTACACAGACACTACCACAAAGATTTTTTACCCCCCACTCCGGACCCCCACCTTCCACTTCCTTTTAAATGGCGCGACTTTCAAAATCTGTCTGGGTTACGGTAACCCAGTCAGTACCCTGAGGGTTAAATATACTGGAATCCTAGTGATTATATAGCACAAAAAATTACTAGAAAAATACTGGATGGTTAGTTTTACTTTCTAAAACGGAATATCTATTGTAAATTAAATGAAAATCACGTAAATTTTATTACCAGATTTCCAGTAATAATAAAAATTACTTGAATTTCATACTTGATCTTTTGCATCGCCATATTTTTTAATGTAGTTACATGAAATCTAGTAAAATTCTATGTAGTTAAATTAAATTAAATACAAGATAATTCCTGTTTGCTTGTACAAGGAATTTCTAGTAATTTGAAGCGCCATTGAAATGTTCGGTTTCGATTATTTACTAGTTCATGCAGATCTCTCAAAGATTTTACCTCATTCACAAGTTTTTTTGTTTTTTTACTTATTCTGCATATTTCACGTCTTATGACGTATTTAAAACCAAAATAAGGATGACTTATTCGTTCGGTTTCAATTAAGTATAGTCAAAGAGTTAATTTTAAAATGAATCGCTCTATAAATTAAATGCTGACGAAAAAGCCAAAATTTTGCAACTAAAAGCAAAAAAGAACACACATTTACAAATTGCAAGAGTAATTTAGTGTATAGCCAAACAGTAATTAGAAAGTTTTAAGGCACTTAAAGTTTTAATTTTCGAAAATTAAACAATTTCGAGATAAGTCGGCCCTGATGCAAAGAGGAAAACCAATACAGATCGAATTTCAGACATTTGGCGCTTAAGCAAATGTGTTCTATGGCAATGGAGCTGAGAAGTTAGCTTCTAATAGCAACAACCGACACTATTTCAGTTCCTATATTATTAAAAGAAGACTAAAGGAATTTGGTCTCTATGATTGTCGAGCTGCGAGAAAATTACAACTGACATCACTGAAAAAAAAGATTGCTCAATTTAAGCAGCATAGGTATTAGATTATGCAAAAATGCTGCTTCAATATCCGCTAAGCAAAGCAATTCTCAAGATATTCTTATTGGAAGAATATAGCGTTATTGATTTGTTAATTTTTAAAATTCTAAAATTAAGAATTTAAAATATGATTCAACGAAATAGAGTTTCTCAATTGCAGAGGTTTATTCTTAATCTGATAAATCAATTGTTTAAAATTTTATGAGCCTTTATTAGATATTGGCTCAATTCATGCATATACTTTCTATTTGAAGAAAATGTTTTACGAAAATATTCTAAATTTAAGAATAGTTTGTGTTGGAAACCATTAAACTTTTTTTAATTTCAACTCTATTTGTGCACACTTTTAATCTTTTCAAGAATATGTGTGAATATTTGCAATTATATAAAGTCAAATTAAGTATAATTTTACTACGATTAAGAAACTAGTAGTCAATATTATTCTAATTTCAAGAGAAATTTTCTTGATATGATTTTAAAATAGAATTAAATTGAGTATATTTATATTTAAGTTCAAACAAATATCCATAAAATAAGAAAAAGATAAGCCGGATATACTTCACTTAAGAAAACGAGCAAGCATTTTATTACTTTTTAAAATCCACTTGAGACTGCAAAGCTTATTTCATACAGCTTTCAAATTTTTGAAAAAATAATAAAATGTTTACATTTTACAGTTGGCTATTCTGGATTTGAGGATACTGTGTAAAATTTCAAAATATTTTAAAATTCAATAAATTTCAAAATAAGCAGTTAAAATTCAAAAATAATTTTTGTTATAATATTATAAATGTTAATTCCATAAAAAATATTTTATCTTTTTTAATCAAAACTAACAAATTTCAATTAAATAAAACCTATATATACATTAGTTTTAATACAGCTAATTAAATTAAAAATTTTACAATTTGTTTATTTAAAATAAAGACATTCTTATATAATATAAATTAATTAACCAAATATTGACAAAATTATGTAGTCATTTTTTAACAATCATAATTAATTTTTTATTTTATTTTATCAAAATATATACATATTAGGCCGTATTCCGGGATTTGAAATTTTATGTTATGTTATGTTATTTTTGTTTTTTCAATACAAATTCAAATAGGAAGCGCGGAAATAAAATAACATAATATAGATTTTAAGGTGCCAGAATACGGGGCATTAATATAAAAAATTACATTCATGCACCAAAATGATTGCATTTTTTTTTTAAATAAAAGAAATTGAATTAAAAATTAGGTAATTGCTTTAAATTTTAAAATAAAACTAAGCACATGTTCATATAATTAATTTAAACAGAATGAAAAAATTTACAAACTTTTAATCACTTTTAATAATAAAGGGAATTTTCGCATAGTATTTTCCATGTTACGTTTTTCGCAGTGTTGTTAATCTTAACCTAATATTATATTTAAATCAAAAATTTCGATTTCCATTAATTCTTTCCCAATCATATACATTTTAAAATGTTTATCGAATTTAATTATTTGCATATTTTGTGCAATTAGAATTAGTTCGTCATCTTTCACCAACATTTCTATAATTTTAAATTGATTTTTTTTAAATTTAATATCAATTTCAACAAAAAAGTAATCATTAATTTTAAATTTATTTTTTAACTTAAAATAAAATATATTACATGGCTTTAAAATTCGACAACAAAGTAATTAGTTTAGGATCATTTATGCCATATTTTGTAACGATTTTATAAAAATACGTTTAAATAAATGTCCATCATACTTTGATTGAATCTCAATTTAATTATATTTTAAAATCATATCAAGAAAATTTCTCTTGAAATTAGAATAATTTTGACCACTAGTTTCTTAATCGTAGTAAAATTATACTTAATTTGACTTTACATAATTGCAAATATTTACACGTTAAAAACGAAGAACAATTTAAAGCAGCAATCCACTGCTGCTAATAAATTCGGACATTTATAAAAAATATCGTGGAACACAGTTAAAACGGTTTTTCCTGGTCGGTGCCAACAATTATTATTAAGGTAGGTTTAAGCAAGAAATAAGAAATAAATACACATCGTGTATTTATTTCTTATTTCTTGCAATTTTGATGCAATTAGATCATGGCTGGCAATCTTCAAAATAAAAGAGGATATTGAATCTCTTATTGAAAGCTTCCATTCTTGCCTCTTATTTGATGATTTAGTCGCTCTGGATGTTGGTGGTAAGGCAGTAGTATGTAGCAGTTTGAGGAGCTTCAAGTTTTTTGAATCTGTTGAAATTCGGAAAATGTTATAGTATCAGTAGATATATTATTTAAGAAAAGTTAGTTACTGATTGTTCTGATTTTTAAAAGATCTTTCTTGGCAATATTATATTTTATGTGGCTTTTTACCATATAAATGCTACTTTGTCATGAAGAGAGTACCCTTGTTTTCATACATATGTTCGAAATCTATGTCGACCTTTGTGAGAAATGAATCATGCTACAGTGCTAATATAATTTAAAAAAACAAATGACTATAGTCTAAATCCTAATGCTGAAGTGAAAAGACATCATTGATGCAAAAAACTGTTTTTTTCGCCTCGTGGTGGTTCAATGCAGCCAGGTCACGTCTTCTTTATAATTATTCTTTATAATTCTTTAAAATTAAGCAAATTTGTTTTGTTCACTGGGCGGTTTGAAGTAAAATTCCTTAAAAAAGTAAATTAATAAAATACAGACAATTAGACGGTTTCTTCAAAAATTATCAATTCTGCATGTAGTAAGATAAAACAAGTTCAGGCGAAAAGAAAGGATTTATAATATCCTTTAGAACAGAAATACATTTTAAAAATTGTCATTTACACTTTCTGCATTGCTATCTCTTCGGCTGAACTTTTGGGATATCTGAAGACCTATTGTAAAACTTACTACCTCTTCTGACTTGAATGTTTCTGTGATTTGTTGAGTTATTTTCCTAAAATTGGCTAGTTCCATACACAAGTCTTTTGCCAATAAGTGTATGTATGTACATACTAAAAAACTGTATATATGTAGTATATTAAACACTGATTACACTGACGACCGTTTTCCTCACAATATATTTATTTATTTATACTGAGAAAAGTCTTCAAATTTGACTTGAATTTATAACATATTGAACATGGTAGAATAAAAATTAAATTAAACAAAAAAAGAATTAAAATTGACATAAAAATATTTTTAGGTTGGAGCAAAATGTTGCTTCAACCTACGTTTAAAGCTGTCTTTACTTAAGTAAAAGTCGAACAAATGGTCGATTTTATTAAAACTCTTCGACGTCATGTTTACCGATTCATTGTCACCATAGTTTGTTCCGTGTTTATTCAGATGAAGGAACTCATGATCTCTTAAATTCCTACTCGGTGCCTTTATTTTAATTGATTCCAGTTATATGGATGGTGCATCGATTTGATCAAGTAAAATATTTCCAATAAACGAACACTTTAAAAGCTCTCGTCTATTTGCCAATGTTGTCATTTGATAGGTTTTGCATCCAGTAGCATATGATGGTAATCGCTTCAGGTTAACGTGGTGCGGTAAGCCATGGTCGTAATCCCATCCGTCTTTACACGTTATATACCGTATAAACTTTTTTTGGACACTCTCGATTTTTCTGACAGGTTCGTCGTAAAAAGGACACCAGATGTTGACAGCGTATTCAAGTTGAGATATGACGTAGGCATAATAAAGGATCTTGATTGTCTCGAGGTCATGAATATCCCCAGTCCAACGCTTAATAAAACCAAGCATGGAATTGGCTCTAGCAACGCATTGCTCAATATGCTTAGTAAAGCACATGTTTTCAACGAAAGTAACCCCTAGGTCTTTAATCTCGAATACTTGTTGTAAAAGTACGCCACTTATTTGATATTGTTGTGTAACATAGGGTTAACTTTCCGATGGAACGATAAACTCTTACACTTGTTGATGTTGAGCCTGAGGAGGTTAGACTCACACCATTTCGCTAGATTGTCGATGTCCTCTTGTAGCTTATGGGTATCGCCGATGTTTTCTACTGTTTTAAAGATTTTGAGATCATCTGCAAACATTAATACCTTAGAATGTTGTATTACTTCAGTAACGTCATTGATGAAAATTATGAAGATCCAAGGACCAACATGAGAGCCTTGTGGTACTCCTGAAGTAGCTTGAATTGATTCTAATCTTCTATTACTAAGCTCAGTATACTGAATGCGATTACTCAAATATGATTTAAACCACGCAACAAACTGTTTAGAAAAACCGAATCTGTTAACTGTTCCAACGTTTTACAATGACTGATGGAGTCAAAGGCTTTGGCAAAGTCAGTATATACACCACATCAACTTGCTTATGCATTTCAATTTCTTTAATGGTGTTGCTGGTAAATTCAATAAGATTTGTTGATGTTGATCTCTTGGGTATAAAACCATGCTGACACTGTGAGATGAATCGAGGAACTAAAGATCTGAATGAGTTGCATACAACCACTTCAAATAATTTGGGTATTAAAGATATTGATGTAATTCGTATGAATGAAAAAATATGAAAAATCGTTCTTATTATTATTTGACACTGAAATAATACTTTATGTCACTAAACGTAATACTATACAACTATATAGGCTTGCGTTATTCTCAATATTCACGAATCAAGAATAATTTTTGTTTGCATTTTGGTCAAATGAAGAATATTTTTCACGTTTTAAGATATGAAATATTCTCGCAATAAGAAATAATAAAGATGAATAGAGTGTTAGTATACCTATTCAATTTATTAGATATTTTCAGCCCGCGGATTTAATTACATGCAAATCGATCTTTGAATTTAGGAAAAATAGAGTTTCAAAGTTATTTTCACATAAATTCCATAGATTTTCTAAATTTCCTTAGGTTCTTATATTTTTGCAACTTGATTTAAGTATGTTAGTTTATGTTATTAACAGCCCATATACACGATACAATTGGTCGTACAACAAGTCGTATGAATTCAGTTGATTATACAGGAATTAAAGTTGTATCGTATGTGAGGTGTTAGGATGACCTGCAATGTGTCTCGGTTTTATCGTTCGGTAGGATGTCAGGCTAAAAATGTGTTGTACTATACTTGCGGTGCATCCAGACAGTTTTGATTTATTTATATTCATCAACTTGTGAATATGACTTGTAAAGTGAGTCCTTTTAGCAAAGTCACACGGAAGTCAGATATAATCGGTACTCGTCTGTGGGTAGAACTTCCTACGATTTATCTATCCAGTTCAACTACAACTGTACGACATATAATACGACCAATCGTATGAAGTATGGGCCGTGAAGAAGATAAATCGTATAAACAAGTTGATGAATAAATACAATTGATCCAAGTTCCACACTAAGTTGCACTACAGTCCCAAACATGATGCAATTTTCCTCTAATTGGACGAATCAACTATGAAGTCATACAACTTGTGATACAATAAAACGGTCTTCTATAGACAATTTAAGAAATGCGGCAAAATTAGTACGTTTATACATAGGTAAAACTCAAAAAATCTAGATTCCAGGGAAATCACGCACTCAGATTCATTCAATAGTCGGGCTGATTGTAATGGTATATTCATACATCGCTTGGCAGGATGGCAGATGCTATACAAAATCTGAAACAAGATTTTTCGGAAAATTGGAGTAACAAATATTTGCGAAGACTACAACAACTACCAAAATAGCTACAATTTTCCCCCTCTGGTTGGGGGGCACTCTCATGATTCGTAGAGTACACCACACGATCATGATGATATCCTTAGAATACCACCACAGCATCCACTGCTTGTCGTAGGAGGCGACTAAAATGGTTGGATCGCTGGGTTAATGCCCAGCATCCGTAAACACTTTTTATTTTTATTTTAACAATTATTTTAGTTCATATATAATTTTGCCCGCGTTCATTTTTTAATATAATTTATTTTTTGAAATTTTATTCTTTTATTTTATATTTTTTGTTGGGTCGGTTTTTCAACATTTTTCCGTACAAAAATGATTTATTTTTTATATGAATAATAATAAAAGAAAATCCCCGAAACATGTCTCTTCGGATCGCGGGGCGAGGCATAATCCTCGTAAAGACACAATTAATAGCCTTAACATCCATTATACCAATGTCAGAGGTCTCGTGACTAACAAAAATTGCGCACATCAACATCTCGAATCACGTAAACCCGACATATTAGTTCTAATGGAAACAAAAGTACCGTCGAACATCTACGAAAACGAATTCTACTTCAAGCGCTACCAGTTCGAACAAGCTTTCGAGTTGCAACGTGGAGTGTGCATCTTCGTTAAAAACCACATACCGTACTCAAGACACAAAAAGTACGAAATATTTTCAAAAACGGCTCAAACTATTGTGCTTAAAATTTCTCTTCCTAATAAACTCATTTTTTTAATTAGCTTGTATATACAGATCTCCTAATCAAACGGATTCAGAAACGATTAGCTTCTTCGAGGGCTTATCAGATAAATGTGACGATATTCGAAATCAACATCCCGAATGCGAATTAATTATGGTCGGTGACTTTAATGCCCACCATAAACAATGGTTGAATCACAAAGATACAAATGTCGCTGGGCGCCATGCGGAATGGCTTGCCGTTTCGCATGATCTCACACAGATTGTTAGTGAGTCCACATTTGAATGCCAAAATTCTAGAGGAGTTCATATTCTGGATCTCTGTCTGACATCAATCCCTCATTCCATGGAAGCCCATGTCGAAACTGGAATTGGAAATTCTGACCATAACTTAATAACCACAAAAATATCTGCGAAACACCACTAGAATCTACACAGCAGCCAAGGCGTCATTGGCATTTTAATAAAGCTGATTTTGATGGTTTGCAGTCATTTTTTCAACATTTCCCTTGGGAACGCCATTGCCTACATAACAACAACATCGACGACGCCGTTTCCAGTTTTATAGACACCGTCTTACATGGAATGAATAAATTTATACCCTCATCATTTTCCAATCCCAATCAAAATTTTAAAATATTTTCAAAAGAAGCCACCAAAGCTGCCAAACAAAATAAAGCGGCACACAAAAAATATAAACGCAACGAAATTTCTTATGAGGAATATAAAACGATACGGAACACCTGCAAAAAAAACCTGTGGTATGAGAAGCAAAAAGAGCCGACAGCAAGAAAGCCAATGTGGCTTCCGAGTTGAAAATCTCCGATCGCAACTTTTACCACATGGTCGCATCGGTTGTAAATATTTCGAAAACATCTGTTTCAGCATTGAAACGTGCTGACGGCGCCTTGGTGGTGGATCCATATTTACAAGCCGACATATTGGCGAGCGTCTTCAAATCGAACTCGACATTAGTTGTCCCAGATGGAATTGGACCTCCATTAATTCCATATTGTGGTTCTAAAATGAGCCCCGTCGTCATCTCGGAGGAAATTGTCTTTACTAATCTAAAGTCAATGAATGCAAACAAGGCCACCGGACCTGATGGAATTCCAGTTCGAATATTGAAGGAGTTTGCCAGTGAATTGGCTCCAATATTATCTAAAACTTTCCTACTTTCATATAAGCAAGGTGACTACCCGAACGCTTGGAAGAATGCAATGGTGCAACCCGTACTGAAATTGGGTTGTGACAAAACTGACTCTTCGAGCTACCGGCCAATATCAATTGTGTCAGCCGTCGCTAAGGTCTTTGAGAAATGCGTCAGTTATATGTTGACTGTTAGATATCTTGAAATTAATAAACTAATTTCGGATAGACAATACGGCTTTCGTGAAAGCCGATCCACGACCGATCTCCTGACGTATGTCACGAACAAATGGAATCTCGCCCTAGAACACCACGGAGAGGCCTTTGCAATCGCCTTGGATATATCCAAGGCATGAGAATCTTATTTGTAAGCTTGTGGCATACGGGCTGAACTTGATGACCACCAGGTGGATTCAAAGCTATCTCAATGACCGAAAAATCAGCGTCGTGCTTAATGGGAGATCATCATCGACGCACTCCCCAAATGCCGGAGTTCCTCAGGGATCACCTTTGTCATTGACCCTGTTTTTGCTATACATCAACGATTTGCTGGATAGCACTGTAAACCCTATCCATAGCTTTGCGGATGATGCCACATTGCATTCTTCTATTTCATTCGAGGCGGAGCCTAGCATTACAGATCTAAATAATAAACGGTCAGAAGTCGTAACTTCTCTTAATTCCGATTTAAGCACAATATTTGAGTGGGGTAACAACAACTTAGTACAATTTAACGAAAAAAGACACAAATATGCACATTCTCACGTAAAATAAGTCGCAACGACTACTCATTTGTGGTAAAAAACCATATCCTTGTGGGTTGCGACTCAATTCGACTGCTTGGTGCTCAAATAAGTAACAAACTCAAATGGAATGAACACATTGTTGCATTGGCTAAATCAGCTTCAAAAAAACTCGGGTTCCTGAATCGATGCAGAAGGTTTTTCAAATCGCATCAAGTTCTCTAGATATATAAAACCTTCATCCGACCATGTATAGAGTATTGCTGTCAAGTTGGGGAGGTGCGTCTGGTACCACCCTCCACTTATTGGACAGGGTTCAACGCCGCGCTATCAGAATAATACGGAATCCCAGACTTACTCAAGAACTAGACAACTTACAGCATCGCAGAGATGTTGCAGAACTCTGCGTCTTCTACATATGCTTCCATGGTAAATGTTCTGCAGAACTATCGGAGAAAATACCACCATTCGTTACAACAACAAGAGTAACAAGAGCAACAACCAATGCACATAGGTTTACGGTGAAGCTCCCGAAACCTCGAACTGAAAAAATCAAGCGCGAATTTATATACCGAACATCAAAAAAGTGGAATTCGCTAATACATTTCAAATTTCCGAAGGAATCTGCTATTAATCTTTACTTGCAGGATCGCGCATTGGGTGCAGAAGCTCTGACTGTTACAAGGAGCTAGGAACGTTAATAAGTCCGCTCTGCATCCAATTAAAAAAATCGATAAAAAAAAAAAAAAAGAGCTTTTTTCATGAAGTTCTGGGATATGACCAAGTACAACTGAATTTGCCCATTTTCCTTCCGATTATCATGAAATCCGACATGTGTGTTGGAAATAGGATTCTAAAATTATTTTTGGATGCAATTCTGGAATATGGAAAATTAGGAAATAACATGGCTATTCCTTAATCGATTATGATGAACAATTTAAAGGAGTGCGAACTGGTCAAATTTTTAGAAAACTAAGATTGATAAAATAAGTAAATTATTTCTTTATTAACAATTTTATTCAAATTACACATTAGTGGCTGTAGTGGAAGCAACATTTTCTTTGCTCGAATAAAATGTGACATTCAATGGAAATCCGGTAACATAAATTGGAACTAATTTCGGATATACTATTTCTTCTTCATATTGAATGAAAACGTCTCGTTGCCCGTTGTCATTTTCTACAACAGGAAAGGTAAATGTTGCATTACCAGAAAATGTAACACTCTTATCACTGATTTCAGCCACATGTGGATATTTCATTGACAACATGCAAGTTATATTATCCCCTTCATTTGTTATAACTTGGATAAAGTCAATGCTAATTATAAATCCTCCGAAGCGTGAAGAGTTTTGTTTTGTTTGTATAAATGGAAATAGAATATTGCTGGTACAATTTGAAGCCACTCTGTCACAAATTATAGACGAATAACGATCTCGTTGTATTACAAATCCGTGCATCTTAATTTGTTGATTAAAATACAGATTTTGTATTGAATATGAATTGACAACGCCACTAGTTACTTCGTATTGATTGGTCCATGGTTCACCATCACCAAAACTTAACACAGATTTAATGTTGCGACAGTTGCTTTCTATCGACATGGCGATATTGAATTTGATTACAAATATTATAGCGATATAACGACAAACCATGTTGGTTGAATGTGAAATAAGCTTTATTAGCCCTTTATATAGGTATCTAAAAACATTTTTAATGTACTTCTAACGACTGAATTTGGCTAATCGCATAAACATAATCAAAAAAATAATTACGTAAGTAACTGATATGAGTGACAGTACATACTGTAATTAGTGTAAAATCTGTTCACGCAGAAAAAACTATTATCTTATTTGAAAATAATTTTTGTTAATTTTTTTTAGTATTTTGATAGACACAAAAGGTGTATTAATAACTATTATAAAAAATGAAGGTATATGGTCAACATTCAACTTTGTTTTACGAACAGAGTATTTTGAGAAACTTATTTTGCAAATTTCTTACACATTTTTTCTTTTGTATCTTTTATGGCAATAGTTTTACTGTAAACATTATGTATACTTTTTGATATATTTTCAAAATTCTTTTTCTGACCCAAGGGAGTGGCCACTTTCGGTTCGCCGATGTGGACTAAAATTCACTGAAAAAAGCTTAAATCTGCAGGTTCAGTTCGATTGGTTAAACCATCTGGGTTGTAGAGAGGACACAAACAGACTGACAGATTTCGAAAAATACTTTTTCGGACTCAGGGGACCTCAAAACAGGTAAGTGCTGCTTTATTTAACTTACGTCTAAAATAAAGTAAACATTCGTTCGCCGTATAACAGTGAAATTATAATAGTCGGTGACCATATTAAATCACTTACGTCATTGAGTACAACCAATGATAATAACAGAAAGCTTAAATGTATTAGTGCAAGATTATATAATCGGTAAAAAAGTTGCATTTCACATAAAACTTGTAAAATGTCAAATTATAAATGATTTAATCTATGAATTATCATTCAAATAAAAACTGGACAATTTCACAATTGAAATTACACAAACATTATATTGTTATTGAGTTGACCTCGAACATTTTCAATTACCGAAAAAACAAAAAAAAAAAAAATCAATTTACTTGCTCACTGTATCGAAGATTGGCGAGCTAACACAGTTTTACAACGGATAGGCGTTATTCTATATTATATACGGCGAAGAAAATATATCCGTATAGTTAAGTCGTGTGGGTTTGATTCTCTCACCCAAATTTTTGTCTTGCATGGGTGTCGACAGTGCGGGTTTAAAAATTAAATTTAATGAAATAAATTCAGAATTTTTTACGTTTGTTTCTAAAATTATTTCATAGAAAAACCTTTGCTATGAAACATACGATGCACGCGTACGAACATATTATTCGATGTCTTCAAAGTTTAAAGGAATTAACTGTGTGCAACAATAATATGAAAATATCACAAGACTAGATGCAGAATATCAAATTCCGTACTTAATTGATAAACCCCAACCTTCTTCATCGGTCTATCAAAGATGTATTGAAGGCGACATTTATCATGTTTCCATGAACGAGGTTAAGTTAGGTTGGATTGAAATTAGGTTTTCGTTAAATTTCAAAATGGCGTCGATCGTTTCCATGAAATTGAGTTAGGTTTTTTTTTTAATGAGTTTTTTAATTGGGTGCAGAGCGGACTTATTAACGGTCCTAGCTCCTTGTAACTGTCAGAGCTTCTGCACCCAATGCGCGATCCTGCAAGTAAAGATTAATAGCTACCTTAAATTTATTCATTTTATATTTCTTCGGAAATTTGAAGTGTATTAGCGAATTCCACTTTTTGGATGTTCGGTATATAAATTCGCGCTTGATTTCTTCAGTTCGACGTTTCGGGAGCTTCACCGTAAACCTATGTGCATTGGTTATTCCTCTTGTTACTCTTGTTGTTGTAACGAATGGTGGTATTTTCTCCGATAGTTCTGCAGAACATTTACCATGTAAGCATCTGTAGAAGACGCAGAGTTCTGCAACATCTCGGCGATGCTGTAAGCTGTCTAGTTCTTGAGTAAGTCTGGGATTCCGTATTATTCTGATAGCGCGGCGTTGAACCCTGTCCAATAAGTGGAGGGTGGTACCAGACGCAGCTCCCCAAACTTGACCAAAAAATGCAATACTGAAGAGGCCTGTCCATAATCTGGTTAAGCTGCCTCAGAAAACAAGAAATCAATTTAAACCAAAAGCTCTTAACAAGAGCCTGACAGTCTCTATTTTTTATTTATAGTGTATTTATACAAAACATTTTTATTTAAGCATGCTCATTTTTCTAATTTCAATCCTGTTATATTTTTGTGTTTGTTTTTGTTTACATATCTACCTACATAATATGTTAAGAGCTTTAGGGTTAAATCAATATAATTCAATGTATTAGTCAAATAATTTCCCACTATTTAAGACGACTCACAGTGAGGCCGATTTCCAAAAAGCTGGCCAAAATTTGTAAAATCAAGTAATGGATCTGAAGTTCCCTACTTGGGGGTTTTTGGGGTCGCTGATCACGAATCAATAGGCATACTTAGAAAATTTCACCCCTTTCCCCCCTTATTGACAATTCCTATGCGTAAAATACCGTATAAATCATATTACAGTCAAGATGCATGTCATTTTCATGGTTTTTGGAACACCGATTATGGGACACCCTTCATCCCTTATTAACAACCTTTATTTGTCAAATAAACGATATTTTATGAAATTTTGATTATCGGATTGAAATTTTGTTTGTGAAACTATAAATAAATATTTCCAATACATACAATTAAAAGAAACATTTATCAATCAATTCACGAGTATTGGTCGCTACGAAAAACCATTTTAAAAAAATTCAAGTAAATATATTCCTCATGATGACCTTGCGAGGTCATGGTAAATACATATTCGGACGTAAAATTTCCCATTCTTTCAGAATGCGGGTCAAAAATGGCGATTTCTATTTAAATAATTCGATTTGACTTCAAATGACCTTGAAGGTCAAAGTCAAGGTCACCATCCGATTTCTCCTTCCGCACCCAATAATTTTTGTGAATATTATTTTTGGATTAGTGTTTCCCCTGACGAGATTCAGGTGCGTAATTTAAATGTCACCCTGTATATATATTTATACGTAGATATATAATCTTATATAAGTTTTCTCTCTCTCCCTGTTTCCTCTTTCTCTCGCTTATTCATCTTCGGCATCGTGTGAGTAAATTTTCCTTAATAAGAGGCTAGGTTGACGAAAATAATAGTATCAATTCTTTATTTTTAAATGTCCATAAAAACTCGAGGGGCAGCTAGGGGCATGTGCAATACTAATAAACAATAGTGTAGGGGCAGCTGATTTTTATTTTATTTTGTAGGTAATACTTTTAACTGCAACCTCTTATGCATTTGATGACCGAACACTACAGAACAATATAACTTGTCTATTAGCTTAGGTTACGAAAAAATTAAATTTCGAAGTTTTTGTTATTAGGGCTTTTTAGTTTAAAAGCATGCGTTAGAGGTGGTTTGTGGCTTTTAGAGGTTAGGTCAAAGGTCTATGTATTTTTAAAGTGAAGGTTAAAGAATTATGGGGTACATATTATGTATATGAAGCATTATATGACTTTGAATTCCCATTCAGCGATCTTCAGACCATACATAATGAGAATTTCTAGAAATGATGTTATTCGATTATCCTTGGGTTTCGCTCGTTGTTGGCACCTTTTTGGATCCGCCATCTTGAATTATTTAAAAGGCCAGTCGAATTTCAAAAGCATATGCTTCTACATATAAGTTATTTAAGCCCAGAACGAATTTTTTATGTTGCGTGAATTTTTGGACAGAGGGGAGGTTCCGAGATGCATATATAAAGTTCCAAGTATCTAGGTCATGGAGAAGCTAGTTTAAAATCGATTGCAAAATTTGTACCAAACAGGCAAACTAACAGACAGACAAGAAATGATTTATTAATAATGTAGTAACTCGCCTTAAAAATAGTTTAAATTGGCCAAAATCGACCATAGAACCTCAATAATTCATGAAAATCGATGTTATTCGAATCCCACGTTTTACTAAGATGCGACATAAACAAAATGTAGTTAATTTACTGGCCAAGATTCATGTTTATGCATATTTCTCTTAACCAGAATTGGCCATAGAACGTCCACAATTTTTCAAAATCGCAGTTTTTCGAAAATGTTATATGATCCCCATTTATTCACCATGAAATTACATTTTTGGAGGATTTAATCCCAAAAAGAGTACTACAACTTATAATAGTTTTTATAATAAATATTTTAAATTTGACAGTTCAAAAGTTTTTTTTGTGAGTAATAAATTTTCTTGATATTAAAGATCGAATATAAATCTTAATCGCAAATTACTAAGGGAAGAGGCGGGCGACCTTTAAAATAATATCACGCTTTTAGGGCGGAAGAGGTTGAGGATTCAGAAAATGAACTGCAGGAATGGGAACGCAAATTTTTCATACCACAAATACTTTTGTATCGATTAGTATTAAATATGGAGGAAGATTTTAAACTAATTTTTATTTAACCAAGTTAGTTAGTCGGCCGGCGGCACAGTGGTTAGCATGCTTATTTAATGCTGATCATGAAAAAGTCACGGCTGGTTAAGGGTAGGATCAATGAATTAATCATTCATTATCCGTTAAAAAAAAAATGATTACGAAACTTCAGCATGAAGCGGCCAAATCAATCTATGGCATGTAGCGCCAGCGAAAAAAAAAAGTTAGTTGGTCGATGAATAATTTAAATAATATTGAAAAATATTTTTGTTACTAGAGATAATCGGTCAATTAAGACATTTATTGTATTATTCATAATCACAAACATCTTGAATCCCCTTCTGCTAAACTAGAGTTCGCACCTCCAGTACTGAACAATTTATAGGAGTGCGAACTGGTCAAATTTTTAGAAAACTAAGATTGATAAAATAAGTAAATTATTTCTTTATTAACAATTTTATTCAAATTACAATATAACAGGCTGTAGTGGAAGCTACTTTTCCTTTGCTCGAATAAAATGTGACATTCAATGGGAATTCGGCAACATAACTTAAACGTAATGCCGGATCTGCTTCTTCTTCATATTGAACGAAAGCTTCTCGTTGCACGTTGTCATTCTTTAAAGGAGGAGTCCAAAACGTTGCATTACCAGAAAATGTAACACTCTTATCACTGATTTCAGCCACATGTGGATATTTCATTAACAACATGCAATTAATATTATCCCCTTCATTTGTTATAACTTGGATGGGGTCAATTTTAATTATAAATCCTCCGAAGCGTGAAGAGTTTTGTTTTGTTTGTATAAATGGAAATAGAACATTGCTGGTACAATTTAAAGCCTCTTTGTCACAAATTGTATACAAATAACGATCTCGTTGTACTACAAATACATCCATCTTAATTTGTTGATTAAAATACAGATTTTGTATTGAATATGAATTTATAACGCCACTAGTTACTTCGTATTGATTGCTCCATGGCTCACCACCATCAAAACTTAACACAGATTCAATATTGTGACAGTTGCTTTCTATCGACAAGGCGATATTGAATTTGATTACAAATATTATAGCGATATAACGACAAACCATGGTGGTTGAATGTGAAATAAGCTTTATATAGGTGATGCGCATCAAATCCAAAAAAAATTTGTAATGTACTTCTAACGACTGAATTTGGATAATCATAAACATAATTTCGTAACTGAATAATTACAGTAATTAGCGTAAAATCTGTTCACGCAGAAAAACCTATTATCTTATTTGAAAATAATTTTTGTTAATTTGTTTAGTATTTTGATAGACACAAAAGGTATTAATAACTATTATAAAAAATGGAGGTATGGTCATCATACAACTTTGTTTTATACGCACAGGGAATTTTGAGAAATTTTGCAAATTTCTTACAAATGTTTTCTTTTGTATTTTTTATTTAATTATTTTTTGTGGCAATAGTTTTTCTGGAAACCTTATACTTTTTGATATATATAATATTTGCAAAATACATTTTCTGGCCTACGAGAGTAACCACTTCCGGTTCTCCGATGTGGGCTAGAATTCACTGGCACCTCCCAATTTATGAAAAAAGTTTAAATATAAAGTTTCAGTTCGATGGGTTAAATCAGATCCTTCTAGAGTATAGAGCCATAATCATTATGACGAATTTTTTTGAAGCTTTTTTAGTGGTATAACTTTTCACTGATTTCCATAGGAATATATAGTAAAAATGGTGCTTTCAAGTTGTTCACTGAAAAAAGCAAAAATGTTACAAAATGGTTATACAAAAGTGTTTTGCATATCTTTAGCAGGAATATACATGAATGGTACACTGGTATTAAGTAAATATTAAATGCAGAAATATGAAAATTAAATTATTTCTAATTTTCTTATTTCTTTAGTTTTACTAGTGTACGTTAGATGTCTAAGATTTATACAGAAAAATACGAAAAAAAATTGTTTAATCACAAAATTATGACACGTTCTTAATATTTTGAGAATTTGTTTTGCTTTTCCTACAATTTTTGAATTTAAGATTTCCCCAGGTGGCAATTTTTGGTACGATTTTACATAAATTTATCAGTAAATTAAGTAAGAAACCCTTTAAAGTACTCTTAGCACTTATATTAATAAATAATAAATTTTGATCGATTGATCGATATGAACGTACAACCAAGCCCAAGCCAGACTCCTGGCCACGCCGGATTCACCAATAGGAAAGGAAAGTCCACCAGACTCGACCCGGTCCCAGCCACCCACGCAGTTGACAGTAAGTAAACCTGATAGTAATAAATGAATATAATGTAACTTCCAGAAACACATCAATAAATAAATCTACTCATTATGAACAAATCTTTATGTAATATAAATAACTTAATGTTAATAATCTGTTTTCCTTGGCTGCTACAGATTTCAGAACCTATTTCCGGAAATCTGTTTTTGAATATGACTGAAATCAACTCAGTTCCAAAACCTTCCTACAGCCAAAAGTCAGTAGAACGATTCATTCCCAGCATATCACAACTCTTTATAGGATTCCCAACTAAAGGAAAGAACAATAATCAAAAAGCCACGAAGTAGAATACCAAACAACACCGCCCGGCCACACATGCCGAGGTATACCCAACATATGAGCACATCTCAGTATATCCAATCAAACAAACACTGCCCAACATATCCACCCCGCAGCTCCAGCCACTGCCCCTCTCTCATTTGAGAACCCTATCTCCTTATGCCTACGCACCCATGTTTTCACTGATGTAAACATTCATAATTATAACAGCCCAGTTATAGGCAAGGCTGGGCAAACCACACTACACTGAATAATCAAAATACTTCCACGAGTCGCGGCAAACTCAATAATTAAATACAAGCCATAATCACTTTCAAGCGAAGTAACCAAAATAAAAACACATGTTCCAATTGCTCAGAACTACAGTTTATAAGCAAAATGCAAATTACAATCACTTTGCACTTGCAAACTGACAAATTTAGCGTGACCAAAATCGTTCAGTGAAAAAACGTATCATTAAACAACGATATATAATCAGGTTTTATACTGATGGCTCCAGAACCAGACCTTAATATACCTTGCAACAACTTAAACATGTCATTACAAAAATCGAAGTAATTAAACAAATTACAATTACCTAGAATTCAAGTAACCAAAATACAAATTACCTTTGCTTGGATAATAGTAACTAAAATACAAGCTGAAACCGCAACTTGCATTTCCATTACGCAATTCAAATACATGCAATTCGTCACTGAACAGGCCTGACTATAGGTAACCCAAAAGTAAGTCAATCAACTAGTTAGAAATGAATTCCAGGAGACACCTCTGAACCTTAAACAATTAATTAACAAGACCCCTGCCAACCCAGATCTAATGTGGAATGCATCCAATAGCAGCCAAATAAGGTTCCAGGGTACCTTCCTGAATCCAACCAGTGAGCTTTTAGCTCACACCACCAATTAACAATTTAATTCAACAATCTAAACAATACTTTCGTGTCGCTTGGACACAAAACAAAATACGAAATACAATAAAAAAAAAACGTAAAAGAGAAATTAAGGCGGCGGTTTAGTTCTCGAGTAAATCCGCTGAATACAGTAAACACCTTCTTAAATCGAGGGTGAACGAAATAAAAGAAGGCAAACAACCCAAACCTAGACACTTTATTCCTTATTACTACAAGGATTGATCAAGATCAAACAGAAAAAATGCGTAATTTAACAAAAAACGAACACTAAAATTCAACTTCCCCCGTGGTAAATGGTCTACCTAAGAAACCGACTACAGCCTGGGCAAAACAAAATCCATGCAACATATATGTACATGTTTAAATCGAAAGCCATATATCACTCAATACAGACCAATACACAAAATTTACATATTAAACATCCACTCAAAAACAGACCACGAAGTTGAGTTAGAACCACCGAGACATGCTACACACCACCGAAACCGCATACACACCAATCAATAGAAAATTCAATTCAATGTACATATACAAATCAACCAAAAAATTCCCTACCCGGAATAACTCATCCTAACTCCCTCTAACCGCTCAACACCCGAAAACAATCCAAATTATCACATTGGTTTCAAATATAATGAAAATTTTTAAACTGGAAAAAAAAATTTCTGGAACGAGTATCAGCAAAAACCGAAAAAAGTGATTTTCTTTTTCAGACATCCTACCCCTGTCCAACTCCAGAGACCCGCCCAGCAAAGCTCACGACACATAAAGAGCACAACATTATCTCAAGAATACACAGAAAGAATAAAATATGAAACAATATCTAATACAACCGTACTACAGCATTCAACCACTCACACACATTATCGAAATCAAACACCCTCGTAGAATCCACCACGTGCAGAAGAGAATAAACGCACCAACAACAACGATTAATGCGCATTCTTCACCCTGCACACATACAATACACCCACAGGAAACAAACAAAACAAATCACAGTTCAGCCAAATTCAATTTCTTCACACTAGCATCCCATTCAAACAATTTATCCACTTTACAATCCCCCAATCCAACCCAAATTAACCCAATTTAACCTATATAACCCAATGCTCCCCAAAATACCCCGCACTAAAATGAATCATATCTTAATAAACTTTTTAACAGTCGAGAAAAAACATAGGGGGTTAGTTGTCAAAAATTGTTACTCCTTCCTCATGCTCCTCTGTGTACACCGCGCGATAGTTGTTGCAGTTCAATCGATCTCCCATTTTTTTGAAGTAGACAAATAAGAGCCGACTAATCACCGCCACATTTGAGAATTTCGTTGCAGATACCATCCTCACCAGGTGTCTTGTAATTTTTCATCTGCGATGTCACCTTCCGTACTTCATCATATGATGGAGGAGGTGGTGGTGTCATCTCGACGTTAATATCCCGTTGAAGCAAGAGAGGTTGTTGCTTGGAAGGTGGTGCCTGTTTATTTAAAAGTGAGGAGAAGTAATTTCGCCACACTTCGAGGGCGGTTTTAGTGTCCATTTCCAACTCACCGGAATTGTTGCGAATAGCGCTGCTATGTGGATGAAAGTACGTAGTTAATTCTCTTATGCAACGATATCTATCTCTCCGGCTAGAATTTGGATGTTGCGTGCCTGTTATTCATGCAATTCTCGTTTCTTCCGTCTACATAGCTGATTAGCAATTCTCCTCGCAGTCATGTAGGCGTTATGGGATTGTCTTGTGCTTTGCGATAGATTTCGTTATCGTGCGCGATCTTTCTCCCGAATAGCACCAATAGAATCATGATCAAACCAGAGATTTTTAGGCCTTGATGGATTTTTAGAATATTACGATTTTAATGTACTTTTTAAAATACAAAATATTATGGGAGTTTTAGGAATGAATACATGCCGGTTATATTGTACTTGTTGTCATGATCGGTAAGTGTTCAAAAATATATCTTCTTGGGGATAAAACTCAAATTCTTGGGGATAAGCGTTTATTAATCGCCCAGCTTCCCTTACCACTAACAAGTAAATTCTTAACGATTCACGAGGCGCAAAATATATAATCAAAAAGGATACATGCATAAGATTCAATATTTCACATTTCCGAATAATCGTTATTTCAATAGGTAAACATAATATGAAATTTTAGCGATAAAAGTTGATTAAGTACACTCATAGGCCTATCAAAAAATCATAGTGACATGTTTGCCGATAGAAGAAAGTTTTGAGATACCGAATTCTTAGACACGCATAAGATTCAATATTTCACTTTTTCGAATAATCGTTATTTCAATATGAAATAGCATTATTAATGTACACCATAGAATATCCAGGTAAGATGTTGCTCAATGAAATACAATTTTGAGATGTCGCGTCGGTTTGCTTAGAGATGGATGGATAATATTAAATCTTTAAACGAACGTGTCGAAAGTTTAAATCTTGATAAATTTTATCTATTTGGATTTTTTTAATTTAGCATTAAGTTCAAATATTTGATTTGAGTGAATTTTTCCTTGTTGTACATAATATAATAAATTCGCTCGAATGCATGCTTTTATAAACCAATACAAACGCATTTTTGTTGTTGTTGTAAAATCTAATATTAATTTAGTATACACTTCATTCGCATAAAACCTTCCCAATTTTAAGAAATTCTTTATGTCTCAATTCCATTGTGAAAAATTAACTCAGCTGACTTGAAGTTGGAAAAAGACAAAAAATAATAATCCATCAGAATGACAAAGACAAAATATTTTGTTATTGTTTTTTTTATAGGAAAATTTGATTGACACATTTTGACAGCAAACAAAAACATAACCAAAAATTATTAAACAAAATTAGGTATTATTTATAGGTATAATTTTGCGAAATATTTAACAAGTGTTTTTAAAAAATTTTAAAAATGTGTGTATTAAGTGTGTTTCGCCAAGTGCCTACGGCAGAAAGTGTAAGAAAAATTAGGTATTAGTGTTAATTCGATTATTTTCACGTTTCAAAATAATCTAAAAAATTAATTATTATTATTACTCATATCAGAATTATTATTTTTCAAATATTTTCTGTCTTAAAATACAAAATTAAAAAAATCTTTCCCATAAAAGTGCCATATTATTAAAATTAATAATGTGTGCCAAAAATATTCTTCATCGGTACCTACACAATATTTTTGTGCTTGTATTAGTTGGACTGCCATAAAATATTCTCAATTTGAACATTTTTTAAATTTTGATATCAGTCCACTAACACAGACACACCTTTTTTGTAAGTAAAATTTTGACAGATTTCGTTGGGCGTCTCGTTCACACAACCGCCGATTTTATATTTTTATCTCAAGTTATTTTGACTGACAAACTTTGTTTCACATGATTAATTTTTTCAGCTGAGTTAATTTTTCACAATGGAATTGAGGCATTATGCGTGTAGACGAATTTAAAACAAAAATAAAATGGAGAATTATTTGGGAAATTTTGAAAATTAACCAAACACTAAGAATTTTTAATATGTTAATTTTTTTGAAAATTCCGAATGGACTCACTCATAAATTTACGATAAATTCGTATTTTAAATATTTTTGAAATTTTAAGAATTATTTGAAAGCAGAATGGATATGATTTAGAACTATACGAGCTACGCCTACGAGATACTAAGGTAATTTTGATAATTTTGCGAAAATTGAAAATTTGCTATGAATTCCGAAGAATATCTTCAAATTTGAAGTTTACTTTCAGGATTTGAAAATTTTAGAAATAATTTTTTTTTTCAATACATTAGATAAATTTTATAAATTTGAAGTTTTCTAAACTTAACGTATTTTTTAGGCTGTTTCAAAAATTCAGAAGAACATTAAGAGAAATATTCAACAATTATTCAACCTTTTACAAAATACAATCATCCTTTTCCAAATCAAATTCAATCGTAAACCAACAGAATTTGTTCAATATAAAACCAACAGAATTGATTTAATTTAATAAATTTGCTGTATTTAAATTCCAGATACAAAATAACAAGTTGATATTATAAAATAAATAAACCTATAATTCACCTTAAAATTCGCCCTAAAACTATTACAAACTTCACCTTAGATGTCATCGTAAAATTCACCATAGAATTCATCCCAAATTGATCTGAATTCAATTTAAAATTCATTCTCAAACTTACCATATAATGTCTTCTTAACTAAAAAGTCACCGTGAAACGCACCTTAAACTTCACCATACAACCCAACCTTAAAATTCATCCTAAAATTCACCCCAAAATCAATCCAAATTCTCAAATCTCCCATTAGATTCATCAAAAATTCACCCCAAATTTACTTTAAATTTCTTCCTAAAATTACGACAAACTAATTCTAAAACTCACTCTTAAATTCAACCTACAAGTCACTTTAAAATTAACCCTAAAATGTTACTTTAAAATTCACTCTAAAATGTACCCTTTAATTCAACCTACCATAGAAATCACCCTAAGATTCACTGGAAACCCCTCTCTAAAACTAACCCTGAACTTCACTCTAAAATTCCCCCTAAGTATCAGGAATTTAGAAAGCGAAAACCCTTAGTAGCTTAAATTAGAATTTTATCAAAATTAAGAATTCTGGAGTTTGGAAATTTTAATAGTGGAAAAATTAATTTAGGAATTTACAAATTTTATAAAATCGTTAAATTAAAATCCATCATTTATTTAGAATTTGAAATTATTGATTTTAGAAATTAACGAATTTTGTAACGTGGTTTGGAAAGATAGGAAATTAGGAAATTTAGGAAAATGGGAGTTTATAGATCTTTAAAATTAGTATAAACTTAGAAAATTGTCAAATTTAAGAATCCTGATATTTAGAGAGTGTTTACAACATTTTTGAAATTTAGAATTTGTATTAGGAATTAGTTAATTTAGACATTTAGTACTAAATACAATATAAATTTAAGATTTTTGAAATTTAGAAAATTAACAAATTCTTAATTTATTTGAAGTTACTATTTCCGAATGATTGTAAGAGAACTTAATCCAGTTTCGAACTGATGAGCTTATGATTTTGAAAAAATCAATCCTCTCATCAGGCCGCGGCGACTGGACTGATTGTACCACAATTTACATTCTATATATACAGAATGTACTGTGCCAGCAGTACTAGCGAATTATACTAATACAGCTAAACTCTCTTACAAATTTTCTTCGTCACATTCACACAGCTCTATTCCTGTGTAAGCAAATTTATCAATTAACAATTTTTTTTTTTTTTTTTTTTTTTTTTTTTACTCTAATTTTGAATTAATTAATTAATTAATTCATGTAATTTCTAATATGCAACCGATCACAATAGATCATTTTAATGTGTTTTACAGATAACACGTAGAAGTATATTAGTATTTACGAACAATTATTTATCACCCCATACACTGATAGACAGGTTTCAATATTAATAATTTTTAATTTAGCATTATTATATTTTTAATTTAAATTAAAAATTATTAATATTGAAACCTGTCTATCAGTGTATGGGGTGATAAATAATTGTTCGTAAATACTAATATACTTCTACGTGTTATCTGTAAAACACATTAAAATGATCTATTGTGATCGGTTGCATATTAGAAATTACATGAATTAATTAATTAATTAATTCAAAATTAGAGTAAAAAAAAAAAAAAAAAAAAAAAAAAAAAAAAAAATTGTTAATTAATTAACAAATTCCATAGTTATTTGCAAATTTTAGGAATATGGAAATTTAAATAATTTAGAAATACAAAAATATAGAGTATTGTTTAGAATTTTTGATTTTAGTAACATGTACATATGGTTCTTTGATATAAATGGAAAAATTTAGAAACCAATAGCTACTCATTTCACGAGAAACTGCGATGGACTCTCCCATGCAGTCGCGGGTTAAGGAAAAACGGAGTGTCAAGCAAGTTTATTTCCTCCACCGCCTACCGGTACAAACAATTTTTTCCTGGTTCATCATTGAATCGGGAAAAACAATTTTTACGCCGCGGACCAATTCAAAAACTTCTAATATATACTATATAGTTTAAAATTTTTCAATAATTTCGAAATAATCTCAAAAATATTTGTCACAAAGAATCTCAAAAATTCAGTGAGTTAAAGGACTTCAATCCGAGGTTTTTAATTTCAATGTGATATTACCATAAATGATGAATTTGAATTTGGCAGTTTGAATTTGATTTGAAAAGGATGAATATGTTTTGTAAAAGGTTAAATTTGGGGTGGAAAACCTATATAAAAAATTAATAAATGCAGACGGATGTTTATAATGATGATATTTTTTTTTATTTTTTATATGGTATTTTAACCAATTCGCAGAGTTCAGGAAAGTGTTAAGAACTTTTCGATTCTATGTTTTACAATACAACATTAGTAGGTACTTTTTAAAGTTCTATAAATTTTAAAAAGTAAACTAATTTTAAATGGTTCTATTCTAGATGTCCAGTAATTTCACTAATATTAAAAAGAAGGAAACCCCATTACAGGATGAAATCGCATTACCGGCATCTCAACAATATATATATATATATATATATATATATATATATATATATATATATATATATATATATATATATATACAGTGGTGGCCATATTATTAAGGACACATCAATTCTGTTGGGGAAATGTTTGCTTTTGGCGACTTATGTATTTTACTAAACATTTTTATAGCCTAGCCATACGAAACTATTATTTGCTAAGGTGCATTCAAAATGCAAAGTTTTACTTTGTACTAAATAATATTTGTACTAAAAGTAGAAATACATTTTTTTAACTAAATTAGAAATATCTTAAAAAACACATTTCTAGCTGAGCTACCTCAAAATATTGAGTGTATGCACGTTCAGCATTATTGACTCTACATTTCTTTCATTTGGAGTTTTGTGCTATCTAGGCTAGAAACAGCTCTCAGGGCATTAAATAAATTTAGATTAATATGAATAAAATTAGAACTAATTACAACAAATAATTTTAGCCTTTATGATTTTTAATACACAAATAAAAATTACATTTTAAGTACAGTTAATGAATTTTCTCTTAAAAATATAACGTTTGCTCATCTACTAAATACGATAAGTACTAATTAATACATCTACCAACAAGTACTAATTTTTTTCATATTAATCTAAATTTATTTAGTTGCCTGAGAGATGTTTCTAGCCTAGATAGCACAAAACTCCAAATGAAAGAAATGTATAGTCAATAATGCTGAACGTGCATCCACTCAATATTTTGAGGTAGCTCAGCTAGAAATGTGTTTTTTAAGATATTTCTAATTTAGTTAAAAAAATGTATTTCTACTTTTAGTACAAATATTATTTAGTACAAAGTAAAACTTTGCATTTTGAATGCACCTTAGCAAATAATAGTTTCGTATGGCTAGGCTATAAAAATGTTTAGTAAAATACATAAGTCGCCAAAAGCAAACATTTCCCCAACAGAATTGATGTGTCCTTAATAATATGGCCACCACTGTATATATGATATATATATATATATATATATTATATATATAAGTATATATATATATATATATATATATATATATATATATATATATATATATATATATATATATATATATATATATATATATATAAGTTAAGACAACATAATCACCATCGTCATCAATATTTAACATCAGTCAACATGTATAGTTCAATCGCAACATTGCATATTTTGCGTAGAAGTAAAATTCCTAACACTTAAATTTCATTTATTTTCCCATAAATTAATTTCTGTAATTTTCCATAAAACTTGTATAATCAGCATTTTAACGATATAGAACATTTTTGTAATTGAAAAATTGTAAAAATATAATTAGTTTTAAGAGAGATTTAGAATAAAACGGACGTAGTCCAAATAAAAAACATTTTTTTTAAAGATTAATGAATTATTAATCTTAACTGGCGCCGAAACAGTGAGTGAAAGTGTAAAATAGTGTAAAAGTTCAAGTTATTATTTACCGTGAGAACATAGTAACAGACAAAAGAAAACTAATCCCACGAGAACTTAGGAATTTTGTCTGCGAACGTAATAAAATACAGCTATACCCACGAGAACATAGCCAATTTTATTACACACTACCGTGAGTGAACATCGTACCGCAGTAGGCCGCCAGCAAGTATAAACGCTAGCAGCTAAAAAGGGGGAATTACGAATCATCCGGACACAAGTAGCTGACTCAAGTGTACAAACACCCGGAGTGCACTTAAAAAATCTCTGAGGAAACTCTAATCCTCAGATCAAGAATTACCCAGGAGAAATTCCTCGAAACTAATGAAAACAATAATCTTGTAAGTACAAATAATAAAATCGTAATAAAAACGCATAATAATTAAGACAAAAAAAAAGTGAAAATTTATAAGAAATAATAATATTCAAGTAATAATAGTGAAATATTAAATAGTCATTCGAAATTCAAAACTTATTTAAAAACAAAATTGCAAAGAGTGTAAAAATGGAAGAAGTTCAGGCAACAATAAGACAGTTGACGGGGGCACTCAACGCCCAAATCGAATTAAATAAAAAATTGGAAAAAAGAATCGGCCAGTTAGAAAATAAAGTAGAAAACAACATACTAAACAATACAACACTTGTAGCACCCAAAACCGAACAGGAGCTTAAGGACATCGGCAAACTACCAGACTGCGTCAAAGAACTACAAATCTTTGACGGAAATCCGTCACATTATGTGTCATGGATATACAGCGTCGAAAGTATCCTAAAAGACTACGAGATAGTGAAGAACAAACCTGTATATAGAGCCATATTACAAAGTATACGACAGAAAATACGAGGAACGGCGGACGCAGCTCTCTTATCATATAACATCTTCGACAAAAATTGGAGCGCGATAAAAGGATGTTTGTCGTTACACTATGCCGACAAAAGAGATGTGAGGACACTCGAATATCAATTGGGCAGCCTAACTCAGAGCAAGAAAAGTATCGACGAATTCTATGCAACTGTAAACCACCAACTAAGCCTCATTATCAACAAAGTTAAAACCGAAAACTACAATGCAGACACCATGACAGTACTAATAGACACGTATAGGAATCGAGCATTAGATGTCTTCGTTAGGGGTCTAACGGGGGATATATCAAGAATGCTAACTATTCAGAGACCAACGAATCTCCCAGAGGCGTATTCATCATGTCTGGAGATACAAAATCTCAATTTTCGAAATATGCCAATACATAATAGACATTTTAATAATTCAATCACGATTCCCGTAAACCAAATCAATGCGAATAGAGTTCAACAATACACGAAGCCGATACCGCTACCAAGAATATCGCTGCAACAGAGAAATATGGGGTACGGTATGCAGTACCAACAACCACAATATCAACAACCATACCAGCAACAACCATACCAGCAACAACCATACCAGCAACAACCATACCAGCAACAACCATACCAACAACAGCAATATCAACAGCCATACCAGCAACGGTCCGTTGATGAGTCAGGCAACACGAAAAAAATTAATTACATGAATCGACCAAGTAACATGAACTTAAAACCAAGAAGAGAAAGAAGTCCTGATTCTCACTTGAACCAACGCAAACAACAAAGATTATTCCACATGATGGAACAACAGGATGGTGAACAAGAATACGAGGAGTATATTGATGAATGCAGCGACATCGAGGACAAAGAGGAAGGGGACGAAGAGAATATAGAGGTAAATTTTATAACGAATGCCTCTCCAGCATACCTTACATAGAGTATCAGACAAACAACAACAAAATCCTAAGATTCCTAGTCGACACCGGGGCAAACAAAAACTTTATAAGACCGGAAATCGCCAGGAATGCTAAACCAATCGACAAACAATTTAACATTAGATCAGCGGGAGGTGACGTCAAAATCCGACAGAAAATATCAACACGATTCTTTAAAAATATGGGCAATGACATTCTGCTAGATTTCTATGTTCTGCCAGGACTAAAAACATTTGACGGGATAATCGGAGACGACACCCTAAAGAGGTTGGAAGCACTAATCGACAGGAAAAATAACATCCTTACAATAAAACCAGAAATCAGGATCCCATTGAAAGCCAAAACATCGATTCAAGTAAATACTATTGAGATAAAAAATGATCACCTAAATAACGAGACAAGATTAAAACTGAGAGATATGCTAAATAAATATCTACCACTCTTCGGAGCCATTGGAGACCAACCGACCATTGAAACGAACGTGAAGGCAGAGATCAAAACTACTACCAATGACCCGATCTACACAAAATCATAACCATACCCGATCAACATGAGGGCCGAAGTGGACCAACAAATAAGACAACTGCTCAATGACGGCATTATAAGACCATCGAAAAGTCCGTATAATTCACCTATTTGGATTGTAGAAAAGAAAATGGATGCATCGGGAGTAAAAAAGTATCGAATGGTCATAGATTATAAAAGATTGAACGCAGTTACCGTGTCAGACACCTATCCAATACCAGACATCTCTAACACCATCGCAAATCTGGGCAACTCCAAATTTTTCACAACGATAGATCTCACATCCGGATTCCACAACATTAAGATGATGGAAAAGGATATACCTAAGACGGCATTCTCGACAATGAACGGGAAGTACGAATTCACCAGGTTACCGTTTGGACTGAAAAACGCACCAGCGATTTTTCAAAGAATAATCGACGACGTCTTAAAGGAATACATCGGTAAAATATGTTATGTATACATCGATGATATTATTATATTTGGGGGTGAAAATGAAGATGAACACCTAAAAAATGTCCACAAAATTTTAGACAGACTATGGAAAGCCAATCTCCGAGTCAATTTAGACAAGACTGCATTTCTAAAAGAGGAAACCGAATTCCTAGGGTATATAATAACGAACAAAGGAATAAGAACGGATCCAAAAAAAGTAATGGCTGTACAGAAACTAAAACCGCCTGAAAATCTTAAAGAACTGAAAAGTTTCCTTGGGCTAACATCTTACTATAGGCGATTCATCAAAGACTTCGCTAAGGTAGCAAAACCTTTGACGAATCTTACGAGGGGGGAGAACGCACAAATAAAAGCCAGCCAGTCAAAAAAAGTAGACATAAACTTAACAGATGTCGAGTTGAAAGCATTCCAACATCTAAAATCACTACTTTCATCGGCAGACCTATTAATATTTCCGGACTTCGACAAACCGTTTATACTAACAACGGACGCGTCGAACCACACCATCGGGGCCGTACTCTCGCAAGGAGATATTGGCAAGGACCAACCTATAACGTATATATCTAGATCCCTCAATAAAACCGAGGAAAACTATGCTACGAACGAAAAGGAAATGTTAGCGATCGTTTGGGCTCTAGATAACCTAAGGAATTATCTCTATGGAGCGAAGAAAATCAGGATTCTTACTGACCATCAGCCACTGACCTTCGCTCTCAGCAACAGGAATAGCAACAGCAAGCTGAAAAGATGCAAAGCCAGACTAGAGGAGTACAACTACGAGATTGTCTACAAACCCGGAATTACAAATAAAGTGGCGGACGCACTATCAAGACTGAAGTTGGAAGTCAACACACTCTCGTGTGATGGCAAGATGGCACACAACTTATTCCGCATTGCGAAGCCCCAAATTTATAAAACTCACATCAAAAACTCACCAACTTAAGTCATTTTACGTATATCTTTCCAGCTCATGTCTATGGACAATAACGACATCTTTGAGCATACACAAGTATGACACTCCAATAGTGTCTGTAAAACAAGGAAATGGAAATATAATAAGCGGAAACTTCAAGATCATACATCAGATTGACCTGCAGAATTATGTGGAAATATTGGCAAACATCAAATCGGAATTAAAGGGAATCGATTCAACAAACATCATGAAATCCCAGCTAACATACCAAATCAACGAAACAGAAAAACTACTGGAAGAACTTCAAGGTCAACCTTCGAGGGCGAAACGAGCAATCAACTGGATTGGCTCTGCTTGGAAGTGGATCGCCGGCTCTCCGGACGCAACTGATTGGGACGAGATCCTTAAAAGTCAGGATCGCATTATTGAGAACAACAACGAGCAGTATAGAATAAACACTGCCATAACGAACAAGATTCAAAACTTCTCGATCAGCATAACGAAATATTGCTACATCTGGATGACCATACAAACGAGGTTTTTCAACAAATGATGTTCAACCGCCTACAAATAGTTAAAGAAGAAGTAAAAGAAATTGTAAGAGCTACGCAACTTGCTAAAGGTGGAATAATCAACTCCAACTTATTAGACAAAGACGAAATTGCACGTCTAGTGACAGAAATCGGAACCTTACCCTACGCTAACGAAATCGAAGCCATCGAATATGCCGAACCTGCAATGATCATCAAGAACTCAACGATTTTATACGTCATATCAATCCCCAAAACCAGCAAAGAAGAATTCCATCACATCAGAATAAGATCTACAATAAAAGATAACAAACAAATTCATTTGGAACACAACGAAATCCTTATAAACCAACAAAACATATATGGGATTATTGGCAAATGCCAAACCAGGAGAGAAACCATTAATTGTGACCTCGGCCAACTACAAGAATTGAAACAAAATCATTGTATTACCCAATTACTGAAAGGATTGAATGCCGGATGTGAATTTACATTTAATGAAAAGGAAGTAATAGAACCCATAACTGACAACACTATCTTCCTAAACAACTTCCGTGGCGCAATAACATACAACAATTCAGCCAAACATCTAGAAGGCAACTATTTGATTCAATACCAAAACGAATCAGTAGAGATAAAAGGATGGATCTTCACCAACAAAGAAATGAGAACATCTCAAATATTACCACCAGTATTGCAAACAAGTATTAAAGAACAAGGGATGAAACTTAGTTTGGAATACCTACATGACCTACATGTAAACAACATAGGCAAACTCCAGAAGCTATCAAAATACCATCAGATAAATAATATCACGGACACTATCATTATAATTACCATAGTTATAGTAATTATAGGATTTATAATAAGATCAAGGAGCCGCAAGGGAATAGCCCTGTTCAAAAACAACGAAGTGACCAATCAACATCCTGTACCGCTTGGGATACAACCAGTCCAACTGAATTTTTTAGAGGGGGAAGAGTTAAGACAACATAATCACCATCGTCATCAATATTTAACATCAGTCAACATGTATAGTTAAATCGCAACATTGCATATTTTGCGTAGAAGTAAAATTCCTAACACTTAAATTTCATTTATTTTCCCATAAATATAATTTCTGTAATTTTCCATAAAACTTGTATAATCAGCATTTTAACGATATAGAACATTTTTGTAATTGAAAAATTGTAAAAATATAATTAGTTTTAAGAGAGATTTAGAATAAAACGGACGTAGTCCAAATAAAAAACATTTTTTTTAAAGATTAATGAATTATTAATCTTAACTTATATATATATATATATATATATATATATATATATATATATATATATATATATATATATATATATATATATATATATATATATATATATATATATATATATATATATATAATATACATATATAATATATATATATAAATATATATATATATATATATATATATATTATATATATATATATATATATATATATATATATATATATATATATATGATATATATACACTCCTTGTCACTAGGTTAAGGCCAAGTTAAATTTTTATATTTTTGCTAGTTCAGGAGTTCCAAAAATTTTCAAAACTTAAAATATATATTCTTATAAACTAAACAGGTTATACACAATTGAAAAATTAAAAACTATTTGAGAGTAGAAAAAAATATGAGCAAGAATACCGGATTTACATTTTCAGTAGGTTAAGGCCACATGAAAATTCAAATTATCAGTTCATTTTAAAAATAAATGTATTGAAAAAAAAATCGGAATAATGGTTTTAATAGTGAGTATTTCCACCTTTATTATTAATAACTTCAAAAATCTTGTTCGAGAGTGAGTTTTACAGTAATTTGATACAGTCTTGGCTCATTTCACTCCATGCAATTTTTATGGCAACTACAAGCTCGCTTGTTGTTTCAAATTGGAGTCCTCATACAGAAACCTTCCTCGACAGCAATCTCCATATGTTCTCGATGATATTGAGATCGGGTGAATAAGGCAGACAGGCAAGAAGTTCGATATTGTCAGGTCTAATCCAATCTTTCACTACCTAGTATTGTGTACACACAAAAAAAAAAAGGTCGCCACAACACCGAATCGGTGTTACATAGTGTCCCACCGATCGGATATTTATAATTTAAATCCAATAGGATATTATAATAAAAATGGCATAAAATACATTTGGATAAAAACTTTTACACCGCATAAAAACCAAACAGGAACATTCATCTTTAGGAAAACACATAGAGGTGCATTTTATTAAATCCAAAATGAGTTTTTATAAAAATTTATCTTTTCGGATAGATAAAAATATTTATCCGTTGATGCGCATTTAATTTTATAAAACTATATTCAGTTGGAGAAAAATAAATACTTTTTCGGATAAAAAACCAATTAACACCGCACATTTTTTGAGTGTGTGTATGGTTTTATCCCATTGGTATTTTATTTTAATGTACATATATGATTTTAATATGTTCCGAAGATTGTAAGAGAATTGAATCTTCTCATCAGGCCGCTGCGACTAGACTGATTGTATCACAATTTAAATTCTATTATACAGAAGGAATATGCAGGTTGCTTTAGCGAATTTAACTAATACAGCCAAATTCTCTTACAATTTTACTTTTTCACGAAAACTCCAAACGGTGTAAATATTTACTCCGATAGAACGAAAATAATCTCTGGGAAGTACCTTTTAAAAAAATCCGCTGTTGACAATGTTTGCATTTACTCCAAACGGTGCAAAAGTATACTGTTCGATCCTTTTAAATATTTTAAAATTTGTACCCGATCTTGCGGAGTTAATAAGGTACTATTGGATAAAAAATAAAGTTTTTTTCGGATAAAATACCATTCACACCGCAATATTTTTTTGTGTGTATGGGGGCGTTGTCTTGTTGAAATATGAATAACTGAGGTCCATATTTCTCATGTAGTGACGGGAAAATATTTTGTAATAAAATTTTGTAAGTTTTAATATTCATGGTAAAACTTCTGAACTCCAAATCTATAGTACCATAGTGAGTGATAACATCCCCAAATCATAATACCAGATGTACGGCTATGGCGGCGTACCAAAATGATCTCTTCTTTACGGAAATCGTGAAAGTAATATTTGTATTCATCAGGCCCATCAAGGTTGAATTTTTTTTTCGTCCGAAAAAAGACGTTCTGTCATTCATTATTCCAGGTCATGTGAGTACGTGCAAAATCAAAGCGTTTCTTTTTATTTATTGTCAAAAACCGACTTTTGCTTAAATTTACGATGCACTAGATGATCACTGTAGCGAATACTCGCCAAACAGTTGTAACACTAGCTGCAACTTCAGTTTAAGGCTTGATTTTATAAACAGAAAGACCAAAATTAGAAGCCTTACGAAGAATTACCCGCCGTTTTCTTTTCGGTGTAGCCAAAGAAGTACAGCCTTTCCGCCTGGCACTGTAGTTTTCGATATCCGAAAAGTAATTATTAATCACAGTATTACTTCGGTTAATTTTTTCGGCAATTTTTCTGCTTGAAGACCCTTGCTCACTATAAACATCAATTTTGGCTCTTTCAACTTCACTGAGGGTCTTAACTTTTGGCATTTTAATTTAAAATTCAATTAGTAATTTTAATATTAATATAATAAACGTAATTAGTTTTTAAAAATACTTAAATTTATTGACTAATCAAGTATAAACTTAAATGGCCTTATTCTACTGAAACACTAAAAATTCATACGTTTTACATTAGTATTTGAAATAAAATAATAAAGTAACGGTAAATCCCGTTTAAAATTAATTTTTTCTGTAATTTTGTTTAATTATACATAATGTTTGAACTTTTACTTCCAACTAATCTCAACATGTTGTTCTAACACACAAAAAATTGAAAGGAAACTGAAAATTTATGGTGGCCTTAACCAAGTGAAACGGAGTGTATATTAGGCACCAATCCTACAATAAAGAAGATAAACATGTACACTACTTTATATACATACATTAAAACAAAATCATTTTCATTCTTTCAAAGGCAAAAAAAAATTTTTAAACATACACTGCGCCAATTAAAAAACGGAACAGAAATTTTCTTCGAAAAAATACCCAGATTTGAACGCTTGTATCTTGGTGAAATAACACCTTTAAAAAAAAAAATTTTATTTCTAGTTGAAGGAAATTTTGTTTTCTTTTCGATACTGGAAACCGTTTTATTTTATTTTGTTTTTTGATGACTTTTTTAAGTAAAACAAAAGGTGTCTAAAAAAAAAAAAATTTGCTGCTGTTTGAAACTGTAAACGAACTTGCTCGATATTCCATTCAAAATTCCAAATCGGCCATTTTATAGAGAATTTAGAAACCTTGCAAAATGATACTAGGAAAATTTCTGTGCGACCACGCCTTGTCCAGTTATTGAAGTTTTAGTGTGTTAAAGTTTTAGTGTTAAAGTGACTTAACATTTTATCGCAGAGTACTAAGTTTACAAGATAAAAAAATTTACTTCTTCGCTTTTTGATACGTTTTCTCTAAAACAGAAATAAATCGACAAGGAGTGGTCGCACAGAAATTTTCCTAGTACCATTTTGCAAGGTATCTAAATTCTCTATAAATGGCCGATTTGGAATTTTGAATGGAATATCGAGCAAGTTCGTTTACAGTTTCAAACAGCAGCAATTTTTTTTTTTTTTAGACACCTTTTGTTTTACTTAAAAAAGTCATAAAAAACAAAATAAAATAAAACGGTTTCCAGTATCGAAAAGAAAACAAAATTTCCTTCAACTAGAAACAAATTTTTTTTTTTGAGAGGTGTTATTTCACCAAGATACAAGCGTTCAAATCTGGGTATTTTTTCGAAGACAATTTCTGTTCCGTTTTTTAATTGGCGCAGTGTAGTATTCTATTATCAGAACCATCTTAATGTGAATAGATAGCCGGCATGTGAAAAATGAACTTAAAATAAGGGATATAGAAACACTAAAAATTCATTTATTTTCATAGTGTTTGTATGAAAAACGAGATTTTGATTGACGATAAAAAACTTGAATTAAAACTTAAACCCAGTTAAATAATTTTTTTCTGAAATTGCTAACCAACAACTCAATGTCTTACTCATTTAAAACACAGATTCTCAAATTTTCCTATTTTCCAGCAATAATCAAAAGAAAATAAGGGAAATTAAATTTAAAACATTCTACAACAACAATAATGTGTATTAAAAAGAGGCAATTCTGTTTAATAACGTCATCATATGTCCACATCTAAAACCAATGGTAAGAAAAAAGACAACACGTTTCCGCTCAACAATTAAAATAAAATAAATCAGAAAGAGCAAACAGAAAAAAATAAATCGATACAATAAGTGCGAAGAAAACAAAAAATCAAAACAATCTAGCATGCTTTGCAAATTCAAAATAACCATAGAAAGATATTCGAATTCAAATTAGAATGGAGGCAATGAAAGAGATGATTATTGTATTGTTTATAAATTTCGAGTTATGTTGATGACGTATATTACAAAAACAACAATATTTAAAATTTCAAAAATACCTTTTCTTCATGACGATTTTCTCTAAAAAATAAACATTTTCATGACTCGATTTTTCAATAAAATAAATTTACATTTCCAATGAACATTTTCACACAAAAACAAAATAAAAGCTCATATTTCTAATAAACTAAAACTGTAAATGAAAATAACCGTTTTCCCATACACGTTCATAGTAAAGAAAAAATTGTATGTACCTTATTTAAGGCTTAGTAAAAAATACACTCGATAGTGGAGGCTCTTATTTATACAGTAGGCTCTGGTATTGCAAAGGAAATTTTTACGCATCTATAACTTTGGAATCCAACCATCTAAAAATCTTGCCCATACCAGGTTTTTCTATGTGATCAAGGTTTATAAGTCTGTCTTTCTTTCATGAAAATCGGATAAGTACTATTCGAATTAATATTTGTTAACAGAGGCCAATGCGCTTTGCTTGAGTTGAGATGCCTAAAACTATCGATTATAATAAGAAAAAGCATTGGGTTAAGCTTATGTTAATGAAAGCTTATAGTTTTAAAATTCGATTTATGTTTTTCCAAATAGTACACTTTATAAAGAGTTTGAGAATACAGTAGCATTCGCTGCACTTTGAGCTTTTCAACCAAACTAAGTCTTAAATTATAAACCATTCAATAATTCTACAGACTTCTGTATTTAATAAAACTAAACGAAAATGGCACCTCTTTCAAATTTAAAATTCAGCGAGCTATGATAAACTAAGCTTTCAACTTATGCAATTAAAAAATCCTTAGGTAAATGATAGCAGTGTGATAAAATTATTATTTCTTTTTTTTAATTTTCTCTAGTTAAAATTAAATGAGCTGTTTAAACAAAATAGGTCAGCTAGGCGTTAAAATCATTAGAATTAAACTTTTATAATAGCTTACAGTCATAAATTATTTAGGTGATTCTGGTAAATACTAAAATAAAAGCTTTCATATTGGAAGTTTAAGGAAATTTAAAGCTTTCCAAAAATCTTCACAATTTTTGATTAGATTGAGCATCTCTTTTTCAATGATTTTTAATGACATAATATTTAATAATAATTAATTACAAGAATTTTAAAAATTTACTGATGGAATTTCAACACACAATAAATTAAAGATTTCGATACTCTCTAATAAAACTTCCTCTCTGTTATAAGCTGGCAAACTTTCAGCCTCATGTAAACCAATATAAAAAAATTTAGAACTAAAAACCATATCGACCATTCAACAAGATTCTTTAAAAAAGCTTTAAAATATAAGCGAGATATAAAGGATCTCTCTCGCTCTAGCGCTTTGTTTGAGTTGAAATGCCTAAAACAGGCATTTTATAAAACGCAAAAACTCCATAGATTTAAGAAATTTACTAAGCAACAGAATTAAAAAACAAAAATTTAAAATAAAAAACTATTTTGAAAATTATATGAAATACTAAAAATTTAAAAAAATTTAATTATTCTGAAATTTAACATTTTATTATTAAATTTCTTTAATTATACCTATATAGTATAGTTCATTATTAAATAAATTCGTGTTTAGAATATTTGAAAAGTTTTAGGGATGAAGAAAATTTTGAGATATTTTTAAAAATTTGTTTAGAGACAGATTTATTCGACAATAAAATTATAAATTTTTTTTTTAAGAATAATTTTAAAAATCTTAGAAATATAAAGATTTTTTTTTTAAATGCAATTTTTGATATTTTCGAATTTTAAGAATTTCACACAGTTTAGACGTTTTAAAAACACAGTTTAGACTGCTGAGAAGATGGTAGATTTTCATTTTTTTCTTTTTTTTGTGCGCTATTTCTACTTTATTTAGAAACTGGCAAATTTTTTTTTATTTGTGACAACTTTTTTATATTTTTTTACAGTTTAGGACTTTAAAAAATTTTAAAAATATTAGAATTTCTAGAATAACGACATAAGAGATAAAATCATAAAGAGATAAACGATATGAACTTTCAACTGCTTCAATTTGAGGGAAGGAAATCTGAAGATTTTAAAATTTTCAAAATTATTGTATGTTATCATTTTCGGATTTGAGAATTTTACAAAGAGGAAATTTTAGATAAATTTTGTAATTTATTTAATTCCAACACTTTGTGGCATTTTTAAGAATATTAAAAGTGCAGAATTTCTAGGGTTCACCTAATTTAAAAGGGTCTCAAGAAAACAAAAGAGGGCAGATTAAAAATTAAAAATTATATACAACAAAAGAAAACGAATTTTTTGAATGGCGACAAAATATATTTTGAAACCTATTGAAACTTTAACCAACTTGAAAAAAATGTATCAATGCAGAAGAATTACAAGAATTCTCTGAATTATAATAATTATAAGATTATTTCATTTGTTTAACAATTTTTTGAATTACGATATACAAAAGTTGTGGTTCAGTGACTCGGATTATAGTTTATAGAGTGTAGGAAATCAGTCACAGAGAGCGTGTATGCCACTTCTTTTTTCTTCTTGTGGATGCCTCCATTTTTGCACTGTCTCAATGTTTGGTGTTTTGCACTTTTATTTTGTATTTCGTACCGCGCTCAATCGAACGGCACGTCAAATACCAATATTGTTAAGTACCAATCCATTTTCGTGTAGACGTTTTAGATTTTTTAACAGTTGGGGCTAGTTCGATTATTCTTGGGATATTAATTTTTTTGCAATTTAGATCATTTCGACTTCAACATTCTAGTTGTTGGATTTCATGGTATTTTAAAAGTCCAGAAATTCACGGCTGTGAAAAATTTCTTAAATCATTCCTAAATGAAAAAAAATTGAATGTATTGGTGTGTATTTAACTCAGTTACTAAACAAACTGCAATGAAAATATTAACAGAACATTACTGAAATAATCCATGTCAGGAAACATCTAACATTACGTAATATTTCGAAGCACATTCCCATCAGTATAAATATTTCTGTAACCACATACATATTTACTATAAACGAAAGTAGAAGCAAATAGAACAAAAAAAAACCCTCCAGACATATTAAAACCAAATGCCAAAAACTTTATTCAAATAAAAACCAATCTACACATGCCAACATGCCCGAATCTCAGCATTATGTTAGTTTTTGCTGCAATATATTTTAATAGTTTCAACAAATCTTGGAATAGTTTCAACAAGATTCGGGAAACATATTCTAGTGATATCATGAAGCCATTCATTCTATCAGAATTGGATAGAAGAACCAGTAAAATAAATACTTATGTGCTTTTCAGATTTAGTCTTTATTAACAATTAATTTATTTTAATTACAACGGTACATTCGTAGTAGTGATTGCTGTAGGTGTAGCTACACTATTTTCAATACCTGAATATAATGTGATATTCATCGGAAAACCAAAATATTGTAACAAAACAGACTGTTTTTTTAATTCATAACGCAAACTTACATATTTATAGATACTTGGAATTGAATATACATCCTTAAGAAATACACGACCCGAAAATGTAACACTTGTCTCATTAAAGTGAGTTATTTCTGGATAGTGCATGTTTACACTACATCCAATACTCTCATTCTGGTTAATTATAAATTTTATTTTATCGATTTCAATCAAGAATCCTCCGCCAGTCAAAATGTTTTGTTTGCCAGATAAAAATGGAATTAATGTGTTGCTGGTACAATTTGGAAACTCGTCGCCACATAATATATAATAATGACGATTTAGTTTTATCATGGTTGCTGACAACGCAATATTTTGCTTAAAATGCACATTTTGTATTTCAAAAGAATTTACTGGGCCACTGGTAAGTTTGTATTTATCAGTCCATGGCTCACTCTCACCAATATTAATTTCCGTTATTTCTTTGCAAGTCGTATTGCCCGCAATGACACGCATTAATAGTAATACAATCGTTAGACTTTTTAGACTTCTAAGCATTCTGAATATGTATAAGATACTGGCAATATTTGTTACAATGTTGTTTGTTGTAAACATGTTTTAATGTGGTTTTAATGGCTGGCCACGTATTGATTACGAAATAATTACTACGCATAATGTCATTTTACGCATAATAATTTATGAATAATGTATGATTTATAGAATTACCCAACCAGTTATTTCTGATTACTAACCAGAATTTAGATATATGTATGTATGTATGTACAATCTGTTATTCTTCCATATACATAGATCGTTTATTCTTTTAATACTTTAATATCAAATTCCGAAATTGACCGTCAATTTTGGCCTACTGTATTAGCACTGAGCATAATAGTATTAGAGGAGTATTTTATATGAACGACAAATGTCCAATAAAAATAAAATCGATTATTACTCGATTTCAATGTCGATCCCAACGAACCTATTATATAAATGTCTAATATTTTGGAATGCCTCTGGAAGCAACAATTAAAAGGAGAATTTAAAGGCGTTTCTAGGTGGTTACCAGCCTACTAGCTCCGTAACCTTCCAGTAGGGTGCGCGTCACGTGAGTTGTTTTGATCATGTATTAGGCAGCTGCATGATGGATACAATTGTGTAAGGAGTAACCTGGTCACAAATCGCAAGTGTACGTGCTGCCTCCTCGAGGCAACCATTAATAACTATGGCCATTTGGCACATAGTGGCCATTTTGCATTGGCTAAAGTACGGCAGTATAGGAAACATCGTTGATAAAAAACCATTATCTAAGGTGGAACAGCATATGCCGATGGATGAATGGTTGATAGGTTAATCAGTCCAAATATGCAGAGTCTGGATACCAGGCATCCTCCAGTTTTATTTAGCCTTCCTGTAATAAAGCTGGGTGACTTACAGGCGACTTTGCATTTCCAGCAACTCATAAGAGTAAAATCAAAACAATAGACGGGGCAGGGGTAGGAATATACGAGAGTGGGACTTCCATATTGAGTTCCTTGGATCCCGCAATGCTACCGTCTTTCTAGCAGATGTAAATGCTATAGTATACATCTAGGAGGAAGAACAACGAGGCTAGATCGTATATGTATCGCATACCGGCCGGCAAGAGCCTGAATATTTACTGGACGGCTAATTAAGCAGGGTCCAAACACAAAAGATCTTTTAGGTCGCAGTGCAAGGTGGCTAAACGCCCACATGGCTCTTCAATAATAATAATAATAATAATGAAGGCGTTTCTAAATTGCACGCTGAAAACAAAGAATTAAATGTAAATTCAATCATACATTTATCAATGGACTAACAATGTTGTCAATTTTCTTTAAAACTAAAACAAACGCCCACTTTACAGTGTTGGTATTATTTTTATTTGTTTGTTTAGAAATAGAAAATTATGAAATCATAAAAAGCAAAATATTGGGAAATCGCATTTTAAGTTTTAGGCACAAATAATTGCGAACAAGTTGTCTTGAAACAAAATGTAGCTGAAGTAAAATACTTAAATATTTTAGGGGAAATGTTTGTAATTCGAACGAAAGACTACATACAATCGAACGAAATTTAATTATCTCTTTTCTTCCTACACAATTTAAATTACGAAAAGAAATATTTAATGAATCTATTGACGATTATAAAAGTAGAGAAAGCGCCTCCCAAGGAAAAAATTTAAAACATGGTTTCGAACCTGCACAATTTTGGGTTCGGGTTCGGGTTCGGCTTCAGGTTCGGTTTTGGGTTAAAAAAAATAAAACTTTACAAGTAGTTCAATAAAAAAATTTAAACAAGTGACAGGTGCTGTTGTTTGCATCCTCCTCTTAACCATCATTTAAATGCTTTCCATTAGACACGAGAAATACCACCTCAGGCAAGCCACTTTGATACCCAGGAACACTTGAGTAGCGAAAAAGTACGCTTACGATATGATCTCGTGCCCTTTTCAACCAAAAAGTAATCTGCGACAATCTTACTTTTTCAACGTAATTTCTTAAATGTTGTTTATTTTTGGTAGTACGGCGGGAAATAGACATTCATGGAATTTTTTCATTTTTCGATTAATAATAGTTCTGGCCATTCTAATAAAGATACATTCAAGTAAAATACTATAGTATCTATAGATGTACTTCAATGGGGCCCAAGGACTTCGAGAGGGCAGTCCCACTCCAGTATATTCCTAGCCCTGCCCCGTCTTTCGTTTTAATTTTACTTTTACGAGTTGCTGGGAATGTCTTCTTTTTTAATGGGGCACGTTATTTTGCATTTTTTGGTATTTTTTTGGGGGATTTTTATTGTTGAGAATATGATGGTATCTGGTAAGGGTAAAATCCCAAAAATGACTCGAAAAAATTCCAAACTTTAATAAAATATTTACTGAAATATTTTTTTCATAAAGTTTGAATTACTTTTTAGATTCATAGATTTCTCTCTACAAAAATTCTGGAACCTATTGCTATTAAATAAATTCTTGAGATATAAAATGAAAAGATTTACCGAAATAGGTACGAAATACGATTGCCGGTTTTTACTGAAAAACACAATGTAAAGTGCCCCATCGAAAAGGAAAACCCCATTCAATTTTTGTTATATAATATGAAAACAAAAGGAATGTACGTAGTTTCATGTCATCCTTGCGCCATGTTTTTTATTTTAGTGTATGAAATACAAAAGTAAATATTTTTGAAATTTTTCTGTCGTTTTTATGTTTTCCTTGCGCAAAGCATCCAATGTTAAGCAGCTTTGGGGAGTTCTCTATATTAGTATAGTGGATAATTATTAAAAAACGTGAATATAAAAATGCTCTAATCTCTCAGAATCTCAAAAAATCGTACAACGCGGAGGTTTGGGGCGGCAGCCCAAATATACAGCCTAAATATACCTGGAGAATTATTTAGCATCTCAAGCAGCTATTATCCGGTTTCTAAAGTTCTCCAGATTTGGAATAGGTTCTACATAAACTATTGATTTTAGATGTCCCCACAGAAAAAAGTCTAGAGGAAATGTGACACTTTCTTAACCGTACTAAGTAAACAAGAGAGGTCCAGAATAAACGGTACGAATTCTATTTATCATATTATTTTGGTTTTCTGGTGGCAAAAATAAAAATTTAGGAGGTAGAAGTACGTCTAGGTGTTGTATCATATAAAAGCTGGTCAAGTCTCGCGGTTCAAAAGATATTTAAATTCAAAAATAGTTGACCTGTTTTCTACCCCACCCTGTACATATTTATTTAATATTTTATGTTTGGAACATTTAATTTTATCATAATTAGTCATTTCATGCTGCATAATTCGCTGTATCATTTAATTTAATGTAATCATTTAGATTTGAAGTATCGCACATATACAAGGGAAGAGGAAGAAATAGCGATCGATTTATTTCATTTTTAAAGAGCAGTAATAAAAAATCATTTGAGCCGTTTATTTTGAAAGTGGAATAAGTCAATGTTTTGTTGAAACGAGACAATGAAAGAATAGAAAAATAATAAATGAAAAAACATTTGAGCCGTTTATTTTAAAAGTGGAATAAGTCAAATTTTTAAAAAATTGAGTTAACGTTATATAACATGTTAAAGTATAGTGAACTTTCATATTTTGTTACATTCTTGCGCTTAATTGTAAAATAACTTCTAGAAATAGTGGTTAAAGAATGAATACTAAACGCTATCAATATTTTGTTTATTATGAAAGTGGAATAAGTCACATTACATGCTTGTTCATTCGGTTAATGTCATAACAACTAACAGTATGATGAGTATATTATAAATCTAGAAGGCATTGAAAGCAAAAAATATAACAACAACAACAATTTACATTTAAGATTTTAGATTTACTACTTTGTCCAAAAAGTAAAGCCAGTTTTCAATTTAAATCGCGCGGGTAAACCGCACATCATAAATATTTTTTTCTAAGTTGGCAGCATTGTGATATACATCTGTGACAAATTTTATTTCAAAACATTAATCAGTTTTTGTTTTACGCTTGGTTTTGTACGACGCTAAAAGTGCATTCGGCGATTTTTACAATTTCTAATTATATTGAGCAAAGAAAAGTTACATTAAATTTTGTTTGCGGAATGAAATTTCGGGTGCAGAAACGTTAAGGATGTTGCAGAAAGCCTTCGGGGACCATGCTTTGTCGCAAAGGAATATTTACAAGTAGTATAAAAGAAAGGTCGTGAAAGTATTGAAGGTCATGTTGACAGTTTTCATCGATTATCGTGGTGTTGTCCATTCAGAATTCCTTCCACCCGGCTAAACCGTTAACAAAGAGTATTATTTGAGTGTTATGCGTCGTTTGTGTTAAGCTGTTCGCAAGAAGAGGCCAGAATTGTGGGCAGACAATTCTTGGTATTTGCACCACGATAATGCACCTTCTCACACTGCACTCGTTCTTGTGATTTTTCGCCAAAAATTCGATCCATATCGTTCCACAACCACCGTATTCATCTGATTTAGCACCGTGTGACTTTTGACTATTCCTGAAACTCAAAAGACCACTGCGGGGAAATCATTTTAGGACGATAGAAGAGATAAAACGTGAATCACTACGCGCCCTGAAGGCTATCCCGGAAGGCGACTTTAATTCTTGTTTCGAAAATTCGAAAATACGTTGGCATAAGTGTATTGTGTCGGGAGGGGATTATTTTGAAGGCGACGAAATAGATTTGGAAGAATAAATAAATATTTTTTGAAATAATTAAAAACTGGCTTTACTTTTTGGACAAAGTATAGTATAAGAGATTCTCCTTATTAAATATACTACAAAACATCCTTGACTAGTGATGCAGAGTTTTATATTTTGAACTTAGCACTAAATAGGGATGACCAAACAATTTTGGTTCTATAGAGTTACTGCCGTTATATACTCAAGTGGGCGAACGGCAAGGCAGAGCAGTAACGAATTACATTTATTGGTAATGAAAACACAAATTATAATTTACTCGTTTTCCAAGTAACAGTAGCTTGTATTTTAATTACTTAAATTATAAGTACATAATTGTAATTTGTATTTTAACTACATCAGTTTTTGTAATTTATTGTTTACATTTTTGCAAGGTTCATTAAGATTTGGTTCTAGAGCCATCAGTATAAAACCTTATGTTAATGATCGTTATTTTAATGATATGTTTTCTCACTAAACGAATTTCGTCAAATCAAATTTTTCAATTTACAAACGTAAAGTAATTGTAATTTGTATTTTATTTACTGAGTTTGCTGTAATTTGTAAAAGTATTTTAATTACTCACTGTAATGTAACTTGCCCAGGCTTGGCGACCGGTTACAATCGCGAAATATAAAGACATGATGAATTTGCTCCCATATATTCCACCTGTTCATCATGAATATTTTCAAAACTTAAAAAAATTCGGATCAACTTGTTGAGGAGAAAAATGAAATCCAAACCTATCAAGTTCATTATAACTTTCTCTTTGTAATAACTGGAATCTGGATGTGAAAGAGGATGGATGTGGAATGAATTAAATCAATATGGAATGATGGTATAAGTCATTTTCATTAGAAAACATTTATTTTGAAAGTGGAATAAGTCACTTCTAGTAAAAAAAACTCGTATTTTACCAAGCCTTATTATGAAATTCATCACTTTAGCTAAAAGTAGTAAGTATAGTAATATCATAAATGCAAACACTTTAAACAAAAGTTGTATTGATTTTTTTCATAACATGAAAACACAAAGGTTAATTATCTCAATGTTAAGAAAACATGACTTATTCCACTTTCAAAATAAACGGATCATTTATGGGATTTTGAATTTTCTTATTTTTGGCACAAGTGTTAGGGATTCATTTTGTTTTGTTTTGAAAATAAATTATTTGCCGTTAAAAATATTATACTGTTATTTATCTATTATTATCGTTAACTTGATTTTTGAAAAAGTGACTTATTCTTATATAAATAAACAGCTCATTTATAAACAACTAAATACAGGAGATAGTGAAAAATAAAAAATAAAATCCAAATAATAAATTTTCAATTTGTTCACTGACGCCCAGTTAACCTTCAAGTGATCTTGACAATAAAGGTCAAGGTCATCTGCTCGGCACCTTATGTCTTGACGCCAACAACTGTCAATTGAGTCATTAAAATTCATCATCTGCTTATTTCAAACCATTCCGTTTAATCATGAAATGACTGCTGAAAGCCATTTAAAAAATGCCTTAAGTACCTACTATCTGAATGTATAATTTTACAATTTTTCGGAATCCGTGGTTAAAAATGAAGGTTCCTTTAAAATGATAAGAATTGAAAATAGATTTCAAGGTCAAACATAAGGTCACCAATCCATTGGTCCCGTAAACTCCAATAACTTTTATGTACTTAATTTATTAATTGGCAGCTTTCCTGACGAAATATTTGAGTGGGTCTTTTAAAATGGGACACCCAAGAGTCGCTCTCGGGCGACGGATCAGATTTGTTGTGCACAGATTGAAGTGAACATCATAAATAAAAGTTGATTCAACAATTTCCAACAGTTTTTAAGAACACTTGGGTTACTAGCATCAAGGCTAGTTAATTTGTTGGCATCAAAGTCTATAAGAACTTTAGGCCCGATTTTATGAACGAGGATAAATGATTAATCCTCTGATTTAGCGTAGTTTACATTGTTTCATACAAGGCAAACTACGCTAAATCAGAGGATTAATCATTTATCCTCGTTCATAAAATCGGGCCTTAGTGACCATACTCTAGGCCTGAATCTTATGCGACGTTAGAATTCCCGGCAAATTATAGAGGAACAGTTAGAGGGGTTTGTTTGATCTTTACCTCAAAAATTGGGTGTGGTTTTCTCAATGAATAAACAGATCTAGGGCTAGAAATGTCAACGTAAATAAGCCTTTGAAGTTCATTAACGAAAGATTTGCTCTACCCACATATAATAAGATTTATAATTTATGTAACTGTGTTTCAGGAAAAGGTGACGGGTTTTAAGGGTCACTGAGATCGAACCGTACTAGTGTCTATAAAATTCTGATTTTGGAGTTGGTTATATATTACCTATTCGCAGGGCTGTCTTTAAAATTGTTTGCGCTGCAGAAAGGTTTTTTTTTGTTTCCCACTTTGTTGAGAATTCTAAAAAAATAGTTTTTTTTGAAAAATGGGTGGGGAAGGAGTGCCAATATTTTTCAAAAAAATATTGTGGTCGAGTTTCAAAATTAATTTTCCATTTTCGAGAATTTGCACAGAACAAATTTGTTTTGAGAGAACCTCAGAAAAAATCAAAAGGCTCCACGTCATGTGTGTTGATATTTTCGAAATATTTCGGTATTTTGATTTTTTTTAGAATTATTATAGGGATTTCAGAAATTATTTGAGAGAGCTAGGCTTTTGAGGTTCAAAATTACACGAAACTTTCAAAATTTGTTTCATTATCATGTTGAGTTGCATGTTGTCAAGTTTTATTCAAGCTTTTCAATGGCTTTCCGAAAAGATTATCATGCCAAACATATTCGCATGACCTTCAGAGAATAAGCTCTTGATTTTACAAAATTCCAAATCCAAAATGTTTAGGTAAGGTTTTGAAAACCAATACATATAGGTAAAAGTAGGCGAAACCAATTTAAGCTGGTATATCAGTTTAGTAAATTAACGCATGGAAATAGAAACATAGACGAATTCTATGCAGACGTCAACCCTCAATTGTTACTTAGTTATAATAAACAATGTGAACACAGAAAATTACAAAATGGACAGAATGAAAGTACGACCCAGAATGCTCACAACAGAAATTTCACAACAGATCTCTGTTAACCAAATTTTTTCACATAATAAACGCCTTCAAGAAGCATCAAAGCCGCTTCCAAGATTTTCCCTAAAATCAATCGATAAAAAAAACCGACCAAATATTATCCAAACCGAAGCTTGATGGGGGAACAAAACATCAATGCAAAATCTCAGAAACAATAAAGAGTTTGACATGGAACAAGAAGCACCTATACGAAGAATATATCAGAAATTACGACGACAATGAGACAAAATCTCAGATGTCAGATGATGAAATAAATTAGCCTACCCTACCTAGAGTACCAATGCCGCAATAATAAAATATTAAAATTCCTCATAGACACGGACGCAAACATAAACTTTGTTAAAAAGGAACTCGCTAAAGGTGCTAAGCCTGTAAACAAACCATTCACTGTTAAATCAGCCGGAGGCGGTATAGAAATAAAATAGGAAATAATCACCGGTCTAACCTCATCTGCCTGTATAAATGGGGATAATACCTTAAAAAAGTAGAGGCGATGATAGACAGAGTCTAAAACAGGTGTTTCTACATCAAGGTCAAATTCAAGGTCATCATTTATTTATTACTATTTATATTTTATTTTTTTAATTGGTCTCTCTACGTCAATTTTTTGCTGAGATATCTGACTTTGAATGAAAAAGGATCCTTTTGTCTTTGATCATTGATATGCCAGAAATTGTAGGGTAGCTTTAAAAAGTTAAGTAAATTTCCTGCAGGAATCTTTAATGATTATTTGAGGAAAACATTTTTTTTTCACCCCCCAATTTTGAATTGTGAAAATCAGATAACGTATTCGTGTTAAATTTCTGACCTCAAATTCTTGATCAGCAGCCTCCAAAACCTTTTACAAGATGTTTCTACCGATCTTCATGAACCTCAAAAAATTAACACCATTTTGGGTCCGCCATCTTAAATATTAAAATTCGGACCACAAATTCGTGATCAGCGACGCCGAAAACCTTCTGGAACATGTTTCTATTGATCTTTATGAACGTCGAAAAATTTCCTAATTTTGGCGGCCATCTTGGATCCGCCATTTTAGAATTTTAATAAACTAATAAAAAATTTGTAATTTATGACTCAAAAACACTTTTGAGTAAATTAACAAAGTTAAAATTACGTTTTTATAACAATTTTATTAAATCCAATTTACTTATCACCAATTTATATTTTTTACCTTATCAATTATGGTCCTTGAAAATTCAAGGCTGACCTAAAAATGCCATACGGTATTAAAAAGTAGGCATGGTAACGAAAATTGTAAAAAACGTTTATTTATCTCAAAAATGAAATGTGCAGGGGAGTGGCTGATTTGACAGAGAATGCCCCATATACAGAGTGAGCAAAAACTATGGAAACCCTTAAAAATCCCGCAGATTACCGCAAAAAAAAAAATGAGCAAGGTTTAATCTTAATTAATTTTCAACACGGAATTTAATGGTGATCTTGGTGGTGACCTTGACCTTCTTATTCAAGGTAATTTGTAGGTCAAGATAATTTTTTTAAATTAGAACCCCTATTTTTGATGATAGAATCGAAAGAGCGATCAATTGCACGTCCAAATATGTATTTTCCATAACCTCCCAAGGTCATCTGAAGGAATAATGATTTGATATGGAAATTTAATTTGATATGGGTTTCCGTATCAAGAAATGACCCTGACCTCAAAATGACCTTGAAAATGTAGGCCAAGGTCACAACCAAGCTTACCATTAAATTCCTTGTTGAAAACTACCTAAGAATATATCTTGATCATTTTTTTTTTGACATACTCCGCGAGATTTTTAGGGGTTTCCAAACTTTTTCCTCGCAATGAATATTCCTTTAGATGACCTTGGAAGGTCATGAAAAATACATATTCGGATGTACAATTGATCGCTCTTTTCGATTCTGTCATCAGAAATAGGAGTTCTAATTTAAAAAAATCACCTTGACCTACAAATGACCTTGAAGATGAAGGTCAAGGCCACAACCAAGTTCACCATTAAATTACTTGTTGAAAATTACTTAAGAATAAACCTTGCTCATTTTTTTTTTACCAAAATCCGCTAGATGTTTAGGGGTTTCCATACTTTTTCCTCACCATGTATGTAATGCAGCTGTAAACATGAAAATCGCAGTATGCCCTGTAAATTGTTCCCATGCCATTTTATTTATATTATTCATTATGTTTTGTTTGGTTGCATTGTGGCTCTCGACAGAATGTTTGACATCGCGTCGGCCCAGTACTGCCGGTCAACCAAAATATCCTGAGAAATTAGTTCAACACACTAGTTCAAAGATAATATGGTTTAAGGCTATTTTTTATATTACTATATAGAACCAAAGTGTTCTCGTGGACATCTTGGAAAAAGTTGTGTCACCTTACAATAGCCCAGAAATGTCAATAAAATGGGTCTTCCAGCAGGACAACGCCACAAAGCACACGAAACGAAAGACCAAGGACTGGGTTCGCGTCAATAATGTTGACGTCATAGAATGACCAGCTCAGTCTCCCAATACCTAAATCCTACAGAGCACTTTTGGGGTTTCATAAAGAAAACCGTGTAGTTGAGAAGTTAACCACAAGAATGATGTCAATATCTGGGGGACTCAATGCGCCGTTGTTGTGACGCCGTTCTTAAAAATATGTGAAATGCACCAAATACTAACTCATAGTTTGAATATCTTTATTTTTTTTTGGTTATTTTTTAATAAAATGCGAAAAGTAGAATATTGCGTTGCGTTGTAATAACAACTTTAGTAATATGAAACCAATTTTAAATTATTTTTAATGCAATGAACTATGGCAGCTTTGATTTTAATATTTCAAAAGCGTTGCTTAAAAGTTTTCAATAGTTACAACTATAAATTTGGGCCTAAATCTTTCTATTATGTGACTGTGTATTTTTAAATTTTATTTTATTTAATTATCACATTTTGTAATTGCTTACCTATTTCTTGGAGCAAAGATTTTGCGTCTCGTTGTTCCCACTCAAATCAAAACTATTTTGCGTGCAATTTTTAAAATGTATCGAATCAAATTGATCCGACATAAAAACATGAACTTAAGTAACATCCATACCAAAATTATATAACATTGTTTCACTGTTACCTGTATGTATACACAATATAGAATTATTATATAAACATCTTATTATCTTCCTACGTCAAATTAAACACAAAAAAAAAAAACACCTGTCGTCGTTTGAAGTTTTGAGTTGGACGCGCATCAGTGATCCTCAGTAACGTGGAAACGAACGAACGAACGAATCACATAATAATTTTTAACCCATGTCTAACTACATATAATACAACCACATTTTGTATGATTTCAAATGTAATAAACGCGCATTCTAAAAGTCATTGGTATATGACTATACAACAAAAACTAAATCGAACGCGTCTCTTTAAATATATACATATATGACGGATATAGGTAATGATTATGTGCCGTGTTGAAAGATTGCCTGAGAAATTGGTGTTTATGTCACAGTTAATGATCCTTGGGACAATAAAGGGTTACAATTGTAACAAAAATAACAACAAAATGAATAGATTTTAGTAATTTTGTATTTCGGAGGTAATTACTTAGAACAATGTTTCGTGTATTTTTGAAAAATTAACAATAATTCTTACCTTGAATAAATCTGAACACCCTTCTGCCGTATATAATGTACATCCATATAATCTTAAAAAAAATTATTCGATTTTTATGTAGATTTTGATATGAAATATTACGCGTATAGATACTAACTCAGACAGAAGGAAACATACAAATTGTAAATCAACGCAAAGTTGAATGGATTTTTGTTCCACGAGCATATAATTTGAAGGCCGACTTGAACGAAGATAACCAATAATTTTTTTTTGGCAATTCCTAGAAATATCCCGACTTATTTCGGGATTTATATATTTATTTAAGTATAAATTTGGAGGTGATGCGGAACCCGAAAACTGTATGGGAACGTGATCGAATAATGCCACTTAGAATATTTTTTGTTTTGTTAAATCGGCACCCATTGTTATTGGGCACGTACATATTTAACCAAAAATTTTCGGAATACATTTTGTCTATAATACAAAAAAACGGAATCTCTGTAATTTAGAAAACAAATTAGATAGAATAGGAAATATGTAATGTTAGATATTATTGTTGTTGTTTAACATTTTTTTTTTTTGACAAATAATGTGAATTCTAAATTCTAACCTCTCTTAACAATACATAATAGAAAACAAAATTCTATATAATTGTGTGAAATAAAATTCCGTTCGAAATTTTTTAGATTTTTGTCATACAAACATTTTTTTAATAATTAGATGTTAGAAACTATAAATACCTACAGTACGTAAATTGTACAAAAATTCGTCAACCAAAACGTTTTGATCGGGCTTCGAACAAATAAATTGTAGAATTATTACGCTATTGTTAATGGAATTTTTGATTGAATGATAAAAGCCAAAAGACATTTTTTCGAAGTGAAATTGAACATGTTTATGAGATGCGCGAGAAATTTGATCTAAAAATTTTCTATAATTGACGTCATTTAAAATGAAAACACTTTTAGTAAAAACTTTGCACTTCTATATAGAAGTAGGAAGTTTTTACTAAATTTGTTATACCTTTTGAATTATAGTCAATGTATTAATGAAAATTACTAATCTACTTACATATATTCAGGCGTACTAATTTAACATAGAGTTTACATAAATATACGATAAATGTAGAAATATTTAAGCCAAAATTATTACAATTTATGCATTAACCATCAAAGTATAATGATTGGTTAATATAGAAATGCACAAAAAAAAAAATTAGAAAGAGAAGTTTGTCTGTGTATTAAAATCAATAAGTTTCTTTCGGCATTTTATAGATAAAATATATTAACAATAATGGCATTCACAACAATTCTCTCTTCATTGCTTGTTAATAAAAAAAAATGAAGAATCCAATCATCTATAATAATATCTACCAAAAAAATAGAAATATCAAAATCCCCGTACTTTAACGCAAGAGTCATACAAAGTGTATCGGCCTGAAGAAAAAATAAGAACCCTCCTTAAGTTCTCCATGTGGTAGTTTAGTTTCGTACTGAAAAGTTTGCACGTGCAAAAAGTTCAATCTAGTCTTCAGGTGGCTACGACCAAACAACCAAATACGATTCTCACTTCATACATTAAGTATGAAGCAAGGACGTACTAACTTAGCGAATTTTATTCACCAAATAAAAAAAACCTCAAGGAAAACCCTCATTTCTGAATGTTTATGCCCATACAAATAATAGAAAGAGAAGATTGTCTATAAGATTCTTTCAGTTTTATATAGAAACAGAAATGAGGGTTTTCCTTGGGTTTTTGATTTAGTGAATATAATTAGCTAAGTCAGTACGTTCTTGCTTCATACTTAATGTATGAAGCGAGAATTGTATTTTGTAGTTTTGTCGTACTCGAAGCTACCTGAGCAGAATGACCTTTTCAGTACGAAACCAAACTACCACAAAGAGAACTCAAACTCATTTTTTCTTCAGGGCCGATACACTTTGTATAACTCTTGGGTTAAAGTACGGGAAGTATTTTGATATTTCTGATTAACAAATCGAAAAATGTTGTGAATGCCGTTATCGTTAATATGGAACAAGAAATAAATGTTGTGAACATAATATCAAAGGTGGAGGACGCCATTTTTTTCAAGAATATCTGTTGGCGCCAACAGGGTGCTCTATGATGACATTTAGTGTAAAAAAATTAAAATCGGCCGTTGATTTCTTCCTACGCTGTCCTAACTATTTCTAAGCATTTATCGGCATTTCCAATGTTGTCTTGCGATGAAGTGGGACCAAACGATGAAATGCAATTTTTTTCCAGAAAATCTGCTGGCGCTAACAAATAAACATTTTTGAACCTTTTGTCGCCTAAATTGAATACATGGTATTCAAAATCATTTCCAAAATAATCATGAAATGTCCGGATTTTACATCAAATTGGTATAATATATTTTTGGTCTTTGGAAATAAATTTTAAGACAAGGGACAAATGTGAACGCGACATAAAAAATTTCCTCAGTTAAAAAATATGAATACGAAAACACATTTGTTCAGTATTTTTATTTCTAAAAGTGAAGTTTTTACATTAGTTGCAAAACTACTTTAAATGTAGTTATTTTGTCAAATTTGTAATGTGACAATCATTGCAGTCAAAAAATCACAAAAAGATCAACATATCCCAAAAACAAAAAAGTGCCCCAAAAAACCACACAACTACAAATCAGACGTTTACATCTGAGGTGAGGAATGGAAACGTTACGCACCCGGCTTTTTTGATTAAACAAAAAGCCTATAAATGATGAAACTATTTTACAAGTAAAAAATGCGATAAAATACGAATATATACAACCGAAAGATATGTGGCTAATGTTGTGGAAGGTGTTTTAAATAGGGATGAAGATGAAAGCCGCAAAAAAATTTTATTGAATACTGCTATATTGACAAAGCCAATAGTTTCACAGTAGCTAGACCTTTCGACGATTCCGTTAAAATTGTAGGCGAAGATTTTAACCTAGACAAAATTTTAATGTTTTTATCACATGCTGTGCCTTTATGGCGTAGGCGGCTGCTGCAATTAAAATTGTCTACCCGAAAATTTTACACGTTACTTGTTTGGCACACGGGATTACATCGAGTAGCCGAAACTATAAGACGCCTCGAGAGTCAAAATTTTTAGAGAATTTGAACTGGGTTTGGAGCTTCCACCAAAGCAAATAGCCAATACTTTTTATTTATGAATTTTACTGTGATGAAATAAGCAAGAAATTTAAGTTAATAAATTAATTAAAAGCAGCTTTATTACTCAAATAATTTTAATTTTTGGAACCTTTTTACCACCTTTTTTTAATTTTATAGAGCATATTTTAGGTACCTAAAATGCTTTTTTTAGCACCTAAAATTCACAGCCCTAGTAATTACCTTTTTGGAAAATTATTCTTCAGGAATTATGTGGAATTTTGATCGTACGATTAAATTGCCTCATAATTCCTGACGAATAATTTGCCAGCAATTATTTTGTCAAACATAATATTTGACATTCATCCCTTTTTGCTAAAGAATATTTTGCCGGTCAATAATTGGTTATAAGGTACTTCTTTGCCAAAGAAATGTTTGCTAAACGTTTATTTTGCCAAAAGTAATTTGATCAAACTTTCATTTGCGAAATGTTTTTTTTTTCCAAAAGACATATACCCATAAATATGATATCATAATTAAAAAGTCATTTTAATTTATTATAAAAAACACTTCATTCATTTTTTAAACAAAAAAATCAAACTCACGATATTCGTTAACGGAGTAGCCTTTTCGTCATACACACTGAATAGACACATTATTTTGTTTTTGATTTTGATTTTGCTTATACAAACGCAAAATCCATGATTCAATAAATCCCAGGTTAGCTCGATTTTTCAAACCACGTGTTCGTGACGTCATGCAATTCCGAAAAATAAGTTATTCTAAGGCTGCGTACCAATAGTCTGGTAAGTCATTTAGTACAGTAAATTTCAATTTTAGTACATATTTACCTCAATTGGCGTACCAATTCTCTAGAAGTAACAATGGTTTGATGGACACAAATTATGGTTCGGAGGGTTAAAATCGCTAGCTGATAGGTGCAAAAGGAAACGTCAAATAGTTTTTATTGTTTTTCTTTCGTAAAATAAAAGTAAAATATATTTTATTAGCTTTGAGTACGTATATTATTTATAATGGAAAACACGAAAATTTTAACAAAAATCACTGAAACGTCAAAAAGTTAACAACAACGTAATTTATTTTTGTCTCCTATTTTACCCAACTTTTTAGTACAGTACATATTTCAATTTACCCTGTACACAGTTAAAAGTAGGTAAAAGAGCAATTTACCGGAATATTGGTACGCAGCCTAAGTTATTCTTTTTTACTTTTCGTTTCTTTATTTGTTGTTTAATTTATACGTAAAAGAATTGGGTGACGTCAAAAAAAAAAGATGGCCATTTGTTTACATATTTCGAGCTAACCTGGGTTTTTGTTGAATCATGGGCAAAATCTAAATGATAGTAAATTAACAAAAATTGTAAGGGGTGTGGCTTCTAGTATTTGTATTCGTAGAACAGTAGATATTTCATTTATTTTGAAAACATTTCGTTTTGTATATTTAAAACATGAATGATAGAAAGAGGCAAATAGAAATTATTATCTGCGTCTCAAAAAATTACAAAAACTGTGGTGAGGTGTTCTAACATCACTTTTTTCGATGTTCGATAGTGTTCGTGTCTCTTTTTTCCAGAATAAAATTGTACACTACATATTTCAATTTTTGAATTATGCTTTCTTTATTGCGGTCTCATCATTGTAGAATAAAATGTACATAAATGTGCTATTCCATTTTTTTCACATCGAAAAAGAAAACTTGGGTGATACAAAGTGATGAATGTATGTAGAAATATGATGTTTTGTGCGCGCATGCTGAGATCGAAATAGGAAAAGCGTAATTTTAAAGGCGAAATAGTATACAATTTTATTCTGAAAAAAACAGACATGAACACTATCCAACATCGAAAAAATTGATGTTAGAACATCTCAGCACTGAACTTAAAATATTTGAAACTATTTTCTTAGGTATCTTTGACTCATACAAAATATGCTTCTATAATAGTTCTTTTATGACAATAGTTTGGATATCCGATGAATATCACATTTTATTCGAGTAAATCAGTCTCATATGTCAGAAAGAAGTACCACCATGGTCCATTGTAATCTGAGTAAAACGAGTTTTAACAAAGGGTAAATTTAAGTAGTAGCAAGATTTTGTTGTATTAACTTTTGATCGAAAGCCAAATAAAAACGACACATTGATCTTACACCGTGATATTCATGAATAGTGTACTTACTAGGTATTTAGACTCAGAAGGAACGCCACATTACGTACAAATGAAAATCGTAAATGTAAAATTTAGAAATTGGTGGCCAATTTAGGTATTTGACATTAAATAAGGATGCTTAAAGACAATCCATGAATTATTTAAGATTTTTTTATTAATTGTTGATTTTATAGCGCAAAGCCAAAAATGACCGTTTTTCATGGAGTTAAGGTGCCTAAAATACCGTCATGTATTAAGGGTTAATGTTTCGCAATCATTGGATGTCCGCCCATTAAAAGTGTTTGCAACAAACAAGATTGTAACAAACAAAGCCAGGACCTTACACATATCCAGAATGCTTGGGCATTTAGCGATAGTGTTATGTACTGTTAATACGTTTTATTACGGGGAATATGAATTACAATTAAATAACGTAAATTAATATTGTAATATTGGTGAGAGTGAGCAATGGACCGATAAATACAAACTTACCAGTGGCCCAGAAAATTCATTTTAAATGCAAAACATGCATTTTAAACAAAATATTGCGTTATCAGCAAATGATAAAACCAAATCGTAATTATTATACATGATGTGGCGACGAGTTTCCAAATCAAATTGTACCAGCGACACTTTATATATGGCAAACAAAACACTTTGACTGGTGGAGGATTCTTGATTGAAATCGATCAAATAAAAATTATAATTAACCAGAATGAGACTATTGGATGCAGTGAAAAACATGTTCTACCCAGAAATAACTCACTTTAATGAGACAAGTTTTATATTTTCGGGTCATGTCACGCTAGGGCCTTCATTTATAATATCGAATATCTATAAATATGTGAAATTGCGTATGAATCAATCGCATTGTGTAAGTGGCTCCCTCTTTGATGGGACCGAGAATTATTCAAATAATATTATGCTCAGTTATAAGTATACAATGCTCGGGTGACATATTCTAATGATAGCTTTAAGCCGTTCAGTAAAGCTTGTTCATAGATACATATCTACCAATTTTATCGGTATACCCGGCAATCGTATAAGGCAAAATGTCCCATAATTTGTTCCTCTTAATGTTGTCATACGACTGCCGGAAGTCTTATATTAGATCACACTTTTTCTTAGCACTTTGCTGGGACTCTCAACGTACAACGAATTTGCGTGCTTACTGAATTGGATAGAAGAACTAATAAAAGAAATACTATATGGTTCTCAAATTTAGTCTTTATTAAAAATAAATATTTTTTAATTACAACGGCCCATTGGTAGTAGTAATTGCTGTGGATATAGCTTCAATATGTTCATTGCCTGAATATATTGTGATATTCATTGGAAAACCAAAATATTGTAATAAATGAGATTGTTTTATTGATTCGTAATGCAATCTCATATATTTATAGATATTTGATTCTGAAAATGCTGATCCTAGCCTTGCACGACCCGAAAATGTAACACTTGTCTCATTAAAGTGACTTATTTCTGGGTAGTACATGATTACACTACATCCAATACTCTCATTCTGGTTAATTATAAATTTTATTTGATCGATTTCTATCAAGAATCCTCCACCAGTCAAAGTATTTTGTTTGTCATGTAGAAATGGAATTAAAGTGTTGCTGGTACAATTTGGATATATGTCACCACATAATATATACTGATGACGATTTCGTTTTATCATAGTTGCTGCGAACGCAATATTTTGCTTAAAATGCACATTTTCAATTACAAGCGAATTTACTACGCCACTGGTTAGTTTGTATTTATCGGTCCATGGTTCACCCTCACCAATATTAATTTGCGTTATTTGATTGCAATCCATATTTCCCGTAATAAAACTTATTAACAGTAACACTATCGTTAGACGCCGAAGCATTCTGGATTTGTGTAAGGTACTGGCTTTGTTTGTTACAATCGTGTTTGTTGTAAACACTTTTTAATGTGTTTTTAATGGCCGGACATACAATGATTGCGAAATATTTACTAAGCCTAATGTAGCTTGACGCACTTTTGATTTATATAATTACCAGAGCTAGTTGTTTCTGGTTATTAATTAGAATTTAAATGTAGTTCTTAAATCTTACTACTCCACAGATCGTTTATTCTTTTAACATCAAATTCCTAAATTGGCCGCAAATTTCTAAATTCTACATTTACGATTTTCATTTGTGCGTAACGCGGCTATCTTTCTGAGTCTAAATACAAATTAGGTATAGATCAATTTTTTCACTATTCCTCCCATACACAGATTTTTATATTGTTGTAGTTCAAGCAACACTAAGGCTGGGTTCACACGGCATTGTACTGTGCGTTTTATACAGTATTCGATTTTAAACGTAAAATCAGCGGATGTTCACACGGTAAATTTTTATTCGTGCAATAAACGAATAGCCGCAGTTTTCATACCGTAATAACTCTGAATAGACGCCTGTGATGGATCCACGTAACTAGCGTAAATTATTTTATTTCGTTAGAGTACTTTAAATAGTGTTTATTTTGAGGTATTTAGCATCAGGAAGTTTCATGAAAGACTTGCACTATTCTTATAAAGAAGTAGTATCAAATATAAGTGGAGTCGCCGGGGTGTTTGCTGGACTCTGTGGGAAGTTCCATACGAAGAATATCTTCGAACGCCTTCTTCAGAACATGAATGGATGAAAGTTAGTGCAATTAATGGAAAATATATAAACATTTTGAAACCTGCTGATAGATATCCATGTACTTTAATTATAAAGATTAATTTTCAATTGTATTACCTCCAGTTGTTGATTCTGAATCAATAAATCGGCACCTAAAAAAGATTCGTTGGCCACTTTGTAATAATAAACTGAATACATACGCACTCTCTCCAAAAGATACTTCAACACTAAGTAGACGCTTGTTCGATTACCATTCGATAAAAAACGTGTGGCATCGCGCTGTGTGAAATAGACTGTGTAATATTATGCGCCACTGCAAACCGAATACGTCAAAGTTCATGCGATTTGCTTGACAAGTCCGTTGAGTATTCGATAAACGTGTCTAGCTGTGTACGTTTTTTTGCAGTACAAACTTCGTGTGGATGGCTCTATATACAATATATGCGCCACTGTTTATTCGATAAGATTTATACTGCAAAAAAACGTGCGGTACAATGCCGTGTGAATCCAGCCTAAGCAAATTCGATTTTTAAAAATATTCTGGAAATCAAATTTTTTCAATTTTTCATTTGCGTAGTAGCTAGCTAGTTGTCTGTACATCAATAAATTTTATTGATATTCTACTAAATGAATTTTTTATTACAGATTCCAATAATGGATTTCAAACAAAGACACCCCTAAATTATTTTTTGATGCAGAGTGATACCTGAATGTTTCATTTTGCTCATAAATCGCCCTCCGTACAACATGAAGATATGATCTAGCTCTAAATACCTCTGTGATTATCTGTAAATAACTCCGCTAAAGGTGAATTTTTAGCGTTTGACAGATTTATAAATCAAGAATTCATTCCTTGCGTGCAAAAATGTTGTATGTTGTATCGCATCTGAATAACCACAAAAAGTTTTCAACTTTTACTTGTGATTGTTCTTCAAAACCTCACCTAATTTTTTTTTTGTATTAGATGAATTTCGTAAAATCAAGAACCCATTCTCTGAAGGCCTTGCAAATATCATTGACGTATATAATGATACTCTTCTCGGAAAGCCTGAGTAACAATTAACAACATACCGATCACCACGGAACATTATGCAACACAAACTTAGTTCTCTAATAATTTGAAAAGTTGTATAATACACATATGTAACGTCATGCAAGCACCTCCTCCACTATAAAACTGGAATATATTGAACCATGGAGAAGCCAAGCAATATGTCGATACCTTAGAGCACACAAGTGCTATGTCCATTTTTACAATTTGTGGTAAATACAAATTTAGGCCTTCAGAAAGGCATCCTTTATCATTTATGGTTGTTATTTGGTACTATAATCATTTATAGCACTATTTCCAAGGCATTGAATAAAAATTCCAAGTATTTGCGAATTTAGAGACCTTCTTGTTTACATTCTAGTATCAAGCTGAATAACCGAATTAATTACGTATAGTTAGAAATCTTATATGATTATGAAGATTGAAGAACATTTATTATTGTGTCACAGGACAATCGCCGTAAAGTCTGGTTAAAACATGGTTGTGTATGGGATAAACTCCAACAGTATTCATTTAATAGTTTTGTTTGTAAATGTAAAGACAATTACATCGACGTTGCTTGTCAAAATTTAATAAATTTTAAATTTTATACAACTACCAAAACTCCAATTTCAAAAAAACCTTTGCCGCCAACCAATAATTTTAACACAGACTTTTATGAGGGTGTGATAATACCACCTGATTCCGCACCACTCAAATTAAAATATGAGGCAAGGCCCCCAAAAACGTATATAAGGAATTATGATATTCCACAAGTTTCTTTAGCGTCTCCTGTCTCGCCCTCTCAATTCTTCAGTCCACATCACAGAAAGCGAACCGAAATCAATCAAGAAAACGAGCCGTCTAAAAACAAGCTCGCGCTCGTAGACATTGTGGTAAAAGATTTTATTAGCAACTTACCTGACGATCGGCCAGAAGTGAAAACGTTTGTGTTTTCACAAATATTCCACCAAAAAGAATCAACATGGACCCAAGCAGAGCAAAAGTTATTTCTAGAATTTTATTTTAAATCACCTGCTTTTTATAGACATTAGCTGAAGAAATATTTTTATTTATCAGGTAAGAATAATGAGGTATAGTTTACACCGCCGGACTATACACTTTTACACCAAGTGACGCTAGTTACCCAAAATGGGTTAGACAAGTAAAATGAGTAACCTGACCTAAAATAGGTCAACTAAAACTATGGTGTAAAGGGTTCGACCTAGGGAATTTTGAATTTTTCAATAGATGCTATTTGTTATTATCATTTTTACAGCACAAATAATGAATAAAAATAAAAATATTAATATTATAATCAATAAATGGCAAAATTATATAATATTAAATCTAGATACATTTATTGAAATATTTTAATTTTTGACATATGGACCAAATGCGACCTATTCTCTTTTCTTGTAATTTGAACGGTCGGTAGGTGAACTAAAATAGGTCGCCATTTAGGTCAGTTAACTAAATATTTTGTGGTATAAACTACCTCAGTCATTTATATTCCATATTTTAAAAATATGATTTGAATTATTTCACTTAAGTATATACCAGGACTACTTAAGTAGATACCAGGACCTTGGTCAACTTGGAAGGGGTAATTTGATTTCCGATAAAGCATTTGTATATATTTATGCTACGTGGACTCAACCGAAATTGTAAATAAGTAGTCTGTTATTGCATGGGTTCACCAAAAGGCGACCAAATAAAATGATTACTAGAAACGGTTATCAACAAAATTCACAAAACCGGTTTGCAAATAGTTGGCATCACATGTGATCAGACAAAACAAACTTCAGTACAAACAGAAAAGTATTTTTAAGTTTAGGGGAGCTGGAGCCGTGCGTAATGTTTGGTTCACGAAAAATATTTTGTTTTTACGACATTCCTCACCTCTTTAAAAGTGTTCGAAATTGTTTATATTCTGCTAACATACTTACCAACGACTGTGAAAAAACAATATCGTGGCAGATACTATAAAAGCTGTATTCAATGGAGCATGGCATAGTGAGAATTGTACATGGCCTCACTCGTAAGCACACATATCCCGATATTTTTGCAAAACTTAAAGTTAAATTAGCCACATAAGTTTTTGGCGCTTATGTTGCACCTGCTATTTATACTGTAGTTTCTCTTAATTCTTTTGCTGGTAAAGTATAGTTATTAATTATAAATTGTTTATTTGTTAAATTGTTTAAGTGTTATAAAATAAGTGAATATTTTATTTTGTATTTTTTTTTTTTTTTTTCATTTTATAAATAGATCAGGACAGCGATTTTGGTCGCAAAATGAGAATTGATTTGAGGATTAGCGGAAGACAATAGTATTGGTAATGTTGCTACGCAACCAAATATTTCTATCGCAGATTTTTAATCCATACTGTATCCGTATTTTAAATTATTCAATAACTGGTTATTGTTTACTGTATATTCCATTCCAATTGCATGGTATAAGTTACTTACACATATTTACATACAGTTTTGATTATATTTGTGTGCTTCCATTTGTTAGAGCAGTTAATTGTATTTTCTTTTTTTTATATTGAGTCAGTCGCTATCAAATCATTGTACATTAATAATCTAAATTAAAAGAGATTAAAATAAATTAATATTAAAAGTAGTATATAGCCATATTGGCTTTCAATTTGCATTTTTTGTTTAACAAACGAACAATTACGTTCAAAAAGGCTTGAACGTCTTAATCAGGTAAATTGTATTGGTGTCGAATGTGCATTTTATCTTTCAGCTTTTCGTTTAATATGATGCAAACAAGAGAGATAAAATGACGTGAGTAATAGGGATAACATGATACAAATAAGAGAAATAAGTTCAGAAAAGAACGATTGAGAGGATGTATTAAATACTGAGCAGACTGAGATAGAACAACAAATTCCGAAATAAAAAAAACTTAAAAATATTACGAAGCGAGAGAGACTCAAAATAAAAAATATTAACCAAAAAAACAAAAAAAAATTAGAAAACAAAACGATTTTGTTTATGTTGTTTAGTATTGTGTATTTGTGTTGCAACTCACGAATGATGGTCGGATGCTCTTATACGATGTAATGTCCGAAGGTGGAGAAATTTTATTCTAGTTCTAGCATATACTTACACAGCAAATAAAAAAGCGAGATGGTTTATTATAGTACTTTCCTTTTTAACGTGCGTAACCTTTTTTATATACAATTTTTCGGACATAACATCGTATAGGAACAACCCTTACGAGTTGCAACTTGCAACGCAATACCAAAGACATTCATACTAGATTTCTCATTTCATAGTAACTAAAGGAAAAAAACAAAAACTTCTGATAATTCCAATGTATCGTTGTGTTGTGTATTTTATAAGGCAATGATTTTAGAATGCGTTGCAAATATAATACGTATATACAATACATCGATAATATTTGAATGGAAAATTTTTGTTCTTATTTTCTGTTTTTAGTCAAATGAGAGATCTATTATGATTGTCTATGGCAATACTAAAGAAAATAAACAAAATCATTTTGTTTCCTTTGTTCAAAATTTAAAAATTAAAAATATTACGAATGGAGCCGACGAAGAATACATAAATTAAAAATCATTCATTTATGTTGCTTTTTGTTTGTTTTTTATTTGCGAGAATTTTTTTTGTTTACGTATCCCAGTTGTACTTTGCGTGAGCAATCGAGACATTTCGTTTGAGATGGCACGTTAAAAACATGAAATAGAAGTATAAAGCAAACAAAATAGAAATATTCGGCTTTTTACATTTGTTTTTCATGAGTAAATTTACAATTGGCGTGTTTTTTTATTACATCGGAGAGACCAGAGAGATATAAAATAAACCTTTTGCGTTTTTTTATTTTCTCGGATCGATCCGATAATTTTTTTAGCGTTTTTTTATTAAATCTGAAAAATCACAGATTGCTGTTTTTTGATCTGAAATTTATTTCAGATAGTACAGAGAATTACATAGTTTTGCGTTCAAAATGGTGAACACTATAGACTGAGATAACAACAATGAAAAATTAATTTTTTTAATTCTATTGTAAATAAATGTAACGGTTTCTTGGTCATTAATGTTTAATTTTATTTTTATGTACTAATTATGCGTAGGAAAACAATTTTCTTGGCCATAATGTGTTACAAAATAGTGGTTAGCCAATTTAAATAGTTAAGCGTTTAAAATCCGGAAAAGGTCTTTTCAGATTAAATAATTATCGGATATTTCAGATAATTTATCTGTCTGATCTCTCTGGTCTCTCCGATGTAATAAAAAAACTCGCCAAATGTTCGCATTTTATTCGTTCTTTTTTTACGAATTATGGGGACATGTGATGATCACGGTGAGGTATAAGAGAGCATCACCGTGATTAATCATCGATCGCTCTTGGAGCACTCAGTCGTACAACAGGGATATGTATTTTGTTTTGGTTTTTTTATTAACGAAACCAAATGAATGTCGTCGCCGTCGGACCGTCGGTTACAACAGCGATAGAGACAAAAACATGAATTCCTCATGTTAGAAGAAAGGAAAAAATCACTCAAGGCCAAAAATTTGAACCGATTTCACCCGCTTGAGTGGCGGATTAAGGTCGGTTGAGGCCCCGGGCGCAAAATAAAAATTAGGCCCCTTGAAAAAATAGAGAGAGACAAGATAATAAAAATACATGCTCACGATATTTTTAAATAAATAATAGCTATTTATTCAACCTGGGTGTTGATTCTCTAAAAAATTAGATAATGTGTAAACTTGTAAAAATCAAAGCATCGGTTTGTAATTTTCGATTTGATTACTACTCAAATATTAACGAAAAATTTCATACTCATAAAAGTAGGCTTTGCTTTTTAGTAATTTTCTCATTTACACATTGGGTGGTTTCTTTTATTCATTCTGGATATTCCGGACATTCCGAAAGAGACGCAAATCGTTATTTTATTCATTCCATTCTTTCTATTCCTTTTTCAATCCGTTCTTTTATTTATTCGGAATATTCAGAATGTATTCTTTTTGTACTACATCGAAAGGTGGAATAAATGGAATATTTCGTCCCTTTAGTAATGAAACAGCGTATAAGAAAAATAGTGGTTTTAAAATAATTCGAAATTAAATGTTTATTGAAAAAACTTTTTGAAATAAAATCTTTTATTTTATAGAAAATTTAATTTTCTATAAAATAAAAGATTTTATTATAAATTTTTTTTTCAAAAAACATTTAAATGCGAATTATTTTAAAACTACTATTTTTCTTATACGCTGTTTCATTACTAGAGGGACGATTTCATTTGACGTTTTGTAATTATGTTTGATGCTTACAATTTAAATGATTTAACTGAATTAAATCGTACATATTATGGAAAATGAAATGATTAATTATGATACATTTAATTATGTAAGGAATGTGTAGACGTGAAAACTTGTAAAAACCAATGCTTACTTTTATGAGTTTGCAATTTCTCGATTTGACTTACTACTAAAATAATATTGAAAAAGTCCAAAATCATAAAAGTAAGCTTTGCTTTTTACAAGTTTACACGGTCTACACATAATCTTATTTTTTAGAGAATCAGGTTGCTATTCTTTTATTGTGGTACGTCTACGTACTGAATATTCCGAGGTCACGTGATCAGTATTCCTTATGTTCTTTCTGTGGAATGAATAAAAGAAAACACCCATTATGTTAATTTTTAGAGAATCAGCATCCTCAGGGCACAGTTAGAAAATCGAAGCGCAGCGTAGCCGAGAAAGTTCAAAGATTGCGACTCAAACACACTTTTAATCCGAATCCACCGAAGAAAATTCATTGCGTACACTAATTATAAGTACAAATTACACGCATTTAAAATTTCTAGATTGAAAATTTTATTGAAATATTTTGTATATCTAAGGAGGCCTTGACTTTTTTTAGTTTCTATATTACTAGATATATAGGTTATGACGTGTCAATTTCTTTTAATATTGAAAACAGTATTAAAAGAACATTCACGATTTCACGCCTAGGACTGTTCCAACTCTTCTTCAAAAATAAGCGTATTTCCTCTAATTGTTGGTTTATTTAAACCCAATTCTAATTTTTGGTTATGATACCTGCTATCAGGTCATAATACATATTAAATTTATATTTTATTTTGAAAAGTTGACTCTTGTCAATTAAATCAAATTGGCTATTTTCTTGGGAAAAAAATAAACCCAAAATAATTCGAATTCAATTTTGGTCAGCAAAATTCGCTTATTACATACTTGAATCAACGTCACGATATAGTGATATAAAGATATGCTCAATTGCTTTTTAAAATTGGTTTTATGTTGCGCATTTCGTCATCCCGTGACAACTTAATACATTTAATGGTCTATACACATGAAACGCGATTTTTCTCGTACGAGTAAAAATGATTCAACGATTTCTCTTAAATTACATAGTAAAATTTAAACTAGTTACTTAAAAAATAGTAAGTAAACAATTCCGAATGTAATATTATTGGCAATTTTTTTAGAAACGTACATTTCCTAATAAAAGCTGCAAAAAATGTTTAAATCGCCGCCATATTGGAAAGTTCGCGCGAGAAAACACAATTTTGCAATTATTATTAAGAAATGTGTGTTTGCTAAAAAAATTGTCAATGATATTACATTCGAAATCGCTTACTTACTATTTTTCAAGTGACTAGTAAATATTTTACCATGTAATTGAAGAGAAATCGGTAAATCATTTTTACTCGTTCGAGAAAAATCGCGATTCATGTGAAAAGGCCTTTAGTATGGCATTTTTATTTGAGCATGGCCTACTACGTTTATTTTTTGATTCAGCGAATGATATTGAATTTTAAAACTACTATTTTTCTTATACGCTGTTTGATTACTAGAGGGACGATAAATAAACACATTATAAAAATATCCAAGAAGGATAAGGTGCTTTAAAATAAAAATTAAAGTAAGTTATTAAATGGTTGTTTTATTTAAAGAATAAACTGAGAGGAAAATAGCTTACAGTTCAGAAGTGGGATATACAAGTGAAAACCATTTAAACAAGTGAAAAATATTAAGATGGCAAGAAATTTAAGTGTGAAGGAATTGAAATACGAGTTGGCATCGCGTGGTCTAGATACGTCAGGAAAAAGGTGAAGACTTATTACAAAGGTTATTAAGCGAATTAATGATAAGTCAAACTAACAGATTAAAAACGGAGACGTCGGAAATTAGAAATGTGAACGGGATTGAAAGTGCGGTAGCCAGTAATGTCGAAATTAGAAGAACGTATAACATGCGGTTTTCCATACGTGATGTGATTGAAATATTGCCAAATTTCGATCCAACTGATGAAAGCGGACTGAGTTCGGATCAGTGGACACAACAAATTGAGGAATTAATACAGATGCACGATTTGGACGAAAGGATTGTTATGTTAGCATCCAGGGAGAAAATGAAGGCGTATGCTTCAAAATGGTACGAAACTGTGGAACGGAATATTGTGGGTTAGATTTGTGCAAGATTTTAAACAGAATTTTAAGTCACAACGAAGTGAAGCACAAATTCATGAAATGTTAAGGAAGAAAATCAGAGATAAAGAACAAGGATTAATTGAGTATTATTTCGAAATGTGCGCAGTGGCTAAAAAATATGTATATAGGTGAAGGAAATATCATTTATTATATAATCCAAGGCATAAACGAATACAAACTAAGTACATATGCCATTAAAAACTATTAGGATTAATAGTTTGCAACAGTTAAAGGAACAAATTGAGTGGTATGAAAAAATGAACAAAGAAGGTGAAAAAAGGGAACGTAAAGTAGATGGGGTTACGAATTATAAAGAAAGAGGTGTACATAGGCAAGAGGGTAATAACTCAAAAGACCTTAGACGACAACAATGGTATAATTGTTATCAAGTGGGACCTATAGCAATGAAATGTACGGAACCATTGCGCAAACCAAGCTGCGAGAGATGTAAAAAAATTGGACATACGAAGGACCAGTGTAAAGTGGATTTAAATAAAGTTGGGGGAAAGCTAAAAACCTCTATTATGGGAAATTCTGAGGAAATAAAACAACCACCCGTCAAGGAAGAAAGAAAGGAGATCGAGGTAGATCACGTTAGCCAGGTGAAGGTGAAGGTAGTGATTGAGCAAAAGTTAATAAATGACAGGGTACTCATTGATTCAGGGAGCACGGTGAGTGTAATAAAACACGATTTTATTAAGAATGTAAATTTTAATTCTGAATTAAACCGTCAATTAAATATTACGGGTATAAACGAAAGTAATCTAATAATATTAGGTGATTATGACACTGTAGTTATAATAGATGATAACATTTACAATGTTAAGTTATTAGTTGTAGATAATAAAACAATGGACCTTAATATCAGTTTGGGAAGAAATTTTCTAAAACAGAACCAAATTTCGACAGTTAAAATAAAGCCGGAAAGTTCTTTCAATGTCGATCATATGAATGAAGTGGTAATGCATGAAAACGTGATGTTGATTGGTAATCAGGTAGACCTTGATATTGGCGATGCAAAGGAAACTTTAAAGTTTAGTAATAGGGTAGAGGATCTGTTTGAGAAGTATTATTCAAATAACTGTAGTACTAGCGATGTAGGTAGAGGAATACGATATGAAGCGGAAATAAGATTAAAAGAAAATAAGGTCATAAGAGCTAATCCTAAAAGATTTAGTTATTATGAAAAGGTAGAATTGAAAAAAATTACTGATGAATTACTTCAGATGGGAATAATTAGACCAAGTGAGTCGGCGTTTAGCAGCCGCGTAGTATTAGTAAAGAAAAAGGACGGTACATATAGAATGTGTGTAAACTACAGGCAGTTAAACAAGATAGTAGAACGGATAAACTATCCAATGCCGGTAATTGAGGACGTCTTGGTACGTTTAAACGGGAAAAAATATTTTAGTAGTTTAGATTTGAGGAATGGGTTTTATCATGTAGATCTGAAGGAATCGTCTAAGCAATACACAGCATTTGTGACAGAAGAAGGGCAATATGAATTCAATAAGTTACCCTTCGGGTATACAAATTCGCCTGCACATTTTGTCAAGTATATTCAATTAGTTTTGAAAAAACTTACGGAAAACAAAGGAATTTTGATTTTTATAGACGATATCCTTGTGTCGACAGAAGGAATAGAGGAGCATTTGGTCATTCTTAAGGAATTATTTATTATACTAACAGAAAACAATATCAGGTTGCAAATAAAAAAATGTAAATTTCTGAAAACCGAAATAGATTTAGGCTATAATATAACAAATTCACATATTACTCTGAGTGAAAAACATATTGAAACCATAAACAAACAGATACCCAGTTCCAACAGATAGTAAGTCATTACAGCGTTTCATAGGTTTAACGAGCTATTTCAGGAAATTTATAGAGGGTTTTAGTAGAATAGCATCATCGTTATATGGTTTAATGAAGGATAAAGATTTTGATTTCCAGAATGAACATTATGGAGTTTTTATAAAATTAAAGGGGTTATTGGTCACTAGGCCAGTGTTAGGAATATATTGTATAGGCGGTGAAACTCAGTTACATACTGATGCATCGTCGTCAGGTTATGGTGCCGTTCTTTTACAAAGGCAAAAGGAGGATAAAGCATTTCACCCTATTATGTATTTTAGTCGAAAGACGACAGACACGGAAGCAAAACTACATAGCTTTGAGTTAGAAACATTAGCGGTAGTCTATGCTATCAAGCGATTTAGGCCTTATCTGTTTGGAATACGTTTTACGATCGTCACTGATTGTAATGCCTTAAAATTAACACTAGCGAAACGTGATTTAAATGCAAAAATAGATAGGTGGGCGTTGTTCTTAGAAGAATACGACTTCGAAGTAGTACATAGAAGCGGAGACAGGATGAGACATGTTGATGCTCTCAGTAGAATACAGATCTATTATTTACAAATGACTGAGAAGGATTTATTTTGGAAAGGATATTCATATGTCAATTGGAGGATGAGAACATAAAGAAAATTAATAATCAAGTCGAAAAAGGAATTATAAAGGGATATGAAATTCGAGATAATATAGTGTATAGAAAAGATAAGGAAAGACTTCAGTTGGTGGTACCAGAGAAATTAATTGAATCGGTTATCTGGAAATATCACGATAACCTGGGGCATTTAGGGTGTGATAAAGTGGCCGAATTGATTAGGCGACAATTTTATTTTAGTAAAATGAGAGAAAGGTTAATTAGACACACAGTAGAATGCATAGTGAGTATAGCATATAATTCAAAACCAATAAAGAAAGAGTCTCTAGTGAACTCAGTTGAGAAAGGAAATCAACCGTTTCAAATAATACATCTAGATCATTTAGGACCTCTAGAGGTGACTAGGAAAAAAAAATGTTCATATATTGGTAGTGGTGGATGCCTTTACCAAATATACTAAATTGGATCCAACAAAAACGACTAATATGAGGTATGTAAATATTTGATAAGTTATTTCTCGAGTTATAGTATACCAAGGAGAATAATAACAGATAGGGGTACGGCGTATACTTCAAAAAAGTTTGCAGCATTGATACAAGACCACGGGATAACACATGTGAAGATCGCCACATCTTCGCCCAATTCTAATGGACAGGTCGAAAGATATAATAGAGTAATAGTGCCGATATTGGCAAAAATGGTGTATGAAAGAAAACAAGAATGGGACCAAAGTATTAGTAGGTGTGGAGTACTTAATGAACAATACGTTGAATAAATCGGTTAAAGACATACCAGCAAAATTGTTGTTTGGAGTCGAACAAAGGGGAATAGGTTACCAGACTATAAATGTTGAAGGGGAGCAGCAGGTAGAAGAGGATAGGGATTTAGGAAAAATTAGGGTAAGGGCTAAGTCTTCTATAGAAAAACAGCAAAAATATAATAAGCAATATTATGATCAAGGAGTTAGGAAAGAAGTTATTTTCAGTGAATGGGGACTTGGTTATGATTAGAGAAAGTTCGCAAGTGGGGCAAAATAGTAAGTTGAAGAAAAAATTCAAAGGTCCGTATGTAGTATATAAAGTGTTAGACAGGAATAGATACGTAATAAAAGATGTAGAAGGTTATCAAGTTTCTTCTAAGCCATTTGAAGGCGTATTTGACTCAAGGAGCATGAGGTTGTATGCAAAGAAAGGACCGGATTCACGGATCGAGATTGACGATTGTGCCGAAGATTCGTCGGAAGATGAATTAGATAATTGGGAGGAAGAATATTTAAGCGATGAATATGAAATCGAGTATTTGAACTCGGAATGAAAGAACGGGGAGGTATAAATACAATGATGTTAAAGTTTATTCTTTTATTTAGTTAAGTTAGTTATAAGTAATACATATGAGTAATATGTAATGTTAATCTTGAAGTTAAAGAAAAATGTGTTTTGTTTATGTAATTATTGAATTTAAAATTATAAAATGTAATAATTAAGAATTAAGCGAGGGCGCTTATTATAGTCAGATTAGACGAGCTGTAAGGCCAAAATGAATTATTAATGTAAGGAGAGGTTGTTGGGTTGTCCCTATAAACCGAACAACGTTAGGTATATAGGGCAGGTAAAGAGTAGAATTATTATACTTGACTTAAGGGAAAGAAGCAAAGAAAAAGAGAGGTTATATAATATGTAAACACATTATAAAAATATCCAAGAAGGATAAGGTGCTTTAAAATAAAAATTAAAGTAAGTTATTAAATGGTCGTTTTATTTAAAGAATAAACTGAGAGGAAAATAGCTTACAATTATTATTTTATTTTTTGCGTAATTTCTACTTTGTATGGTTTAAAGAGAAGTTCTAATAATAAAAAAAATTAACAAATCAACAAATTTTTTTTTTTTTTTTCGCTGGCGCTACATCTCATAGAGGGATTTGGCCGCTTCATATTGAAGTTTCGTAATCATTTTTTTTTTAACGGATAATGAGTGATTAAGTCATTGATCCTTCATTAACCAGCCGTGATTTTTTCATCACCCGCCGGGAATCGAACCCGGGACCTCCGGGGCTTATAAGCAAGCATGCTAACAACTGTGCCACCGGGGCGGCATCAACAAATTTGGTTTTGTGAATATTTGAAAAATTTCAGGAATGACCTTTCAGAATTTAAAATAATAAAAATTGATATTTGATTGTATGTATCATAAATAATATTATACAGAAATACAAGTACATTTTGCACTACAATAATACATGATGTGTTAGGGACGAGTAGGCCAGCGGATGTTTAGCTAACCTTGCATTCATTTAGGCGATTACCAAAGTTTTGCACCATATATTTAAATGCGATCGATGCGACATCTGGAACTTCACTGATTAAATATTTTTTTTCTTATGATGGTAGTACCATTGAGGAAGGACTTTACATAGAGAGAGATTTTGTATGATAAAAATATGCATATGGAAATAATTTTTGTTTTGTTTTGAAATTTTATTTGTGAAGTTGTGAAAAGAATATATAAATTTTAACCCTCTCGAACGCCATTTAAAATGAACTTACTTCCAAAAATTAAATTACGTAGCACAACTATGCATTGCTATGGTATGGCATTGCTGATAAAACTATAGTATAAACATAAATACATCAGAGGCCAAACGCACAAGAGAAATGAGACAAAAACTAAAAATTACGGTTGGTCGAAGCGATGAAAGTTAATGTACAATATATTGTACAAGGCGTTTGAGAGGGTTAATTGTCTTTTTCTATACGCAATAGGACAAGTTCGTCTATAAAATACAAAGCAAACTGTTTAAATTCATTTTTTTTTATGCACACACACTTTATATATTATTAAAATCCACCTTCTTATGATATGGTAGTAGGGCCAAAATGTAAAAACAAGAATTTTGGTTTTTTTATTTCGTGTTGGTTGTGTGTTTTTGAAAAAACTTGTCCACAACACAATAGGATAAAAAGAGATATTAGAAATTTATACTTTCTTTTCATTTTGTCGCTCTGAACGGTTTAGATAAAGATGTAAAATTTTATTTCATGTCAATTTTCTTTCATACAAATTACTTCTCTATTGTTCTTCCTCAATGGTAGTACTATATATTTATGCTATGCACTATGGAAAAACTTTTACGTTACTAACAATGTGCTAAACAATGCTTCTCAACTTAACTAGAAGGAACACTGCTCACGACCCCGTTTTCTTTTATAGAAACAAAAGTTCGCAAAATTTTTAGTCTGAATAAATTACCAACACCCAAATTAGATAAGTTTCCCATTGGCAGAAATCCATTAATATTTTAAATCCGAATAGCAGCCATTACAGCCTGCTAGCTGGAGTCGGTGATAGGCGTAGGGATATTCGGATATTAATGGATATAAATCAGCTGCTGATAGAACACACGACGACGACCTTAAGAAAATTCTCCCCATCCTACCCCAAATGATAATAGATTAATTCAGTTTTATATAATGCTAATAATAAACTTAATTAACTATAATTGTAATGATTAAAAATATGTTTCGTATGATAAATTGTAATGATTAAAAAAATGAGATTTTGCTTTAATCGTCAGGTGTGTGTTAAGCCATTAAATATATTCAATAGCATACACAAATATTTCCGGTTATATTTTTATAACCATGATCTTCATAAAATTACTAACACAGGTGAATAAACACTTTAAATTAATTGCTAATTCCAGTGCGATTAATTTGCGATTTTTAAAACGGTGACACAGTAAGTTTGATGGCTAATAAATGTGGAATACGGCAGGAACCGAAAAATCCCAATGCCTGGTTGACTTAAATGATCCCTTTATCGCAGAAAAGCCAATTAAAACTGAAGCTTGGACATTTCATGCCTTTAACGCCTCATGAGCTGTGGAGGTAGGTTTATCAGATCTTCTAAAAATTAGCTTAGATGAGTGCTGGAAGTTTTAACCGATTTCATTCTTTTTATTTGAACAATAATATTAATTCTAATATTTTTATGTTAAAGCTGATGTTTTAACCTTCTAAAGTTTGACAAAAGTAAATAAAATGGAAATTCATTTTTTTATATTATTAAACAAAGAACGAATAAAGCATTTCATGCTTTAGTTTTGTCCGACACTGTATGCGTACAATATCAATTTGTCCAACTGAATAATTATAGTAGTTACCTATATAGAATACGAATACCCACATTCTAAAATCCATTCACTCATATAGAATCACTTTAAAAAGCAATGTGCAATTTATTAATCCGAAGCCCCGGACAATGAAAGACGGTCATTATTTAAAACTCCAGGGCATTTTCTTAATGAGGAACAAACGGTCAGTTTAAGGATTTTAAATATTGTCAGTTGCGATAAAGTACTCTAAGATTTTTATTTATGTATTTTTTAATACCCGGGTACTCGGGTAATCCGGGTATTAAAATAAACAATACTCGATTACCCGGGTACTTTGAAACTCGAGTAATTTGGATACCCTCGGGGTGACCTATAAAATACATAATATCACGCTTTTAGGGCGGTGTAGGTTGATGATACAGAAAATGAAATGCTAAGCGATATAGAAAATGAAATGCAGAAATGGGATCGCCAATTTTTCATACCACAAATACTTTTGCATCGATTTGCATTAAATATGGAAAGAGATTTTCAACTAATTTTTATTTAACCAAGATAGTTGGTCGATAAATAATTTCATTATTATTGAAAAATATTCTTGGTGCTAGAGATATGCGGTCAGCTCAATAAGTTTTACTGGATTACTGATAATCACAAACACCTTGAGTCCCCTTGTAGCTAAACTAAAGCCCCCACCTCCAGTAATGAACAATTTATATAGGAGTGCGAACTGGTCAAATTTTTAGAAAACTAAGATTAATAAAATAAGTAAATTATTTCTTTATTAACAATTTTATTCAAATTACAATATAACATTAGTGGCTGTAGTGGAAGCAACATTTTCTTTGCTCGAATAAAATGTGACATTCAATGGAAATCCGGTATCATCAATTGGAACTAATTTCGGATATACTATTTCTTCTTCATATTCAACGGAAGCTTCTCGTTGCTCGTTGTCATTATTTTCAACAGGAAAGGTAAATGTTGCATTACCCGAAAATGTAACACTCTTGTCACTGATTTCAGCCACATGTGGATAATTGATTGACAACATGCAAGTTATATTATCCCCTTCATTTATTATAACTTGGATAAAACCAATTTTAATTTTAAATCCTCCGAAGCGTGAAGAGTTTTGTTTTGTTTGTATAAATGGAAATAGAACATTACTGGTACAATTTGAAGCCTGTCTGCCACAAATTATAGACGCATAACGATCTCGTTGCATTACAAATCCGATCATATTAATTTGTTGATTAAAATACATATTTTGTATTGAATATGAATTGACAACGTCACTTGTTACTTCGTATTGATTGGTCCATGGCTCACCTCCGCCAAAACTAAACACAGATTTAATATTGCGACATCTGCTTTTTATCGACAAGGCGATATTGAATCTGATTACAAATATTATAACGATATAACGCCAAACCATGTTGATGGAATGTAAAATAAGCTTTAGTATTAGCCCTTTATATAGGAATGTACATCAAATCCAAAAAAATTGTTAATGCACTTCTAACGACTGAATTTGGATAATCGCATAAACACAATCAAAAAAATAATTACGGATAATCATAAACGTAATTTCGTAATTGAATAGTTACAGTAATTAGCGTAAAATCTATATTCACACAAAAAACAATTATCTTATATGAAAATAATTTTTATTAATTTTTTTTTAGTATTTTCAAAAAGTTGCCCGATTTTGGAAATCAACTCCATGAAGATCTTGGTGTAAAGACACATGATACGGATGATACTTATGACGTTTTAAAATTTTCCAAACACTGGTCTGGGACAATCCGGAATCGCTAGATATTTCTCGTGTACTAATATGAGGATTATGGGCTACTGCAGCCAATATATCAATTTCATTATATTCTTCGGTGACTACGTTGCTGGACGAGCCTTTTTTTTTTCGGTTGAACACTTCCATCAGTAATAAATTGTTTGGCAGTACGCTGAAATGACGCACGTGACCGAATCATATCCGGAAAACGCGGTGTAGAGGGTGACAGCATTATCAAGACTCCGGCCAGCTTCTCCATAAACCAGAATTATTTCAATTTTCTCTTTCTCTTGTACAGTTAAATACACTATTCTGAAGTAGTATTGATAGCTTTACACAGGTATTGTTGTTTTCGAAATAATTTTAGGACTAAATCGGTATTTTTAAAACAAAATACAACAATTTTAATAATTTGAAAGCCGATTTAATCGCATGTTCCTAAGTTACGATAATGACAAGCCATTTTTCAGTAATTGGAAATTTAAGAAATACAAGTTCCTATTCCAGTTTCAAAGTTACCCCTCGCACCACTCACAAGGAGGAGAGGGGGGGCACCAACCCCAACACCAACGTACCTCCCCCGCGGAATAATTAAACTCTTATTCCAAACACTTCTTTCGTAGAGTGCCTACCCTCCGAGACACTCGAGCCCATCAGGCTAAAAAAATCACCCGGTATATACAGGCAACTTAAGCATAAATCAAAATCTATTATTTTTCTATTTTTACTATTATATTGGAACTTTTGAAAACTCCTGTATTTTGGATGATTAAATAAAATAGAGCAAAAATAAAAATATAAATTTTATTAACCCATTTCGGCCAATAAAAATTGTTTGCAATCCATTCCCCAACATATCTACTTGCATCGCATACATAATAGATTATCGATTGCCATTGTAGGGTAAACGAAAAACTTGCGTTCAAATACAACAGTATTTAAATGTATTTGTTTATAAAAATGTGTGTCCATATACACACAAAACCGACGGAATTTTTCTATGAATAACAGTAATTCTAGAAATAAGTAACACATCCAAAATACACCTGAGAAAATACAATAATAAATATTTATACAGCCCCATCCACACGCACGTATGTAGTACAATGTAATATATGTGTGTGTCGATTCTAACTTACTCGATTATACGAAATCTTAATGTCGATTTCGATTCACCTTTTACCAAATCTTTAAAAGATCACTCTCTACTGCTGGTGAATCGAACAGTTGCTCCGTAATATATATGTGTGTGTGTTTGACGTTTATATAAACATAACCTATAATTTTTATTAAACATTCGGCTATACACGATAACAAAATTATTTATTCTTTAATATAAAATATTTATATAAAAATAAACAGAAACACAAAAAAAAACACAAAACACAAATGACGCTTTCAATAAACTCAAATCGAATGAAATGTCATTCAAAATGACAGTTCTATTTGTGTTTGTGTTTGTAAATCTGCAAAAAAATCGAGATTTGTAAAACAACAACAATTTTGCTCGACCGAGCGACTTTTCTTGATGAATCGAACAGTTTGACAGCAGAAAGAGCAAGCCGGCTTGCTCTTTTTTGGTGAATCGAAAACCACATTAGAATCCAGTTTGAATCGAGCACATTTGCTCTACATACAAATAAAACACAATATACTTGTGACAAAAAAAAATTTCCAGTTTTACACAACACAAAAACACATATTAAAAAGTAGAAAAATTAAAACAGAACAAATGTTCTACAAATGTCCATGTATGTATATACTATAAACATTTAACTGCGTATTTTAATTAAACACAACCCTTACCAAAACAAGATCATATAATAAAAATAAAAAGAAACAGAATTTTTCACAATTCATATCACATATATGTATGTACATAGATCAGTATATCCCTAGTAGAAGGTAATCGATGAATTCACTGATGAATTCTTAATGAAATTTCTAATGACTCATTAAATGAACTATATTCAGGGCCCGGGACTAAACTCATTTATATAATTTTCATTTATCAATGAATGTTTCTGTGAATAATTAAATGGGGTTCACTAAGAATATTCAAGAGCCGTTCATCAATGAACTCATTGCCGGTTTGCGCAACATAATCATTGAAAAATTACTAATGCATTTCATAATGATTTTGAATAGAAAGTGTGTTGCAAAATAGTAGGTACCGTAAATGGGGTGAATAGAAACACTTTTCAAGTTTACAAGCATGTACTGCTAAGAGGATATTTGTTTTTAATAATATGAAATAACTTAAAATATGGGTCTTGGTGTACTCTTTCCTTTTCAAACTACTTTGATCTATTAGAAATGAATATGGCGGATTTTTTTTTAAAAAAACCTCACTGTTTCTATTCACCTGCTATTGGGGTGAATAGAAACAGTCATTGAATTTCGGTTTCTTTCTATTCCTATATTCATTTATGATTTCTGGTGAAACAGCAGCCCGATTTCTTTTGGTATTTTGGCATAACCGGCGGTGAGATATAATGCTTGCTTGTATCGTTTCAGAAATGAGCAGATGAATTCTTTACCAGGTAAGTTGTCCTTAAAATTTTCGACCTATCTCTCTTGCCGGTTTAACAATTCTTGAATATTCATTCGTAATGTTATTGTATCAATGGAATAACCCACTCTGAACAAATGATCTATTTGTCCACAGGGATTTTTCTTTATTCGTTTAAGCAGGTTGGTTCCCCCTGATTTTGTATTGTATCACCTTTTTTAAATGGCGATATATCACGGAATGGTGTATACCGTATTTCTCCGATGATTTCCTTAATCAAGTTAATCATAACTTATTATTTTTAACATCTTCAACTGCTTGTTTCAATATCAGAGGATCACGCTTTTTATAATGTTTTTGGCTCTTCGACTTGTATTGCCAGGGCATTTTAATACTCTGTAGCAATCAAAAACCGAAATATATACTTTAATAATTTAACATTAGGGAAATTTAGTAATTTGGAATTAAGGAAAACTTGGTAATGTGAATAAAAACACTAATTTCTGGTGTTTCTATTCACCCTACACTTCCTAATTTTTGACACTAAACTACAAAATGGTAAAATTTAGGAAAAACGGTAAAAGTTAATTACAATTTTAACTACACAAGTAAAGAGAAGACATAATTGAACAACTTACATGAATTTTCTCTGATATTACTCCAACGATGGCTCAAATACATACAAAGTTTTTTAGAGTATTTTTCGAACCAAAAAATGTTGATTTATATTTACCAATATATTCTTTAAAACTGCCAATGTTCCACCAAAAATCCCTATTATTTCTATTTTTGCACTCATCACCAACTTAAAAAATTAACGTTGCTTTTTTTTTATTATGTATTATGAAACATTATCAAGTTAATTATTTTTTAAAGTTTTGTTACTATTCACCCCGCTGTTTCTATTCACCACATTTTACGGTAATTTCGCAAGAGTTTCAAAATGAAATGTTTGTGTAAAATCAATGTATCTGTAACAAAATGGAGTCATACATTCAGGTTATTAAAATACATTACGATGATTTAATAATTATAATTTAATTAATAAAATTACAATTCACTTAATTTTTACCTGGACCAAGTATCCTATCACCTGATACAGGTTTTTTTTACATAAAACGAAATTGTATAAATGCGACTGACTTTCTCAATGTTTAAAAACAAACTGCACAAAATGTAAAACAAATTGAGGTACAATCGGTAGAAGGGAGAACGAAATATATAATATCGAAATTTTTAACTGTTTTCCTCTGAGTTATTACATTAAATTTCTTAAATCGAGTAAGGACCAGAATAGCATCAGTAAGTTCCCTGACTTATTCTGCAATATTTTCACTTACTCACATTTTTTACATATACCACTAAACTTAAACAGATGAAAATTATACACTTGAACAAAATCCTATATCCTGGTAATATAGGTTTGATGAATTCATCGATTATATCATCAAGAAATTATTTAATACCCATTCAATGAACGACATATGGGCTCGGGAATATAAATTCACTTATTTTTACTTTTGTATATAATTTTCTCTTTCGATGAGCGAATACCGTGTGAGTTTCATTAGGAATTTCAATTTTAAAGAATTGATGAAGCCATTAATGATTTTTTTGGAAAATTCATCACTGATGGGATTAGTGGGGTCGCACATAATTTTAAAAGGAATTTCACCACAGAACAAATAGATTCATTAATGAATCTTCAAAGAAAATTCATCACTGATGGAATCAATGAATTCATAAGATATTTCAGAATATTTTATTATGAAAGCGCTAATGAATTCCTAAATGGTGGAATCAGTGATGTCATTAAACATTTCATAAGGAATTTCAGTGTATTATTATTAGTGTGAGAATAGTCAATTCATCATGGTAGTGTTATGTATTCCAATGACATAAAATCTCATACCAATTTATTAAATTTCGTATATTTATTTAATTCATTAATTTTTTCATTTATTGATTAAATTTAGCACTTCATACTATATATTATCATAGAATAACAAAACTCAAATTAAATTATGCCAAAAGCATAATTAGGTATTTTATAACTTGATTAAATTACATTTTATTTTAAACCTAAATTGGCGGTCTGATGAACGGTTTGTTGTCCAGCTATTTTATTCTAAAAATTGAAAATTATTTAAAAGCTAAGAAAATTAAATGTTGTACATTTTTTTACCTTATTTTTGGCCAAGCTATTTAATATAGATTTCCGCAATTCATTTTCGTATTCCTTTTTGGTAAATTCTGGAGATGCTTCTAAATAAATTTGAAATTAATATACAATTAATAATAAGTGTTCAATTATTTGTAACATACGATATAAAATGTCTCTGAAAATTTTAAGACTTAAGAGCGCCCTCTTTTTACAGCGACCATCCAAATTAAATTCAAAACAAACATTATCCGTTGCAATTAACCGAAATATGCCAGCAAAACCCAATTTTACCTTCTTGCATTTCAATAGAGGTATCTGTAAAAATATTTGAAAGAAATTTAAATAAGTTATTTAGTCTAAGATAATTATTACTTGAGGGCCATGTGGGGGCTCAAGCCACCCCGCAATAATAATAATAATAGTCTAAGATAATAGTAAGTAATGCAAATGTTAACGATTTTCAAGGCCGAAAAAGGTTGAATTTCCGAGATGCCCTTACCATTGACAGATACATAGATAACCGCGATAATCTCAGATCGCGATTTTAATTTCATTTTATTTTTTTTTAATTTAATTTTTTCATTTTCATTCGCGAATCTCGCGCTAAAAAGCTATACATGTTTTAAACGCTAGATTAATGTTTTAACTTACTATTTTAGAACTAAATATTTCATCTGCAACTTTTGCTTCTAAATCGCTCAAGGCCGCTATATTATCAACGGGTATTAAAAAATTAATTTCGTCATCACCTGTGTCATCGCTAACGATTTTATTGACTTTCCGTTTTATCATCTCACACATACAAAATGTCTTTCTGCTCAATTTATTGTCTGCTGAATGTCTGGACCGCATTTCGTTCTTAAAGTCTGCAAACTGAATAAATAATTATTAATGTTTATTTTTATTGATTCATAAAAAATAATTTTTGAAAATCATACTTCATCTTGCAGATTTTTTACACTATTTTCAATCTTGTCCATTTTCGCACCTAAACCTTTCATTTTGTTTGAAATTTCCTGAAAAATTGTTATTTCATCTAACTGCAAATAGAATGTGTAGAACATTAATTAATAATAATATTTGTACATATATAAAATTGTTTATCATCATCTTACGTTTTCTTTATTGTTTGTGATTTCCTTGTTTTTATTGTAAGTTGACTGTGGCCGGAATGATCGTTTATCGAATAGAGATGGACTTTTAGGTTCTAGTTCTAATACTGATAAAACAATAGGAGTTGACGAAATGAACCCTTCACTTACGTCTTCACTATTATAAGTGTTTTTATACCCGTCAATTATTGGCGATATTGGTAAAATTGAATTTGACAAATTTGACATAAAATTATTTTAGTTAAGTTATTAATTTAATATTTTAAATGTAATGGATTAAATTTAATGATTAAAAATATTGAAGCAGTAGTGTAAAATGGGAATCAGAACTTGTTTATTGCCATATGCTACGGAATAGAATTTATATTTAATATCCGCCTTTTTTGCTATTTTTATTTCATTTTTCATTCCACTACATAGCAAAATTCCTAATACGTCCGATGAACGGACGGGTTTTATAAAGAAATCGGAGATAGTTTCAAATTCATGGCCTAATACCATCTCCTCGTCATTTTCTTTAGAAAAACCAATTACCTTCAGAGCAATGTAATCTTTTAAACAACAATACGAATCAATATCATTTTTAAAATTAATATTAAAGGAAATATGGCTAGAAAAAGATCCTGAAAAATCTACACTGGAAAATTCAAATAACCTCCTATGAAGTTGCTGTAAAATTTTATTTGGTGACCTTATAGCCGCTTCAAATATTGCATATAGTTCTCAAACTTATATGCAGAGAAACTATCGAGCGGCCCATATTCTTCCACAGAATCGCAAATATGCATTAAACAATGTACATTGTAGCTTATGCTGTCATCGCCAAATATTATTGAATAAAATTTCCCAAAATCTTTCAACAATTCACGTGCACAAGACAAATTTACAAGATATGAAAGTTCGCATGACAACATTCGAACTGCACAATGTAATAGTAAAAAATGATAATATAAATCATCATGGACAGTATCTTTTAATACAACGAGGCCGATATATAAAAGAAACTGCCGAAATTCAGTTGCTTTCCAAGAAGATAAATCTTTTAAAGTTTTACAATTCCTAGAAAAATCTGAAGGAACACAGCTTGTTAGACAACGAAGTCTTTCGTTAATTTCTAAGATATTACATGTAAAATTACCTATCTTGTTTCTTGAGAAAGCATATAACATTTTTTTCATTATTCCCAAATCAATTAGATGCATTGAATCTAAAGGGAACTGTGAAATCATATCGACACCTATAGTTTCTAAAACAGTTTTTGTATGTAAAAATTGAATCTGATGGTGGTATCGATCGACCCTTTTTCTAAAACTATCATTTGTCCTTTTTTGAAAGACTTCAGATTGAAAAACCACTTTCTTATTTAAATAAAAACCATGTTGCTCACATTTAGGGCAACTATTTTTACCAGTGTGGTACTGCGATCCCGTTATAAATGCCATAGCTGGGGCGTCACAGGTAAATTGACGTAATTTAAAAGCTTTAATTATTTGAGAAGGTCCAACTTTAACTCCAATTTCGGAGAGCATTTTTATTTCAGCAACAAATTCCCTTAAAAAGGCATTCACATTTTTTGGCTTTTCGAAGCCGGAATAGCAGCCTATTAAAAATGGAGATAATTTCTTTTTATTTGTAAATGCTCCAATGATTGGCCACAAAACGCGTTTAGAACTATTAAAAATAGCCATACCATCTATTCCCACATCAACACATATAGTTTTTTCTTCTAAAAGTTCTTCGAATTGTTTACTAACTAAATAAGTTTGTACCACAAAATGATAATATTCCCCAGGATCAACGTTAGATATGTTAAGAGAACGTGTAGGGGTTTTAAGTAGAGTTCTAGCTGATCGCCGGAAATTTTTAATTCCTGATTTGGTAAGTACATTCAATAAATCAGTAACATGGGAATGTGGCACTTTATTTCTGATTACCCATTTAGCAACATTATTTTTTATATTAGAGTGATCCGGTTTATCTGCACCACATGTATCTGCACTAAAATCATCAGAATTTATTTCTAGTAAAACTGCTTCGCTGTCATCAGAAACCAAATCATTATATAATTCATCAAAATTATTTTGTTCACTTTTATCTGAAGATGACGACAAATCAGTTGAAATTGACAATGCATCATTCGAGGATAACGGTTCATTTATTTCATCACCTAAATGTATTCCGAAGCACGCAAGCCTTTTATATCGTGTCACGCTTTCTCGAAATTCTTTTAATTGTTTACTCATTTTTTTGTATAAAGTTGAATCTGCCATCTTTGTATAAATTATTTAATAATTCACAGTACTTACAAAACTTCACTATTACCCAAAATTACTAAATACTGATTTATATTTCTTGTATTTTTACAATAAATTTTATTTGACAACTAAATCACTCGTTTATCATAAACCACTTAAAACTTTTCTTGCTAAACAAAAGCTGATCAACATCACCCAAAACAATGAAGTTTTATGTTTTAATAACGGTAATAATTATGAAAATACGAGAACACGTTTTTTTCTCTATTTCCTTATTATCACCATGAAACTCATCAAAAATATCATCGAAGGGCGCATCATATTTTTTTTATTTCTTTGTATTTGAAAACATTACTGGAGAGAGTAGTGAGAGTGAGAGTAAGAGAAAATATCTATTTCATGACTGTGATCATGAAATTCATCAAGAGTATCATTAAAACAATCATCATGTGATTCATTATTTATTTTATTTAGTAAACACTAAATGTATGTGTAAACTGGTGAAGTTTTGTTACCAGGGTATACTTTGTTGAATTGTGTGAGTTGATGCATTTTTGTATTGGTTACTTGATGAACTTTTTCTTCTAGGGATGTGGTATGAAAATACCTTTCTAACGATATCTGAGTAGTACCGTTATTACTTTTTGAACACATATTTCCTTGTTCAAATCTTTTCTCATCAACTGATTTTTATTTACACTTTCACTACACTTTTCATTACACAATCACACGCGATATTAAATAATTTAAGCGATACAAATAAAATTATAATAACGCACATTTAAACCATAATAATCAGTCACTTTTAATGATTATTTCAATATTAATTAAATTAAATTAAAATTAAAATATATACATTTATATAAAACGCATAAAACACTCAAAACACTCCACAAAACATCGAAATAAATTAAATTAAATTAAATTCTCAAAGAAGACGACAAAAACACGTCTTCCTTCTTTGAGTGTCAAAGAATCGACCTCAAGCAGAAATTAAATTAGATAAGGAGAATTTCTCTTTGAGAGTACAATTGGGGAAATTATGACGACTTAAAAACAATTTCCGTTGTTATGGCAGACCAGTATTATGTTAATCCGGTCATATTGTTTTATAGTAAAAATTTAAATTGTTTCTTCTAATTATTAATAAAAAAGTAAACTCCACAAACCGTATTATGTAGATTCAATTACAAATAAAATTATGTATGTTATTTACGAGTGTGGAGTTTTCCGGACATTCTAGAAATTTTTGCATGTTACACTGCTAAAACCAATTCTTATTGGAAAATTGAGTGTTATTTCAAACAATTGGGTAGCATTTAGAAAAGTATTCTTGTTCGTTCAATACTAAACCAATTTTAATTGATTTATTTTTTAATTGTTCATAAAAAACGGTATAAGGCGTCTTAAAGTTAAAGTCTTGAGGCATCAAGACAAAACGATGAACAATGTGTCCAAGCATTTTTGCGGCTGTTTTTGGAGAAAAAATAAATCAAAACTAAATTCGAAATAAATATTGTTTCATTTTCCCCCCATAAAATAAAGAATAATAAGAAGCATTAAGCGCATAGAACAATGAAATTCAATCAGCGCACAACGGCCGAAAATAAAACTAACATTAGGTGTACACCGAAGGAACAAATTTTTTTATAAACGTGATGAAATTCTTTATTTGAAATGGAATATTTATTTCCTTCACTGAATTTACTCTTTAAACAAAAAAACAAACAAAAAAATTTACTTCTCTCTTGCTTTTACGATTTTTTATTTTTTTTTGTGTTTCCTTATTTGAGGAGTGTAGGAGTGTCTGATCAAAAGTAGCTACATATTTACATTTTCCAACATGTAATTATTTTTTTTCTGTAATTTTTTTTTCGATATCAGAATGGACCAAAAGTGGTTATTTCTCTATCAAAAATGTTCATAAATTCAGAAACAGTCCAAACAAGCTATTATTTACTACAAAAAAGTAATCCTTAAATGTGCGTTTAAAACATTTAGATCAAAACAAAATATTTTTCGAATAACGTAAATAGCCACTTTTGATCAGACACTTCTCATTTATATTTTGATTTTGTAGTATTTTATGTGCATATATAATTGAGTTTTGCTAGTTTAGAAAAAACACTTATGATTGTTGATCGTGCGTCTTGTGAGCGTTGCGAAATAAAAAGGATAAATTAAGGTGTGTATTTTCTTAATTAAAATACACTTCGTCTAACATGAATGACCCTCTACTTTAATTATAGAAACCCTCTACTTTTCAGTTTTTATTGAATTTCTATTTCTCTGGTATTAAACAAAACCAGGATATCTGCAAAAATTCACTTTTCAGTTTATGCTGCTATCTGTACCTTATAATCTAAATAATTTTTCAAAAGCTTCATTATTTTCGAAACGATATGTCGAAAATTTGGTAGCTTAGTAATTATTGAAATAAAGCTGCAATATATCTTGGATTGTTTTTAATCATTTTATGCATAATTGATAATCAAATTCAATGTAATGAAAAAGTTTAGCATTATGCAATACGTAAAATAATTCAAAATATTTAAAAAAATCAACTCAAACTTTAAAAAAGTTTTCCTAACATTTTGATATTTGCAGATATGTACCCTGTTTTTGTTTAATACCACAGATTTATTTTGCTTTATCATTTCCATTTGCCAATTACAAGTTTTCCTAATTAATATAATAAGCGTTAGTTTCAATATTTGAGCTTGCTGATCGTAATAAAGATTATCAATATCATACAATTTTTATAATTTTACAAAACACTTTTGGAATACTTGTAAGATGTCTTAGAGACGTAATGATAACTGACCGTGGGTATACAAGACAAAAACATCTAAATCACTATTTAATTAGCCAACAACAATATTCGTTTTAATTACCTAATTTAAAATTTTTGAAACGCCTACGTAGTAGCTTCAATATTTCTTGCCTTTGATGTTAAGATATGCTTGACCCCGTTTCGCTATTATTGCTCGGATAGAGATTAAGAAAATATGAGAGAAAATACGAGTGATTCTAGTACTGAGCTAGTACTTTGTATTTTTAGTTCTATCTTTACAATAACCAACCGGAATAAAAACCGGAATGAAAATATTTTCCGGGATGAAAAAGTCAACGTTAACCGTTTTCTTAGTTTGACCTAATAGAACTCTTAAAATTTGTAAACTAATGAAAAACGGGGTGAAGATATCTACATATATATAATGCAAAAAATATTTCTGTTAAAATCGATTTCAATATAAACCAAAGTAAAGGTTACCGTTGTAAAGCTTTATTTAAAAGTGTGTGCGCTTGAAATGTTGCAAAAACAGTTACCCGTGGCATGATTTATGCTTTATAAATAGTAGATTGTTCTACAAGTAAAGAAAAGTGAGTGTTCCAGCTAGTGTAAGATTTCTCAAGCATGCAGCAAATCACATTTATTATACGCGTTAAATATGCCGTTTTCCTTATAAATACTTGACGAATAAAATCGCTCGATAACGCTCTCTCGTAAACTGAACAATTGCACTCGCTGGAAAACTCTCACTTTTCGATACTTCTAGAAAATCTTCTGCTAGTATTATTTGTATAAATTTTATTATTATTATTATTATTTATTAAATTGATTCTGTTTCAAAAACGCCGACAGTTGCGAATTTACAATATGTTAAAATTAACAAAGTAATTAATTAAATTAGTAATAAAATAAAAATAACGCTAAGAAGAACATACGAAAGATACAATTTTAATAACATAAACAACAAACTATACAACTTAGTAGCACATAAATAAATGTCAATCAGTTCTTAAATAATTAAAATACTATCAAAAAACGAAAACAAAAATCAAAATTTTACGTAACAATACGAAGCAGAAATGTGGTCAGGTATTTCAAGTAGCAAATTTTTAACTTCTGATAAAAATATTTTCGAGTTAATATGCATTTTAACAGTATCGAGTAGAGCTTTGAAAATAGTCGGTGCAGTAACGAGAATATACGGATGTTTTCGTAGACCACGAAAATTATAACAAGCATTCCTTCTAAAACTATGCTGACCACTCTCACAATTTTTGTAACCGTAAAATATTGTTAGATAAATTTCGTAAAACCATTTATGTTGAACAAACAGTCCAACATGAAAAACTGGATTGGTGTGGGCCAGGTGAATCACCGTGAATTTTAAAATAAAAGATCTCACAATTTTCTTTTATAAAGTTTTATAACCATAACCAAACATGATACGCCTTTTTCAGAGATAAGGCCTATCGCGAAGGAGGTAGAAAATAATTGAAGCAGATGACAAACACTGTTTTAAATTGAAACATGGGCTTTCCAATTAAGATCAGTGTCCAAATAAGCTGTATATTTTATTCGCTCCCGAAAGCTGCTATCAAGAGCCGTCATTTTTCTATACCTAATTTTAAATTTGACGCGCTATTTATTGGTAAACTAAATTTATTTAACATCAAACTATAATTCAATTGTTTAGCGAAAACTTGACATAAAAAATATTTGGATCTCCAATTATACGAAGCGCTATCGGGAGCCACTATTTATATGATGGCTGATGGCACTCGACAGCAGCTATCAGGAGCGAATAAAAATACGCAGCTATCGATACCAAGATATTTAATCGGATTAACTAGCTCAATATTAAAACAATCAGAGTGGCAACTATAAGAAAAACACATTTAGAAGCAATGTGATAAGTTACTTCATGGTAGAGTCAGGGTCCTCAGAATCGATGAAACTACAGTTAAAATGTGTGAGTAACTACACTGCGCCAAAAACAATGAAAAAGCGCAACACAATTTTTTTTTAGAAAAAATACTCAGATTTAAACGCATGTATCGGTGAAATAACACCTCTCAAAAAAAATATTTTGTTTCTAATTAGCCATTTGCCCAATATCGATTTTAATTCATTTGTCCCCCCGCTTGGGCAGCGCTGACTACTTTTTTTTTTTTTTACATGCAAAAACAAGTAAAATCATGTTTACAAATATGTACAAGTTTCTTGTCTAAATTAGTGGATGTCCCTCTACTTTTTTTTTATGATTAATAGTATTCAATATGTTGTGATTAATAATAAATAACAAATTTTAAAATTAATTTAGTCGAAATTAATAATTTAATGAAACATTCAAGACACATTTTGACCATATAAAACTACATATGAAATATTTTAGCCGCCAGTCAGCAAGCGTTGCAATTATATTTGGGAAAGTCACTAATTGAAGGAAATTTTGTCTTCTTTTCGATACGGGAAGCCGTTTTATTTTATTTTGTTTTTTATGATATTTTTGAGCTTAACATGATTTACTTAACTACAGAAATGCATTTTAGGAAAATCGATGTTAAAATTCTGAAATTATTGTATTTTGCAGCAAAAATTAAATCTATTCTTCTTTTCATAAGTGTTTCTCATTCTAGTTTTAATTATGTTAATTTTAATGATAAAGTTTATTATTAACTATCGATTGGCATCAATAACTCATTGGCCGAAAATTTAGTACTGTAAAATATGCTTAGCATGCGGCAGAACAATGAAACATGAAGGTGGGCATGATGTAATGGCGTGGGATTGTATGTTGATCGGAAATATTTACCGATTTCTCAAGGAAAACTTGATTTCAAGCATATTATCACTTGAAATATTGAAAGATTGGAATTTAAGATTGTTTTCAAATTTATCAGGACACCGATCCGAAACATTCATCTTCGTACAAGAATATCGTACAAGAATGGCTTCTATATAATTGTCAGAGAGAATGCGGAATTCGAAATCACCCAATTTCCAATAAAAATGAGCTCAAAAGCGGTGGTGGTAGAGTGGCAAAAAATTAGCCAATAATAAAAGCCTATCAAATAATGAACTATGAGAATAATCTATTATTTTAAAGTTTCATTAAAATTACGTAAGAACATAATTTTTATTGGGATGTACCATTTGACTTTGTAAAGTAATTTTCATTTTCTGTTTTTCTTAATGAATTAATTTAAATTATCTTTTTGTATTATAAACCGCCAGAAATCTTTGTTCTATACAAAAACTTACAAATATTTTATATATAATACATATTATATATTAATAGTATATACGCTGTATCAAAAAATTGTCCGTATAGCACTTAGCACTCGGTTAAAGAAACATTGATAAAAAAAGAATTACAAACCAAACAAAAAATTCAGTTTTAATTTTTTTTAAACTCCAATTACATTTAAGAACCTAAAAATGATAATAATCATGATATAAATTAATTTACTTTTACGTTTGATATGATTTACTATTTAAACGTCCTAAACTGAAGTCAAATAATTGTCCGTACACAAAGAAGTTGAGGGAATTGAAGGAAAAACAAATTAGGTCTAGTATTTGGTGGTGTAACCTACATATATGCATGCAGTGACACTTTGTAACCTTCTTTTGATTGAGAAAGCCAACTTCCGAGTTATTTCGGAACTATTTTTGGATTTTGACCCATTCCTCGACAATGACCCGTTTCAATTTTTTTTTTTTTTTTTTTTTTTTTTTTCGCTGGCGCTACCTATATCCCATAGAGGGATTTGGCCGCTTCATTTGAAGTTTCGTAATCAGTTTTTTAACGGATAATGAGTGATTAATTCATTGATCCAACATTAACCAGCCGTGATTTTTTCATCACCCCCCGGGAATCGAACCCGGGACCTCCGGAGCGTAAAGCAAGCATGCTAACCACTGTGCCACCGGGGCGGCTACAATTATTCCTTACCGCTAATTTGGTGTTCACGGATCTTCCACTCCAAATAATGACATACATTTTCAATGGGGTTGAAATCTGGTGGCTGGGGAGGATGAGGGGGTGGTGTTGACTTTACATTGAACAATAATCATTCCTTGATCAGCTTTGAGGAATGTTTCGGGTCATTGTCAAGTGCGGAGCGAACATCTTGCCAAAGTCCCATCTTCTCAGCATTGGTTAACAAATTATCCTTCAAAATATCCAAATAATCAAACAAGTTCATTATGGTTTCAAAGAAGGTGAAGTGGCTTACACCGCTTCAGCTAAAAGCTCCCCATAACATTATACTTCCGTTATCATGTTTTACTCAAGTTCAGTGTTGGATTTCCGCCACACCATAACTCGCCCGTCTGAACCAAAAACGTTAAATTTACTTTCGTCCGAGGAAAGAACATTTTCCCAGAACTCTTTGGACTCACTCGGATATTCCAATGCATATTCCAAGCGCCTTTTAATATTTTTTTATGCAAATACATTTCTTGTGCCGCAAATCTACGATACTTTTGTTTATGCAAAATATTGCGTATCTACATAAGTACATAAGGTACATCTTCATACCAATGGCGATGTGGAAAAATACAAAAAAACGAAACAAAGTGAACCGAATGAAATGAGAAATTGAGAATATGCTTTACAGTGAAGGGAATCTATATTCCATTTTCAATACAAAATTTCATATCGTATTTAAATGAATTTGTTTCCCTTACTAAACAACTAATGTTAGTACCAGAAACTAATATTTATAGAGTGTCGCTAGCTTCGCGCTGGCTTATAATTTTATTTTGGTTTGACTGTTCTTATACTTTGGTATTTTGTGATTTTCCTCATGTAAAGAAGGTGAGATCGTTTCTGATCTCGTAATTCAATTGCATTCTGTAAGTGGTTCCCTCTTTGATGGGCCCTTGAATTTGTTCAAATAATCTTATGCTCAGTTACAACTAGTTTTTGATGTTTTGTATCATTCTGTCAGCTCCGTAACTTGTAGCTTCCGCAAGTGCTCGTGTTACCTCTACATAATGACTGCTGGTAAGTAGATTGCTGATTTTTTGGCTTCTAGGCTAAAACACGGCGCTAAAGGAGTCAACCTTAAACAAATCATTGGGCTGGATTAAGGTGTTATTCGTACCGTGCCGCTAACCGGCCAGACTGGGGCCCAGTTTAAAAACTAGCTCAGTCGCTACCGGTGGATCCGGATGCCTGACGCCCTCCGGATTAAGTAGCCTTATCTGTTTATTGCGGATCTCTGCACAGATGAACAGTTTTTTCTCCGCTACTAGTGGGAGACCAAAAAAAAAACAACCAACAAAAGAGTCCGGTTCTCTCACAAAACTCGGGTCTTTAGGCCTACCTCTAAACCTACAAGCAAACAACGATATATAAGCTCAAATGAGGCTGGTCCCACCACTCGGGTCACCAAACCTGAGCAAAGAAATGCAATGCGGAACCAAAGCACCAATGAAGCTGGTTCCTCAAAACCAACCTATAATACTAGAAGGAAGGCACGGAGGGCCCTGGATAAGATAAATAACATCTCGCCAGAAGACGGAAGTAGGAGAAAGACAAAGCCATGCTTGGCGTGGGCGAGAAAGTCACCGAACAGAAGTCGGAAGGTCCTTCAGTTGGCTTAAAGATCAAAAGAAACAGATCTCAGGAGGCAAGTCCTAAGATCGCAAAAAGAACGAAGCTCCATGCTACCGAAATGAAGCCTTTTAACGAGATACTCAAGGACCAGCTGGTTGTGGCAGTTGTTGACCAGTCCCAAGAGGATGTCAGTATCACGCCCGCCAATAGGAGAAAGGTGGAAAGCGCCTTAACCACCACCTATCGGAATGTCCTGGCAGAAAACCCAGGACCTGCTCCGACTTGTCGGGATGCAGGCTGGCACAGGAATCAGGTGAAACTGACTGCATGTGCGGATCAGAGATCCCTTCTGATTTACACGAAGGCAGTGGAAGGACTTGGTGAGGTATGGCCCGGAGCCAGCCGTGCTGTTTAAGCTAGAGAAGAGATCCCCTGTAGCGATTCAAAGGTGATACTCCAGTTGCTGCAGGTAGGTAACTCAGATTTGCCAACGCACAACTGGAAAGTTACTAAGCTCGAGAAGCCAAGGGCCGACTACAAGTCAGCCGTCATAATTTTAAACAGAGAGTCACTGACTGCACTGGAAAAAACCAATGGTACCGTAAACTATGGTTTCAGTGCAGTCACACTCAAAATTTACAAGAAGGACTCGGACAAGCCGGAGGCTCCGAAGTCTGAGCAAGCTGCTGAAAGCTCATCTGGGCACCCTAAAGAAGGGAACAGCCAGGCGGAAACTGGCGGTGAAAAAAATCGTCAATATTACAAATTATGCGGCAAACCGTATTCAAATTGTATCACCTAAATAAAATTCTGTTGCCATTTATACTTCAAAAACAAAACTCGACGACCGGAGAAGCATTCGTGATTATAATCGATTATATATGTACATAAATCTTATAATTAATTTGACCACAAATGAATAAGTCGACTGTTACATTTTCGGGTAATATTTTGTTCCAGAATACTTATCCTAAATAGCTTCACTTCATACAAGCATCATTTTTTTATAAAATTAAGAAACTTTCGTATTTAACACAATAGTTTGGATATCCGATGAATATCACATCGAGTAAATCAGCACCACACGTCAGAAAAACGAGTTTTAACAAAGTCTAAATTTAAGTAGTAATAAGGTTTTGCTTTATTTTTTGTCCGTTAGAATTCATTAGACATTTTTTTAATTTTCCACTAACTATCGATCGAAAGCTGAATAAAAACAACACATTGATCTTACGCCGTAATATTCATGAATAGTGAAACAAAACGTCTTCCTATTTGTATTTAGACTCAAGCCAAATTCCATTCAGATGAAAATCGTAAATGTAGAATTTAAAAATTAACGGGCAGTTTAGGAATTTGATATGGTTAAGAACTACATCTAAATTCTGATTAGTAACCAGGATGAACTGGTTCTGGTAATTCTATAAATCAATGGGGCGTCAAATTACGTTATGAGTAGTAATACGGGTAATTATTTCGCAATCATTACATGAGTATAGCCATTAAAAACACATTAAAACGTGTTTACAAAAAACTATAGATTGTAACAAATATCGCCAGTACCTTGTACACATCCAGAATGCTTAGGCGTTTAGCGATAGTGTTACTGTTAACACGTTTTATTGCGGGAAATATGGATTGCAATCAAATAACGCAAATTAATATTGGTGAAGGTGAACCATGGACCGATAAATACAAACCAACCAGTGGCGCAGTAAATTCGTTTGTAATACAAAATGTGCATTTTAAGCAAAATATTACGTTCTCAGCCACTATGATAAAACGAAATCGTCATCAGTATACATTATGTGGCGACAAGTATCCAAATTGTACCACCAACACTTTATTTCCATTTCTACAAGGCAAACGAAATGCTTTCACTGGCGGCGGCTTCTTGATTGAAATCAATGAAATAAAAATTATAATTAACCAGAATGAGAGTATTGGATGTAGTGTAAGCATATACTATCCAGAAATAAGTCACTTCAATGAGACAAGTGTTACATTTTCGGGTCGTGCAATACTTAGGAGTTCATTTGAAACACCAAATATCTATAAGTATATAATATTGCGTTATGAATCAATAAAACAGTCTCTTTTATTTCAATATTTTGGTTTTTCGATGAATATCACAATATATTCAGGCAATGAACATATTGAAGCTACATCCACAGCAATCACTACTACCAATGATCCGTTGTAATTAAAATAAATTAATTTTTAATAAAGACTCAATTTGGGAAGCATATAGTAATTGTTTTATTGGTTCTACTATCTAATTCCACAAGCGCGCTAATTTGTGGTCCGTTAGGGAATCTCAGCAAAGTGCTAAGAAAATGTGTGATCTATTTTAAGACTTCCAGCAGGTGTACGACAGCATTAGAAGGAATATGTAATGGGGCATTTTGTTCTATTTGGGCCTACCGACAAAATTGGTAGGTATCTATGAACAACTTTTACTGGACAACCACTGGAGTCTTGGGTACTTATTAGGATGTTACAAAACATCAAAAACTGGTGCTAACTGAGCATAAGATCATTTGAAAAAGTTCACGGTCCCATCAAAGGGGCGATTGAATTACGAGATCAGAAACGATCTCGCAAGAATTATTTTTGATTTATTATTTCTTAATGAGTCGGTAGTGCAAATAATTTAGTTGTCAAATATGTAAGTAGATAATGTATACTACAAAAAATCAAAACAAAACTTGCTGGGATAAGATTTAAATAAATCTAAAAAACATTTGGTTTTATTTAATTCGGATTAATCGGATTTATAAAATCATAAATGCTTGGACACATTGTTCATTTACAGAATCGGGCCACCAACCAGGGGTGGCAGGCATCAAAGAAACCGCCAGCGGAAGGAAAGGAAGGGATGAAGTATTACGTGCGAAATTTTTTTCTGGGTGCAAAAAATACATTGCGTATTTTGCCTGTTTTGCAACTGCCATAAAAGTCAGGCAGATTATTGATCAAAAGCTTGAGCTGTAGTTAAATTTCTTAACACACCGTGATCAAAAAGTAGTAAGACTTTTTAAATAAAACCCAAACGACTTATTATTCTCCCTAATCCCCTTCGGATAGAATACACTTATGCCAACGTTTTTTTCAATCTTCGAAACACTTGTTGAAGTCGATTTCGGGAATGGCTTTCAAAACATTCTTAAATTCGGTTTGTATTTCTTCAATCGAATCAGAACGATGTCCCCGCAACTGTTTTTTTGAGTTTCGGGAATAGCCAGAAGTCAAACAGAGCTAAATCAGCGGAATGTACAACCCGGATGATGATCAGGCTCAAAGTTACTACGAAGGAATTTTTAAATCTTCACCAATTGTAGCTATCTGTCATTTATTAAAACGGTCGGTTATTCTATAGGGTTCTACAAATTTGGCGCTGATTTTTAATCTGCTTCCAAATTGTGTGCGCTTAATTGCTACTACATCATTCAGCTTATACTTAATTGCTAGCCTCCGCTTTTTATCGAAAGTTCTTCTATGTTCATCTTGTGCCCTTATAATATTACTTCTTACATTTGATCTCATTTCGTTGAATCAGTGTGTAACTCACTCTCTGCTTTTGGTTTATATATTTTCAGGATGGGGTCTGACATTAAGAGCCTTCTCAATTAGCAAAATGAATCACGTTAAGTCCAAATGGGACTCGGCAAAATTCGTAATGCTCTGATGGCGTGACAAACGCTGCATACTTTCTGCTAAATGCTCATCTACTGGAACATGGAAGAAACCATTTTTCTAAATCTAGTGTCGTGAAGAACTTTGATGACCAGATCATCGATAACAGGTAGTGGATATTATGTCCATTAAATTTCCCTGTTAAGTCTCCTATATTCTATGCATATCCTCTTGTCACCATCCTTTTTATTAACCAACACAATTGGTAAAGCATATTCTAAAACATTAGGTCTGGCAATATCGTCTTTTATCCAACTTAGACGACGAGATGGTTGACATACTGGAACTTCGGTTCGTATCTATTAACCAATTCTATGACATCCTTGTAAAATTGTTTTTCGCCTACATCTACTTCATCTTATTTTCCTCCTAGTAAGCAATTGAAAGGAAACTCTTCTTTGTTATACTTCCGTACATTGATTTTCCCATTTTCAGAATATACGTATAATGGCCTATTTTAGGATGTCGTATCCAATGAGGAATTTTACCGGTAACATACTTGACTCCACTACCTTAATCGTTGCTTCAAAAGTTTCACCGTCAGTTTGTAGATCAGAAATAAAAGTACTCAACGGCTTTAATTTTGCATTTCCAATTCCTTTAAGTTCCTCAGTCTTGTTGTCCATATACTATAACAAACCAAGGTTCTGAAATTCATCCTCTATAATAATCGTGAAATCACTTGCCGCATGCACCGCTTCCAATTTTTTTTTATTATTTAGAACCACAGACAGTGCAATAATTCGAACTTTTCCTCACATTTGCTAAACACGACTTATCTCCCAAAGCACCATTCCCTTGTGGTTTCGATCGACTAATATTTTAATTTTTCTTGGAAAATTCTGGTGCCTTATGTCCAAATTGCTGACATTTAAAACATCGTGGTCATTCACCCTTTTTATAACAATTTTTTGAAAGGTGTCCAATTTTTCCACAATTGAAACAATACAGCCTTTTGTTGTGCTTTTGTGATGTTAGAATATTGTTGCCACTGGAAGTAGATGGTTTCGGCTGTTTCGATTTGAATTCTTCATAGATAAATAATTTTTCTCGAAATTTGCTCATTAAACACGCACCATATAGTAATACTTCGTTCGCTGGAGCATCATCTATACCGTCGATTATTTAGCTGATTATTTAGGTATCATCCACACCTCCCATCGATCCAAGTTGTCGTATGTCGTATAAGTAATCTCTTAATGACTCTTCTCGCTGCTTCCTGTGCTAACACCACGAATAGCAAAAATCCAAATTATGTTATCGATGAAAACAATCAATCGAAAAATTTGTGTCGGACAGCAGAAATTCTGCAACCCTTGCGGTATAATACGAACAAAGATTTATCGCACCATCAGCTCCAATTGGATAATATTTATGCTACACAGGGAGTCATTTTGCAATATTCCCGCCACCTGTTTATAGGAGTGAAATTACAGAACATGTGGCTAGCGATAGGCAGTTAACCACCGCGATATACAAATCAAACAACCCTTGAAATAATCAATACAGGTCGCGCTCCAGATTCGTCTGTCGATATACAGACTACACGATGCTCAACTAATGCGATTGCAAATCTATCTCCCACATGCTTCAAAAAATTATAAGCCACAAGTGAAAGACATCGTTCCATTATCCAAGTAAATCAGCGTTGCAATTATTCCGAAAAAGCGTTGATGGAGTGGTGATTATGAGCCCCGACGATCTGATTCTAATTCATGCTGTTACAATAAAACTAAAATAAAATCCACGAAAATGGTACGAATTCCTAAATATCTATTTTCAATAATGGAATCTATTCAAAACGGCTCTGATTACTGAATTCTCTAAAGCACGGGATACTGAAGAAATTCACCACGCCTTTGAAAAATGGAAACGTACGACACATGAGGATTTGATTATGCCTGTGAAATGCGATGAACTGCTTCGGAAGCCAATATATACAGTCGCGAACAAAACATTTGCAACTGTTGGGTAACAATCACATGTACTTTCATTAAGTAATTTATAAGTAATTTGAGTTTTATTATGTAATATATGAGTAATAACTTTACGTTTTTTACGTGTACGTCATAAGTGATTGTGGTGACGATTGATGATTTATGGGATATAGTTATGAGATGTTTAGTATTATAGGGCAGTGCTGATTTTTGAATTCGTCCGTCGATTCGCATCACTGCATCATTATCAACAAATGGATTAATTGCCTTAATTTGCACTTCACTGGAACTGAATTTTTAATACGGAGGTAATTCTTCAGGAAAATTTTTACTTTGAAAATGCCTTGCTATGCATTACGTTGCTCTTTCTATCTCTTCCGGCAATAACACTCCGCAGCGTTATGACAGAATCTCAGCATGTACGCTGTTATCTTCTACATCTTGCAGAAACTAGATAATTGGTTGCTTAGACCGTTTAATGTATTGTTTTTATCTTCGTTCTTAATAACATTAGTAAGGCCGTAGACTTCAATAGGCAATGCACTCTCCTCTGCTGTATGATGTATATTGGGTTGATTTGGCTAAAGTTGTTCGATCTCCTTTAGCCATGGTGAGCTACTCCACCACAAGTCACACAACACAAGAATTAATTTCGCGCGCTTATATACCTCGAAATGCCAAGTCTGGGATAGTAAAAATGGCTTTGACTTATTTTGCAAGTCGATTCAGAATAACAGCACCTATCAACTCCAACCTTGATAAGCTAACCTGCTTTAGCGAAACCACTTTTATTTTCCAGATAAAGTGACACGTCCAGATTTAGTGGCACGTGTATTTAAATTAAAGTTGAAAGCACTCATTGAAGATCTAACAGTACATGGAGTTTTAGGAAAATGTAAAGCGTTTGTGTATAGCATTGAATTTCAAAAGCGTGGACTTCCACATGCACACATTCTACTCACTTTACATGCACCAGATAAATTTACAACAATAGAGAAAATAGATCAAGTTATTTCAGCAGAAATTCCTGATGTTGCTACAAATCAATGATTGCATGAAATTGTTACTCGGTGTATGATGCATGAACCCTATGGAGGTCAGAATCCTCATGCTGTATGTATGGAAGATGGAAAGTGTAAAAAACAATTTCCAAAGCAATTTGCTGAAAATACATTGCACAACGTTGATGGTTATCCATTGTACCGTCGTTGTCAAGGATTTATAGTACAAGTGATGATCAGTGATGGATAATAGATATGTTGTTCCATACAATCCATTTTTAGTGTTGAAATTCAACGCACACATCAACGTTGAATGTTGTACATCACTTCGCGCTGTGAAATACATATATAAATATATTTACAAAGGTTTTGATTGTGCAAATTTATATATAACTCCAGGAGAGAATCCACAATTGAAACATGATGAACTTGCAAATTATATCAACACCCGGTACGTAAGCGCTCCAGAAGCAATGTAGCGAATAATACAAGGAAAAATGCATGATAGATCGCATGTTGTGATAAGATTACCCGTTCACTTGCAAAATCAATAGCAAGTAAGATTTCAAGAGCGAAATGAACAAGAAGCATTAGATGCAGCGCGAACTGGCCGAACAAAGCTTGAATCATGGTTCTTATTGAATCAAACACATAATGATGCGCATCAACTTCTATACACTGACATACCAATGCAATATGTTTATGTAAATAACAAATGGCTAAAGAGACAACGTGGAGAAAGCAAAACATTGGCTAGAATGTATACTGTTGGCATAAAAGATGAAGAACGTTTTTATTTTAGAATATTACTGCTTCACGTTCCTGGTGCAACAAGCTTTGAATTTTTGCGAACTATTGAAGGAGTAGTATGTGAAACACATAAGCAAGCTGCTTATCTTAAAGGACTATTAGATTCAGACGATGAATGGGATAAATGCTTGGAAGAATCGGCAACATATTAAATGCCTCATCAAATGCGAGAAACTTTTGCCTACATTTGCTGCTTCTGCATGCCTAAAAACGGTTTAAATTTATGGGAAAAGCATCAAGATGAAATGTCTTTAGATTTTTAAAGACATCATGAAGAAACAATTGCGAAGAATTTAGCACTCCACGACATTGATGCAACTTTAAAACAACATGGACTTTCATGTGGATCAATTGGACTGCCAATACCATGAGGAAATCCAATTGCAATTGAAATGTGCAATCATCTGGAAGAAAAGCGAGAAGCAGATGAAAGAATTAATTTATTGCGGCCAGAACAATTAGCAGCAAACAAATGCTTTTATTTAGATGGTCCAGGAGGTTCTGGAAAAACTTTAATTTACTCAACTTTGCTGTCTTATGTACGTGGTAAATGTCAAATTGCACTTCCGTATGCAACAACTGGAATTGCTGGAACATTATTAAAAGGAGGACGAACTGTTCACAGTGGTTTCAAATAACCAGTGCCACTTCTCGACACCTCTGTATCATCTAAGCGGCCAAATTCAAATGAAGCAGACATTTTCCGACAAGCATCACTCATTATAATTGATGAAATTACAATGCTAACAAAACATGGTATTCGATGTATTGACAAATTGCTAAGAGCTATAGTGCGAAATGACAAGCCATTTGGTGGAAAAGTTTTAGTCATCGGCGGAGATTTTCGTCAAACATCGCCAGTTGTCGTGAGAGGGACACGAACGGACATTATCGAATGTTGCATCAAGTCGAGTCCATTGTGGCAATGTTTTAAAAAATTAACATTGACTGCAAATATGAGAAGCGAAGGTATGCAAACTCACAACGATTGGTTGCTTGCTATTGGAACTGGAACACTTGATGAAAATACACGTGGTATTCCAATTAATTCGATACAAATACCAAATTCAATGATTGTGAAAGAAAATGTCATTAGTGAAATATTTGGAACTAATGTCAGCAGTATGCCAGTTGAAGAACTTTCAAAAAAAGCAATTTTGGCACCAACAAACAAAGACACTTTGGAAATAAACCGCGAAATCATTAATTCGATTAATGGAAAGCCTCACATTTATTATAGTTCTGATAAAATCATTTCCGAAGACCACACTGATGAAAATAATTATCCGCCCGAGTTTATACATGATCAAACACCATCAGGAATGCCTCCACATACGTTAGTTTTAAAAGTTGGAGTTATAATCATGTTAATGAGAAATTTAAATCCAAAGAAGGCCACTGCAATGGTACGAGAATGGTTTTAAAATCACTTCAAAAAAATTTTATTACAGCAGAAATTATTTCTGAATGCAATCGAGGAGATAGAGTGTTTATCCCAAGAATAGATTTGGCACCAAGTGATACGAATCTACCATTCATTTTAAAGCGAAGACAATTTCCAATAATTCCCGCATATGCAATGACAATTAACAAGAGTCAGGGACAAACGTTTGAAAGAGTTGGCGTTCATTTAACGGAACCAGTATTTACACACGGCCAGCTTTATGTATCACTAACAAGAGCAAAAAATCCCGGACACCTGAAAGTAATGATAGCTAATGGACATACACAAGGCAATTTATTAAACGACACAAAAGTTTACGCACAAAACGTAGTATATAAGGAAATTTTTCAGAATGACTAGAACATGAAATAAAAGTGCTGGGAATCATTATAAACTTCCAGAAACCAGTATTATGCCACTTCCACGTAGTTGGTTTCGTCCACTTATAAATTTTTATAAGGCTGAGAGCATAATTATTGTGGAAGTCCAAACATTATAAATAAAAAAAAAATTTAATTCGTAACAATAATGAGTTGTTCTCCTGTGCATAATTTAAGTATTGAAATGTTCGTGCCTAGGCACGACGGACTTTAAACTAGCTTTGTCGCACTGATTAACTCCGGAACGCTCGCTTTCCGGAACATTTGATTGCAGTGTTTTGAATTGGGGCAAAACTTTTTCTTCAAACGATGCGTAACTATAAAAATACGCTAGTTGTTTGTGCCAAATAGATTCATGCGATATACTTCAAAGAGTCAGTTCTAGATTGTACAAGCTGCGCCTAACCGAGATAACGAGATACAACTTATAAATTCGTCTTTTACCTAAAAAATAATTGAATGCAATTTTGGAGGTCCCTAACAGGTATTTATATATAAATTGTACCCGTCTTAGGACGGGCTGTACCCCCTAGTATAAATATAACGTAGCTAGTTTGTATTTTGTTGAAGTTTATTATTTTCTTTTACAATGTTTCAATATATTATCTGTATTTTAATGTAACCAAGAATTTTATATACATTTTATTTATATTTTGATTTAAATTGTACTTTATTTCATTTTTATATTGTATTGTTTTAATTAGCTATTGATTTTGATTTATGTTTTTTTTTGTTTGAAATAAAGATAATAATAATAATAAATAATTAAATATTATTTTTGACTATATTTTGTAACTTTCAGAAAATCAGCCGTTAATTTTCTACTAACAAAAAATTCAAACAATACAACAACGCAAAACTTTCAGCACTTCGTTGAATAAGCAAAACCGCAGCGAAGAAAAAACTCATCGCTGGCATACATGACAGCAATCGCTGCATTGTACTGAACGCAGCCATTTTGTCTGATTTGAAACAATCTGAATTTTTTATTTATTTTTAAATCAACTATTTAAATTATTTTTTTATTATATTTTAGTTAATCCTTTATTTAAGCGAATCTACCTTTATTGAATCGCATTGGCTTCCATTTGAAACAATTTTATTTCTAAAGATGTTTCGGAATGAACTGCTTGATGGGCGAGCACGAAAAAAAAATAATAATAATGCGTAAGTCAAAATGTTTTCATTTTGTTTGATTTTTTTTTTGGATGATGGAGAAAAAAGAGAAAACAAAAAGGGAGTCGAATTTTGAAAACGAAAGGTGAAACATCAAAAAGAATAAAATAGATTTTTGAGTCCAGTTTTTTTTTAAATATACATATGTAATACGTGATTATTGTAAATATAATTATAAGATAACATAAATAGAATATATCCATAATTATTGTATATATACATATATATACATAATACATAAACCATTGATGTGAAAACCGAGTGATAACTCAGATAATTAAAAATTATTTTGGTTTTAAAATCATTCATTTTGAGTTGGTTTGTTTCAAAAGTGGATATTAAAGAACGCTGATTTTCGGGCAATGTGAATTTGCTAAGACAGCAGATAATTCGCGGAGTGGTGTGCTGTTTGAGGTGGCGGCGGTTGTTCCAGATAGTTTTAATAAATCACACGTAGCGGCGGTTGTTCCAGATAGTTTTAATAAACCACACGTGGCGGCGGTTGTAGCTGATAATTAGAAATCACACGTGGCGGCGGTGTAGGGTGCTGTTTGAGGTGAGGGCGGTTGTTCCAGATAATTTTTATAAATCCTACGTGGCGGCGGTTGTTCCAGATAGTGTAAATAAATTACACGTTATAATCACACGTGGCGGCGGTTGTGTTCCAGTAAATTGGATAAGTCACTCGCTTTGCAGTGCAATTTGGTTCCTGTTTTCTTCTACTTTAAATTCTGGTAACAAGTTTTTTTTTATGTATTTATTGTGTTTTTTGTTTGTGCTTACATCCCATGTGTGTACACATATAAGTGTTATATGTATTTACACATGGACGTCTATGTAAGTGGAATGATTCATTAAGTCTGTGAGCAGTGACGATGTGACGTGACCTTGGAATGATTACGGGTGTTATGTAGTGATACTAATTTTCTTTTGATTTTTTTTTTCTCGATTATATTACTTTATGATTAAGATGGAGCAGCGAAGTGTTTTATTTTTCCCCACGACCGTGATTGCCTCCACCAGCCTGAGCTTGGCAAAACACCCGTTGTGTTCATGACTTTATAGTGCCACCTTGGTCATTAAACCAATGGTGTTACACATTATGGAAAAAAGTCAGGTTCGAATTTATGGACAATGCAACACACATATTTATAAGTATTCCAAACCAATTTCCGACGCAACTACAACCCACATCTTAGAGCCGAAGCAATCTAGGAGGGGAAAACATTATGTTTTTCATTAGAAAATGCATAGCAAGCCGAACAAACCTCCTAACGATAAAGCTTCATACAGGCCGATTTCTCTGCTACCAACATTATCGAAACTATTTGAAAAGGTTCTTCTTAAAAGACTATGTAAAACCAATTATCGAAGAAAGGAATCTTATCCCCTCACATCAGTTTGGATTTAGGGAAAAACATTCTACTATAGAACAAGTACATCGAATTACTGATGTAATCGAGAAATCCCTAGAAAGCAAACAAATATGCTCAACTATATTCCTTGATGTAGCGCAAGCATTTGACAAAATATGGCACCAGGGGTTAGAATTCAAACTTCATCGAGATCTTCCGGAGCAATTTTTTCAAATTCTAAAATCCTACATATCAGAGAGGCACTTCCGAGTAAAGTATGAAAATGAATACTCCCAACTTAAAAGAATAATAGCAGGAGTTCCACAAGGGAGTGTTCTTGGGCCGATTCTTTATCTCCTATATACTAGAGATATACCAATTACAGAAGCAACAATGGCGACTTTTGCCGATGACACGGCAATACTTGCAACAGCAAAAAACATCAATGAATCCACTAGTAAATTACAGAGCTCTACTAACCTGATATGTAAATGGACAGAGAAATGGCGAATTAAATTAAATGAAGCAAAATCAGTCCAAGTGAACTTTACAAATCTAAAAGTTAATCATATACCAATAATGATAAACTCTATAGTAGTACCGCATGCGAACACTGCTAAGTATCTTGGCATGACTTTAGATGCTAAACTTAGATGGAAGGAACACATAAAAAAGAAGAGAGAAGAACTAAACATAAAATTTAGAAAGATGCATTGGCTCTTAGGGAGACAATCTGAACTAGCGATCCATAACAAACTGCTGTTATACAAACAAATCCTGAAACCTGTATGGACGTACGGTAGCCAACTCTGGGGTTGTGCTAAGAGGACAAATATTAAAATCATACAAACAGTTCAAAATACTTTTTACACTTTCTGCCTGAAACTTACACTGTTGTAGGCACTTGGCGAAACACACCTAATGCACACATTTTTAAAATTTTTTAAAAACACTTGTTAAATATTTCGCAAAATTACAAAAGGTTTAAAAAATCACTCGATCGATTTCGGCTTATTAGGCCATCATCAGGAGTATCTACTAAACTGTAAAAATAAAAATGTAGTTATAGTTGGAAAAAGCAAAAAGTGAAACCAAAACATACAAATAAAAAAATGTGGGAGTGGTAAACAATAAAATTGGTGACAGCAATAAACATTAAAAATTAAAAAAGGGGGTGAGTTAAACACAGGTATATGATTATTGATTAGTCAACGGTCGAATAACAAAATTCCAGATGTTGATTTTTTTTTTTCTCCCCTTCTTTATTTTATTATAACCCGACGTATTAGTAATTTTATGGTATGGAATGAGTATGTGAATAAAACAATGCGGGGTCGGTAATTGGTGAGAAACGGATTTCTCTCTGTTCGTTGAGGATATTTTGGTTAAGAAATATAGCTTTTCGGATTTCGTAAGATTCTAAGTTGTCTAAACGTCTACTTTTTGGTTGTACATGTAATATTTCTAAATTGTTTAAACTGGATGTGTGATTTTCTAACGTTAAATGATTATAAAGGGATGATTTATGGCTACCAGATAAATGTTCTTTAACTCTAACTTCAAAATTGCGCCCAGTCTGTACGATATAAGAGGAACTACAATCATTGCAATTGATCTTATAAACGCCAGACTTGGAAAGGCGATCAATTCTTGGTTTGTTGTTAAAAATCATTTTCTTAATTGTATTATTGTTATAAAAAGCAAAGCTAATATCTGTATATTGTGTCACGATGTTACTAATCCGTTGACTAGTTTTTCCTATATAGGTACTCTAAGCGGCGTCAATTTTTCGGCATTGGGCTATCAGGTGGATAAATGTTAGCTAAAGCTTTATGTTTCAGTTTTCTGTTTAATAGCTTTAATATAGTCTTAGCTGCATAACCGTTATTCGCTGCTATTTCTAAAATTATATTAAGCTCTTTGTTATAATTGGATATGGTCAAAGGAATGTTTATTAATCTATCTAAGAATGAGTGGAAAGCTGACATTTTAATATTATGGGGATGGTTTGACAAGTTAGGTATAATGGCGTCTGTATACGTGGGTTTTCTATAAATTTTGAACTCTAATGAAGAATTAATTCTGGTTATTGTTATATCTAGAAAGTTAATAGATTTGTTTTCTTCTTTTTCTACCGTAAAATTAATGGTGGGATATTGAGAATTTAACCAAGTGAGAAAAGAGGTTAATAGCCTATCAGTTCCATTCCATAGACATAGTATGTCATCAACATATCTGTACCAAAAGATCATATGACGAAAATAAGGATTATTGCTTGATACAATCGTTTGTTCGAAGAAATTCATGAAAATTTCTGCTAACAAAGGTGACAAAGGGGAACCCATCGGTAGACCATCAGTGAATCTGAAATACTTATTATCAAAGCAAAAATAATTTTGTTTAATACAATTTTCAAATATCAGCTTCAGTTCATTCCGAAGGCTTCCATCTGCAACATCCCTATCTAAGTAAGTATAAACTATTTGAGACAAAATGTTAATTGGAATATAAGTGAAAAGACTAGCAACGTCAAACGAAACTAATTTTGAGTGTAGTGGAATATCAACATCTTGAATTTTGCTAATCAATTCTACCGAGTTCTTAACCGAGAAAGCCGAAACGAAATTGGTATGACTGTTGAAAAAGTTTATGAAACCCTTACATATTATGTGTACCGAATGAAATTTGTGATTTGTACATGAAGAATTAAAACTAAACGACAATATATAATCATTATTTTTCTGTACTTGTTCTATTGCACATATTGTACAGTTTTTAAATAATCGTATTCATTTAAACTTTTTGTTCATTTTACGGCGAACATTCACCTTTTCATAATCCCATTTATTATGTATGGATGTGATCTTAAGCCGCATTGGCAAACTGCTTGCCAAACCATATGTTTTTTTGCCAAATTTTTCAACAGCTATGGTAGTAATTGCTCCGTCCAGTTCTTTACCTTTCTTTTTGATGTAATATTGGGGACCTGGAAGTGTCGAGAAATCCATTTTGACGTAGGTCTCGTTGTTCATTACGAAACAAGAATCTTTTCTTTCGTTCAACCATTTGTTGCGTTTCTTTGCTCGATCGATCCCTCTATTAAATAGTTCAACGCTTCTTTTGGGGATTTTTGACTTCTTGTATGTCCGTAGATTATTTCTGGTTTTAGCTCGTTCCACAATCGATTTGGTTGTTTTGGTTTTTCTGGCCAAATCTCGCACAGACATCGAGGGATGTTTCGAAATGACTCTTACAATTTTCTGATCCAACATTTTATTTGGAGCACCTGATTTTTCTCCGGATCTGGGTTTGCATGATACAGAAAGATTGATTTGACATTTTTTTTTACATTTGTTACCGTATTATTGGAAACACCGGCCAATTTACCAATTTTTTTATTGGTATACTCGGGATGATCATTGCACAATCTAATTATTAAATCAGATTTTTCTCCTTATGATGCGTCCATTTCGAAACAAATAAAACAAATGCCCAATTTGACGTTTATTCGTTTTTTTAAATTGTTTTTCTACAAAATAACGGTACCAGTTTTTTTCTTTTGCGTAGTAACCTATGAGATAATATAAATTTGGGAATCACAAATTTCATTCGGTACACATAATAGCTTGTAGGCAGGTGCATTGCAATACGCTACTATTGGTCTAATTGGAATGCCTTCTTTATGGATTTTAGGTAAACCATAAAGAATTGGGGCAGATGGATTCATAACCGTGTACCTCCAACCAGTGCCATCAAAGACCTTTGGGCATTGGTTGATACACTTACTGACCAAAGTCTTAAATGACCTAGTAGGATCTCTATTGAGCTATATTGCGTTGCTTTCTGTAATGAAATCAAAAATTTTATTGTAATAATCGATTCTTGTGAGAACAGTGATCGTATTACATTGTCAATGTACCGTGATACATTCGAAACGACAACCTCCATCGAGATCTAAAGATCGAGCTTGTCGCGGATGAAATTAAGCATCATGCAACAAAACACCTACAACGTCTGCACCAGCATGAAAATCTGGACATACGCTGTATGCTGACTATCACACCAACAAGAAGACTGCAAAGAATAAACCCATTGGACTTATCGCGACCAGGAGGTTAGTAGACTTACTGTGGCGAAAATTAGTGGATGAGTTACACGAAATGGGGACAATGTAAATTACTAAATGGTACAAGACTCAGTCGTAATATTATAAATAAAAAAAAAAAATAAAGAACTATTAAAAATTGGAGTTTCTGTAACAACTCCGGTACTAAATATTTTAACTAGCCATATGAGTGGACTAACTACGGTTAAAGCCAAACATTTTTCAGCTGAATTTGTTTCGTTTTTAATTTAAACACTTGTGTATTTAAGACCAAATTTGTATTTAATTCATCAGAATTATCGAAATTTAAAAAATTCTGGAAATACTTGAAACATTAAAAAAAAATTCAGTTTTTCTGTACAAAATTCAGAGTTAGCGATTTCATATACAAAATTTGAAATCACTCAAAAGATTTGCAAATCACTCAAAAGATTTTTAGTCTGAAAATTAGAAAGCCACTAATGACGAATATGAAATTTTTATGTGTAAAACCAAGGTAATGAATGGTCTGGACAAATTTATAAAATTATTATTAACTAGAGGAAAAAGCCCGTAATGCGGGCTTAAACAATAACAGAAGGAGAACATAATGATATTGCAACATGATATTTAATTTGAAAAAATTTCTTTATACACAACTTTTTGGTAAGTCCGAGTTGATCGGGGCTAGGTCAATTATGGGAATGAATACAGTTTTCTTTTCTGCACTTCCCGTTAAAATGTCTGCAATTATCAGATTTGGTTTCAGCTGTCGAACAATTAATCGAGTTCCATACAAAGGCCACGCTTTGTATTAAGATTTTTTAGTAGAATTATGATAGTCCCAACAATTAAGTTTAATTTATGAAGCGGTATCCATATGATGGTGTTAAATCATTTAAGAATTCTGTCAGGTAGTTCTGAATGTCTTCATCATTGGCATCATCAATCGAGTCAATACTATAATAAGTGACGGGGCTTTCAGCGAAACGTGTCAACCCTTCTTCGTTGATCAAGTCCACATCTGCATTTTTTGGACATAAAAATGCCATTTTTGAAAATGTTACGGCATCAACTGGCGACAGCGTTTCGGGTGCGAGGAAATTGTGCGGTTTATTAGATATATTAAGGCGAGATTTTAGGGCTCCTATTGACAATAGACCCAATGCTCCCTAGGTGGCTGCGGCCCACAGTTTGAGAAGCACTGCACTAGAGAATATATTTGTGAACGTAACGATTACTTTACGAATACTTTAAAGTCTTCCAGTTTCCGTATAGCAAGTGGTGAACGATTATTTTCAAAACTGAAAATAATCAAAAACTTCTTGAGATCAAGTATAACTCAGGAACGGTTGGTTGGATTATCGATTATAGCACTTGAAAACAAAATTGGTGACAAAATCGATTTAAGTCAAATGATTGATGAATTTGCTACTTTATCTATTGTTGGTTAATAAATAAATTATTGAATTATTAAACAACATTTACTCGCTTTGTTTTTCTGTTTATTTGTTTTTGCTTTTAAATTTAATAACTTTTCCCCCAACAATGCTTTAAAGTCTCTCTGGTAATTTAAGTAACTTTTATTTACCATTTAATTAAAAAAAGCGCGCCTAAGAAAATACTTGCTTAGGGCGCAAAGTTTTCTAGGGCCGGCACTGAATATGTAGACGAAATGTTGCGAAATAATATCATAAGTCCATCAAAGTATATGCGGGTCACCAATTGTAATTGTTAAAAAGAAGATTGGTGGAGATCGTATCTGTATAGATTATCGTAATCTAAATGATAAAACCGTATCATTTCCCATTGCCAAATATGGACGATCACTACAGCCGGTATGAACTATTTGTCGGTCGTCGACTTAGCGGCTGGGTTCTACCAGAAATCCGGTTGCAGAAAACTCGTGCAATATAACTGCTTTTATTACTCCTGAGCAATTCCATTGCTGCTGAGCTTCAGAATAAAATATAGACGTATCTTGATGATGTGGTCATTCCGTCAACGACTGTTTATAAAGGCGTAGTGCTACTTAAAGAGTTCATGGAGAAATTACGAGAATATGGTTTAACAATAAAACCATCGAAATGTAAGTTTTTACAAACAAAAATTGAGTTTTTGGGTCACAATTCATTCAGCGCAATAGTTTGTCGATATCACAAAACAAACTACGAACATTGATAAATCCATAGTCTAACCTTGCAAGTGAAGACGAGTACCGATTGAGAATGGAATCCGTAAATAACCTATTTACCCCCAGACATACTACAACAATTTACTTTACATTAATATGATTATAGGTCAATCGCTCCTGTCTGATAACAAAAGTCATTACACATATCCGCATAAAACAATCTCTTTCCCACACAGATAATCTTCAAAATTTTAACATAAACAAAATTCTCATTTTCATAATAACATAATGAAGTCTACCAAACGCGGAGGGAACGGAAATACCACATTTCATCTTGCATATTTTTTAATGAATCAGCTGCGGTTGCAATCATTTTATATAAAACAAATAAATATCATGGTTTGGAATGCTCAAGAGGTCATTGTTATAGTTTGTGTAAACGTTTTTGTTTTTAATTATCATCGGAAATACTTTAGTAGAAAATATCGTGTGTTTGTTGCAATGCAATTTTAATACGACCAACATAATTATCGGAAAATCAACCGCAAATAACATACCTTGGCAGAAACTAGGTTAATCCTATATACATTTTTAGACTAATAAATCATAATATGGATGGATATACATTTTAGTAAACACGCAAATTAAATTTACATTTATGTACATAGGTAGGTAAAGTACATGATATGCTAAACTAGTTATAGTACATAGTAAATCAATAAAAAATCGAATTATGTCATTTGCAAATATGCAAAATAGCAAACCACACTACATAAATTATGTAAATTTCCTATTTATGATTTTTTTGTTTTTTGTGTCGAGGGGATACACAGTAAAAATATTTTATGTAGTTTGGGTGATATTTATGATAATTTGTACGCTTATCATGCAGCATTACACAAAAACCTAATTAATACGCTATGTTGAGCGTGAAAAGCGCACCTGTAAACGAGTGGTTTTTTTTCTCTCTAACACTTTTTAGTTTTGTGTGCTGTGTGTCGGATATTTACAATAAAATCAAAACAAATTATTGAAATAAATTAACAATAACGGGATGTACACTATATATAGATTTTAGCTACCGTATCTCTCCATATAAAGGTGGCTTATGAATGTTTTTTTTTTACAATTTGATTGCGTGAATTGTATCGCCATCATCATGTCGCGCACTTGATCAACATTTTTGATAGTCGCGCACAAACAACAATTTCTATTTAAGTTTCTATTGTTCATTTTTATTATTTTATGAAAGTTGCTGCAAATTACATAAAAACATTGTTATGGATTTTATTATTTTCGAAAGAAGATTTCTTTTACTTTAACGATGATGATGAACAAGTTGATGTATTTCAAAAATGTTGGTCTACTTTCAATTGTTCAACAAATTGTTTTTTGCATAAAAAGGAACTCTCCGTAGAAACCAGAGCAACTACCTGTCCATATATTGAGTGAATTTTAGGGATAAGTTGAATCCGATTCGAAATTTATGTTTAATTGAACAATTGTAAGGCGTAGCCACAAGAAAATATTTTGTTCAAAAAATGTTGTTCTATTCTGAAGCTTTGTGTTTCTGCAACAATATATCATGCGGTATTTTTCACCTAAGGATGGAGCACATAGGGTTCGTTTGGTCCCGAACTTTTAGTTAAATATGTGAAATCGTATGAAAAATGTAATGAACACGCACAAAACAGGAGCTTTTATAATAATTATTCATTGGTGTCAGAAGTGGGCTACATGTACATTCCCAATTAAATACATTTTTGCTGATGCGGATTAAGTCAAGTAGTTAATCGTCAAGTAGCTGCGTTGCGTTGGTGAGTCTGCTCGATTGTACTCTCGATTGGTGGAAAGTGATATAAGTAAAGTAAGTGATAGTGCGCGAAAATTATTTTCTACGAACTCCATTTACGGAATATGGCCTTGCTTAAACGTGCTAAACACGGCGACGCAGTTTATTTGGAGTAACTTCAGCAGCATGCCGCTTGGATAAAGACCAATATTAAGAAGGCAACATTTGCTCAAGTGCGCCTCAGATTAGATGTCACAAACAAACATGTCCACACAAATTTTAACTTCTAATTTCGAATACGGTAGGTACCCATTCCGCTCAGCTTATAATTTCGTTCAAATTTCGATATCTTTTTTTACGGTTGCGTTACATGGCCACCCCACAAATCAAAGGCAAGGTTGAGGCCATCTCTCGTTCAATAAAGTTGCAACCATTCTGGCTAGATAACGCGAAAAACTGGTTCAACATGGCGGAACTGCAATTTCAAGTGATCGGAATTAAGAAAGACGACGAAAAACTTGTTAGTCTTCTGTCAGCTCTGTCTCCCCAAGCATGCGAGGTCATTTCAGACATTATGGCAAATACACCTGCCGAAAATCTGTACGAGACAACAAAATCAGCGCTTCTCGCGCGCTTAACGCCATCAGACGAGGCAAAACTCGAGACCCTTTTATCGCAACAAAACCTAGGAGACAGACGACCGTCCGAGGCACTTCGCCATATACAGCAACTAGCCGGAACTCAAGTCAGCACACAAATTATAAAATCACTGTGGGTGCGAAGATTACCAGAAGTAATCAAAATAGGGTTGTTGACACAGGCGGACACAATAGGACTTAATGAACTATCTGTCACTGCCGATTAGTTGTATGCCGCATTATCAACAACAAATCACAATATTTCCGCGGTAACAGGCCAATCGCGCTCCGCCGTCCGTACCGATTTCGGTCGACAGCCAACTGCGAGCACATCTCAGAGTACCACAATTGAGGATCGCCTCGCAAAAATCGAAGCACGGCTTAATAATCTGTCGAATAACAATAATCGCAGTCGTTCAAGAGGTCGACAGCAATCGCAATCCGGATACAGACGGAATTCAGCTTCGCGCAGTCCCAGCAGCAACAGACGGCAATACGAAAAGTGCTGGTATCACTGGAAGTTTAGCCCAGCAGCGCGAAGATGTGTGCAACCTTGCAATTTCAACGCAGCATCCACATCGAGCATGGATGTTGACGTAAACCAAAAAAACGAGCAAACCAACGGGTAGAGACGACATCGTCCAATACCCAGAAATTAGGTCGACTATTCATTCACGACCACAAAAATAAATTCACATTTTTAATAGACACTGGCGCTGACCTTTCGATTATTCCAGTACATTTTTTCAAGGGCGCGTTTTCATTCACAAAACGTGACCCTGATCTAGTTTAATCGGCCGCCAACAACTCCACAATTTTCACTTACGGCACAAAATTGCTTCAAGTGGACATCGGACTGAAAAGAACATTCACTCACGCATTCATTTTAGCTGATGTGAATCGTCCGATTATTGGCGCCGATTTCCTGTGTAAGTTTGGCCTCCTTGTTGACCTAAAAAACAAAAGGCTGGTTGATTCAGCGACTAAGCTGTCAATCAATGCCACAATGGTTCGTGATAACACTCGAACTCCGATCCATTATGCAGTCAACAACGGTTATGCCACTCTGCTTAAGAATTTCTCATCACTTACAGCAGAGCCAAATTACAACTTACCAGGTAGACACAACGTGGTTCATCATATCGTTACAGCAGGCCATCTGCCCGTCGGCTAGATCAAGTGAGACATAAAGCCGCTCAAACAGAATTCCAGCACATGGTGGAATTAGGGATTTGTAGGCCATCTGCATCTCCCGTCTCTTGTCCACTTCACATGGTGAAGAAAAAAGATCAAGATTGGAGACCATGTGGGGATTATCGGCGTTTAAACACGGTGACAACACCGGATCGCTACCCGATACCCCACATTCAAAACTTCTCCATGCACTTAAATGGATGCAAAATATTCTCCAAGATTGATCTTGTCAGACCATATCATTTAATTCCCGTCGCACCTAAAGACGTTCATAAAACGGCAATCACAACACCGTTTGGCCTATTCGAATTCACCCGAATGCCATTCGGCTTACGCAATGCCGCTCAAACGTTCCAGAGATTTATGAACGAAGTCATTCGTGATTTAGACTTCGTTTTCGTCTACAATGACGACATTCTTGTTGCATCTAAATCTGAGGAACAACATAAACTGCACCTCGAACAACTTTTTCAAAGGCTAACACAGTTTGACGTTCACATCAAGAGCTCAAAGTGCGTCTTTGGCGTATCCACTCTTGACTTCCTCAGCCATAAGATTACACCTAATGGTATTCTGCCGTCTGAAGAACGAATTAATGCCATTAGGGATTTCCCAGACCCTACTTCAATCAAAAGTATACAGCGATTTGTCGGTTTGGTAAATTACTACCACCGATTCATTCCAAAACTCGCTCAAACACTCGCACCAATTCACAGCCACTTGGCAGCTTTACTCAGAAAGCCCAAGACAGCCAAGAATTTCACTTGGGCTGACGAATGTCAACAAGCATTCACATCACTTAAAGCTGAATTGGCCCAGATAACACTTCTGGCACACCCACTGAGCGACTCAAAGCTCAGCATAACCACTGACGCGTCAAATACTGCTGTCGGTGCTGTACTACAACAGTACAATAACGAGTGTTCGGAACCACTGGGATTCTTCTCCAAGAAACTCTCGGATGCCGAAAAGAAATATTCTGCATTCGATAGGGAATTACTAGCAATTTATCAGGCAGTCAAATACTTCCGATATTTGGTCGAAGGTCGGGATTTCACCATTTACACCGACCACAAGCCTCTGACACGAGCAATTCAGTATAAAACTGAACGTAATCCAAGGCAATCTCGCCACCTCGATTACATTAGTCAATTTACCACGGACATTCAGCATGTTCACGGACACGACAACGTTGTCGCAGATACACTATCGCGAACAACCGACAATAAAATGGCCGCAGTCGACACACACATCGACTTACAAATAATTGCAAACGCACAAAAAATAGACCTAGAACTTCAGAATTTACTTTCTGGTTCCGAATGTCACACTAGTTCATCAATGAAACTAGAGCTTTTCAAACTACCTGGCCTCGAAATAGTTTGCGAAATCGCAGATGGGAGAAATCGCCCATACATCGCAGACTCACTCCGTCGCACCGTATTCAACACACTCCACAACATTTCACATCCTGGAGTCCGTGCAACTCGTAAATTGATCACAGCTCGCTACTTTTGGCCCAGTATAAACAAAGACGTAAACCAATGGGCTCAGTCTTGTTTATCCTGCCACCGTGCTAAAGTTCAACGACACATCAAATCACCTCATGGACAATTCCAAATTCCACCCGGTCGATTTGAGCATATCCATATAGACATCGTAGGACCACTTCCGCCATCCAATGGATACTCATACTTACTCACTTGTGTTGATCGCTTCACTCGCTGGCCCGAAGCATACTGCATGACCAATATATCTGCTGCAACCATAGCCACCACATTTGTCAATAAATACGTATCACGATTCGGCGTACCCGCATTAATGGCCAGAGGCGACCAACTGCGACAAACCATGCGCAACCTTATACCCAAAACACCGCGTCAATCCAAGCAAGATGACGTATTTGTTCCGAAATCGCTCAGCAACTGCGATTTTGTTTTCATAAGAACAGACAAGGTTCGCACGGGATTAACTCCTCCCTACGAAGGTCCGTATGAAGTTATACGCAGACTTAGGAAACATTTTGTCGTATCCATTAATGGAAAAAATTCCAATGTTTCAATCGATCGTCTTAAACCAGCTTACGGAATACTTAGTTCGGCTGAGCAAACATCAAAGCCATCGGGTCCATAAGACCGTCCGTATAGCTGCCACTCCTACAATCATTCCCTAGGGAGGGGAAAATCACTCGCGGAGGAGTCCTGTAGCGACTCACTCATTTATTCAATTTCAATATTCACAAAATATTCATCACTCGTTCATCGCCACAATATACCAATCACGTATATTAGTGCGCGCATCTGCACTCTGCAGCGGATTTACATAAACTCAGCCGATCATCTTCAATATCACAACGCACTTCATGCTGAACAGAATAATTCATTTTTCTTTCTCCTTTTTATTCATCCGCTTGAAAAAGAAATTCGCTCGGTAAACGAACGATTATCTTTTTCGATACACTGGTTTTGACTCTCGTTGGATAAAGTCGAATATAAAAAAGTCTATCACAAAGTGACGCGTACATCACGCCATTAGTTTCAATTTTTTTTGTTATAAATTAATATTTAGTAAATGTTGAATTAATAGTTAACGTAGTGAAAAGTGTTTTCTTATAATTTATTTTATATCGTGTATAAAAAACATAAGAGAGTTAGTGAATAGCCAAACATAAAATTGTACACATAAACAGAACAAAATATAAAACACTCGCGCTATATATGCGCGTGTACAAAAGTGGTGCGTTTTCCGTTAAATTATTCCAGTGTATACCCACAATCGAGATACGAAATATTGTAGTCTGGTTAGCAGGATAACCAAGTAAAAGCCTACAAATTATATAAGGGAAATCAACTCATTATAGATGCTGAGGAAGAACCAGATGCAGCGAAAAATCGAGCCACTATCGAAAATTTATATTTCACCGTTCTCCGCAGTGCTGGAAGAGAAGTTGGAAGCATTAACATTTACGCGCACGCCTAAGATCGAACAAGCCAATCAATCAACCACCCAGCAAAGCTGCCGGAATTTTCTTTGACCACGTTTTCTGGTGAAATTCGGAGTGTTTCGATTCATTGGTCCATTTAAATCTTCAGAGGTGATAAGTTCTGTAAATCCATTTGGAAGAAGTTCCATAGTGCCACGATCACCAGCAAGACTCTATGCAATGCATAAGTCCGAGAAAGTTATTACCCCAAGTGGTACTCCAGTCAGTCGACTGGACAATACATTCGGGGGGGATCCATCCTCTTCGAAGGCTGGCCCTATGGATTTTGAGGAGGGCCAAACACTCCATGAAAGAAGTGATGCCAGCGGAAATTTTACAATGCGAGCAGTAAAATTCAGTGAAAGAACTGTTGACCTAGAAAAGGAAAATATGGATCTCTTTGAGAGGCTACAGAAGATGGAGCAATCATTTGCCAAGCTAAGCGAAGAAATTGAGTATCTAAAGCGAGAAAATGAACTTCTAAAAATGAATCGGGATGCTAAAGAACAAAGCGAATTAGAGAGTATTGAACCAAAGAAAGTCAACTATCTCACTGATGAGGATGAATTAGAAAGGGAGACGAACTGGATCCTAAAGAAGAAAAAAAAACATTCCAGGAAGGGTAAGAAAAGAAAAGCTGAATCGTCACCTGAGGTTGAACAACTAAATGTTAGTGGAACTACAAGTACCGAACCGGAAGTTGTCCAACCTGAGGCCAATCAACCGAAAGGTAGTAAATCTACCAAGAACATTGCACCAAAACTGGTGCAACCGAAAGAAAAAACCCCCCCACCAATAAGTATCGTGGGAGTAACCAGTTACCCAATAATTCAGTCACTGATGAAATCGGTTACTGACAAAGAATATAAGGTAACAGCGCTAAACAATGACGTTTGGAAAATTAATACTCTGGACTCAGAAACCTATAGAACATTATCTATGAAGCTGAATGCTGAAAAGTATCAGTGGTTTACCTATGAGGACAAACAGGCTCGTCCGATAAAAGTTATGGCAAGAGGTTTGCATCACACTTGCTCAAGCGAAGAAATAATGGAAGACTTAAAAAATAAAGGTCTTAAAATACTAGATGCTGTGAATATGATTAAAAAAGAGAGAATAGAAAACCAAGAAGGAAACCCAACTTTCAATAAAAGGGGACTCCCTCTTTTTATGCTAGTATTTGATAACTCAGAAAATGTTCAAAATATTTATGGTATAAAAGCAATTCTTCACATGAAGGTAAAAATTGAACCTATGAGGAGAACCACTACACGCATACCACAATGCAAGAAATGTCAGGGATTTAATCACACCCAAAAATATTGCAGCCGGGATCCGAGATGTGTAAAATGCTCAGGTAAACATTTTACCCAGGCATGTACAATAGGGAGAGATGTACCAGCTAAGTGTATAAATTGTAAAGGCCAACATCCGGCCAATTATCGGGGCTGTGAGGTTGCTAAACACCTACAAAAATTAAGAGATAAATCACGAAATCAATCGCAAAATCATGAAATTCGAAGGATTCAACCATCAAATCAGATGGATCAAAATCCATAACCAAGCAACGCAGGGCAAAGAAGAACATTTGCTCAGGTAGTGAAAGGCTCGGGTTCAACCAAATATATGGGCTCTGAAAATAATCGAGTTATGGAAAACATTATGAACAGCATCGAAGCTATTACAAAGCGGCTAGATGACCAAAGTAACCTGAACAACATGATATTTGATCAACTGAAGAAAATGCAACTCCCACAACGCAATCCGATAAAAAATGTTAAGTAAGAACACAACTTTCAGAATAGCAATCTGGAATGCGAATGGACTTATGCAACATATTCCAGAAATAGAAATATTTTTAAATACAGAAAAAATCGACATTTTTCTAATATCCGAAAGCCATTTTGTTAAATCTTCGTTTGTTAAAATCCGGGGTTATAACTTATATCATTCCATTCATCCAGCAGAAAGAGCAAGAGGTGGTTCAGCATTACTAATAAAAGAAAATATAAAACACCATGTAGAAACAGAAATCGAAGAAGAAACAATGCAAGTCACCACTGTTAGGATTCACATTAAACACAGACAGCTTACTGTCTCCGCAATATACTGTCCTCCCCGGCATAACTTGAAAAGGGAGGACTACATTAAACTATTTAAATCATTAGGACGTGATTTTATTATTGGAGGAGACTTTAATGCAAAAAACACCTATTGGGGATCTAGACTTACGACGTCAAAGGGTAAAGAATTGTTTCAAGCAGCCCAGACATCAAAATGTGAATTTTACTCTGGTGGTTCCCCAACATACTGGCCCAGTGACGAAGCTAAGATACCGGACCTAATCGACTTTTATGTAGCAAGAGGTATATCTCAGAACTATATTCACATTGAAAACAGCAATTCTCTAGTATCGGATCACTCACCGGTTATCATGACAGTCAGTGAAACTGTAATTCAAAGGGAAAGTGCACCCAGATTAACAAATTCAAAAACAAACTGGGATCTCTTTCGTGAAATAATGGAGGACAAAATCAATCTCCAGGTACCGATAAGAAATTCTCGACAGTTGGAAGACGAATTGGAGCAACTCAATGAAATAATTCACTATGCTGCATTGGCAAGCACTCCCATTTTACAAAATAAGAAGACGCTTAACATATCCTACCCAATGGAAGTTAGAGAGTTGGTAAGAGAAAAACGACGAGCTCGTAAAACCTGGCAAATTAATCGAACACCGGAGAACAAAACAATTCTTAACAATTTATGTAACAGCCTCAAATCCCTTCTTAAAGAAGTTAAAAATGAATCAATCAACAGATATCTAGTTAGCCTAACTGATGAAAAAAATTCTGATTACTCACTGTGGAAGGCGACGAAGGGACTCAAAAGACCCAAAATGCAAGTGCCTCCACTTAAAAAGGATGATGGAACCTGGGCAAGAGGCCACAAAGAGAAGGCTGATCTATTTGCGGAGTATCTCCAGGAAACCTTCCAACCACTACCAAGACAAACTGCCAATGAAAATATAATATCTATTCACAAGCTGGATGAGTTTGAAATACGGCCAGTAACTCTCAAAGAATTAAAAGAAGAAGTGAAAAGTAACATGAATGTTAAAAAAGCCCCAGGGTATGATTTGATTACTTGCCAAATTATCAAAGCTCTACCTAACAAAGGATTTCGTAAGCTACTACACATAATCAATGCGAGCCTTCGGTTAAAATATGTTCCGAATCAATGGAAAGTAGCAGAAGTAATCATGATACCAAAACCTGATAAACCACCTAACGATAAAAAATCATACAGGCCAATTTCTCTGCTGCCAATCATGTCAAAACTCTTTGAAAAATTATTACTAAAGAGACTTAAACCAATAATTGAGGACCGACAACTAATTCCTCCACATCAATTTGGATTCAGAGAAAAGCATTCTACAATTGAACAGGTCCATAGAATCACCAACATAATTGAAAGAACGTTAGAACGTAAAAAAGTATGCTCAAGCATATTCCTGGACGTCGCGCAAGCATTCGATAAAGTCTGGCACAGTGGTCTGGAATACAAGCTGCATAGAGATCTACCGAGACAATTCTATGCCATGCTAAGATCTTATTTATCCAATAGACACTTTCGAGTGAAATATGAGGATGAATACTCTGAGCTAAAGAAAATCTCTGCCGGTGTCCCGCAGGGGAGTGTCTTAGGACCAATCCTGTATTTACTATATACAAGGGACATACCAACCACAAATGAAGGAACCATAGCCACCTTTGCAGATGACACAGCAATTATGGCAGTTGGAAATAATGTCGCTGATGCAACGAGCAAACTCCAGAGGATGACCAATGCGGTTTGTAACTGGACAAAGCGTTGGCGAATCAAACTTAATGAGACAAAATCCACGCATATTAACTTTACTTATCAAAAGGCTTACCACCTACCTATACAAATTAACTCGCGACTCGTGCCATATGCAAATACAGCTAAATACCTTGGCATGACCCTCGATGCCAAGCTTAAATGGAGAGAGCATGTCAAAAAGAAAAAAGAAGAACTTAACATAAAGTTCAGAAAAATGTATTGGCTCATAGGTAGAGGCTCTGAGCTTACAATTCACAATAAGCTGCTGCTATATCGGCAAATTTTGAAGCCGATATGGACCTACGGTATACAACTCTGGGGATGTACCAAGCAAACAAACGCCAAAATGATACAGACGTTTCAAAACAAGGTTCTTCGTAGCATCGTCAATGCTCCGTGGTACGCAAGAAATGAAGACCTTCACAGGGACCTACGGATGGAATACATCAAAGAGGAAATAAAAATGCATGCCGCAAAACACGAAATAAGGCTCCAGGAACATGGAAACCCCTATATTCGCCATATGATAGATAACCCTGTCGTTGAAAGAAGACTCCAAAGAACGAGGCCACTTGACCTAGTGAACTTACCATACTAAAATTAGTAAATAGGTTTAATTGATTATGGGGCTAACCAGTGGGTTACACCCCAACAAACGTGAATTTTACTAGATATATAAAAATTTGTATTTGAAAGAAAAATTGCTAGATGAGCGCAGTCTCAGTCGTAATAAAATAAAATGAAAAAAAAAAAAAAAAAAAAAAAAAATTAAATCTTGCGTTGAGTAAAATTGCGAAGTTCCAGTTTTTGAAGCACGCATTTCATTTAATCGAAGCGTTAGAATAGAAGAACGATTCAATCAACCTAACCGCATCTGTCAACATCACACCAAATAGTTTTTCACAGTTAAGACTTTATGGATAAACAATGTTCACACCGGTTAATGGAGTTGCACAACGGATTCAATTCGCATTTGCGGTCTCTACGAACGCTGCATTGCATCACCAACAATGGGACGACTTAATTGTGTTTTTAATGTCAAGCAAATTCGATCCTAAAATAAAGGAAAAATGGTGTGAAACCGCCCTGTGGATAAAATCGCAGATCCCGCAGATATTTCCCAGTTTATCAAACGGCGATGTCCCAAATTAGATCTGTTGCCAACCAAACCATCAAGTTCTTCTACACATGGGAAAAGTCCACCATCTACGTTAAATTACATGCAACCAAGGCCACAACGAATTTATAATGTTCTGAGTTCACATCATTCAACTTCGAATATGTATTATTGTGTTCTGTGTAATAAAAATTCACATTCCATTCTGCGCATTCTGTGCATTTTTAAAGATGTCAGTCAGCTATGCTTTAATTGCCTCAAACCTGGTCATCTTGGTAGACAAGTGTCAATTGCAAGAATCATGTAAGGTTTGCCAACTAAAACACTACACTTTGTTGCATATGAGCGTTAGCCAAAGCAGCTGCGACTTCAAACAACGATAAGGCTTTGCCACTACCTTCAACTATTTTAACGTCGTCCAAGTCTGCTACATTCACATCCGTTAAAGACCGTATACGATTCTAAATATGAGTTCTTGGCTACAGCTCTGGTGCAAGTTTTAGACAAATTTAATCACCCCGTTGTGAGACGGGCATTATTGGATTCCGGATCACAAATGAATTTTATGAGTAATTCATTTGCATCCAGACTGCGGCTTCCACTAGAACAAGGGTCTGTCAAAATTGGAGGAAGTGGTACCTCATCTACATAATCTTCCTCCAGTGATGCGTTAAACTACGATCAATACTAACCAATTTTGCTACTGACCTTGAAGTACTAGTTCTATCTGTAATTATGAATATTGCTCCATTCGTCAAGATAAATACTACTGGTATATCCCAGCTAATGTACGATTGGCTGATCCAACTTTTGCAAGCGCCCAAAATATCGACCTGCTATAATTAGAGCGGAAATGTTCTTCGATTTATTCAAAGTCGGTCAAATCAAATTAGGAAACAATTTGCCATGTCTTCAAAACACTGTCCTGGATTGGGTTATATCAGAACGTTTATCGTACCCCCCATCAGCTGCCCGACAACAAATTTCACTATTAACTTCATCCATTACGACTATCGAAGAGGAGATTGAAAGAATTTGTTGGAAGCTCGAAACAATTGCAGAAGGCTCCAAATTGATTACTGTGAAGAATCACCCAACCGATAAACATTTTGTTGAGCAAGGCAGGCGATATGAAATAGGTAGATTTACCGTGAGATCACAACCGAACGGACCGTTCCTTGTGCAACTTGTGCTATAAGTCTAAAGTAGCACCACTACCCAAGTCAGCGATACCACGCTTGGAACTAGTGGCGGCATTATTACCGGCACAACTGATATCACAAGTGCATGCCATTGTTAATTTTTGTGTCAGTGATATCATTTACTATGAACGGACTCAACAATTGTCCTCTATTGGCTGAAATCATCACCCTCACATTTGAAAACATTTGGAACATATAACAGAGTTGCACAAATACAAGAACTGACAAATCAATGGTATAATATTGAGTCGAGGAAAAACGCCAGCAGCTTTGATACGATGAGATTTATGGTTCCATGGACCTCCAATGTTACAGTCTTCAAAGTCTCCATGGCTTACTTCGAGGACTCTATCTGGTTTTGACCTTACACACTGCGAATACAAACGGGACACGACTTTGACAACGTATCTGGGCACAAGAAGGCAATATTCTATCAAAAATAAAATATAAACCAGAAATTGACAAGAGTGATTGCATTTGCTAGCAGATTCGTGAACCACGAGCCAAGATTTCGAAGAACGTATTATCCATCTCGTTCAAGCGAAATGTTTTCCGGATCTAAAAATTGGGCTACAAAGGAAGGAGTTCGTAATGTACTCAAGCCAATTGCGGAGTCTATCACACTTCCTTGAATCCTTGATGCGAACGGTTTGATTCGAGTCGGTGGTAGATTGCAGTTTTCCTCACTGCCATACTCTACGAAACATCCTATTAGGAGGGAAATCTGTTAGTTCTTAACCGATTTTAGTGAAATTCGACATGTGTGTGTTGTCTCAATTTTAAAACAGAAAAGGTATAAATTACCTACCCAGCCCGATAAAGCTCGAACACAAGTCGATCTTGCCGCTCTGACACAATCATACTCGAAAAACATAGCCCAAAGATTAAATCAAAGGATTAATATTTTTCCATCTTAATTGGCCATTAATTGACCATATTCTAGAACTTCATCTAACAATCATTTTAGGATGCCATTTCCATCGCATATGTCAAATTTCCCCAAAATCGGTTGAGAAATAACCGAGTTTCTTTTTTATATAGGCCATATTCCAAACTTCTCTTAATCCTTGGCCATATTCCAGAACTTCTCCTAAATATTATTTTAGAATCTAATATTTATTGTTCTGGTTAAATTTCATCAAACTCGGTTAAGAAATAGGCAAGTTTCATCCTACTTGGCCATATTTCAGAACTTCGTCTAACAATCAATTTAGAAACCCATTGGATATGGGCAGTGAAAATCAACGAAGACCTTATCGAAACATGTTAAGGGAGATTTTGAACGGAAAATGTGTAATAGGATCTGGAAAACTTGTGGTTTTAGCAGCATACGGTCCTTCAAACAAATACTTTATTGAACACCATATTCCCTGAACATGTATAATTTCAAAAAACAGAGGCGTAGACTGGCCACCACGATCGTGTGATTTAACATATTCAGATTTCTTTCTGTAATTTCTTTTTAAAGTAACATATCATTAAAAATTTCAACAAAAGAATAGATCCTCAAAGGTTTCTCAAAAATTTGGTGTTTTATTCAAATTTCTTATAGTGAAACTCTAATTTGATCACCCTTTAGAATTATTATTTCACTCATTTATTTTACAAAATTTAATCAACATACATACATTAAAGTTCGAAGTACAATTGACTTTTAAATCTAGTTGAATTCTGTGTAATTGATCAGACCAGAAGATAAGACTGAACATAAATAGGTAACATTTAATCAAAATGAGTTCATTTGAATTAAACTTGGACGCCGGATTATTATTTCGAGTCCGTACTAACGGACCCGCGGAACACCGCTTAAAAAACACTGGTTGCGGTATTATTTGGTAAAAATGCTAAAACGAACGTAAAAATATTGTACAGATAAAAAACTACTTGCGGAAGAATAAGAATGCTAAGAAGTTTGGATTAAAATAATAATAAAAACAAAAAGAAAAAAAAATTAATTTCGACAAATTTTGGATTCACCATTCATCATCAAACGTATTCCCACGATTCATGGTACTCAAACCAAAATTAGATTTTTAAATTATTTCCATTTTTTAATTATGATTTTTTTTAATAATTTGTTTAATTATTCTTTTGTTATAAATTTTATTTTTTAAGTCGTGATTTTCAGATTAATATTTTGTTGTTTTTGTGTTGTAGGTTGGTTGTTTGTTAAAATGGTTTATGATCATCAATATGTATAATAATAAACAGGACAAGAAGATAATAATTTTTTTTTTAATTGTTTGGTATTCTTGTTTTCTGAAAGCATTGGAATAGCAATGCTTGTAAATTACAATAAAAAAACAAAAATTAATTTAAAATTCTTGAGTGAACTAATTAGCAGCACGAAAAACATTGAGGTGGTTCGAAATTTGAATAATTGATGTGCCTGATTAGCATAAAATATTTTATATATGTATGGTATAGTGAATCAAGACCGAACTCGGACGAGCACACTTTTGCTTGAAAAAAAAAAATTGGTGTAGACTAAATTTATTGTTAGAAATTGAATATTCAATGTTAATTAATTACACAACATTTTGTATCAAAGTTCGATTATTTGGAATAATTAATGCCAACTAGAGATTGAATGATAAAAATCTGCTTGCCGAGTAATTATTATAAAATTTTGAGTTTGAAACAGTCTACCGCCTATCTATGCTATATACGATACGTAAACGTATAGTTAAACCTCCGGGGTCGCACTGGGACGATTTCGTCCCAAGCGAAATTTTCCTTGGGAATTCCTGAAACATGGAAAAGAGGCAGGGTCGGTCTCCTCTTTCTAAAAAAAACTTAGTTCAGGCATGGTACTGCAAGCGTCGTCTGCCCGCTCTCCGCGTAATTTAAGTATGTATATGAGCAATGTTTGACCGTAACTTTAGTTCAGCCAAATCATAAATTTGATAATTGAATAGTTGAGAATGTTTCCCGCTTGCTGTTGGTCTGGGCTTAGACAGAAACACGTTGATAGTTGTGTAGAAAACTAACGATTTACTCAATAACTTATATGGTTTAGGTATATGCAGATACATCGCTTATAAAACTATTGACTATACAAATCATAATTTTATATGATTATAAAGGTGAATGTAGTAGACTAGTAGTCAGCATAATTAAATTATTATCTAAAAAACTTATATATGTATATAAGGCCATAAATAAAATAAAATATGTGACGTACGAGTATGTGCTCGTGCATTAACTTATGCATAATATGTTGTTGTTGTACATGTTATATTTTATTATGTATTGATGTTATTGTTGGTATAGTACATAACAGTCTCGATAGAAGGGAGATCTTTTAAGATTGCTAATTGACACCGGCTCACAACAGAAGCCAAATAACGTTTAAATCTGGTAGGTCGTAGAATCAGTGCGGAGGTCCATGATGTAGGCGGACAAATTAATTGCTGGCAAGGTTAACATTATTGTAAATATCAACCTACAACCAAGATATCCGTCAGCATATTCAATTGAAATTGAAGCTTTAGGACTAGCCAAGATAAGCAAAAATCTGCCAAAAACGCCATTTAATTTTAAAGAGCTGCTATTGGCCGATTCGAACTACAATATTCCAGCACCAATTAACATACTATTGGGTGCAGACTATTACACTCAGATCATGAAGCCGCAGTTCATAAAAGGAAATAAAAACGATCCAGCAGAGTAGCTCACAGAATTTGGATGGTCATCTTAGGAAGAATATCAACACCCTGCAAGACGACAGAGATAAAATATAACACGCACGTCTCATCAACTGAGATAGATGAACAGCTAAAAAAATTTTGGGAATTAGAAGAATTGCATCCCCCACCCATTTTCACAAAACCAGGGATGGAATGTGACGCATTTTTAATATTGTCCTATTTCACAAAGACCCAACTACTTATTTGGGAGATTCAAAACGTATGGCAATGACAAGATTCCCTCAAGTCGAAAAAAAGTTTGTCCAGTGAACCAACTCTCAGAGAAGGTCATACAAACTTTATGCGTGAATACGAACAACATAAGCACATGGAAAAAGATGAGGAAGAACCAACTGCAATCTATTACCTTCCACGAAACTAAGAGTCGTATTCGATGAGTCGGCATACAACGTCCAGCGTATCATTGAATGATTTGTAATTGTTGTAATTACCTGGAACCCTGTTTTAGACACTTTTGAGCTCAAGATTTGAACCGACAAAAAGGAGCATATTGGCAGAAGTTGTCAAACTATTCGATCCGCTAGGATAGTTTGCACCGATAATCATCCAACCAAAGTTATTAATCCAGAACCTATGGATGGCTGGTGTTGAATGGGATGAAACACTACTAAGTGTTGAACTAAAACAACAATGGATTCAATTCAAAGAAGGTTTGAATGAGATCGAAAATATTACCATATGATGTATAGAACACAGACAACAAGGAAAAAATGAACTCCATAGATTCAGCGATGCATCAGAGAAGGCATTTGCAGCAGTGGTATAGTGCAAACCAACAAACTCCGAAGGCACACCAGTAGTTTATCTAGTAGCAGCAAAAGCCAAAGTCATTCATATAAAAAACAGAATATCATTGTTAAGGTTAGAATTATGTGGTGCCGTGCTATTGGCAAAGTTATTAAAAAAGATTCAAAATGCCATGAATTTAGAGTACTCTTCTACTTATGCGTGGACGTATTCGATGATAACGCTTGGATGGATAAAAGGCAATCCCAGCATATACAAAACTTTTGTGGGAAACCGAATAGCTGAAATTCAGTTACTTATGCAACTAAGTCAGTGGCATTATGCAAAATCCAGTTGAAACTCCGCAGATGTAGCTTGACGTGGAATGAATGCCCGACATTTGCGAAACAATCAACTTTGGTGAAAATCAAGTTGGTTAAAAAACTCAAATTACCCTCTAACGCTTGAACCACCTGAAGAAGCAGCTAATGAAGAACTAAAAACAAATTGATTGCTTACCAATGCGCCTCGGCAACCAGAGTTAATAGAGTTTTTACGTTTTCATCAGCTCTTAAAATCAAAAGAACTATAGCGTACTGCTACATATTTATTACTCCCCTTAAAAATCGAATACATTAAGTATTGGAGAGATACCAAGTTTTTTAAAAGTAGATAAGCTGAGTAGATCCCACAATGTAATCAAAAAAACGATACAAGAATCGAAATTCGCCGCAGACATTAAATCAAGTGACTCCAACTGCCCCTTTCTCTAATACGGGCATCGATCACGCGGGTCAAATTGATCTGGTGTGTCTTCCACTACCGCGCTAGCTAGGATTGATTAAAAGAGTCGTGTGTTTTTACTGTTATGGCTTCCAATATGGGTTGTTTCAATTCCAATTGATTCTATGACTGGCACTAGCTGGGATTAATCAAAAAGGTGATGTGTTGTTACTGTACCCCTTCGTTTTGGTTTATTCAGCACCCGGATGATTCTGAATCCCACCGGCCTCTCCAATTTTCTGACTAAAATTGAGTAGTAGTCTTCCTTGAAGTAGGGCATAGTAGCTTCTTCTTCACGCGTGACGTCTATTAATAGTTCTTCATGCAACTGCTCAATTTTTGTCATCCTTGCATCGAGTTTGTACAGGTTGTGTTGCAGTTGATCGTGGCTGCTTTCAGCTTCTAAAAGTTGTTCCGTTTCGTCCATTGTTCTATAACACAAACGCGTTTTCACGTCTTGTAATTTAAAAATTCGGCTGAATTTATATTCCTCCATTGCCAATATTTCGCGGCATTAAAAGGAAGGTCTGCAAATTGACTATTGGGTTTGTGCGAGAACACATTACGGCGCAGGGAAACGAATACCCAGTACCGGCGACTTTAAGGGGTGAGCAAGCGGGCTCCAAGTCATCTATATCCAATGACCGCAATACTTCAGAGGTGATGAATTCTGAAAACCCATTTGGAAGTAGTTCCATAATGTCAAGATCATAAGACTATATACAATGCACAAATCAGAGGGGTTTATTACCCCAGGTGGTATACTCCAGTCAGCCGACTGGACAATCCATCCTCTTCGAAGGCTGGCCTTATGGATTCTGGGGAGTGCCAAATATTGCATGATAAAAGTGATGCCAGCGGAAATTTTACATTGCGAGCAGCTGGAACTAGTGAAAGAACTATTGACCTAGACAAAGAAAATATGGATCTCTTGGGAAGACTACAGAAAATGGAGCAATCATTTGCCAAGCTAAGCGAAGACATTAAGTACCTAAAGCGAGAAAATGAACTTCTTCAAACTTCACAAAACCGAGAAGCGTTTCGGTCTTAATTTTTTTTTTTCGAAAAAAGGTATTTCGGCCCGAAAACAGTTTAACTGAAATGCTTTCTGTTTATTTGGACTGAACAATCATCTTGGACTGGAATACCTATTGCCCACTGACATAATTCTTTTGGGTACGTACCTCGCCCAATTTATTATATTTTCCACTATATTTTGATTTTATTTCCTATTTTTGGTTATTTCCCCAAATTTTAATTTGAATTTCATAAACTTCTGGTGGAACTCACTATTTATAAGCAAAGGCAAGTCAAGCAGCATAGCAGTGAAATAATTCCTTCGGGTAAGTGCTTCCCTATGGTCTTTAGGTATTCTATCGCTTTTTTAGTGATGAATTATGAGTATTAACTATTTGCCAAGAATCTGTGTTTTTTTATATTTCAGGAAGCTCGTAAAGTCCTTGCAGTTTGTGGGTTTTACATAAATCCCATATAGGTTTATGAAGGCATTTAAGTCAAAAAACCAACCAAACAAAAGGTAGTCCAGTTTCAAAATTTATGATTAAAATACGTTTCAAGAAGGTTGTTCAGTCCAAATACGCAGAGGATGTTTCAGTCAAACTGTTTTATGACCGAAACACCTTTTCTTTGGACTGAAGTTCCTGAAGTTATAGGGAGTTTTATTCATAATATTTGTATAGGGAATTGTATCACTGCAACGCAGTTTTCTCCTATATTCCTAAATATAGGAATCAACAAATACTTACATTATATAGCAAATTTTGCAACACCCCTGAGAAACTTTTAACAATTTCAATTTATCTTACAGAATTAGCCAGATGGACAAATATTTTACGAAGGGAAGAAATTGTTAAGTGCACAATTGTTATTGTCACATTAAAACAGCATATTGACAAATTTGAAACCATATTAATCGATGAAAATTAAACGTGGAATGCCTTGACATTGAATTAAGATAAAAAAGATGATGCGCTTAACGTATCAACAAAAATGAAAAAAAAATCAAAAATTTCGTTATACTGTCTTATGATGACCAAACTAATAAAATTTTATTTTTTTATAATTTGATTGTAATCACCTTTATCTAATATGACTGTACTACACATAATTATAACAAAACCCGACGAATGTGTCGAAAAGATCAAAATATTTACACAAAATTCAACGAGACATACGAACGATAAATACCAAAAAACAAATTCAGTGGCGCCCAAAAAACGCCTACTTTTCGATTTTTTTTTGTTCCGCCAATTTTTCTTCATTCTTCAACGAGCCACTTATCTTTATTTGCCCTATATATACACACAGTGTTACATAAGTAAGATTGTGTCGATTTTGGTGTTGTATTGCGTCGGAGTTACATCTCGTATAATTTTACATCGACAATTTATAGGAATCGATTTTTTTATTTGGTTGTATTTCGGGTAGATATACAGAAATATACTCAAGACATAATGTTTGGATGTTATCGTCCTCTATACGATTGCTTGCCTGATTAGAAATTAGTAATCACCATTTGACATAAAATAGAAAATTTCACTATACGTGTACCCTAATGAATAATTAAGTACGAATTATTAATTAAGAAATGGTCATTCCGCATGTACCGTGGTAATCATGAGAATGTTTTTTTTATTCTTTGCGTGTTATTTGGGACTTCACCAACAATAAAACCATCAAAATTATTATCTGTTATAAAATTTATCAATATAATAAAAAACATTAAGTTTAGTTTCGGTGAATTTCGGTAGTGGAAAGGCATGAAAAGTTTTTTTTGAAACAATTAAGCACTTAACTAAATTATGTTTTGACACATTATAATTTAAGACACAGAAAAAACAGAAGACAAACTCAATTTGAGAGAAGTTTATTCCAAGAAAATTCTTAAGTTGCAATATTTCTAAATTCTCTAATTAGAAATATTAAGTCAACTGAATTCAATTGGGGCAACCAATTTTATGTCTCTAAATTGGATCAGGTCGCAGATATTTCAATTTACTAAATACAAACTTAGAAATAACTAAATAAATTTGTCAAAGTTTTGGAAAGTAATGTTAAAATTTATGTTGTGTGCCTTACGTCGTTTTGTTTGACTAAATTTACAACTTTTCATTACAAAACTACATTACGCTATTCACCACCACAGAGTTAACGAAAAATTTCCGTGCGAAGTTATTTTTCAATTTAGTTGTAATTTTTAGAGTGAGTTACTTGGATTATGCGTTATACGAGTGTTTATTTCGCTAAGGATAATGAGTAAGTGATCTGTCCAGTTTCTCCAACGTTATTATTGAAAATTATTTTTAGCGCAATTCAAGTAAATATACCTTGTATGAAAATATTGTTCTTGTTACGAAGCAAGTTTCCTTTTTTACAGCGTTTTTAGAATTTTCGTTAGTTGTAATCGTGATGAATTGAATTTTTCAAAAGCGATTTTTTATGCACTCGTAAAAGACCTTGTGATCAGTGTAGTCTTGCATTTTTAGCAATAATAACAATTAATGTAGGTGTTCACAAGTTTTGTTAGCCCAATGGAAGAAGAGGAGCCACCATCGTTAACAGTAATCTCTACAGATACAAAAGAGGGTATCTCAGAGAATCGAGTAACCTAACCAGCGGTTAATTTTTTCTTTCATATCTTACTCTGCATTATTCGGATCAAATTCCTGCTTTCGCGATTTTATAAAATCTTATATTCTACATTATCTCGATCATTCTCATTCTCGAGATACCATGGGTCCAGACATCCAGACATCCAGACATCCAGACACACAGACATCCAGACAGACGGACGGACATTTTTTTTTTTGCATTTTCAGACTCAGGGACTTTCAAAACGTCGAGAAAAGTGGTTTTGGACCGACCAAATTTTTCGTCATTTTTGACAGGATTTCAATACTTTAGTCTTTTTAGACCGAAGTAATTGTATGGAAACGGTACAAAGTAACATAAAATTATGATTAAGCTACAAAAACTTCATTAATTTTACAAATTTAATTGAAAATTATACGTCGTGAGTAGATGATATAATTGTGTTAGTTATCGAACACCTTCTTTGTTTCAAAAAATTCTGGTTCCAAACTCAAATTCTTGGCGAATTTTTTATTCGTTCTGTTTTAACCTCACTTGGTGTTGTTTGGTTTGATTTTTCTTTAATGGTAGCTATCTTATTGTATGTTTTGTTACTAAACCAATTTTCTTTTGTTTCTCTTTTGTCCATGTTGCGAGGTTTTCGTGTCTATGTGGCAATGCTTATAATCTGAATATCGATAATATAAGAAAACCAAATAAATTTAGGAATTTTCTGAAATTTAGGAATTAAATACATAATTTCAAAAAGTTCAAAACCTCTCTCTTTTAAAGAGTTGAAAAATTTGAAAAAATTTAAAATTTAAATTTGCAATATTTTAAAAATTTGAACAATTGCTTAAATTTTAAGTATTTAAAGTCCTCTAGTCTTCAAGAGATTTAACAACCCGTTGATAATCTTATGATAATAAATTCCAAGAAATTGTTAGATTCGTTTTATTATTCTACGAATTGGAAAATATTTAGAATTTCATTAAGCTTATAAATTTTGAACTTGTTTTAAGAATTTCAAAATTTTTAAGAGTGTCACGAGACTAAATTTTAAGAATTGATCAAATTTAAAAAATTTAACGAATTACATTTTTTAAACAGTTTTATAATTTAAAATATTAAGAAAATTAAATTTAAGGGATTTTGACAAATTTTAAAAATTAATTTTGAGATTATTTGACGAGCTTATGATGAGTTTGAAGCTGAATTAAATTCTCTTACAATTTTTCAGAAATATTAACGAAGGGGTGTTGAATAATTTGATTATGCGTGTAAATAATACTAATATACTTCAACGTGTAAATCACATTAAAATGATTGTTGTACAGATTGATGTATTAGAAAAATTAATTCAAAAATCATAGTAAAACATTAAGTGTATTAACTTCAGCAAACACTTCAATTTTAAAAAGCAAAAAAAAATTGGGCCTATCCAACTCCTCGTACGACACTTTTCCCAGAAAGCATCCGTTAAAGATCACCAAACCATTTATATTTTACAAACATTTTCCGTTATTTTGGCCGAGCAAGGTCCTTAAAATATGTCACGGCTCTTCTTAAATTTGGAGACAATATGATAATTGATGACACGTGTTGAGCAGCACTCAAAGTCCCATTCGCTATTTTTCATCTTCGACCTTTAACAATTAGATCTAGTTATGTATATGTACATCTCTATAATATACCGTTGAACGTCCTTAAGAATTTAATTTACTCCATTCAGAGAGCATCCACAATATTCAAAAATGTATTTTCTGAAAATTTGTGCTGTTTGTTTAGATCACAATATTATGTGAGCAATGTGAGAATTGGCCGATATAATTCTTTACTTAGTGCTTCAGTCTGGACGGCGCATCGCTGTGGACCATTCGAAAATACAAAATCAGAATTACCGTTAATTATCATTTGTTACCGCACCCACCTCCTTTATTGCATTTAATTTTATATATCTCCCAGTTCTGCTAAACCTGCGCCACCCTAATGGCGTGATATTATTTTAACGCCTCCCATAATAATTTGCTACTAGGAGTTATATACGACTTCAATTCACAAATAATGTATCGATCAACATGTCGTTAAAATTTCAATCATTAAAATGTCATAAAATGTCAATAATAAGTCACAGAAATGTCAATGTCAGAAATTTCAATGTCATAGAAACGGGAATATCTTGCAATATTTAAAAGCTCACTAGATATAATTATTTAATTCATTTTTTTAAGCTTTTTTGTTGTTATAATAAAATAATTTTATTTTGTTTTTAGCTTAATATTTTATTTTTTTATTAAGTATTTAATAAAAACCGAACGTTTCACGGATTTTTTTAATAATGCTTCGATCCGGTTTGAGTTGGTGTACGAAGAGATTAAAAAACGACAAATTAAAAAATTTGTGAATATGCTGGGATCAGAGGTTGGTGAAACGCCAGTTTTAGAATCAATACAGCAAGCCAGTTCAGAGATTGAAGGAAGAGACACAAACGATCAAAAGTGGGTCGTAAATTTGACAAATTTGAAAATTCCTGAAGACATTATAAAAATTGTAAAGTTAGGTAATAAGTTTTGTTTATCTTTTAAAAAAGAAATTGTTCCTTATCACAAAATTATAGCGGATGTGGAGAGTGGTATTTCAGGACTAGATGAGACGGTTCATAATAATATTAGAAATAGATTGGTAAATGTGTTGACGAACTTCAAAACAAACAATTATTTGGGTAAAACATTTGTGAGTATTGCAGAAGTCCAACTGATTCGAGGGGCTCAAAAGGCAAAGAAATTTTTGAATGAGCATCCCGAATTGTATGTGTTTTAAAGCTGATAAGAGTAACATAACGGTACGTATGCCAAAAATTGAATATGTAGAATAAATGGAGTTACTCTTGTCGGACAACAACACTTACAGTGAAATTCAATCTAAATTAAATGTAATCATTGGCTCGTGGGAACGTTTAGAAAAAATTGAGAACAATTTGGCAAAATTTCTTAAAAATTATCATGGTACGACCCCACGAATGTATGGTCTGCCAACAGTACACAAAATTGGTATTCACTTGAGACCAATTGTAAGCTATTTAGGTTCGCCTTTAAACAATTTATCTAAATTTTTGTCTAACATTTTGAATCATTACGTGGGAAATAACTTTTCGGCTGTAAAAAACGCGGAAGATTTTAGAAATAAAATTAAAAATGTGTCTCTACCAACAGGTTATATATTAGTGTCGTTAGATGTGGTCTCGTTGTTTACAAACGTTGACTCATCTTTGGTAGTAATTTTGGTTAAAAAATTGTGGAATAGCATAAAAGCATGTAGTAACACTAATTTGGAGTCGAAACAATTTGTAGAAGGGTTGAAAGTTAGATTATACTGAATTTAGTTTCTAGGAAAGATGTTTTAGTAATGGAGCACGTTGAAACCGAAGTGTTAAAAACATCTTCCGTCAAACCTATCTTCTTTTACCGGTACGTGGATGATATTATTGCGGCTATTCCAAATTCGGAAATTGATAATTTTTTGGATTCATTTAATAGTTAGTTTTAACCCGCGAATTAAATTTACATGTGAAATTGAAAATCAAGGTCGTTTAGCTTTTCTAGATACTACGGTAATACGTAATGAGGATGGAAGTTTAACTACAGATTTATATCATAAAAAAACCTATTCGGATCGGTATCAAAATTATAACTCTTGGCTTCCATCATCTTACAAAAATAACACAGTATTCTGGTTAGCTGAAAAATTTTTGAGATTATCGGATGAGGTTTTTCATGCCGAAAATTTCAAAATTTTAAGTAATGTTCTAACTCAAAATGGCTATCCAAAAAGTTTAATTACTAGAGGAATTAGAAAGGCTATCGACAAACATAGTCATTTGGGAAATATTTTGGAAAATACGCGCGAAAATCCAAATTTAATCTTGAAAATAATCGCAAACTTTACATTTCGATCCCATATGTTAAAATTCTTTTCGAAAAAGTAAAATTTCTTTTACAAAATTATGATATACAACTTGTTGGTAGAGCATTTCACAGTTTGGACATGGCTTTATTCACTAAATTAAAAGACAAAATTCCCATAGAGTTAAAATCAAATCTAATATATAAATTAAAATGTTCATGTTGGAAAAGAGTATATCGGTCAAACTAAACAAAATTTTAAAAAACGAATTCCTCAACATATTTATGATTCTACGTATGAGTTTAAATCGTCACACAGTGCTTTATCGAATCATCTACGTGGAAGTAACCACTCCTTATCTATAGATGACGCTGAGATACTTGATAAGGAGCAAAATCTCAATAAAAGGTTAATTTTGGAAAGCATTTACACAAAAAAACAACAAAATGTATCTCTAAATTTATTAAATATCCAGGAAGTTTCAAAATATTTGTTTAATTATTACGACAACATTTTGTAGATTTTCTTAAAAAAAAATTTTGTCACTCAAATTGTATAACTTTAAATTTTTTCGGTTAAACTGAGTAATTTGTAAATTTTAATTTAAACTCTAGTTACATTAGGAAAACATTCGTTATTAATAAATAAAAAATTTCTTTCAAATTGTAGTAAAAATTGTACCCCTGAGAATGACGGAATGCACCGTCGAAACATCGAGTTTTTATTAAATAATTAATAAAAAAATGAAATATTAAGCTAAAAACCAAATAAAATTATTTTATTATAGATATAATTATTTTTAAATGTTGACAATATTATTTGCCACCAGCAAACTATTTTAGGTAAATTTAGAAATGTAAATTCCATAATACACGGTAATTAATCTATTCATTTTATGTTAAAGACACCTAGGGAACAATTGTTGGAATTTGCAAGGTGTATTAACTGTAGAAAAATATTTCTTCGGAAAGTTCTACATTACCTCGGTAAACAGATAAACAAATTTATATTACTCCTTTTTGTTAAAACGACCTCCATGCAATGCTTCAATCGGCTTCAAATTTTGTGAACAAGTAGATGATGAATTGTCAAATTTATCAACAACATAACAAAATAATCGTCGGTCCCGTTTTTGAGAAAATCTGTTTGGCAGTTTTCTCTTTCACTGCAACCCCTCTATTTTATACTCAAATGCAGACATCGAAAAACTCATGAGTGAATTGTTCATTTGTGGTTGTGCCACTATTTGAGAATGAGTATATTCAACGCACACATAAAAAATAAAATACGAATATCAAGATTTTTTTGTTTCGCATTATAGTAGTTTTTGTTTTTTCTTGAATATCCAAATTCTCTTTTCTGTTTTATATTTCAACTCACATTGAAAAAACTCAAATGAATTTTTTTGAGCTTGCACAATGAAACTCGTTTGGTAAAATCATTCATTTTTGAATGTGCATTAAAACACATGAGTTTTAAAACTCAACATAATAAATAAAGAAATGTGTGTTGTGCTTGTGAATATGGACATTCATCAAATTTCAGTTTTCTTTATTCTTCTCTGTATGAATTCATAGTATTTAGTTTAAATGTGTGAAACGAGAATTCTTTTTGTACTTTACACAAAACCTGCTAAAATTCTCTCTTGAGAAAGCCCAACGGAATGTATACTAATGCTATAAAAATATATATCATGGTGAATGGATTTGTGAAATAATATCGTATATATATATGGTTATGGTATTGATATTAAGTAGTGTGTGATATCCATTGGAATTAGTAGTGGTAATTTGAATTTTTTTATATGGTTTTTCGTAGCGACCAATACACTAACCATGATATATTTTTAAATATGTGTAAGAGAGCTATACAACGCAGTCAGGCTTTCTCAAGAGAGAATTGTAGAAGGTTTTGACTTTACAACATTGTTTTAAAATTCATGTGTGTACTGCACACACAAATATGAATGGTTTTCAATGTATTCGTATTAAAAAAGAACCGTTATTTTTGTTATACATGAGCAAGAGGATTATGAAAATAAAAAATAAAAAATATGAATTTCTCAATTTGCGAGGATCTTGATTTTAAATTCTCACGAATTTAGATTTTCGTGAGAGTAAAATAAGGTGAACAATAAATTCAATAATAAAGTTTTTCATTTTGGTTTTTTGTGTTAGTTAACAAGTAACAACTTAACAATAGCCAGTTGTGTAATTAGTGAAAATATAATAATTTTAATTTCCAGAAAACGGTAAGTTTTTTTTATAAATTACTTAAATTGGATCTACATAATTATTTAACCTTCTCAAACGCGTTGTACAATATATATTGTACATTAACTTTCATCGCTTCGACCAACCGTAATTTTTAATTTTTGTCTCATTTCTCTTGTGCGATCGTTCTCTTATTTATTTATGTTCACACTACAGTTTTATGAGCAATCCCATGTCTTAGCAGTGCATAATTGTGCTACGTACATATTTTATTTTTGGAAGAAAGTCAATTTTAAATGGCGTTTGAAAGGGTTAATTTATGAAATGTTCCGTAAAACAGTTTTTCATTTACCAAAGCAATATAGGCATTTACACAATAACTTTACAATTTAAAATGAAATTGCTACACCTAACCATATACCAATATAATACTAATTCAGGAAGATAATTGTACGAGTATTTATTAAGATGTGTACTAACTTGTAACTTTCCCGAATTAATTACGCCGTGAAATTATTTACTACATTTTGAAAAGGATGTTGCGACATCAAATATTTAAAACTGAATTATATTCGCTACAAAATTATTAATTTCATATTAAATCCAATAAGCTTCTTAAATACATTTTGGCGAGGGCTATGTGCAACATTTTAACTCCATTTATCGGCGGGGTTAATTTATTTAGAAAATGAAATGTTAGTCAAAATAAAATTATTTACGCGGAAAATTCTTAAAAATTAATTAATTTTGCTACATAAAATTTTCGGCGTAATCAATTCGGGCCTGTAAGGTAAGAAATTTCGGTTTAATTGTAGTATACATATTATTTAATGAACCAATTTTAACTTGTCAGTTTTTATTAATTTTTTAATAACAACTCGACGTTTCGACGATATTTCCGTCAATTTCATGGAACACAATTGTTTCAATAATTTAAATATCAATTAGTGCGTTTTTTTATTCGCTATCCGGAGCTGCTATCGAGAGCCGTCATATGAAAATAGGTGCGTTTTTTTATTCGCTCCCGATAGCTGCTATGCGGAGCAGTCAATTTTCCACACCCAAATTTAAATTTGATGTGCTATTTATTGGTAAATTATATTTATTTAACATCAAACTATAATTTTTAATTCAATTCATAAGTGAAAACGTGAAAAAAAAATATTTAGCTCTACCTATTTATATGGAGCCGCTATCCGGAGCTATTTTCATATGACGGCTCTCGATAGCAGCTCTGGATAGCGAATAAAAAAACGCACTAAATAGCTCCGGATAGCGGCTCCACATAAATAGGTAGAGCTAAATATTTTTTATTTCACGTTTTCACTTATGAATTGAATTAAAAATTATATTTTGACGTTAAATAAATGTAATTTACCAATAAATAGCACGTCAAATTTAAATTTGGTTGAAGAAAATTGACTGCTCCGCAAAGCAGCTATCGGGAGCGAATAAAAAAACGCAGCTAAAAATTGTTTATAACGAATGGTTTCCTAACGTAACTAGGGTAAAAATACTCAATTTAACCGAAATAATTAATAGTACATTGTGTCATTAGGATTAAAAGTGATACTTTGTTTGACGAGCAATTATATTTGCATGCGAGGCGAAGCGCAGCGTAGCCGAGCAAAAGCAAAGATTGCGAGTCAAACAAAGTTACTTTTAATCCGAATAACACATACTATTTTTTCTCCAACGAAGAGATCATGTCGTGTCGGTTGTATATTACTAATTATACGAGTAAGTACAAATTATGTAATTAAAACTTCAAAATTGAAACTAATTTTGTTGAAATATTTTGTGAAACTAAGGAGGTCATGAATTTTGTTTGGTTGGAATATTGAATTGTATTTGACGCGTACAATAGTCAAACCAAACAAAAGTCATGATCTCCTTAGTTTCACAAAATAGTTCAACAAAATTAGTTTCAATTTTGAAGTTTTAATTACATAATTTGTACTTACTCGTATAATTAGTAATATACAACCGACACTACATGATCTCTTCGTTGGAGAAAAAATAGTATGTGTTATTCGGATTAAAAGTGACTTTGTTTCATTCGCAATTTTTGCTTTTGCTCGGCTACGCATACTATTTTTCTCCTAGTATTAAAAGTACGTACTTTTACACCTAGGATTAAAAGTGTGGCTTAGCAACACAAACATTTTTAAAATAGTAAGAAAAAGGCCAACTTTAATACCCAAAAACAGTATTAAAACTAGAGGCTTTTAAGACGTTGGGAGAAAAAGTTATATAATTACAAACTGAGGTAATTTAAAACGTAAAACAAAAAGAACATTATCAATATTATGTTATCGTAATAATTTAAAAACAATTTGGAAACTTCCTGAACATTTAATAAGTTTTGAGATAGATTTTGATGTTTCTTGATATAAATGCTTTTTAAAATTGATCGTTTATTAAGATTTTGCTCCGTATCCAGTATTTTAGCGTGCTCTATAGAACGTTTTCGGGAAATATTTTGGATAATACATGCGAATGTCCAACGTTTGCTTTTTTGTATTTTTTTTAACTGGATTATTAAATTTGGCTTATTGTGTTCATTTTTGTGAAATAGATAAAAATAAATAATAGATAATGTCTTGTAACATTTTTCCCTATTTGGCTTAAATTTTCTGTAAATAATCAACATCACCATTATATTATTTAGTACAATTAACCTAAAAATACGTAATATACCAACCAGGGTAGTATCGTAAAACAAAATACAAACAACAAAATTTTTAGTAATTTAGAAATAAAATCAATTTTTAACGAATTATCCACTTTGAAAGATTTTTTTAGGTAATTGTTAAAAAACTGTAAAATTTTGGGCGGAATTTTTTATTTATAATGATGATGCGCCAGATATTTTTTCTGGTATTTAACATTAGATCAATCAAAATTGTCCCATGATAAATCGAATTTTGAATTGCTTTTTTGAAAAGTAATAGTAAATGAAATCATTTAGTAGAGGACCAGCCAGCCAAATATACTTTCGCCCTGACTGTTAACTGCTTAACATGTTCACGACCATAGGACGCATATATGCATCCTATAGTTTTCTCCATAGACCAGGGACGCATATATGCGTGGCACTTTTTTATGTAAGAAATATATTAAAGTTTCTATATTGGTTTAAAGATTCTCTTGAATGTTTTTCCGGTTTAGGGGGAAACACGTATATGCATCATACTATTAATAACGTCACAAACCCGAAAAAAAACCTAAATAAAACATTTATTTTACCATTAGGCTTCAATTAGCTAATTTCATACAAATGTATCATTTGGTTTATGGGCACCCTTAGCCTGAGCACCTCGGTCGTGAAAGTGTTAAGCTTATCCGCATTTATACATTTCAAATTAATCATTATATTTAAAATTTGATGTAATTTGAAACTAAGAAAATATTGAAATTATCTCAAAAAAGAAGTTACAGCGGTAATTACAGTGTATGCAATTGGTAATACCGGAATTTTTTGCAACACTTAATGATATTTAGCTTATTTTTCTGAATCTTTTTTTTACAAAATAATTGATTAAATAACAGCTCAGTGTTATGTTAGTCTATGCTGTTTAAATAAACACGTAAATTTTTTCAAATTTGTTATTTAATTCTCTGTTTAATTTAGCATGAAATGGAAAAAAAAGGAGAGAAGATAAGACGTCATTTTAAAAACTGTGGCGAAACTAATAAGAGCACATGCCTTATCAATTCATGCGGGAAAGTATTAAGCGGAAAAAATTCACATAATCTATCAAGACACATTATAAGCTTTCATCGAGATGTTGCTCTTCAATTAAATTTAATAGATAGTAACTCGGATAAAGAGAATAATCCACCAACGGCAAAAAAACAAAAAAAATCATCAGTAAAAATAGAAATTGACACTAACACAGTTATCCGTTCTTGTGTTAAATTAGTAACCATCCATTCCCTTCCACTAGCATTAATAGATTACCAAGGATTTCAAGAAATCATAAATCCTATAGAGAGAGCGTTAGGATTTAAAATAAATTCCCACAATATAGTTGACTACATTAAATCCACCTCACAACAATTTATTGATTATATAAAATTAGAAACAAAATTAAAAATAGTTTCGTTAAAAATAGACAGTGCCACCCGATTAGGCCGAAGCGTTTTAGGCATCAACATCCAGTTCATTAAAAATGGAAAAATTATTATCAGAACAATAGCCATGGTGCAAATGGCGGAACGAATGACGTCAGAACATCTAAAAGAGACCATATTAGCTACATTAAACAAATATGATATTTCCATTCAACAGCTTTACTCCGTGACAACCGACAATGGAGCTAATATGGTGAAAACTGTAAAGCTTTTAGCAGATCATCAAATACACAACGCACTTCCTGAAATCAATGAAATATCCGAACATTTTGATGACCCAGATGAAGATTTTGATGTAACATCAACGGATTCAAATTTTTACGACAATTTGGAAAATGAGATACTAGGAGTTTTAGGCTGTGTGAGGTGTGCAGCACATACAATTCAGTTAGTGGCAAACTCAGTAATAAACCAACCCGATATAACTGAAAAACTAAATTCCATCCGAAATAATATAAAAAAATTAAAGACTATAAAATATCGGAACCTATTTTTACTAAACAGTGAAAAAATACCCGTTCTCGATGTAGTCACAAGGTGGGGTTCAACGTTCCTAATGATTAAGAATGTTTGGGAAAACAAACATTTTTACAAGCAACTGGGTCAAAGTGATCCCAATATAGGGTTTTCTGAGGACCAATTTAAATTTATGGAACAGTTTTTAGAATCTTTTAAACCGATTCATGAAGCAACAATAAAATTTCAATCTTCACAGTTGACTATAGGTGACTTCTTTAAAGAATGGCTGCAATGCTCATTATCTTTAAACTTTTCTGAAAATCAGATGTCTCTGGATTTAAAGCGAGAGATGAAATTTAGAGAACAACAATTATTCTCGTCAGACCATTTCAAAGCCGCAATGTTTTTGGACCCCCGTTTCAATTATTTAAATTCGACGAATTTGTCGGAAACAGATAAAGCAAATGCAAAAGTAAATTAAGATTTGAATTTTTATTAAAATTTTTGATTGCATAATTGTATTTGTAATAAAACCTATATTTCAGATTCACTTAAAAAAATTACACAACCTAGAGATATATCATCAACAGCATCATCCCAATCACCGGAACCTACCGAGAATTCTATGGTAGAAAATTATCTACGAGCGAAAGATAATGAACAGGCTGAGGGAGCAGAGTCATTCAACTTGGACACGAAATTGAATATGTTTTGTTTAATAAAACGGATTCACTCCCACGAAAGTGTTTTGCAATATTGGGAGAGAAATAAATTCGAGTGTCCTGAACTTTACCAGCTAGCCGTAATTGCTCTTGCCGTTCCTGCAACGCAAGTTTCTGTGGAAAGGTCCTTTAGTGCGTTATCTTTAGTCTTAACACCACATAGAAGTAGGCTTTCTGGAGATATTTTAGAAGATATACTCCTTATCAAATTAAACAAAGATTTATTTGATAATTAATGTAAATAATATAAATACATATGTACATATAATGAATTTGATATAAAATATTGAAATTTAAGATTCTCGTATTAAGAAAGCAAATAATTTTTTAAATGAAATACATATTATGTAAATAGTTGTAAATTATTATTATTTTAAATTCAAGCAATATTTAAAGTGAACCGAAATGTGATATTGAAATTAATATTTTTATAAATTTAAATATTTATATTTTTTTGTTATTATTTTTTGTTTAGGTACTTATAATAGACTAAATAAAATAAAAATTATTGAAATTAAAATTTTTGAAAATAAAAAACACGTTTTTTTATTAAATTTGTAGAATTTTATTACATATCATTGAAAATCCATTCTACGTCGTATTCACAATCGTCATTGTCGGAATCATTTTCTATATGAAAAACATATTTCTATCATAGCTAGAAGAACCTTATCGGCTATTAAACTATGTTTATAAGTGTGTAAGAGACTTATCAATGCTCGAAGCTTTAATTAATTGTTTAAGTGTTAATATCTTTGGCCTAACTAATTTAAATGTCGTTACCATTTCCGGCCTCCGAGTAATATCATCATCAAGCGTATTTGGTACAAGGAATAAAAGACAAAATTCGACCGTATATTTAAATTATACATTCGTATAAACGCACTATGTTATTTGAATAACTTCTAAGAGTAGTGTTTTGATTTTTTCAAGTAGCCTAAATTGTGTCTGTATCTTAAATCTGTTGCTAAGATAAAACATAAGTAAAAAATTTAATGTTTTACTTTAATAAAGTTTAAAAATTTAAATTTCAGATAGACCTACGTAGAAACCCACTTCTGATAATGTACTAAAATAAAAAACAAAATGAACAATTTTTCACTCTACATATTTAATATTTGGTGCAGCGCACATCTTTCTGAATGACAGCGAAAACTCGAGTAGGCATTGAATTTGTTAAATTTTTAAGTGTTTCCAATTTACCCCCAACATTTAAGGATGGCACTTTTCAAATTATTAATTGAATTATATTGCTGTCCATTTCCATACGCTTTTCCGGAAAGGACCCCACAGATTTTCAATGGGATTGCAATCAGGACTGCAACCTGGTCATTCAAGAAGGGGAATGTTTTTCTCGAGAAATTACTGTGTGGCTTCCTTCGAAGCACTGTCCTGTTGAAAAATATAATTTTCGTCTGCATTATCATCCAGATAATTTATCAAATCGTCTACCAAAAGTTACACGTACATACGGGTATTCGTTCGTGTCGTTATAATGGGAAGCTCTGCTTTATAAGAAATTGCTCCACATACCGTAACACTTCCGCCACAAAATTACGCTTCGACTTCGACCTAACGACGTCATATTCCTCCAAATTATGCCAGTAGCAACTGTAGCAGTTTCGGGATGCAGCGCCAACGAAAAAAACTGGCAGTTGGGTTGGGACTATTCAGATAAAATTTTTTTTTCGCCAGGAAAAATCACTCATGCCAATCCGTTGTTCACGACATGTATTTACAAGCAAATGGGGGCCGATTATTCGTATGCATGGCCGTTAAACGTGGTTTGTTCCGAAGTTTTGTCTATTTTATGTTCGGTGAACTAGGCTACTTGAAAAAATCAAAACACTACTCTTAGAAGTTATTCAAAAAAGAAAAAACGTAATGAATTTATAAGAATGTCTACCACTGTAGTTATTGAAACGCTAAACTATTTAAAGTTTAAGATAAAGATTAACGAAGCAAACTTTATCTCCATCACCTATCCTAAAATAAAATTATGATCTGCTTGATTATCACAGCATTTTATACTAATACAATGTACATAATGTAACAAAAACAAAAGATTATTTTTTTGAAAATATTTTTAACCATGTAACACGTTTTTAATGGTGTATCCCTTCTTTCGGTAAAATTGTGAGGTGGTTTTCAGATAAGGCTATCTAAGAAAGTCGATTCACGTATATTTGTTTTTGTAGAAGGTATTTAATATATGCGAAAATTATTTAGAAGAATGAAGGAAGTGTAAATTAAAAAATATAAAGGGCTGAAACTTAACGAGGTGATCAGAACTTCGGTCTTTGGTATCTTCAGTACTGTCATAAAGTTGGTGTGGCAGTTTTGACATTATAGATTTCTATTTTAACCAACATATATTTACTTATACAACAACAGCCAAACAGGCCAAAAGCTTCAGTAACATGGGTACAAGCATCCAATTTAAAACGAAAAATCGTATTCTACAATTTTATACCGAAAGTAGTATAACAAATTATACTGATACTTCTAACCGTTTAACTGACCATATTCCAGAAACTTATCCAAAAACTCATTTTAGAATCCCATTTACAACACAAATATCAAATTTCATCATAATCGGTTGAGAAATAGCCAAGTTCCATCCTACTTGGCCATATTCCAGAGCTTTTTAAAAAATTATTTTAGAATTCCATTTCCAACACACATGTCTAATTTAATGATACCTGCGGTTAAGGGATAGCCAAGTTCCATCCTACTGGGCCATATTCCACACATATCAAATATTCCCATTTCCATACACATATCAAATTTCATTATAATCGGTTAAGAAATTGCCAAGTTCCATCATACTTGGCCATATCCCTAAACTTCGTCCAAAAATGATGTTAGAACTCCATTTCCAAAGCACATGTCGAATTTCATCATAATCGGTTGAGAAATGGGCAAGTTCCATCATACTTAGCCATATTCCAGAACCTGATACAAAACTCATTTTAGAATCCCATTTCCATTGCACATGTCGAATTTCATCATAATCGGTTGAGAAATAGCCAAGTTTCATCATACTTGGCCATATTCCAGAACCTCATCCAAAACTCATTTTAGAATCCATTTCTAACACACAAATTGAATTTCATAATAATCGGTTGAGAAATAGACAAGTTCCATCATACTTGGCCATAATTCCAGAACTTTATCCAGAAATCGTTTTGAAATCCCAGAATTTCATCAAAAAAAACATTTTAGAATCCCATTTCCAATACTAATGTCGAAATTCATCGTAATTGGTTGAGAAATGGGCAAGTTCCATCATACTTGGCCATATTCCAGTACCTCATCCAAAACTCATTTTAGAATCCCATTTCCAACGCACATGTCAAATTTCATAATAATCGGTTGAGAAATAGGCAAGTTCCATCATATAAAAAATTTGTTAATTATTCACTACATCCAAACCCAACCCCAACTCAACTCCAAGTCTCCAACTCAACGCGCAAATTGACCAATAATTTAACCTTCAAATCAATTCCCAATTCAATGCCCAATTCAATAATCAAATAAGCATATATAAAAAAATCGTTATAAAAGCAGATATTTTGGGTCAATTCGTATACCCTACCCTCTTGACGTACAGCCTCCAAAAGCTTTTCAAATCTCCGCCTTGACCATAGAAACAGATTGGCGAAAAAAAAATCCAAATCGGACAAGCCGTTCTCGAGATACTATGGGTCCAGACAGACGGACATTTTTTTTTTTGCATTTTCAGACTCAGGGACTTTCAAAACATCGAGAAAAGTGGTTTTGAACCAACCAAATTTTTCGCCATTGTTGACAGGATTTCAATACTTTGGTCTTTTTAGACCGAAGTAAATGTATATTCACAAAACAACAATTCAAAGAAAATACAAAAATGCGATGTATGAATTTTTTTATTATTCACTTTGAAGTTTTAAAAAATTCATGTACCTACTCTTTCTTCTCCAAAAAAGTTTCATTGTGCAAGCTAAAAAAAATTAATTTGAGTTTTTCCAATGTGAATTGAACACACATAAAAATCATTCATTTTTGTGTGTGCATTAAAACACATGAATTTTAAAACTCAACATAACGAAGAACAAAAAGAATTCTCTTCACCAACACATTTAGACTGAATGTGTGTTACGAGAGAGGAATATAAAAAACTTAAATTTGATGAATATTCACATTCACAAATTCAACTAAATGTTTGTAGAGAAAATTCTTTTTGTTCTTTATTATGTTGAGTTTTGAAATTCATGTGTTTTAATGCGCACTCAAAAACGAATGATTTTCAATGTCTGCTCAAATGAACCTAAAAGTTAACACAAACTGCTTATTACTAAAATCTATCTTTGTACAAAATATCGACCAAAACTATCAATATTTGTGAGAATGGGAGGCAAAACAAAACGTACGTACGACGGAAGGATGGTAGATTGGTAGGACGGAAGGACGGACACGACATTTTTCTAATCAGTGTTTCGGGGTCCTGGTAATCTAATTCGTCGAGAAATGTGAAAATCTGGAAAAACATTTTTTTTTGCGATTACAATACTTACCCAATATAACTTCGTTATAGTGGGAAAAGTAAAAATTTAAATTTTTGAAAGTTGAAAAGTTTAATTAATTTATTATTTATAATAGTTATATTATCAAATTTAACAATGTAATTGTTAGTTTTATTTATTTAGTTGTTTAATTATTTTTAATTAACCGATTTTAAGAAGCGGCAAAATGTTGTTTTGGCTTTCATTTGCAATGAGAGGAATAATATGTAGATAATCAGAAAAACCGATAATTTTATGATTAAAGTATAATTTGGAAAAATTTCTAAAGGTTTTGGCCAAAATAGTATAGGTGCTTCTAATTACAAACCTCTCTATTTGCTGATTACCTGAATAAATTTATTGTTATAACGCCAGGTCACTTCCTATTTCCGTTATTCTTTTGGGTACCTTTTTCAATAAAAGGTGATGTAAATTGGTAAATTTATTAGTTCCTGTTGCAAAATTTATTATTTTTCTGTAAATTGTCTTTCTAAATCTACAATTGAAATCAAAGGGCACCTTTCATATTATATTATTGCATAGAGTCTTTACAAATGGCACTTTACAAATGTTCCTTATAATCCTTTTGGTTATTTTTCAAAATATAGCTTCTTAATCAAAAAATTGTTAGTTTTTTCATTTCGTCTTTAAAAGTAGAAACCAAATATAGATCATACAACTAAATTATACAATATTTAGATAGAGATTTTTCTGTTTCATAAAGCAGTCCCGCCAATTTTGGTAATCAGCTATAACAAAATCTCAACATATTCACGACAAACCATTCGGAAAAACTCTAAACTTTAAACTGTAGAAGGGAAAAATTTAAGATTGCCATACTGAATCAATATTTTAACTTATAATAGGGATGTATAGGGAGTCGATATTTCCATGTCGGTCCCCAACAGCAGTTGAATTTAAGCAGATTATATACACTTTTTGGAAGATTAAAATCAAAAAACTTGTTTGCATTCCACCTTATCAAGATTCGAATCCATTATCTTTAGATTCAAACACAATAAATTTAAACACTGTACTATTTGGTTGGTGTACAAAGAAAGTGAGATGTCGATCAATTTTTATTAAATTTTTACAAAAATCACTACTTACATATTTCAACATTTTTAAAGTTTCATCAAAATTTTAAAAATCTAAACAAATAAAACAGCTTGTGTTTCTGCAAAATGATTGATTGCGAAAATTTCGAAAACAAATTTCATCGACAATGTATAAAGTTCTTCGGTGTTAAAACCGTTTCACTTCGTACCTCTATTACAAAAGAGGTCGAAAAGTATTTATTCTATCAAGAATAAAATTCATTTATTTGATCCCCATGTTTATTGTATATAGAGGAGGCATCGCATACGTATTGATTTTTTTTAGCGAAACTAAATTCATCAAAGTCTTGTTGACTAATTAGAGTATACCGTGCCCTCTGTGAAACACAGGAACGGCTAATTGATTGAACATGATCCTACTATCTGTGCTCCTGAATTTTACGCTCAATACAGTACATTATGCTGTATATATCCGCCAAGTTGTTGAGATTATTTGCTGCTGGAAATTGATCATCTAGTGGAATATGTTTTAATATTTTCTTCTGCTCTTCTTCTAGTTGCTGCGGTGTGAGAAGTAACGAATGAATTCTACCATGTTAAGAATTTTTTAGTAGTCCTGTAGTTATTTTGTGACAACCATAATTTGAAACTCAAAAATGGTTATTGATTGAATTTTGTTGTGACGTAGATTATCAGCAAACAAAAGATTGGTAAAGTACTGCTTAGTATTTGGATGTTTTTATGGAGCAAATCGAAATGCTTTAGGCTAACGTCATGATCGTGCTAGTGAAGCACATGTTGATCGTTGAGACCTACTGTATCTCCAAACCCTTTTTAAGGACGACGAAGCTGTTTATTAAATTTCTGAATCAACTTGTTTTGTTGTGCTGTCTTATTGCGCTCACTGATCCACCAGATATCGCCGATCGGGAGTCTATACACATGTTGGTGATATTCCTATAGTCAAACACTTATCGCCTTGTTTTACTGTAACAACTCTTACAAGACAATCTGGACAATGATGGAGTTTAATAATTCTTGCGAGTAGCCATCTTATTGAAGAAAGTAGTTCATCTTTTATCAGAACTAATTCTCTTTCCTTTACATTAAATTGTTCTGTTAACCATTTAGGTTGTTTTTGGAACCATGATAGATACTCTGAACTACACTTCTTCCAAAATAATTGTGTTAATTTGGTAAGAAATTCCATCTATTGACATACATATTTCAAATTCGCTATGTCGAACTCTGGTGCTGCTATCATCAGTCTGCCTATTAAAAAGTGGCCTGAAGTTTATGCTGAATCATCATCATCTATGTCATTACTTAGCGGTGGTAAAGGTATTGTGTTGATATGCGCTTCTATTTGGGTTAATATGATTGAGAGCTCTTCAATAGTTAGTGTAGAGTCCCCCCGAGAATTTATCTAATAATATGTTGTTTTGTCGACTTCACTCGAAAAGTGAGGACTTCCAAGGGAAATAAAATGCCATTCGATCCCATTTTCTGCTAGTTTAGCATCCAATTCTTTATTTTGTTGTTGAGCTTGCTTCTTTAATATTTTACTAGGACCCACAAAATTTGTGCCGCAATCGCTGAATAATTTTGGGCTCATAAACCTCTTCTGGATGTGAAACGATTAAAAGCTGCGAGGAAAGCTTCCGTTGTATATCCGTTGTATAGTGAAATTAGAGTCTTTGGATTGTAATAGTCAACCTATTAGGTGGATTAAGGACTCAAATCGTTAAGATTGGGAATTACACGTCTAGATTGATTCATGTAACGTCAGGGGTTCCCCAGGGAAGCTATTTGGGTCCCCTTTTATTCATTTTATTTATTAATGACGTGATTGACTGTATTAAGTATTCTGAAATTCTCATATATCCTGACGATAATTAAAAATTTTAAAACTAATTCGAATATTCGGGATGCAGTGGATTTACAATCTGATTTATCCGATTTTACAAATTGGTGTACTTGTCATAATTTATTATTGAATACTAAGAAGTGTGAAACAATGCGATTTTTCCTTAGAAGGAATGACCATAGAATTGAGAAAGTGGACACTTTCAAAGATTTGGGTATCACTTTCGCTTCTAATTTATCATTCCACATTCATATACAGGGCATTGTTTCTAAGGCGTTTTCCATGTTAGGGTTTATTAAACGATTCTCTAAAGACTTCTGGGATCGTTATGCGATTAGAATCTTGTATATTTCGTTAGTGCGTTCGCAATTAAAGTATGGCGTATGGGACCCATTTTATCAAGAATCTTCGGATCTTATTGAAAGGGTTCAAAACAGTTTTTAAAATATGCCTTGCGTAGATTACCGAGGGACTTTTCTTATAGGAAAAGATGTAAACTTTTAAGATTGGAACCTCTCTCTATTCGTAAAATTGCGATGTGTGCTACTTTTGTTCGTGATCTCCTCGTTTGTAGGACTGATTGTAGTGCGATTCTTGATTTGTTTTCTATTTACGTTCTTAAATTACCAATAGTAATTTATTTAGGAATGAAGCTGTTTATATTGTCTCGGTTGCTTTTAATAAAGTACGATCGATTTTTGATTTTAAATTGTTAAGAGAATCGTTTAAGGTTTTGATGTATGATTTTCTTTATGATTTTTGGTAAACTGTTTAATTTTTGTATTTTTAACTTGTAATGTAGTTCAGTAATATTTTAAATTGTAACCAGATTTTATTTTAAAGTTGGAAATAATTAAATAAATATAACTAAACTATGCTGCTATCCCATTTACACTTCCACTCTTTTTGGATTTAATGTTTATCGTGTTGCTACAACTAAATCTTGATTGTCGAGTTCTGAATCGTAAGAATCAAGATCATATAGCGATAGATTGAGAAAAATTGCTACCTAGTCTACTTAGTTTGTGTACATCTAAGGTATAACACTACCAGGATAAATTGAATTTTTTATCAAATCTTGCAGCGGTAACGCTACACATTTTACATGCCAGTACAAATCATATAACAACTATTAGGTAATAAATGCATAAATTTGTAGATTCAAAAATTTCACTTCTGTCGCACGTAGAGGCTACGCACAACAAAAAAGTAAATCCCTGGGCCTTAACAACGATTTAATTTTTTTAGTAACGTGTTCCTGAGTGATCAATTTTTTGGGGAACCTTGACCCATCTTTGATTGCCCTAGTTTTTTAGATCAAGGAATCTAATTTTTTAAGAAACCTGTTTTTCGAGGGACTTGCTTTTAGATTCATCGACATATTTTTTGAGGTATTTGTTTATTTGGTTTTCCTTTTTGAGAGCCCTTATTTTTATAGGGATGCAAGTTTTTACTAATGCCAACAAGCAATTCTCAATTCAAATACACTATTCAATATGTTCAATAAAATTTGATTTAAAAAGCAAATCAAAAACGACATTAAGTAGAAAAAGGTTGCAAAGCACTGCTGCTTTATGGTTACTTAAAAACAAAGCACAACTACAAGTGCACCGCACAATAAATTTATATAATTCTCGCATATGTATTTCAAACTAAGTCAGTTGTAATTTAGCCGTACATAAAATTGTGCAGCAACAAATTCAAAGTAATAAAATGGGAGAATTTTAAACCGTCAGAGAATTAAACGATTGGCTTATGTACAATATAATTATTTACGAAGTACATGTTTCAAAACAAATGATTAAGTGATTAAATAATTCAAAATAATATTTTAAAAAAAATATTCACTGTTATTTATTAGTACATACTTCAAAAAAATATAAAAACTCAACTATTTACTGCATCAGATAAATTGATTACGCCTTCCCTTTTGTATTTTAAACAATACGTCGATAAGAACCACGAGTTTTATTGTTAAAAAATGAAACGTCATGCATGGTGCTTGATAGCAAATTCTTAAAACTTCAGTAAAAGGTTCCTAATCACTGAATTTGTATATTTTAAACTCATTGTTATGATATCGCACAAGATAATCGAATTAAATAATATTCTCAAACGTGTATCAAACCAACCATGCCAGTTGTAAAATATACGTTAAGTAGACAAGGTGTTCAAATTTAAATAGAATCTTGTGAATTACAAACACACACACGAAATATGTCTGAGGAAGAGAAAACATCGGAAGTTAATTATGATTGGTTGACGGAAGCCCTTTTTGAGAAGATTATCGAGAAAGAATTAACCGACTGTCCGCGCACCGATTACGAAATCAAGTTAACATCAATTAAACCAGCCGTTGGCAAAGGTGATAATTATGTCTCAGAAGTGACGCGCGTCGAATTAGAAGTAACATTTGTTACTAAGGTTGGTTTATGTTCTCTGATGTGTAAAGGTATACAAAACAAATATTTGCTGCAAAAAACCTGTTAAACTATATTGATTTATGTTTTATGTATAGATCGGAAATCTAAAACCTATAATTTCATCATTAAATCCAGCAAACCGATGCCGAAGGAAATGGCACGCATGAATGTTTTTGAAAAGGAGATTGGTTTTTATGAGGAAGTAGTGCAAAAATTTCAACAAATCGACGACACAATACCATTCTTGCCAAAATATCATTCGATTACGACACCAGATCGACAAATAATTATTTTGGATGATTTGGCTGCAAAGGGTTTCAAAATGCAAGATCGAATGGTTGGTTTGGATTTGGAACACTGTAAAATGTTTTACAAAACTATTGCTCAATTTCATGCGCTGAGTGCAACGTGCTATGAGAAATTTGGTCGATTTGCGGATCGTTTTCATGAATCAATGTATCGTTTGGAAAACAAAGAGATGAATAAAAAGTACAGTGCTATTTTGTTTACAGAGTACCTAAAAATTTTTGATCGGTACGAATGTTTGAAACCGTTTCGTGAAAAAATGGTAATCTAAATTCAAATTAGTGCATTAATCTTATGGTTACTTACATAATTTGTTTAATAATTTTGCAGCATAAATGGAAAGATGGTGCATTTGAGGCAATATGTCAGATAGCGAGTGAGAAATCGAACGAATTCAATGTATTAAATCATGGTGATGGATGGTTGAACAATATGTTATACCGCAATGATGATGACAATAAGCCGACCGGATTATGTTTCGTAGATTTTCAGCTCTCTGTGTATGGTACACCGATGACCGATATTTTATACTTTTTTGTATCATCACCGACGTTAGAAGTGCGCGAACGTCATTTCGACGAGCTACTTCACATTTATCATACGCATTTGTCTGAATATTTAAAGAAGTATAACTATCCGAAATCAATACCAACAATGCGTGATTTACAAATGCGGATGTTAAAAGACGGATTATTGGGGCCATACTTTTTACAAGGTGTTACAGCCGTAATATTAATTAGCCCGGAGGATTCGCGGTCAACCGAATTTTTTTTTAAACAAAACGAGGAAGCTGATACATTCCGCTATAATCTATACAATTCTCCTCGATTTATTAAGGCAGCCGAAGCGGCGTTGACATTTTTCGATCGACGAGGACTTTTGGAATTTTAAATTGAAATAAATTCGTTGTTAAAAATTCTTTCTTTCTATTTTGCCAATTTTCAAGTGCCTACCGCCTAATTAAATGTATAGTCCAGTCATTATAGTGCTCGAGATAACACACAACATTACAACGCGTTTTGTTTGAAGATAAGGTCGAAGTATAACTTTTATCTATATGTCACACTTACGCTGAAATTTGAAAATCGCTAAATTGCGAATAAGTTATATATGCACATAATGATAACAGGTTAAGTGTCATTAACTCTATAAAATATTTTCCAAACTAAGTGGTCATTATTTCGTTAATTGTTTAAATTAATCGCATTCCCTGAATAAGACTTTAGACAGCCGAATCTATTGTATGAAGCAAACCGAATGATTTTGAAAAAATATTGTATTAAAAAGACGCTTCGCTTTAGCTTTGTACTTGTGAGATGGTGGTAATCATACTCTGTGCCTATCTATACTTACTCATTCACTTTATTCGCTGATTACGGAATATTTTGAATTTTATTTGTTTATCAATAATTTAACTATGATAATATGAAGTGTAATAGGGTGTGTGTGTTTGTATGTATAATATTTCAATTATAAGAGCGTACTTTTGTCTTGGTTTGAATCATATTTCCATTTCAAATCCAAATAACCATTATGACCGCTGCGATTATTGTCCCTGTTATGATAATTTCTGGCATTTCTTGTCTGCTATAACCGTTAAGTGTTTTATCTTGTTTGACTCATGTCGGAAAAGTTTGCTATGTTCCTGGTGCTTAATAGCGTTGTCGCTGGTGCTTGCTATCTATATAATGCTTTCAGGTATCCAGCTACAACTACTGAGAATTGGTTCGATGATGTTGATCATGAAGGTTAGTAGCCCGTTATCGTTCGGTTTAGTGCTGCGGTAGTGCTTCCACACTTTACTATTATTGTTGCGACTTTTCCTACCATATATAGGCCACGCATTTCTGCTATTTAGTTTAATAATGGTATTTTGCAGTTTTATTCAGCATTCATTGGTGACACAGTGGTAGTTTTACGTGCGAAATATTGGTTGTGTGTGTTGGCACAGCAGTAAATTGTCTTCTATTGTGTATTTTATTGCTCGGCATTCGCTCAGGTTTCCTGTGTGTAGTTCAGTGAATTTGGTATTATCCTGGTTTACTGCTAGGTATTCGGTACTTAACTCGTACATTTTCCTTCAATTTTTTATTGGGAATCGAATTAGATATGGTTTTAGCAGTATGAACTCGCCTAGCCGATGATTTTATTTTTACTATGATTTGGCCGTTTATCTCTATATGGTCTTCAGTGTATGCCTTAGTATTTCGTGTTTTCACATTTTTGGCGTAGGACTACGTCTTTGTTTTCATTATTAATCGCGGGTAAACCAAAATTTCAATGTGATGACGCGCGTCACGGAATTGACGTATTTACGAAATTTATTTGATTAAAGTAATGTCAAGTTAAATAAAAATTTGTAAATTGAAAAAAATTTAAAACAACAAATTATTAATAAGCATTTTAATTTCAATTTTAATTAAATAGTGATGAACTTGATCAAACATGCCGTACGCCATATTGATTTAATGCTATAAAATAAAAATAAAAAGTTCAACATTTTTTTATTTTCATTATGTAAAATATTCCGTACAGTTTTTGAATTTATATGCTGTATAACCCGTGCAGTTGAGACCCAAGATCAAGATCAGGCCGAAAAATGTCTAGGTTTGCGAGTTATGAGACTTCAAAGTTTCCAAGTGACCGGAAACTAATTTGATTTAATACGTCATTTGAATCGTCAATATTTAAAAATAAATTAGATCTAGTAAGCGTCTGTTAATAGCAAATTCTGTGATGTTGACATTTCTGTGACGTTTCATTGCCATTTTGTGACATCTTAATGATTGGAATTTCAACGATATGTTGATCTATACATTATTTGTGAATGCTTTATTAAAATCGCGTTTAAAGGTATTATTTATTCTCTACAAATTCTCTTGGTATGTATAAAGGTCGCTGCACGAGTATGGATATAAATCCGTACAATCTGAATCCGGTCATTCATCCAATGAAATTACCTAAATATTGTCACGTGACCGAAAAAAATATTCCCCTATTTCTCCTCTCGAGTTAAAATTATTTCAACATTAAGCAAAATATCCGCAGAAAACCAACATAACCATACCAAAAAATATGTATTACGAGCTATTTTTTCCCCAATTTTTTGTTTGTTTACTTATTAATGACTTTTCGATTTTTTAAAAAATTTGTTATTTTGTTATTATTGAAATTGTCATATGTATATTTATTATTATTGAAACTAAAAGCAAAGAGAAGTTGATAAGTAAAATAGACGAATTTACGGGAATTTATTTAGCATAAGGTCAAATAAGTTACTAACTTCGTTCGGATTCAGATTGTACGGATTTATATCCATACTCGTGCAGCAACCTTAAGGTCGTATACAGGGTGATTGGGTTTGGGATGATGATCCGTCAAGGGGTGATTCCTTGGCTTATTCTGAGAAAAAAATCGTATGAGGACGGAGGGTCCATTTTTGATATCCTTCGAGATACAGGGTGTTTAAAAAATTTGGTTCAGAAAAAAAGTACACCCAAATATTAAATTGTAACTTCCAAAATACTTATCGGAGGGGGCGACCAAGTTAGTCTTATTTGACTGGTGATTGTATAGGCTCTTATTAAGATTAAGGTACTCTATGACCACCAGGTGGATTCAAAGCTATCTCAATGACCGAAAAATCAGCGTCGTGCTTAATGGGAGATCATCATCGACGCACTCCCCAAATGCCGGAGTCCCTCAGGGATCACCTTTGTCACCGACCCTGTTTTTGCTATACATCAACGATTTGCTGGATAGCACTGTAAACCCTATCCATAGCTTTGCGGATGATGCCACATTGCATTCTTCTATTTCATTCGAGGCGGAGCCTAGCATTACAGATCTAAATAATAAACGGTCAGAAGTCGTAACTTCTCTTAATTCCGATTTAAGTACAATATTTGAGTGGGGTAACAACAACTTAGTACAATTTAACGAAAAAAAGACCCAAATATGCACATTCTCACGTAAAAAAAGTCGCAACGACTACCCATTTGTGGTAAAAAACCATATCCTTGTGGGTTGCGACTCAATTCGACTGCTTGGTGTTCAAATAAGTAACAAACACAAATGGAATGAACACATTGTTGCATTAGCTAAATCAGCTTCAAAAAAACTCGGGTTCCTGAATCGATGCAGAAGGTTTTTCAAATCGCATCAAGTTCTCCAGATATATAAAACCTTCATCCGACCATGTATAGAGTATTGCTGTCAAGTTTGGGGAGGTGCGTCTGGTACCACCCTCCACTTATTGGACAGGGTTCAACGCCGCGCTATCAGAATAATACGGAATCCCAGACTTACTCAAGAACTAGACAGCTTACAGCATCGCAGAGATGTTGCAGAACTCTGCGTCTTCTACAGATGCTTACATGGTAAATGTTCTGCAGAACTATCGGAGAAAATACCACCATTCGTTACAACAACAAGAGTAACAAGAGGAACAACTAATGCACATAGGTTTACGGTGAAGCTCCCGAAACCTCGAACTGAAGAAATCAAGCGCGAATTTATATACCGAACATCAAAAAAGTGGAATTCGCTAATACACTTCAAATTTCCGAAGGAATACAAAATGAATAAATTTAAGGTAGCTATTAATCTTTACTTGCAGGATCGCGCATTGGGTGCAGAAGCTCTGACAGTTACAAGGAGCTAGGACCGTTAATAAGTCCGCTCTGCACCCAATTAAATAAATTATAAAAAAAAAAAAAAAAAAAAAAAAAAAAAGGTGGTTATCTTATATCTGTATCCGATTGAGAGCTATGATGCTTTAAAGTAAAAAAAAAAATATTTCTTTTTTATAAAATTGAGTTTTTCTCAGAAAAAACCGTTATAATTTTATTTTTTTAAATTTTATTTTGATTCTTCAGGACCTCCCCTACAATCTCCCAATACATTATTTGTACCCACGTACCATAGTTTTTTACGTATATCGATTATTCTCAATCTAATTAAGAGATATTGAAGTGTTATATTGTAACAATTCTTTTTTTTTTATCACTAAAACAGTAGGCGATTATCACTTCCTTTGTTTAAATGTTGAATTAACAAAAATTAAACATTTTCATACTAAAGTCTACACCTGCATGCATTGCTACGCAACACTTCCTCGTTTCTAACCTCTTTGCCTACAAACTTTGTGGGAGAGGTCGCGTTCCTGACGCAAGAGTATTTACAAATATTCATAGAAGACTGCGAGATATCGTAACAACATCAAATACCCGGGCGGAGCCCCTTTCAGTCTCACCACATCATTTGGATGTCGACGAAGATATAATTCGTAATATAACAGCAAATCCTTCTATTAGCTTAAGGAAGTTTGCAGTACAATTGAACGTCTCTTGCTACCGAATTTATCAAGAATTACACAAGGAGAATCTTCATCCATACCATGTAACACCCGTTCAAGAACTATTAGCGATAGACCATAATAAAAGATTGGGGTTTATTAATTGGTTGATGGAAAGGAATTTAGACAATGATAGTTTTGTGAAACGTATCCTGTGGTGGGATGAATCATAATTCACAAGAGATGACATAAGAAACTTTCAGAATCTACACAAGTGGGCTACTGAAAATCCTCATTCGAAAAAACAAACATTATTTCAGCACCGCGTATGTGCTGGTGTAATTGGGGATAATTGTACCATTCATATTACCATCGAGATTAAATAGTGATCGTTATTTACCATTTTTACAAAAGGATTTGCCACTCCTCTTTGATGATGTTCCTATTTTAAGTAGAGTCTCGCACACATACCAACATGATGGTGCACCTTGTCGCTACGATAAAAATGTTAAGAATTGGTTAAACCAAAATTATCCAAATAAATGGATTGAAAGAAATGGTCCAATTCATTGGCCGATCGTACGGTATTGGATTTTTATGTATGGGGAACAATGAAGGCGCTTGTATACTCCAAAAAATTGAAACAAAAAGTAGAACTCATACAACGAATCCACACAGCAGCACACTAGATAAGGAAAGAACTACCAAGAAATGAAATAACCAAAGGTATACTGAAACGAATATTAGCCGATATTCAATCAAAAGGAGGGCAATTTGAGCACCTTTTATAACTCCTAGGCTCAAACTTTGTATTGGGGGATTATAGGGGAGGTCCTGAAGAATCAAAATAAAATTAAAAAAAATAAAATTATAACGGTTTTTTCTGAGAAAAACTCAATTTTATAAAAAAGAAATATTTTTTTTTTTACTTTAAAGCATCATAGCTCTCAATCGGATACAGATGTAAGATAACCACCTTAATCTTAATAAGAGCCTATACAATCACCAGTCAAATAAGACTAACTTGGTTGCCCCCTCCGATAAGTATTTTGGAAGTTACAATTTAATATTTGAGTGTACTTTTTTTCTGAACCAAATTTTTTAAACACCCTGCATCTCGAAGGATATCAAAAATGGACCCTCCGTCCTCATACGATTTTTTTCTCAGAATAAGCCAAGGAATCACCCCTTGACGGGTCAGAATCCCAAACCCAATCACCCTGTATAAACCTTAATAGTAAATTATTATGGGACGCCATTATCGTGGATCAAGTTTTGGAGAAAGGCGCTGGGAGATACAGCTGCAGCAAAAATAATAGTAGTGAATGAATCAAGATTATTCAATACAAACTGCCTGAAAACAAAACATAGTTTTTAAAAAATGTTGTTTTCCAAATTTACATTATTTATTACATAATAAGAAAATAATATCATAATTTTGTTTAAAAGTATGAAAAATTCGGATATGTTGCAATTATGATGTAGCACTACTATTATTTTTGCCGCAACTGTATATAAAATGAAATTGTATGTGAGGAGGAGGTGGGATTCGGCGACAAAAGATAATTAACGTTAATTCTGATTTTGTATTATTTGTGTTTTATGATTTTGTATTCTCGAATGGTCCACAGTGATGCTAAATACTGAGTGAAGAATTATATCGGTAAATTCTGACGTTGCTCACATAACATTGTGAAACGGCACAAATTTTAAGAAAAGAAATTTTGAACATTGTAGATGCTCTCTAAGCGGAGTAATTTAAATTGTTAAGGATATTCAACAGTGTACTAGAGATGTATAATTGAATCTAATTGTTAACGGTAAAAGATGAAAACACGTGTCAATTCTAAGTAATCTAACAAGGAAACCTTTTGAACTGTCAAATTCAAAAAATTATAAAAACTATTTTAAGTTATAGTACTCTGTACGAAACCTTTTTTTATCGGTGACCAAGCTTTTTTAAGGTGTTAAAACCACCCCGTAATTTAACCTAGTAAATTAGATTATAAGGGTTGCATTTCTATTTTTACGGAATGAACTTACCTTTCTTTTCGCAAATTAAGGGGTGGCTTTAACACCCAAATAGTGCCTGATTGCCGTTAAAAAAATGGTTTCGTTATTGTCTCACAGAAGAATACAACTTAGAATAGTTTTTATAAATTTTTAAATTTGACAGTAAGGTTCGCTTGTAAGATTATTTCTGGGACCGTGATTTGGCGGCATAAGAGTAGAAGAAATATATTGCCGTGACCAAATGTGATATTGGGGAAGAGGCATCCAAATTAAAGAAAATGCCTGCCCAAAATAACAGAAAATGTTTGTAAAATATAAATGGTTGGTTTGGTGATCTTTAACGGACGCTTTGTGGGAAAAGTGTTGGCCGAGGAGCCGGATAACCTCAATTTTTTTTTTTTTAAACAGTATTTCATTGTGACAACGAATTGAGAAATATATATTGTAATTTAGTATTGTATAAACAATAAATATATAGAATAATAAAAATTATGTACAGCGGGTAATCAACGTTTTGGGCTGATACAGCCTAATGCATAAGATAGCAGCAATAGACGATTAAAGTTTTTTTTTAAAATTGTAATTTCTAAATTTTGATTTAACAAACTGTACAAATAAAGTTTTCTTAATAATACGTAGTCCTACGTTGATAGGTCGTGTCTCGGATACAAGCTCGTAGGTTTTTTGATTTACTTCTCTTACTTCATTTTTTATTATTTGTATTACTTTGTTTTTTTATGTAATTAATTCGTGTAGCTTCTTTATTTCCAGATATTTGACTCTCTCAGTTGCATACACTGTATCAATATCAATGATGCTACTTGATGACCTAGCGTTTGTGATCTGTTGAAAAATTTTTGTTGATCGTTTGAGCGTTGCATTAGTTGGTTTAGTTTTTCCCCGATTTTTAACTTTGTTGACGGTGTCGATAATGTTTTGAAATTTGACTTTGTTATAGCATAAAATCATAAAATAATCATTTTTTTAGGTCAATAGATTTGCTTTGTTAAGCCCACGGAAGTTGTGTTGATGAACCTTTTAGGATTATAGTTCTTATTTATATGGAACCTGTTTTTGAGAGACCTTTCGGGACCTATGTTTAGAGGAAACGGTTTTATTGAGGTGTTTTTTAAGGCCTTGTTTTAAAAGGTCTAGCAGCCGAATTTTTAGGAGACCAGTTTTTTCACCAACCTGTTCTTTGAGAGACCTATTTTTTATGGATGTGAAGTTTTCCACACTTTATTCCACAGTAATACGTATACAAATCCTATTGGAAAATCTCATATCATATTGGATTCTATCTAATTTTACATGTGTTAGTGCGTATTGTACACTGTTATGAATCCATATAAATATAATTTTATTAAATTTCGATTTTTTTTATAAAAAACGACTAAAATCAATGCAAAATAATTTTTGTTCCAATAAATTGTTATAATGCAATACATAAAACTAATTTAATTTGAAATTGGGATATTTAGTATTCTATATTACTATAAAACGGTGTAATCTAATAAACTGAATTGTTTAATCTCAATCATACAACAAAAATATTAGAATAATATCTATAATAAAAACAGTTTTTAAGCATAACTAAAGCGGAATGTTAAACTTATTAAATTTATTTAAGTAATTATACTTTTCTGCTACCAGTTAAGCTTTTTCAACCAATCATCGAAGTTCTAAAACTAGAAACCAAAGTTACAAACCAAAAAAGTAGCAAATAGTTTTAGTTCAATATTATTTGGGTCCAATTGGAATCCAACTATGCTGCATTAAAAACCAAATTCCACTAAAGAGACATAAATCAAGATTTCGTTTTAATAGGGGCTAGAGGGTAAATTCTGGGCTGGTTGCATTGGGAATTTAGTCATCTACCTCGTGTACCGTCGGAACCTCATTTCACGCCTCAGGCAAGGGATGTTAATGGCCAATTAACAATTTCAATCGAAATCGCGAAATAAACTTCAAGATTAATATAATAATTTCAATTGATAAAAGAAGTTTCCAGAATCATTTATTACCCTGGATAGGGGGTAGTTTTTGAGCTCGATAGGCGGAGTAGTATGTCAGCTATTACGTGCACTATTGGAAAGTCAATTCAAATCTCTGGCAAAAAGTGCCATGGCCCATTTATCAGTTTGAGTTAAAATTTCAGTTGGTATATAAAGTTTCCAGAATCATTTATTCCCCTGAATAGGGGATAGGTTTTGGGCTCGATAGAGAGAGGTGACTGTCAGCTAATACGTGTGCTATCGGAAAGTGAATTCAAATCTCTGGCAAAGAGTGCCATGGCCCATTTATCAGTTTGAGTTAAAATTTCAATTGTTATATAAAGTTTCCAGAATCATTTATTCCCCTGGATAGAGGATAGCTTTTGGGCTCGATAGGCGGAGTAGACTGTCAGCTACTACGTGTGCTATCGAAAAGTGAATTCAAATCTCTGGCAGAGAGTGCCATGGCCCATTTATCAGTTTGAGTTAAAATTTCAATTGTTATATAAAGTTTCCAGAATCATTTATTCCCCTGGAGATAAATGTTACCTTTGGCGAAAAAAACCATTATTTTCCAATTTCCTTTTTATAGTGTATGAAGATAATTAATTTTGTTTTAATTTTTAATAAAAATAATTTTTATTTTCTTATTAGAATAAAATTGTACCACAGACACAAGCTATAAGTAATGATATTTAGTACAAGAAAAATTGTATTAACTAGAGAAACAGCGCCATCTTATTTTGTTATATCAAATTTTGATTTTAACGCAAAATGGCTGAGCGGAAAATTAAAAAAAAAATCCAAAATTAAAATATACGTCACGAACTGAAAACCTGAAATTTTATTATCTCACGATTTATTATTACATAAGCGTATGCATTCGTCACCTTAAGAGCAGTCGCATATTGTTCGACGTTATTTAAAACAAAGCGCGGTGGCCTACTTTTTTAGTTTCATAATATGAAAATTTTCGATATGATCGCAAAAAAAGCGTCGAATAATTTCATAACAGCGGACGGAATAGTAAAATAATGACGTGTTTTTAGAAAAGTTTTTTTTATAATAAAATTAATTTTATTAAAAATGTTGAACTTAAAAATAATTATACGTTTATTTGCAACTAAAATAAAATTATTTTTTAAACATGGTTGTTTTATTTTAAATTTTTAACCAACCAACTTCCTTAGAATTCATTGAATAAAATTCTAAATACAGAATAGTCTATGCTTGACGTTTGCTTATTTCATGTCTATTGTATTTTAATGGCTTTATAATTAATATAACAAAATAAGATGGCGCTGTTTCTCTAGTTAATACAATTTTTCTGGTGCTAAAGTTCATTACTTATAGCTTGTGTCTGTGATACAATTTTATTCTAATAAGAAAATAAAAATTATTTTTATTAAAAATTAAAACAAAATTAATTATCTTCATACACTATAAAAAGGAAATTGGAAAATAATGGTTTTTTTCGCCAAAGGTAACATTTATCTCCAGGGGAATAAATGATTCTGGAAACTTTATATAACAATTGAAATTTTAACTCAAACTGATAAATGGGTCATGGCACTCTCTGCCAGAGATTTGAATTCACTTTTCGATAGCACACGTAGTAGCTGACAGTCTACTCCGCCTATCGAGCCCAAAAACTATCCCTATCCAGGGGAATAAATGATTCTGGAAACTTTATATAACAATTGAAATTTTAACTCAAACTGATAAATGGCCCATGGCACCCTTTGCCAGAGATTTGAATTCACTTTCCGATAGCACAAGTAGTAGCTGACAGCCTACCCCGCCTATCGAGCCCAAAAACTACATAATATCCAGGGGAATAAATGATTCTGGAAACTTTATTTACCAATTGGAATTTTAACTCAAACTGATAAATGGGCCATGGCACTCTTTGCCACAGATTTGAATTGACTTTCCGATAGCACACGTAGTAGCTGGCAGTCTACTCTGCCTATCGAGCCCAAAAACTACCCCCTATCCAGGGGAATAAATGATTCTGGAAACTTTAGGTACCAATGGAAATTTTGCTTGTCAGGATCCTTTAGTACATGGAGTAGCTACCTAAAATTAATATTTTCCATATAGACCATATTATTATTTTGACTAAATTCCACTAATATTTCCCTTGACTGTTCCTATTTTTCCTGGGAATAACATTTATTCTTAAGATTTTGTAAAGAAATTACATTTTTAGTACTAAATATTTCAATATGAATAGTAATTTTTCCAATTGGAATTTATTTTAGCAGTGTAAAACTAATACATATATAGAATCTGTGGATTTGTGGAAAACTTCACACCCATTATTTTTTAAGGACCTATTTTTGAGAAATCTATAAACTAAACCTTAAAAATAAGGTTACAATGTATAAATCGATTTTGCGATTCACATTAACATATGCCTCACCTATATGGAAAGCGTGCCCTGTTTCACATCGTCTTAACTTATAAATATTACAAAATAAGACTTCTTAAACAATTTACCATATTGGCACAGGACAAGGGATATCCATACTATTGGAATGGTGTTGAAATGTTGGATGACTTTTTAAGGCGTAATTCTGAAAAATTTGAGCGTTCATGTTTAATATCTGAAAATTCACTTATAAATGCAATACCAATTTGATACGTTTGAGTAAATAATCTTTTGTCATTTTCAATAGATTAAGTTTTAGGTTTAACGTGAAGAATGTGGTGATTTTTTATTTCCTATAGTACTAATAGTATGGTGCGTCGGTCAATGAATTTTGCACTCCAACAAAGGGGCCATAGATGTGTTGCTTGCCATCTAATCAGATGATGATACTTCTATTTAAGCATCTCTTCCCAATGTATCGATTTCAATGTACCGGGCTCTCGTCAGGATCCTAACCCGCAGCTTTAACCACTGTGCCGTTTGGTCGGTAATTTTAATTATTTATATGGAACTACTGGTACACTTGACTAAATACAACATTATCTGTCACAACTACCCCCGTCGATGTTTTTCCTTGTCTTGGGGTCTCCGGAACTTTAACTCGGAGTGCATCAGAATTAGTCACTCTGGAAAATGCGGTATATACATAGTTGTCCATGAGTAAAACAATGCTGAGGAAGAAATAAGCCAATTTTTTTGAAAATTTGACTGTGATTTATTTATATATAGACGTAGCATAAGAAAGCCTAACAGAGAGGTAGAGATAAATCATTAGCTGCGTTTAGTGAAATTCTTGTTATAAAGTGAACAGTGCCGAAATATGCCCCAGTAATAATTTCCGCTTTAATATAATTTCGACTAAAATCCTTCACACCGTTGCATAGCCCATTTTTCATAGAAAGTATTCTTAGGAGCATAACTATGCAACCTTTCTTTAAATTTAAAATGTGTTGGGAGGGGGGCGGGGAGGAGGCAAATCAGAACGGTTCAAAGAATTTAGGTGTTCAACTTGGAAATTTTCTTGCAAGCCAGAGTCACATGTCCCGTCATCTGTTTTTATTTTTACCGTGTCAATGTAGGATGGTTTTTCGGAAAATCAATTTTTCAAGAACCTCTTCATTGAGCTCTCGGGCTTTGTCATTTTTTAGACACAATATAGCGTATTGCGATATTGAAGAAATATCATTGGTTGTGAACGATTCCCCAAAAACATCAGCAATTAAATCTGTGAGACGTATTTAGTTAGCAAATCTGCAATTTCAGGTGCGATATCTGTGCGATGCCATCGGTGCTTCATCCCATATAAGACAGTCAATTGATGATAAGAATTGTCTTTTTTTTAAGGATAGTTGAGGACATTTAACGATATCCATGCGGAAGCGAGAAACTGAATGGCATGTCATTAAATCGGGAAGTAGATTGGCAGCAATCCCAGTCCAAGCTAAACACATTACTTTTTTATTATTATAGAGATCTTCTGCTTTAATGCCAGATACAAAAATGTTTTTCCACTACTGCCGGAACCATTGAGGTAAAATATTTTTGTGGAATAAATTCTAAAACTGATAAAAAAATTGCTGATGCCGCCAAAAGTTGATCAGTATTTAGAGCTTCCCAAAAATTATTTTCAGCAATATTGTTAGGTGGCAAAATAATAGCAAAATTCAAAATTTTAGAGACGTTTGGTATTGCCACTACTGAAAGAAAATCAAACTCTACTTTTTGATATTTAATTTTTAAGTCTAGTATACAACTACTAAGAGCTGTGCTGTGGTTCATGCCTTTATGAATAAAATCTTCCATCATATTACATTTGAATCCATTAAAAAGTTTTAACGGATGCAGGATTGCAATGGGTCAGGATAGTCGCAAATAAGGATCTCAAAAATATTGGTAATATCGCGAGCCTCATATAAATAGTTCTCCCACTAACATTAATTAATCCCCTTGCTCTTGCTGCTGATTTGGGATAACTTGCCGTATATATGTGTTTCAAAAAATAATTCTTTAGGAAATTGCTTTGAACATTTTCCGTCGACAATACAAACAGGATTTCGATTAAATTCTCCAAATAGACTATTGTGTTTAAGAACCACCTCGTTAAGTTGGCTGTTATCATTTAAATTTGGGATCTTTGCTGAAATAATTTTATCAATATTTGTATCGTCCCCAGTTTTGAATTTATCTTCCTCAATAACATAAATATAAGACAAGACCACATGACGTATTGAAAAATTTCCTGTTTTACGATATCACTAATTAATTCCTGTAATTTTCAATTAAAAACTCGGGTTACGATATTAGGACGATCTGAAGAATTTTGGAAAGTTTAACGTTCTGAATTTATTTGTTCCCCTGCCGGATTACACGTACAAGTGATAAATAAGTCTGCACAGCCAAACTACCTAACAATACCCATATTGTTGATAATATGGTAATAAAAATCTTCTTCATTTGTGTTATTAATAATTATAGACCTTCCTTTGATGATGATGCGTCCTTCAAAACTAAATTCAATGTGTGAGCAAAACACGACATAAGTATAATTTATACTAATATAATAGCGCGTAATCGAATTGTTGCTCACGGGAATATATCAGCTTTCAATTATGATCCAAATATAGATTATGCTCAGCAAAATACTGTAAAAATTGGACAAATCAACAGAACTTGCCCCAAGTGCTTTGCTAAAAAATGGAGTGAAAAAGCAAACGGTATGTGTTGTGCTGGAGCCAAATTGGTTTTCCTTTAATATATACAGGAACCACCACAACCAATAAAAGATCTTTGTCAGGCAGTCATCCATTAACTGGGCATATTTTTTAATAAAATACGCAGGTATAATACTTTATTTCAGATAACGTCATTCAGTGCTAAAGAAATTCGCGAACGAAACTTTATGCCTTCATTTAAGGTAGAAGCGCAGGTGTACTATTTGATTAGTAGTCTCCTCCAACCTACAGGTCAAAGTCGGCAGTTTCTACAGATTTATGTGTTTTTATTTATGCTGATTTTGCATGTCTGGTTGTGGTTACTTGACTCCATACTTTTAGATGTTGTACTTATTAGTCAATTATGCTGAGTTGTATATCTGGGTCAGAAATTCAGCTTAATTGCTTGGATTCCCGGTTTGATTAATAAGACATCATTTTGACATAGTTTTGAAATTAACCATTTTTTTTTTATTTTTCCCGCCAGAATGACGAGCACTATTATAAAAATAATGAGTGCCATGCCGATGTCCACAAAGTCTGCTTCCTCGTGCCTTGTAAGTAATTTTTTTAGTTGATCCACGTTTTTTATGTGCAGGTTATGTAGGTATCCCGGGTCTATTTTCACACCTCTGTTGGTGATGTTAGGTTGAAGCACTTTCCTTATATTTCCGTTTGTAAAGGTCGTATTGTATTAGAAAGATTCCTTCTAGATGTTTCTCCGTGTTGTTGTAGAATACATTTCCTTTAGAGTTACTCAGGAAAATTGTATTGTCGTTTAGGGTATCAACTATCTGATTTTTATTGAATTGATAGTCGCATCCAGTATCTAGACCCTTATAAGCTGCTGGTTTGGTATTTTCGTAGATGGTAAGTGAGCTTGTTAAGCCCAAGATCCAGAGACCGGAGAGAAAATTTATTGCGCTAAATTTCTTAGATCAATTTTGTGGGCTCGTTTGTGGCTGTAATTGTGACTTGATTTTCTTTGGCCACCGTCTCTTCTTTAAATTTTGGCTTATCTTTTTCTTGTATTTGTTTGATTGCGGTGTATATTGTTTCTCCGCAGGTTCATTTTTTTTTGTTTACTTCTTTTTGTGTTATCCCGCGCGATTGGTGAGTTGTAGGTGATTTTAGATGGTCTTATAATTCCATCTTTTAAAAATTGGCCGACTTGTTTCTCCACTTTTGATCTCATTCTGACTGGATACGGATACGATTTTCTGTAGATTGGTTCTTCTGTTGTTGTTTTAATTTCTGCTTTAACATTAGTGTCGATTGTTTCGATATTGTTGACTGGTTCATAGTGTTTTGAATTTGTTAAGCATTCCTTGAAGCTTTTGTCTCAAATTCGAGAACAGGTGATTATCCCGAATTTCAATATTGTTTACTTGAAATGATTGTTTCTCTCGGAATGGATTTTTAATGTTTGGGGTTATGGTCAAAATATTACTTCTACGGTAGATGATTGCTCCTAATAGTTTTAGGGTGTAGTCCCCGATAATTCAGTCGAACGTTTTTAACCCAGGTATCACAAAAAACTCTAACGATGTGTTGCTGCAACACACACACGCATTTAAAGAATTTTCCCGAATTTTTTTTATTGATTTTGATATCGCCTCCAGCTGATTTAATTCTGAATGGAACATTGGTGAGAATTGCTCCCTCCGCCAACTCGGGTTTGGTGAAATTTTTATTACCTCCGGTGTCTATTACAAATTTGAGGGTTTTGTTTCCTGCCATTTTATACTCTCTCTAGGTATGGTATGCTAGAGACGCTTTCGTCCTAAAATGTATCTCACTATTATCTTCTTCTTCAGGTTTATCTTCAAATGTATCGATGTCAGCATTTTCGTTGATTAGTTGATTATAATCTCCTTCTTCTACTTTTGTCTCCAGGTGACTTATTCTCTGAAATTGTCTTCGTCTGAAATCGTCTGAAATTGTTCAGATGGTTGAACGAAAGGCATCATAAATCTTTACTAATTTCAGGTCCAAATCCGGATAAAGTTGTTATGGTTAGATATAAATAAAAATTGTTTTTCGTGATTTAAATTCTACAATTGAATATGCAATTTCGAAAAGGGCACATGTCTGAAAAATTAAATTTTTCAGGAATTGAAGAAAACTAATTATTTTCTAAAGTATTAAATAAATTTATACAATTTATTTTAAGGTTACATGTAGGGTCAAAAATTAATCGAAAATTATATAAATATGTGCCTATTTCAAACAAAATAGGTGCGGGGATATATTTCCATCACATTAACGTGAAAAAACGGTTTTGTCAAAATTTTCGAGATGTGCCCTTTTCGAAATTGCATATTCAATTGTAAATACGAGGCAAATTAGAAAAAAAATTTACTGACTGTGCATCAAATTAATGTTAGTAAAACAATTCTCTTGAAAAATATTTTTTGTTTTTTTTTTGACATTCTTGATGAGGCCTCAGTCATGAAACCGGAATCCCACTTCCTGAATTAATAAAATACGAATAAAACCCATATGTATATGAGAAATTTGTTATCGAATCGGAATTCGCCCCAGAAGATTATTTTATACAGCCATATATTACTACAATTTTATCTATTGCGGACTTATAATATTAAATAAATTCTATACGCCAGTTTTGTTCGTTCTAAAATTTTTAAAAATTTTTTTTTATGTTTTATTTTTATTCCACATCTTGAGTGTGAGAAATAATTTTTGTTTTCTTATTTTATTGTTAAATTTATGACCAAGCCAATTACATAATGTGTCCATCCTGTGGCATATAACATAATTTTATGAATTTCTTCAACTCTGACGGATGCCGCTGAACGCATATAAATCATAAAAGTTGTACGTTGTTGAAAAAAAAAAAAAATATCGGCGATCGAAAATCATAAAACGCATTTGATAGGTCATCATTATCAAATTATCCGCAATAAAACATCATCGAAGCAAAAAAATCGCCTCCATTGTATATTATTCATATTTTTTTTTGTGCCTGGCATACCACTCACCATAAATTAATGTAATGTAGCATATAATCATATATGCTATAAACATATATGTCGCTGAACAGCACATATACAAAACATAAAGACATAAAACAGTATAATATTAGTCAAAGCCGATAATAAATCAAAATATTGGCGCTATAATAAAAAAAATCGTGTAGAATGGACTATACATATAGCCGTTTAAAAGGAGGACATTTTAATGTAAGTGCGTTGTGTTTTCTGTAAAGGTTTATTTATACATACCTATAGACACGTCTATATGGCAAATAAAACCAACCTGGGTTAAATCTTTAAAACAACACAACACAAAAAAAAGGAAAATCATGTGATTTGTTGTTGTGGCTGCCTTTTTATTATAAACAATAAATAATTTTAGTTTTTATTTCTTGCCTTTGAAATCGCGCCTCATCAAAAAACGTTATGCCGCTTTTCACAGGCGCAACAAGGGGAGGAAAAACACTGTGTGTGTGCATACATAAAAAAGTTAAAAAATTTAATTGCAATAATTACCTTAAGTAATGAGACTTTAATGAGTAGTTACCTGTGTGCGCATTTTATTTCACCAAACTACCGACCGACACTCGACGAACACAAAATGTAATTTGGGATTTGTTTTATGTGTTGAATTTATTGCTATTATATACACCTTAGCTAAATTAATGGAGAACAACTATTTAAATGGATATATTACGCATGGTAATTAACCATATGTACTGTCTTTAATTACTAGAAAATAGTTTCCAATCAATCATTTTTCTAATGTGTGTTTAAATCTCTTCTTATGTGGTGCCGCACCGCACCGCCTTCCCATTCAATTGTGGTAAATGTGTTGTTGTTTTTTTTTTAATTGGAAATTGATCAAATAGAAAATTTTATTAGTAACGTTTATAAAATGTTGATGGGTTTGAAGAGTCATCAAATTAAAAACACAAAAATGGTTATACAATTAATTAAAAGTAAATTAGCTAATTTATATATAGGTTTGGAATCGCATCTCTCAGCTAATTTTATACGTAAGTCGTAAAGTATTTGAGGAGCGATTAGCATTTCTATCATAAGGTTACAAAGGTTAAACTATTTCGTTGATATTCTCGCTTTAAAACTACTTAAATTAAATTAATTTTCTAAAGGTACATATTGCAAGAAATATAAAAAGCTCGAAGCTTTAATTTTAACTGGTTTTCAGATTAATATCAAATGTCTCCTTTATTAATATTCTGCTGTGCAAATTTATTTCTTTGAAAGGCCGTAAAGCTATAAACAGATAGATAAACAGTTTAATTGTCCAATACATTACCAGTTAGAAATAGAACTTTTCCTAAAAGCTCTATAAATATATTTTTTTTAAGCAAAGCTCAGCTTCAATTAAATTGAATAATAAAATTGAAAATATTTCAAATACAGTAAAACCTCATTTCAACGGACACTCACTTCAAAGAACGATAGAAGAGGAACTCTAAAATAATTTTTGGATGAAATTCTGGAATATGGCCAAGTACGATGGAACTTGCCTATTTCTCAACTGATTATGATGAAATTCGATTAATTTTAATATCCCATTTCCAACGCACCTGTCAAAAAAATAAATGGCACAGTTTCTTCCTAATTTGCCACATCCCAAAACTTTTTCTAAAAATATTTTAGAAAGCCATTTCCATCGTACATGCTGAATTCACCAAAATCGGATAGGAAATGGCCAAGTTACTTCCTAATTAGCCATATTCCAGAACTTTATCTGAAAATCATTTTAGAATCCAATTTCTATTTTGCATGCTGAATTTTATCAATATCTGTAAAAGCTTTTAAACCACCGCATTTGAAAATATTTTACATAACAGTTTAATCCTAAATATTTCGTTCAACTTAATGAAAGGTTACCCGTAGAGATTTGTGTTAATTTCTTGAGTCTTTTACAACGTAGCACAAAAAACAATTCAATTCCTGTCTGAGAGGTGATAAATTTTTTACTGATGTCTAACGTGAAGATTCTAAGTCGTACATTATACTGAGAAACCATCGTCGCCGACAATAACGTTTGTCTCTACCAAAAGTTACCTTCTAGAGGTCACTGCATTATTCATTCCGGATTAGCGTGCAAATATAACCAGGCCAACACACTTCCGGTCCTTTAATTTCATGGAAAGGATCAGAAATTCCTATTAAAATTTTAAACTTGCATTTATATAGGATACGTAAAATTTCCTTACTAGCAAGTAGCAATTTTCTCCGCTAGCGAAATGATTCTTTAAATCTAAGATGGTAACTTATTCTGTGTTGTCTTCTCTCCTTAAAGACAGGGAACAATTTGACCATCTTCCATTTACCATTAATCTCTTGCCTTGAGACATACATACTTCGATCTCCACAGCCTCTAGTTCTAATTCCGTCAAAAGTGCCGAGTTCAATTCGGTGTTGTTTTGACCGTATCTAGTGTTTTTTTTTTTGTTGACTGACATCCTTAGCGTATTCTTAGCCTAGCGATTATGTGATGGAATTTAATTGATATCATGATCGTTCGGCAGGCTTTTGTGCACAAATAACAGTAATAGATTGTCATCACATATTACTATTAAAGTTAGCCAATAGTAAAAATATCGATGGTATAGCTAGTGTCTTGGTAATCTCAGTGGAAAGCTACCAGCCGACTTATTTCAATCGAAACATATTTTATATGAAATGAAAAATTGTCAAATCAACCTATAAACTGGTACTAACATGAAGTGACTGACTGTACAGCTGAATATAGGCTCATTTGGGTTTACCACTGCTTACCATAGAGAAATGCTATTCGTAGAAAAATTATCAGATCAAGTTTCATGGGGGCAGCCCGGGAAAATTCGTTTGAATGAAACTCTCATATATTTACATACATTCGTTTCATGCCGAAGTGAAATTCTTCCCAAATAACAAAAAATATGTATGTATAGGTTTGTACAAATTGCATTCATTCAGGCGATATTTTGTACATCAAATGTTGCACACAAATCCCAAAAAACTTGAACTTAAAATCAGAAGTATCAACAATTTTATATAAAGGTACTAGCTATGTACATCTAGTATGCTTAACGTCACAATCACAGGGTTGATCACAAGGACAATCCTAACGATCAGCGTTATAAATAACAGGCAATGTATATGCGGCACATTGCACCAAATTTCAACGAAGAAATCTGTTCAACAAAAATCTAAAGATTGATATTCGACTATGGTTAATATGGGATCTCTATTGAATAGGCCTTGAGTGTAAAATGTCACATCGTCGATTTTAGGGGTCAGCGATACAAATAATAGGCAAATCCTAAATGGCCTGAAATTGTTAAGAACCTCCAATAGGAGAAACTATGCGATGGCGTATGTATATTCGATTAAGTTCTAAAAGTGTAAACTCCTACATGCCCACCTATCAATTATTGCAAAAGATAGATATATGTAGATCGTATCATCCGTGCCCATGCAGCCTGGACAATCCACATCTTCCCAAAGGAATTCCAGGATACGACCATTGCAAACATGGGTAGGGTCCTTTGTATCGGCGTCGATATGGACCGATAGTATTTATAAGTGATTACGAGATAGACAGTCGTTACATTGTACCATTATAACACGCATTGCTATACTGAAATTTGTATAGTTGTTACATCAACGTTGAGATTTGTGCATCATTGAAGGCAGTTAAATATATTTACAGGAGATTTTATTGCACCAACGTTGATATCTTGAATGAAGAACAACAACGATAAAGGCTTGATGAAATTGTCAATTACATCGATTGTAGATATGTGAATGCACCAGCAGCAATGTGACGGTTGCTAGAGATACCAATGCATGACATCTCGTACGCAATAATAAGACTGTGAGTTCATCCTCCATAATAGCAAAGTATAATTTTTAATTCAGAAGAAGAGTGGGAGAAATACTTGTCCTGCAATCATACCAATGATTTGGTTCTTTGGGATAAATTCAAGTTGGATTTGGCTTTAAGCTTTATGTGAGGTTATGACGGTGAATCGGAATGTAATTCAATGTGATCGGTCAATATGGTGCTGAGTATGCTAAATTTTGTCTCTCTCAACCAACGGGAACTCGGAATATTTCTAAACAACTCAACGCACTTGAGAAAGAACAGAAAGCAAACCTCGCATTCAAAATTTAAATCAGCAGCAGTTCACAGCATTCACAAATATTTTTTTCGAGCTATAAATAGATTTCGAGAATAATCACGAGCGCTGTTTCTTCTTAGATGGCCCAGGAGGATCCAGTAAGATAAACCTTTACAATATGGTGATGCATTTTAATAGAGGTATAGGACAAATGGTACTACCATTCGCTACGATAGGAATAACAGCAACTTTGATGAAATATGGCCGTACAGTTCACAGCGCATTAAATTACGACTACCCCTGTTGAAAACTTGAACATCTAACATGGAGAAAACAAACTCTGAAGGTGAAATCATTCGTGATATTTTACAAACAAGACTTATACAATAGAGATCCCAGAAACCATAGTCGAATATCATCTTTTGGTTTTTGTTGAACGGATTTCAACGATAAATTTGGTGCACCGTGCCGTATATACATTGCCTGTTATTTATATCGCCGATCCCTAGGATTGACCATGTGATATAGTACGTACAAGGCCTATGCGATAGAGATGGCAGAAATCATAGTCGAATGTCAATCTTTTGATTTTTGTTGAACAGATTTCGGCGTTAAAATTTGGTGCAACTGACGGTATGTAATATGTTCGAGCCGTTCGATGTTGAAAAGCCGAATGTCGGAAGGCCGAATGTCGAAAGGTCGAACGTCAAAAGGCCGAATGTCGAATGGCCGAATGTGTCGAAAGGCCGAACGTCGAAAAGCCGAATGGCTCGAAAGGCCAAATGTCTCGAAAACCCGAATGTCGAAAAGCCGAATTGACATCTATCAGTAGAAGCGATACGAGCGATACAATTGCTTTGATCTGTGTCTGCAAGGTTGACGAAGCATTTACAAAGCATTAAATCCGCAATTCGCTCCAATACATTCGTCGATGCGTTACTAACCCAACGAATTAAACCAACCACAAATTAACTTGAAACATGAGTGGTAGAACTATCAGTAGAAGCGATATGAGTATCTGAAAGGTTGACGAAGCAATTTCCATTATCATAAATATTAAGAACTATACGCAAAAAGTAAAATTCGATAGACATTTTATAAATTTTAATTTTAATTTGGTCCGCACTTTGATAATTGCGTTTCTGGATTTTAGTTTATCTGGATTTTTGTTTTTCTGAATTTTTTGTGTCTGGATTTTTTTCTGGATTTTTTTTCGGGATTTTCAGTTTCTGTATTATTTTTTCTAGATAAGGTAGCCAACTCAAAAAAAAAATTGTTTATTTTTGCTTTTTTTATTATAGTTAATTAATTTTTAATTATATGACAAAAAAAACTTAAAAAGTTTTTAATATTTAGGGCGATTTACTATTAAACATTTTTATACAAAAATTTGATAAAAATATAAATTTTGGTTTTCATAAAAATAAAATATTGAAAATTTTCATTTATAATAATATGAAAAATTAAAATCAATTTCGACACAAACGGCCTTTCGACATTCGGCCTTGGGATTTCCTTTTGGGAAGTATTTCACGAGCATCTTTTCATAACCAAAATAGATCAATCACGTTGATCATAAGTATTAAACTTAATTCATTTTATTGTGTTTACCGAGTTAATAAACGAAAAACTTTATTATTTTCTCCTTCGTTAATATAAAATAATAATTTATAAAAAATTAATTATTATTAATAAACTAGTTATGATTTAATTATTATTTATTGTTTGAGCGTGTTTGTGTGAACTTTAATTATGTATCGAGCGTGTATATCAATTATATAAATATTCCTATAGTTCAATAGAAGTGCCTACCTAGCCAATATTTATCACTAACAAAATCATCAGGTCAAGTTTCATGCGGGAAGCCGGCAAAAGCCATTTCAATGAAAGGCCTATTCAATCTTAAAGCGTCATGTCTGGAAATTATTTTAATTAGTGTGCTTAGCCAATAAGCCAACAGTTATCTGCTAGAATATCCAAATTTACATTTTAAAAATCTTTAAAAATGCAGAGCTTTAAAAAACAGTAGTTCTAATTTTAATTTCTTTATTTTCAATTCTAATTTTTTTAAATCAACAACCCCCATCGCTCTATCCGCAACAGCATGAAGTTTTTTAAACAGCTTTGTTAACTTGTTATCCGCGAACCACTACGCTTACAGCTGTTACAGTAATATGCAATGTTCACGAATTTTTTAATTGAGTTAATTGCTGCACGATCTATTCCACTACCATCGTAATGGTATTGATTGCTACAAAAATTACAGCATACAATATCCCATAAAAGTAGCGACAAATGCCTTCGAACAGCTGTTACACGTCATTATAAAAATAAAGATAAAGCACTAACTTGATATTAAATCAATGCTGTAGGTTTAATCTTGAAATCATATAAAGTATGACAATTCGAAATATGATTTATATAAACCGAATGAAGACTGATTCACTTAAAAAATGTTATTTATAATTGTGTTTATGTGTGCCACCATAATTTGCAGATCGCGATCACGTAAGCTTAATTTGAAACCGGAACCGTAGATTATCGCGATAAAGTTTGTGTGTATCTGTATGGTATTAAGTTTAGATTTCAATGTGAATTTTACGTATGAACGAACATTTCCTTATTAACTGAAAGATTTGTATGGATTGCGGTTTTTACTAGCGAATTCAATGGCCTATTCCATCATTTTTCATGTGGAAATTATTTAAAATTATGTGCTGTTATCTCAAATCCGCTAGCTTAACTCGATTACAATTCGAATACAATTTGAAATCTTCAACATACCAGCTGGGGGTAACAGTAATATTTCTTTAACCATTCCAACTTTAACCAACCACGGTGTGCCCTCACTTCGCTTGCCACTGCTACTGAATAATGATATGCTTTATGTTATGCCCTTTAAGACGGGAGAACCTGATGGAAACTGTACAGGAATTAGAAGACAAAACAGTAAAGGAATGTTTTTCATCCTCTCTGACAGTAGTGCACTCAATTTTAACTTTTAATTTCAATTTTTAATTTTTAATTCTAACTTTTAATTTTAAATTTTAAAAGTTAAATTTTAAATTTTTAATGTTTAATTAATTTTTAAATTATTTTTATTTTAAGTTTAATTTTTATTCTTATTTTTTTTTTTTTAATTTTAATTTTAATTTTTAATTTTTAATATATAATTTTCAATCTTTAATTTTTAATTTTTAATTTTGAATTTTAAATTTTTAATTTTGAATTTCAGATTTTAAATTTTAAATTTTTAATATTTAATTTTAAATTTTAAATTTTTATATTTAATTAACTTTTAATTTCAATTTTAATTTTTAAATTATATTTTAATTTTAATTTATTTTTAGTTTTATTATTGTTTTTTTTTTTTTTAATTTTAATTTTAATTTTAACTTTTACTTTTAAATTTAATTTTTAATTTTCAATTTTTAATTATTAAATTTAATTTTAAATTTTGAAGTTTGAATTTTAAATTTTTAATTGTTAATGTTTAATTAATTTTTAATTTATATTTGAATTTAAAATTTTAATTTATTTTTATTTTCAATTTTAATTTTTATTTTTATTCTTTTTTTTTTTTTAATTTTAATTTTAATTTTAACTTTTAATTTTTAATTTTCAATTTTTAATTTTTAATTTTTAATTTTATATATTTAATTTTAAATTTTTAATGTTGAATTAACTTTTAATTTCAATTTTAATTTTTAAATTATATAATTTTAATTTTTAATTTATTTTTATTTTAATTTTTATTATTGTTTTTTTTTTTTTTTAAATTTTAATTTTAACTTTTACTTTTAAATTTAATTTTTAATTTTCAATTTTTAACTTTTAAATTTAATTTTAAATTTTAAATTTTGAATTTTGAATTTTAAATTTTTAATTGTTAATGTTTAATTAATTTTTAATTTATATTTGAATTTAAATTTTTAATTTATTTTTATTTTAATTATAATTTTTATTCTTATTCCTTTTTTTTTTTTTTTAATTTCAATTTTAATTTTAATTTTAATTTTTAATTTTTAAATTTTAATTTTTAATTTTTAATTTTTAACTTTTAATCTTTAATTTTTAATTTTAAATTGTTAATTTATAATTGTTAATGTTTAATTAATTTTTAAATTTCAATTTATATAGACCTTTTTCCTTGGGAATGGTCAGAAATATGTGTAGGTGTTGCATAATATTGGAATCTTGTTTTCAGTGTTTTAACTAAATAAATTAAATTTTACATTAAATTTAACTTTAGAAACGCTTTTGCGGAATTGTGAAGTTGTTTCCCGAAATATAATTCATTAATTATTTTTCTACAACATTAATTTTAGTTCGGACCACCTACGGATCCCCGATCTTACTTGTCAAATTTTTTTAGGGAAAAAGGTCAATTTGAATTTAAAATTTTAATTTATTTTTATTTTTATTCTTTATTTTTATTTTTTTAATTTTAATTTTAACTTTTAATTTTTAATTTTCAATTTTCAATTTTTAATTTTTAATTTTGAATATTTAATTTTAAATTTTTAATTTTTAATTAATTTTTAATTTCAATTTTTATTTTTAAATTAGATTTTAATTTAAATTTTTAATTTATTTTAATTTTAATTTTTATTCTTATTCCTTTATTTTTTTTAATTTTAATTTATTTCAATTTTAATTTAAATTTAAATTTTAAATTTTTAATCTTTAATTTTTAATTATTAATTTAAAATTTTTAATGTTGAATTAATTTTTAATTTCAATTTTAATTTTTTTAAATTTTTAATTTATTTTAATTTTAATTTTTATTCTTATTCCTTTTTTTATTTTTAACTTTTAATTTATATTTGAATTTAACATTTCAATTTATTTTTATCTTAATTTTTAATTGGTAATGTTTAGTTAATTTTTAATTTATATTTGAATATACAATTTTAATTTATTTTTATTTTCAACTTTAATTTTTATTTTTATTTTTTTTTTTTTTAATTTTAATTTTAATTTTAACTTTTAATTTTTAATTTTCAATTTTTAATTTTTAATTTTGAATTTTGAATTTTAAATTAATTTTTAATGTTGAATTAATTTTTAATTCCAATTTTAATTTTTAAATTCGATTTTAATTTAAATTTTTAATTTATTTTAATTTTAATTTTTATTCTTATTCCTTATTTTTTTTTAATTTTAATTTATTTCAAATTTAATTTCAATTTTTAATTTTTAATCTTTAATTTTTAATTATTAGTTTTAAATTTTAAATTTTTAATGTTGAATTAATTTTTAATTTCAATTTTAATTTTTAAATTATATTTTAATTTAAATTTTTAATTTATTTTAATTTTAATTTTTATTCTTATTCCTTTTTTTTTTTTTTAATTTTAATTTATTTCAATTTTAATTTTTAATTTTTAATTTTGAATTTTGAATTTTAAATTTTTAAATTTTAATTTTTAATTGTTAATGTTTAATTAATTTTTAACTTTTAATTTATATTTGAATTTAAAATTTTAATTTATTTTTATTTTCAACTTTAATTTTTATTTTATTCTTTTTTTTTCAATTTTAATTTTAACTTTTAATTTTCAATTTTCAATTTTTAATTTTTAATTTTGAGTTTTTAATTTTAAATATTTAATTTTAAATTTTAAATTTTTAATGTTCACTCAATTTTTAATTTCAATTTTAATTAAAAATTTAAATTAAAATATATGTAATTTGAAAAATATTTTAATTTAAATTTTTAATTTATTCTTATTTTAATTTTAATTTTTATTCTTATTTTTTCTTTTTAATTTTAATTTCAATTTCAATTTTAATTTTAATTTTTAATTTTAATTTATAATTTTTAATTTTCAATTTTGAATCTTTAATTTTTAATTTTGAATTTTTAATTTTTAATTGTTAACGTTTAATTAATTTTTAACTTTTAATTTATATTTTTTATTTTTTAATTATAATTTTAACTTTTAATTTTTAATTTTCAATATTTAATTTTTAATTTTTAATGTTGAATTAATTTTTAATTTAAATTTTAATTTTTAAAATATTTTTTTAATTTAAATTTTTAATTTAGTTTTATTTTTATTCTTATTTTTTTTTTTTTTAATTTTAATTTTAAATTTTAATTTTAATTTAAATTTTTAATTTTTAATTTTTCATTTTCAATTTTTAATCTTTAATTTTTAATTTTGAATTTTTAATTTTAAATATTTAATTTTAAATTTTAAATTTTTAATGTTCACTCAATTTTTAATTTCAATTTTAATTAAAAATTTAAATTAAAATATATCATATGTAATTTGAAAAATATTTTAATTTAAATTTTTAATTTATTCTTATTTTAATTTTAATTTTTATTCTTATTTTTTCTTTTTAATTTTAATTTCAATTTCAATTTTAATTTTAATTTTTAATTTTAATTTATAATTTTTAATTTTCAATTTTGAATCTTTAATTTTTAATTTTGAATTTTTAATTGTTAACGTTTAATTAATTTTTAACTTTTAATTTATATTTTTTATTTTTTAATTATAATTTTAACTTTTAATTTTTAATTTTCAATATTTAATTTTTAATTTTTAATGTTGAATTAATTTTTAATTTCAATTTTAATTTTTAAAATATTTTTTTAATTTAAATTTTTAATTTAGTTTTATTTTTATTCTTATTTTTTTTTTTTAAATTTTAATTTTAAATTTTAATTTTAATTTAAATTTTTAATTTTTCATTTTTCATTTTCAATTTTTAATCTTTAATTTTTAATTTTGAATTTTTAATTTTAAATTTTGAATTTTAATTTTTTAATTTTTAATTTTTAATTCTTACTTTTAAATTTATATTTGAATTTAAAATTTTAATTTATTTTTATTTTAATTTTTATTCTTATTTTTTTGTTTAATTTTAATTTTTTTTTTTTAATTTTTAATTTTAATTTTAATTTTTAATTTATATTTTAATTTAAATTTTTAATTTATTTTAATTTTTCAATTTTTATGTTTTTTTTTTAATTTTAATTTTTAATTTTTAGTTTTAATTTTAGTTTTAGTTTTAATTTTAATTTTAATGTAGCGTTGAGGAAACTTCAGAGTTTCAGACACTATCTGCTACGTGGGAGTGTCAAAAGGACCACAAATAAACATTTAGGCAAGCAAGTACATATTTTAGTATAGCAATTTCTGTGTCATTTTTTCTGTGAATGAATCGGTAGTTGAAATGTGATTTGAACCCTCCGTATCCTCCTAATCTGTAAGCACTGGCAGTCGTCCCAGGTAACGGGTTTTAATCTTAAAAACGAAATTGAATGTCAACTAAGTAAACTAAAATGGCTGAGCAAATGAAAGAGTACACAGGTAGAAGGGGTTTGGCGAAATGTAGCTTAACACGATTAGTGAAATTTGCTGATGATATGACGGATATAACGACAACAACCGTCTCAACGCGATTAGAGTTTCTGGAGAAATCGTACAATAAAACGGAAATGGAAGTGGAACTTCTCAAATTTGTACAAAAGACGAAGTTGAGTTCTGGCATCAAATCATTAACAGCAGGCAACGCAATTCAGTTCAACTCCAGGTTAATTTCACTTGCACCATTCACAGATTCATAAGGCACGTTAAGAGTTGGTGGATGTCTCAAAAATGCGTCTTGCTCATATGAAACGAAACATCCACTAATACTATCTAAAGATCACGCAATAACAAGAATGATTGTGGTTTACTTGCACAAGAAGATTATGCATCTGGACCCATCAATATTGTCCGCATTGTCTCGCCATAAATACTGGATACACGGTAGACGTGAAATATGCAGATCGATCTGTCACAAATGCATTACATGTTTTCGTTTCTCGGCGTTGAAATCAAAGCAGCAAATGGGCAACCTTTCTAAAGCTAGGACAATACCAAGTAGGCCATTTGCAATTGTCGGGGTGGAATATGCTCGCCCCATTCCCTTATCGTCTAAGAAGGGATGTGGAACAAAACTCATAAAGGGTTTCTAAGTTATTTTTGTTTGCTTCTCGAGAAGGAATTACACCTTGAAGTTTCCCCGAAATTAACAACAGATACATTCCTTGCTGAGCACCAAGTGAAATCCATTCAGATAATGGAAAGAACTTTGTGTGGGTAGGAAACGAAAACTCTTTGAATACTAAAATTTAGCGCTCGAATTATGTGCCAACAGAAACGAAGATATACATACAATATAAATTTACTTTATAATTTAGTTTGAATAAACCAGACTTTCTAAAACTCAACGTACTATAAATTACTGAGCATTAAAAATTAAAATTAGGCCGAGTGATAAATTTCATAAACACCAGAGAATTCGTTGTTCAGTTTTTTTTATGTGTGTTGGTTAACCACATACATTTATCGAACGGTATAGACTAAAACGTATGCATCGTTGTATACCACTGTATAGCAATAAGATGTGTACGTACATATATAGGGAAAAAACATATTGAAGAAGAATTTCTTACATAAAACATAAAGTATAAAACAGAAATTAAATGAAAACATATAATAAGATTATGGTGGGTAGTGGGGGTAAGTCGCGTGCGAGAGACAGGTGGTCGTGTATCGCGCAACTGTTTTCGCTTTATTTTCTTGATATCGCGTATTTCTTCTTTTTAAAGATTTTGTATTTATGAATCGTTTTTTTTTTTTTTAAAGACTTACAGACATAAAAATGTATAAAACTACAATTCGCGCATTTTACTGTACTGTAAAACATAGATGTACAATATATACACACATAAGTATGTTTGTTGATGGGCTCCGTTAATTATTAATGATTTTATGATTTTAAAATAAAAAATTTACGATTTTTAATTGGATAATTAAGATTCGGAATGCATCGATCTGATAAAAATAAAAACAAAAAATTGTTTTCTGTTTTTGTTGGACTGTCTGTGTGTGCTGTTATCGATTTCGTAGAGCGCGCGATACTCATGCGCTTATGAATAAGACATGATGATGTTTTGTGCAAAACTTGGTGATGGCACACGTGTACTACAAACAGGTACTTATTATAATATTTATTGAAGATTCTGGACAAGTGTTTGCATTTTAATTCAGATAAAATATTACGGAGCGACGAGATAACGAGTTTTAACCTTCATATTCAACACTATGTCTAATACAAGCGCATGTAATATTTAATTAAGACTTCTATAATTTATTTTATTATTTTGATTGGCGCAATTAAGATTTAAGATGCACAAATTGATCAATAAAATTTATAGGTTTTGATTTTTTTTTTTAATTTTATAATCGCGTTAATCAAAGTGTTGTTGCAATTACAAGACATAGGTATTATACTTATGTATGTTCATGGTAACCCTACATATAAGGGTAATATTTCAGAAGCAAGTTATACACTTGTTCGGATACACACTTTTAGTATGCGCGATGATATGAAGAAAAAAAAACATAACTGACGATGTAGGTACTGGTTTTGTTCCTGTTATTGTTGTTGCTGCTGATGGTGCTGTTGCTTCTTTCAATCATTTCGGGATAGTTTTATTGATAATTAAAATTTTTCCATATAACATGAATTATTTATGTAGTACCTCTTTTGGATGTTTCTTCGTTTTCGAGTTGCGCCGCCGCGTTTTATTGTTGTTGTACGTATGCTGCTTACCACTTATTTTATTATTTCTACTGCTGATTTATATTTTTATTACCACTTCGCAATCTTATCTTTTCAAGATTTTTTTTAAGTTGTTGTTGTTATTGATATTGTTAAGAATTTATTCTTCATTCATTCAATATTGTATTGTAAACTATAAAAATCAATTTTAAAATAAAATAAAACATAAATTATAACAACATGATCATCTTCAGTGTTTCATATTTTCATTTGGTTTTTTATGTTTTTTTTTTGTAGAAAAATATCGCGGTACGCGAAATAAGAAATAAATTTATATAAAAATTGGAAATATTTGTATTGATTCGATTCACTATTGCATTATCAACCCTTTAATGCGTGTGCGGCGCATTTAAATTCTCATTTCGAAACGGATTCAAAATTCCAATTTCACAGAGATTGATACTCAACCATTTTTAGATGCAATTGACAAGCGATAACTTATTTTTTCTCTATTATAATATGGAAACAAATGTTGTCAGATCCAGCAGGTCCAAAATATATGTCAATAAAAGATAATAATCTCGCTGGTATATATGTATAGGTTGAACAGAGCTGGAGATATTTTACTTCCTTGCGGAAGTCCCATATTCGTATACTTTTCGTGAAAATCCAAAATTTGAAAGAATTTGTTGTAATTTCCACGGAACCACGTAATCATAAGCTTTTGTTTTGTCCAAGATTACCACTCCAGCTTTCATATTATCCTTTTTTACTTCCCACACAATCTTTCCCATACACTCGATTGCAGAGTGGTTCTTCCGAAATCAAAATGTTGTCGATGGAAACAAATTATTTTCATTCATAAAATCTTCCATTCGGTCTTTCATTATTCCATTTAAAATTTTTATAAGAACATTCATTCAGATCTCTATCCCGTATCAGAACAGGAAGAGGTATTGATACTGCGGCTCAAAAAGCGCAAAAGGGAGTAAATGAGTTAATGCAAAAACTTTAATTTTGGCGATAACTGCAAGGAACATTTAAATGTGGTTAAACGAGTGATCAAACCCAAGTGGTGCTCTCATCCGAGTGTAACTGACATGTTAAGGAAGGCCCTTATATAGTCCAACATTGGATATGGTATTAGTGTGTATGGGAATGGTTCAAAATGGGCTTTTATCCAATTAATGAAAGTAGAGAATGCATGCGCCAGAATGGTATTGGGAGTGATTAATTCAACCCCAATACAAATTCTGTGGTCTGAAATGGGTGATTCACCTCTTGATTACAAGAGACAGTGGATCACACTGAGAGAATCAGTGAGAATAATAACTAAGAAAAATGAGTTTTGGAATGAAATGATAGTAAGATTACAAAGTAGCTCGGTTTACAAACGAACATACAGAACTGGCATTGCACTTGAAAATATGAACATGTTTCTGAGTATAGGCAATGCTGGTCCTCAACCAGTGCCTAATAATCTTACTGTACGTTTGAATATGTTTTCGAAAATTAGTCAGCGATATACACAATACGATATCGTTTATACAGATGCTAGGGTGAATGAGAATGGAGCAGGGTTGGTATGTTTATATGCCTAGTAAGAATGTAGAAAAGTATTTTAAAGTATTCAAAAGCATCAAATATAATGAATGCTGAACTGATTGGAATGTTTGAAGGCTGGTTGTGAATGAAGGGGAAAGGAAAATAGTAATATTTTCCGATTCTCAGAGTGGTTTATGTTTGCTTAAATGTGGAGAAGGTAGGGAAGGCAATGTGTATGTGGATTTGATTTTTGAATGCGTTCGAGGATGTCAAAGTGATGTGATCATTCAATGGATACCATCACATAGACACATCGAAGGAAATGAAAGAGCTGATATGTTAGCCAAAAAGGGTACATTGAATGACGTGGTTTAGGAGTACGAACGGAAGGATGCAAGAGACGTATTTCGAATGTTTCATATGAATCTAACGAGCAAAGTCTAACGAAACACACTTTCAAATTTTGATAAATAGTTTTGAAAAGATCGAATTTGAATTTGCGATTCTGCCGAAAGACTATTCAATTCAAATTCATTTATAGCTGTTATTAATGATTTCTTGTGCAATGCTACTGGTTTAACAGCATCTATCAGTGCAGTCCATCTGGTTTTCGATGTATTGTGTAACGAAACTGCACCGAAATTCTTTTTTAAAACTTCCCATCTCTTTGGACTACCACTAAAGACATTATAAATTTGTTGATTCAACTGCATCAACTACAACTAGGTTTAATGTATGATTTGAAGGACAAAACACACAATTGCAATTTATGGCCAAAAGAATTGATTACACCCCTTGATATTTTAAAGCCATATTAGATCGATTCTCGTACCCTAGCCCAACACAATTTTCAAAATTCAAATTTAATTCCATTAAGAGGCTCAAAATTCGTTTGGCAATTTTATTCCCGGTTTTATTTGGAAAATTATCGAAGCAAATAAAGCGTTCTTCAATTGGAAAATTTGTTTCAACCATTTTAACATATTGAATAATTATTGCATCGGCCATAATTGAATAATATTTGGTTTCTTTGATTTCTTCGTTAATTTTATTTTGAATAAACGAACCACAGATTTCGATAAACTCGGTTTGAAAGATAATGAACCTGCATCCTTTCACCGTTTTCTTGTGATGTTCTTTCGAAACATGCTCTGCCAAGACTGGATCATACTTGCTTAGAACACTAAACCAATAAAAATTACCATTTTGTGGACTTCCCATACGAATACGATAATCTGATCCAAAAAAATAGTTTTGTCCAATTTTCCTGTTCGCTTTAATCTCTCTGCAAACATCTCTTGCGAGTTCTTCCATTGGATATAATTTCCTTTATGTAAATTTGAGCTTTTGTGTGACGGTATGCGAGCATACAACTTTTTCCAACCGTATTTGGAATTATACCCAAATTTATCTGTTAAGCGTGATGCATTACATTTGCTGTTCTTCACAATGTAACAAGGAGCACCATAAATCGCTTCATATTTATTACTCCAATACAACTAACTCCATTTGTCAAAGGCGCTACTTTAAATCTGTTAGAGTTAACATAAACGTCATTACGATTTCTTGTGCCATAATTGTGTATATCTTTGACAAATCGGAAAAAAGGTTTTTAGTACGCCAAGCCATGAATTGCTTTATAAATGAATAACATAGAATTATACAAACACACTTGTCTAACATTGAAGGTATTATTATAAGATTCACGAGTTGGAGTCAAGTAACGCGTGTTAAGAATTAATTTAATAATTTTATTCTGACAGATTTGAACAGCATCTAACATGTAATCATTGGCATTGAACCACAATGGGCTTAAATAATTTAACCGAGAGTATACATACGCATAATAAATATTCCACAAAATGGACAAAAATGGACTGAAACTTGCTAATAGACTATGTAGATGGTGATTCCAGGTTAGAAGGCTGTCAAGCTAAAGACCAAGATATACAAAACTGTCACATTGTGAAATAATGGTTCCATTTACTTAAACGACAATGTTGGGTGCGATAACAGGAGTCCTTTTATAGAAAAACATACAGTGGGATTTGTTTAAATTTAGAGACAAAGCATTCTTAAGCAGCCAACTAGTTAACAGGTCTATATCATACTGCATTATAGATTGAAGGGTACTGTAGTCCTGCGCAGAATATAAAATGCACATATCATGGTAAAAGGAAACAATCATTAATAAAAAAATTGAAGAGGCAGGGCCCAAGAACGGACCCTTGCGGCATACCAGTACTGCATTTAGTAAACAGCTACTTTGATTTGCTATACTTACACTTTGCACACGATTAAGTAAATATATTATAAAACAAATTTAAATCATTAGCTAATACACCAACCAGCGAAAGTTTATAAAATAGTAATTCGTGATTAATACTGTCAAATGCTTTTCTGAGATCAATACAAAAAGCGTATACTACTTTTCCTTTACTAAGGTTTTCCTGCAGATTAGTTACAAGGTGAATACATGCCATGGTAGTGCTAGAATTTTCAATAAACCCAAATTGATTATTGCTGATTACTCTATTTGCTGCTAGAAAACTACTGAGGCGTTCTAAAACTATGTGTTCAATTAATTTGCTGATATTAGATAAAATTGAAATTGGTCTATAATTTCCAGGGTCGCATTTATCACGGAATTTGTAAATGGGGATAATTTTAGCCTGGGCTAATGACGACGGGAATACACCTATGAAAATCAAACGCACAATGATATTCGTAGTAACTAGATGATTTATAATTTACACAAGATATTAATTTTTTGAGCATGCACATTGTACAGTGTCCTGGATCAGCATCTGATTTCCGGAATTGGCCTTCAAGCTCCAAGTTCTGGAATTACTGTGGGTTCACAAACAAAATTTCGTCCGTTCAGTTTTTAAGCTAATTTCAATATAGTTTTTTTGGGGTGGAGTTCATAGAATGATCGAAAAACCCAACATGTCCTTTAGATGTACCCATCCCTTAAATTTGCTTCACTTTATCATATTATTACCTAGGTAAAATAATATATGATCACTGGAAGACAGTGCTCAATGGTGTTACAAGTATCAGTCAACTCAGAAAACGTTCAATTCAGAAAACTGTTGACCTTGCTAATCCATACAAAAATGAAGAACGCAAGAAATGTATTTTCAGGAGGAATCACAAATGGCTTAAAATTAAACTAACGCTATAAAGTTTACCTATTCCGTTAACCAGCGAGATTTTTCACTAAATGCAATGAAAGAAAACTCTTGAATGAAAATGCTTTGTTATGTTTGCACACCAAGATCTTAATCAATAAGTATACTTAGCAGCTGCAGCCACATCTACAGATTTACACCTAAGAAATTAACAGTACTATAGGAAAAATATTACTGTAAACATTAAGCACCATTCAGCACCCCGGAAAATCCCGGTCTTTAGCGCCTACTTCAGTTTTTCCCATAATATCATGAACCATCCGTTAATAGTCAATGACATTACAGTATGTATTTACAGACATTTTCCAAACCAAATTTTTAAATAATTTATTAAAAAGTTCTTTATTGCGCTTTTGATACATGCTCTTTTCGATCATAAGTAGCTTTTCATTTGATAAAGATAAATTTTGAGATTAAAGTCGACCAAATAGAATAAGAAAAGTTTGAAAAATGTAGAGGTTATTTTACCCAGCAAAACACCCAATTTTGAGAAAAAAATAAAGGATTATAAATTAAAAATTCCCGGGATTTATGATGAAAATCCCGGGAAATTTGTCCCGGGAATTCCCGGGAACAGCCCTCTAGTTGGGAACGATATGGCTTCAAATGAAATTGCTAGGCCCTGACGATCCGCAAAAATGAGCGAGGTGTTTTTGATGCTCGGGTATCTTCTGTTTATGACATAATAGTTTTCGTCTTACACAGGTAGTTTACTAATCCATCTACAATAAACTATGTTTTCTAAATTCATTAGTAAAATTTTCTCGTTGTCCAACAGCAACGTGAAGTTTTTGGCGAAATGTTCTGCTAAATATTTTAGTAAAAAAATAAGTAAGTACTTCCCGGCCATCAAATAGGAAGTTTTAGCTAAGTACTGTAAATCAATTTGAACATTATTCACCAATTATGCTATAATTATTGGTGTCTTTGTCGAAATAATATATTTGAAACATTTAGAACGTCTCAACGATCACAATGTGGAAACTTATTTAACGAAGTGTGGTTTTCTACAAATGAAAGTTGAATATTTTTAGGTCATGTATTTTTGAACAACACTGCAACACTATCCAACCGAATCTCTAAAGAATTTAAAGATTTGTAAAAGAGTTAAAAAGTTGTAAAAAGCTCCTAATAAAATCGTTTATTGCAGTTGGCCAACCAGGGTATTGGTCACATTGATTTAGTTTGAATGAACATATTTGGGTTTTTTCACTTTGGAGGAATATATGTCAATATTTTGATTGCATTCTTAATTGTTCCAATGGTGACCCCTCATTATGGACTACATAATATATAGGTATAATATTTTAAGAAAGTTTTCGATACATCAGAAATATTAATTCTTGTCATTACATGTTGAACATAATTTATTCCATACATTTCTTAAATCCATGCAATGCATACAATTTGAGCCCAGATTAGTAATCAGTCTGTTCGGTCGTACAAATTAATTGTTTAAATTATAATTTACTGCACCAATCTTATTTCGTTATTCAACCTAAAAGCTTCATTTTTTTATTTTGCATCATATTATATTGATATTGTGTAAACTTTTAAAATTTGGCTGTACATAAATATTTATATGGGTTTTTTTTTGCGAATTGTCAAATTTATGATAGATAGTCGTTTTCAAGATCATCGAACGTATCGTCCGAAATTTATAGCAGAGGCAACCTTCCGTTATTTCGGGCTGCACTGCAATGACGCAGCTTATTGAAACATTTTTGCGATTCGATAACTATCGGATGAGACAAGAACGTTTGAATACCAATAAAATGCATTTATGGAAAAAAAATTGTTTTTCGTATAAGCCATGAGCGTATATGAAATCGATGAGCAGGTGGTGCTAACTTTAAGAATAATACCTACAATGCTTAATCATAGACAATATCTTCACAAGTTGCAAATTGACGGAACAATTGCTATACAAAGTAAGAAAACCACAATAATTGGTATCATAACTCATTAGCAGTAACAAACCAAACATTATGAAGGATTCGGCATTCACAATTTTGTTTCAGCGGTCAGTCGACATTTTTGAGTTATGTACCAAATAAAGAGTTATGAAGAAGAGCGTGAGAATCGACCATTTACTAGATTGGACCCGACGTGTTTCAACCATGTAAAATTATTTTATAAAACATCCAGTATCAAAGAGGTGCTTGATTGAGATGATGGTTGAGATAAGGTTGGGATCAGATTTTTTAAATATGACCCAACTACAAGAAATATTTTGAAACCAGCACTACATGGCAAACGCATATTTTTCGGTGTATTTTAATGTTAAACTGATTCTCTAAAGCAGCGATTCCCAAACTATGTTCCGCGGAACACTAATGTTCCGTGGACGATTTTCAGGTGTTCCGTGAAAAATTCTAAATATACCAAAAAATTCGAAAGCAGATGGTAAAGTATCCAAAGTAATTTTAGAACTGTTTCACGATTTATAGTCAAGCATTTTACAATATTTTCCAAAGTGCACTAAGGATAACTCTTGGATTAGGAACCCATTTGTAATAATAGATAAGCCAGTAGCTTTCAGCGCAAGTGATTATCAAAACCTAATTGATTTAATTGCTAACTCTTGCTTAAAACAAAAATACAACGAATTCCACTGAATAATTTTTTGTTAAATTTAACAGAAGAGTATTCCAACATGTCAAAACTAGCCGTCCATGTTTTACTTCCTTTCACAACAACATATTTGTGCGAGACCGAATTTTCAAATTATTCTGCAACAAAATCGAAGTACAGAAACCGTCTGAATGCTAGAACAGTGGGCTATTCCTGAATACGATAGGAATTCGAATGTATTAGATTCGTATTTGATTTAAATAAGAACCGAGCGAATTTGATTCAATTCAAATAAGAATTTTATATTTACATATTCGTATCGTACTCAAGAATCGCCCCCAGATATTAAAATTTGGAATAGGGCCGAAAGATCGAATGCAGAAAGGCCGAATGTCGAAAAATCGTACGCCGAAAGGCCGAATGTCAAACGCCGAATGTGTCGAAAGGCCGACTGTGTCGAAAGGCCGAAAGAGTAGAAAGTCCGAATATTGAAAAGCCGTATTTCGAAAAGCCGATTGTGTCGAAAGGCCGAATGACGAAAGGCCGTTTGTGTCGACAGTGATTTTAATTTTTCATCTTTTTATGAATGAAAATTTTCAAAATTTTTATTTCTATGAAAACCAAAATTTATATTTTAATCAACATTTTTGTATAAATATGTTTAATAATAATTCGCCTTAAATATTAAAATCTTATTACGTTTTTTTTTGCCATATAATATTAATTAATTATAATAAAAAAAGAAAAAAAGAAAAAAATTTATTTTCAGTTGGCTAACTTATCTAGAAAAAAATAATACAGAAACTGAAAATCCCGAAAAAAAATCCAGACATTAAAAAATTCAGAAAAACATAAATCCAGAAAACTAAAATCCAGAAACACAATTATCAAAGAGCGGACCAAATTAAAATTAAAATTTATAAAATGTCTAATTTGACTTTTTCCGTAAAGTTTTTAATATTTACGATAATGGAAATTACTTCGTCAATCTTGCAGATACATAATGAAGGAATCGTATCGCTTCATGGGATCACTACATTTGCCTGAAAAAAAAAAATCCGGAAATTTTCAAATCCCGAATAGATTAAAAGTAAAATCCAGAAAAATAAAATCCCAAAAAAAAAATCTAGAAATGACCGGAAAAGCAATCCAGAAAAAAATCCAGAAAAAATATTTTGTTTAAAATCAATTAAAAAAATCAATTTTTTGTTTTATTTTTGTGTCTGCAAGGTTGACGAAGCATTAAATCCATAAATCGCTCGAATACATCCGTCGATACCATACTAAACCAACGAATTAAGCTAACCACAAAATAACTTGAAACATTTGTGGTAGAAGTAACAGTAGAATCGATATGAGCGATACGATTCCTTTCATCTATGTCTGAAAGGTTGTCGAAGCAATTTCCATTAGCGTAAATATTAAGAACTTTACGTAAAACCTCACATTTGATAGACATTTTATAAATTTTAATTATAATTTGGTCCGCACTTTGATAATTATGTTTCTGGATCTTAGTTTTCTGGATTTTTATTTCTAGATTTTTTTTCGGGATTTTCAGTTTCTATATTATTTCTTTCTAGATAAGGTAGCCAACCCATCGCTCATACCATAAATGTTTCAAGTTATTTTGTCGTTAGCTTAATTCATTGGGTTAGTATGGCATCGGAGTTGGCTACCTTATCTAGAAAAATATAATTCAGAAACTGAAAATCCCGAAAAAAAATCCAGAAAAAAAACTCAAAAAACAAAAAAATTCAGAAAAATAAAATTCAGAAAGAAAAAATCAAGAAAGGACCCCGCACTTTTTATATGGAAAATGGCCCTCGGTCAAACTCTCTGAAATTTTGGATTCTAGTAGTTCTTGACCTGCTGATCAAAAGTCTCAATGGTCGCTAAGTCCTAAAAATTCATGTTTCTGAGATATACCCCTTAGAAGTTGGGATTATCGCCCTTTTTTAACATAGCGTAAAGCTACTACATATTATAGCTGTTTACATAAGTGTGTGTCTGTGTATTGTGTTTATTTATTAAAATTATTTATGCACATTTTTACACATAAACCAATAAATACATTCGTCACAAGTCAAGTTATTGAGCCAATTTACACATGTTTTCTTGCATTACGTTTCTCTGCTTTCAAAAAACCAATTTGCATTTACACGCGTTTTCTTGAAACGTGATTCTTTTGAATTATTCGTCTATGTATGTGTAAAAATATTTCTCGTCGCATACTTGATATAGAAATAAAAATATGACCTTCGGAAATTTTATATAACTTTTTGTTTGTATTAGTGCAGAGAAACACAAGAATTACAAAATATTTTGTTGAAAAAAGAATCACAAAAATATGACCTTCGAAATCAGTTTATAGAGAGAGGGGTAAAGAAACGAGGAAAGAAACTGATGCAAGAAAACACGTCTGAATCGGCTCATTAGATGTATATAAAAAAAAAGCGTATCGCGAAAACAATTTTAGCACAACCCAAAAAAACAAATCCATAGAAGTATGTTTCATTGGAAATATAAACGATGCATTACACTAAAAATCATATCAAGCAAAATCACAAAAAGAAAACTTTATATGGGTTTGTGTTGGTTTGTGTCATTTTCCTTTTATTTATTTTATTTTATTTCAAAACAATAAATGAACCTTTGTTTATACGTAGATCTCTTTTTAATACATTACAAAGTGGAAAGGTTTCTCTTTTCTTTTAAAATTGTTCTGAATATACAAATAAAAGAGAAATGATACACAAACGCAAATTCAACCTTTTGCAAGTTATACATATAAAGCTTTCTTTTTGGATGATTGTTTGATACTTCTATGATTTTTGGTGTAATCCATCGTTTATATTTTCAGTGAAATATACTTCTATCTTCTATGGATTTGTTTTTTTGGATTGTGCTAAAATTGTTTTCGTGATACGCTTTTTTTCGATATACAGTCAGAAACATTCAGATATATACGGCTCATATTTAGAGGAAAATTTAAAGATAAAGTTGAAAACCAAACGGAAGATATCATATTTAAAAAAAAAATTTTATCAATAATGTTATCACATACTTATTCATATTTACTTCATATTTATGTATTTTTAAAATAAAAAAAGTAAGAAAAAAAAAAGTATTTCGTTGATTTTAATTTGCCGTATACATCTGAATGTTTCTGACTGTACTTACATCTAACAACTTGACTTGTGACGAATCTATTGGTTTATGTGTAAAAATTTGCATAAACAACTGTAATAAATAAACACAATACACAGACACACACTTATGTAAACAGACATAATATGTAGTAGCTTTACGCTATGTTAAAAAAGGGGCGATAATCCCAACTTCTAAGGGGTATATCTCAGAAACATGAATTTTTAGGACTTAGCGACCATTGAGACTTTTGATCAGCAGGTCAAGAGCTACTAGAATCCAAAATTTCAGAGAGTTTGACCGAGGGCCATTTTCCATATAAAAAGTGCGGGGTCCTTTGAAATCCCGAAAATTAAAATCTCGAAACTGCCAGAAAAAATCCGGAAATCTCTGAAAAGTTGCGCGCGCATCTTTTCAAAGATTGCCGGATTTTTTTTGGCAGTTCAATGAATTCAATTCACACATAATATGTAAAACATACGTATGTGCATATGTGTGTGTGTGTTTGTGTGTCGTGTTTATTGTGAAACAATGTATGTATACAAAAAGTGAATCTTGAAACCAGATTTACATAAACAAATTTGGTTTAATTGTTTTATGATTATTAATAGAATTTTATTTGTTAATTCTTGCGAAAATCTTATTTCCGAAATCTATCCCGTTCCCGTTGATATGAATATTTGTATCCGTTAATTTGTGCAAATCATTTTTGTAAACTTCAGTAACTGCGATAAAATTTAGATAATGATGAGGAAAAAATATCCAACTGGTTAAACAAAAACTATTTTACAGGTACGTATATTTTTCCGTCGTAAACACAATTTTAAACCTAATCTTATTTAAGAGGGCAGTGAAGGGCACCCTAAAAAATGGGACTCCGAAATATGCGCCAGAATTTTGGTCGGTGCATGACTTAAAAACAGACAGTTTGCCTAGAACACAAAATTCTGTTGAGGCGTGGTACCGGCGATTAAAAGTTGTGGTTAGTAAGGCTCACACGAGTCTTTATCAACTTATTAAAATTTTAGCACGCGAGCAAGCCGTTGTCAAAGCCAGAGTAAAAGTCATCTAAAAGAAAAGAAAAAAGAATTAAAACAATTCTTTCAAAAATACATAAGTGGTCCAAAATGACCTTTTTGAAAGGTTTAGCAAGAAATATAATGCTTTAAAGGCAATACAACGTACTCATATGTGCATAATATATACATAATAAATATCATGAAATATTTTTCTGGATTTTTTTTTTTTGGATTTTTTTTTTCTGGATTTGTTTTTTCGGGATTATTTTTTTCTGGGTTTGAAATTTTTCACTATTCTAGAGTTTAAAATTTCTGAATTTTTTTTTTCAGGCAAAGGTAGTGATCCCGCATCGACGATTGAATTGGAGTAAATTGCGGATTTAATGCTTCATAATTGCTTCGTCAACCTTGCAAACACAGATCAAAGGTATCGTACTGCTCATATCGCTTTAACTGATAGTTCTACCATAAATATTTCAAGTTATTTTGTGGTTGACTTAATTCATTGCAGACACAGATCAAAGGAATGGTATCGCTCGTATCGCTTCTGCTGATATATGTACCACAAATGTGTGGGGGCCTTTTGACTCATTCGGCTTTTCGACATTCGGCCTTTCAAACCCATTCGGATTTTCGACATTCGGCCTTTCGACAGATTCGGCCATTCCACATTCGGCTTTCCAACCCATTCGGCCTTTCGGCGTTCGGCCTTTCGACATTCGGTCTTCCGGCGTTCGGCTTTTCAACATGGATCGAAAAATTCAGCTGTCTAATATTGAGCCTGATATTAAATGAAATAGTAGCTCAAAGAGCCAAAAACATCAGACTCAATAAGAACCTAATTTATTTTATTATTTTCATATTTTTTTATATTTACAATTATATCACAGATAAGAATAGACAGATGTGGATCTTGTATGGGCCATATTTACATTCTAAATTTCAATACCAAATTCCAATCTAATCCTTTTAGAGCAGGACGTATATGTTATAAAATAAAATTTTGTCTGAAGTTGGTATTGTTTGCTTTGATATAATCAAAATAGCCATACGTAAAAAAAGATAAAAAGAGACAGAAACGTACGTCCTGCTCTAAAAGGATTGGATTGGAATTTGGTATTGAAATTTTGGAATGTAAATATAGCCCATACAAGATCCACATCTGTCTATTCTTATCTGTGATTATATTTCAGAAAAATACGCTTTTTATTTTGTTTATAACTCTTACATGCTAGATGTACATGTAGGTAATATACATTTTTAAAAATACAAGCTAATTTCCTATATAACAAATGAAAGTGTTCCTCCAGTAATTTTATTTATACGAAGTGTTCCTCGGTCCGAAAAGTTTGGGCAACGCTGCTCTAAAGAGTTACTAATCAAAAATAGACTAAATCACGTCCTAATGTATATTCTTGGACCACATTATTTGGGGTGGAGTTTGTTTTTCTAAATAAAATATTTACGATACACTTGCTAATTACTTGGAGGGAATTATAAAAGTTTACGTATAGTATATAATTGAAAAGATTGGTTTTTTGCTTCACTGGATCGATATAAATGATAATATTAACTTTCCCCCTATCCATAATATGTTCAAAAGGGCAAAAAAATATATGGCATATTTTTAAAGAACAGATCAAAGTTCAATTGTTTGCGGCTGTCTGAAATATTTCGACCATTTTTCTTCCATAAATTATCCCCATTCAAACTCGTTGAAAGTGTTGAAAATATTTTTCTGGTTCCTCTGGCAGTTTGCGTTGCCGCTATTAATTTTAGCCATCCCAATAAATATTATCTAAAAATTAGGACAAAGTAAAACATTTTCCTGGACGCCCGCGAAACTTTGAAAACCCAGAACATTTCCAAGGAAACCAGGACGTCTGGTCACCATACCCGTCGATCATGTACCTCTTGTATATTTTGAGTACGAGTTTCGACAACTGATTACAATTGCTAGGGTACTTGTTTGTGTAAGCATTACGTGAACTCAAATTGTCTTAGACATTCGAGTTTTGGCGGTATTTCAAAATTCTTCAAACTCGTTTAATGCGTATTGCAATCGAAATTCTTCTAATAGCGATTATTCAAGTTTCTCTGATTTTCACTGCTGGTATATCGGGAGTTTTAATATTTTATGTAATTTTTTGAGCTTATTTCAAATTTCTTTGGAATTAGGTATTATGTACATAATATATATTCTGCCAGATTTTAAAGATTGATTCAGAATCCAACATATTTGATATTACTCGAGTTTATTTTGAGTAGAATTTAGTATTGTATTTGGACTAAATTAACCCTTGTATTTCTAAAAATCAAGATTTTGACATTTCTGATTCTAAATTTTCAGGCTTGATTAGCGTTAACTATTAACATTACGGAATATTTTAGGGATTTCTTGATGTTTGAATAATATTACAGGCTACTCTTATTCGAGATTGTTGGGTATATTCATGTTACCCGATATTACTAGACATTTTCAAGGGGCTCAGTTGCGCGATATTACAAAATTAGTGATATTTCGAGATTTTTGATAATTCTAAATAGTTAGGTTAGGAAAAATGTTGGCGTCAGCCTGATCCCTATTAACCAACAACGTTAGAGCAATTAGTCCACCTATACAGAAGGTTAAACTGTGTTTTACAACTAATGGCAGAGAATCATAAGAATGACCAGGCAAAGCTGAATAAGTCATTATGTTGTAAGAAACATGATATTTATTTGTGCCAAATGGCTCTGTGCCAGAATTACTTCTTAATTTTATCAACTATACAGCAAACCGAGATAAAAGTTCATCATCTTATAAAACTTCCTTCGTACAAGCAAAAAAGTTCGAGTGCTGTTTTGTAGGTGCTTAGCAGGTAATGGAAAAACTAATGCAAATCTAACTACTCATTCAGCACCGCCCTTTGAAATAAAATCTGTATTTTACAAAGCTGTGTAACATAGTATAAACTAAATTAGAAAAGTTTTAACTAAAAGTTTTAAATAAAAATATTACTGTATTCGGTTCAACCATACCCAAAGCCATTAGTTTCAATCAAATTAAAAAAAATAATAATAACTAAGGTTATAAAATCACTTAAAGTAGTAAATAAATGAGTTTGAGATTTCGGTTTTTTTAAAACTGCTCTAAACCCAATAAATAATATGATCAAATATAAATATAAAAGTTTCGGCTTTGATGGTTATAGGGTGTTAGCAAAGCAACCTTGATTATACAAGCCATAATCTAAAAAACGAAGCTTTTTTAAGGGAATTAGAAACGAGGAAAAAACCAAAATTTCCATAGTAAAATACCCAAAACATATGGGAAATCACTTTTTTTCCTAAGACAAATTTGTAAATGAAAACGTTGCAAATTCTTAATTATGATTTCTGAAATATTTTCATAAATGTTTGAATTTCAACATATATAAATCTCGTTTAAGTAAATCGTTTTCATTTTCTTGTAATAATTGATTTATTTAAACCAAAATATAAAAAAAAGTTCATAACAACAGCTTTCTGGTCAAATTAAAATAGAAAAGCTTACTACAAAACGTGTGCATTAAGTCAATATACATAGATGGCAGTGGGCAGCAAACATTTTGAAAAATCGTAACAAAAATTGCGACCTGGGGAAATTTGAGTTCAAAAATTGTAGGAAAAGCAAAATAAATTCAGAAAATATTAAGAACGTGTCATAATTGTGTGATTAAATAATTTTTTTTCGTATTTCTCTGCTAACAATTATAGACATCTAACGTACACTAGTAAAACTAAAGATAAATTTAGCAAGTATTATTTTAATTTGTCAGAGCCAACTTTGATATATTTTTCAAAATGAAATTTCGAAAAATATATTTTAGAAATAATTTTATTTTAATATTTCTGCAATTAATATTTACTTAATACTAATATACCCTTCTTGTATATTGCTGCTAAAGATATGTAGAACACTTTTGTATAAATATTTTGTAACATTTTTGCTGTTTTCATTGAAAAACTTGAAGCTAAAAAACACCGTTTTTACTATGGATTCCTATGGAAATCAGTGAAAAGTTATACCACTAAAAAAGCTTCTAAAAAATACGTCATAATGATTATGGCTCTATACTCTAGAAGGCTCTGGTGTTAGTCATAGTGAAAGTTTTGCTTGATATTTTTGCGCAAACAAATATTTCAGGTGACTCTTTGTGGAAGAGCTGTCGACTTACAAATCTGAAATACACAAAATCTCTATTTAAGCGTGCTTGACGGCGATTAATCTGTAATCATAGAGGTAGGTGGGTCGTGATGACATTTATTCAAATCTGAGTATACGATTTGGGCTTCGTTCTTTTGTACGAAGTACTCTCAGATAAATTAAAATGTTCCATGAAACTGATCTGAGCACAAAACTTCACCTCTCTAGGACGTGTGAAAGTTGGTGATAAAGGGCCTCAAAGGAGTTGAAACAAACATTCAGAAAGATAATCTAGGTTCAAATCAAATTAAATAAAAGGTTGTAATAAAATGAAATTTACGATTGTAACATACGTATATGTATATGGTAATTTTTATTCGAAGTAACTCATTGGATCGTTTATCTTTTAAATAGTAATCGGCCATTTGCAAGGCACAAAAGCTTTAATCAGAAATAAGTATAAACAGAATCGTGTTCAAAAGCAAAAATTTGTCGTTTTATCAAAATTCGTGACATCTGAAGTCGATCACCAAAATTAATTTAAAATTGTGATTTATTCGAACTAAATTGCATTTACTTAGCTGTGTTTTCGATAATTGTCGAAAATAATAATAAATATCTCACGTAAGTCAAATAAGTCATTTTTAAGATCTATATAGGATTTTAATAAGCCCTATAATTCGCACCATAAGAAATAGTTGTCTGGGGTTGTTACAACTCAATATTTTGCATTAAACAATTAGTGTGTTGTACTACATATTTTTACTTTTGGAAAATCCCATAACATACGTCGAATAGGTAGATAACCTCACATCAAGTGACGAATGGAACGGTTCAAACAGCACCTTAAGGGTAACAAAAGTGAACTATGTATGTTTATAGTTTTGCTGTTCCACTTTTTATTTTAATTTTGTTTGTATTGATAAAAATTTGAATTTGTTGATAGTTTTTCAACTGATCATTTTTTTGAAGTATAGATGTCGTGTCTAAATAATTATTTTATAGATTGACGATTGATGAATCACGTTTAAGGTTATGAAACTGATGTCATATATTTCTTTTATTAATTGCAAACCTAAAATATCTTTGATTTCGGGACTCTATGCTTTAGGTTAACATTTTTAACCGTATGGATTATTTCGGTACTTCAAAGATGTGCATAATATTGTTTCGCAGAAATGATGAATTCGTTACAAAGGGAAAAATAACAACAAAAATATTAATTGTTTTGTCTACGAAATTTCTACATTATCTACAGATTGTCTACATTGCTTACACATTGTCTACGTAGAAAACTATTGTCTACGCTATTATCGACACTTGCCTGTAGACAATCTCAAAATAGGAGTAAACGCACAACACTGCTTTATATTTCGTTTATAATAAGATCTCAAGTGGAATGTGCTGTACCTAATCGTCTGGAATCTTTACTATGTTGTGCACATCAAAACAATTGAAAACAAATTTTATAAAAAATTTTAATATTCGTGTTTAAAAAGATTGGCTTTGAATATGACTACAATGTACCTTTATATCAAAATGTGGCTCGCTTACCACCATTCAACAAGTCGCAAAGAATATAAAATTTGAAAACCGACGTCTTCCTCTGGATCCTGCTTTTATAGAAAACGTCCTACTTGGCCACATCGATTCATTTTATGTATTGGAAAATATATCCATAAATGTTCCAAGCAGGACATTGCGTAATTATGGTTTTTCTCGCTAGAACATCATTCCACCAATTATGGTGATAACAACCCAATCAATAGATTAGCAAAAGCATCCAATAACGCAGAGGATCAATTCGATTTTAATCTCAAAAAATAATTGCACAATAAATTTGAAAACCTATTTTTTAAATTTATGATTTATTTTTCTGACAGCTTCAACTTCGGCAGTTTCAACTTTACATTTTTTTAAATTTTGACTTAAGGACTGTATCGAAAAGAAAGTATCCACAAAAAAGAAACATTCTAAACACAAAAAAAAACAATTTTAAGTATTATAAAATTTTGTTTTATCATAAAGCAGACTTCTAATTAGAAGATTTTATGATTAAAACATTTGAGAAATTATTTTCTAAATACATAGCGAATTTTTAATTTGATGCCTCTACTTATATTCTGCACAGTAGTTTTATTAATTTTTCTGGTTGCTTTGGACCAACTTTTTGAACTTTGTTAAATTTTCAGCTAGTTTACCATTATTTTTCAAGTAACGCTTCGCAATTGCCTAATATCTTTCAATTGGTCAAAGTTCTGGTGAATTTGGTGGAGTTTACTGTTTTTCCACAAAATTGATGCAGTATATTTTTAACAGATCCAAATTTATAATGGGCAGTAGCACGGTTTTAACATACATTTTTTTGTTTTCACTTTGTTTCAGAAATTTTTGTAAATCTCTGACAGACATTGATTTGTTATAGCGAATTTCACTTACAAATTTGGCTCTAATTTGGGATTGCTGGGACCTTGCTTTCGACCGTTTTTTCGGAATCCTTTACCGTACCATGTTCCCCAGACTTATTAATTATTTTTCTCACAGTATTTTTACTTATATTTTCGCGCTTTGGTAAATTTCTAAACGAAACACCGTTTTCAATGCAAAATTTGTGCAAAATTCGTTTACGCACTTCTTCTTCTTCAATTCGTGGCATTATTACAACTGGGTAACAAATTATAAAAATCAAACGCAATATTTAACTACAAAAAGCTATTCTATCTAACGGCACTTTTCCGTTACAATAGAATTAGAGCAAGGCCCAGAAAACTGAATTTTTTTGTGAATACTTTCTTTTCGATACAGTCCTTAATACGAGTAACTTCCGATTCCCAAGCAATAGGACTGTGATTGTATTGTGACGGCTCTTTCGTTAACACTGTTTCAAAATTTACTTTTCTACTAATAGTGCGTGTCCCTTAAATCCTTGAGCTATTTTTTAAATTTTCCTACTATACGCATTAGTTGCCAAATCGAGGACGTACGGCTATAGACCCGTTTTTGTATGAACCACCTGCACATTGCATTGCTTCATGCCAGCCTATAGTGCCGACATGAAAGGTGGGTCGGCCCATGGATTCCGCACTCTCAACTGGGGGTCATACATGTGTTCATCGTCATCGCCGATCGTAATCAGATGATGAAAAATCCCTTTTGCATCCCGCCCCTATAGGGATTCGAACCCGGTACCTCCCGATCCCTAATACTTGTTAAAAAAATAAGAAAATTCAAAATCCCGTATATTTTTGCATTTATTGTTTCTCTATTCCTTCATTTTTTCGTTTCAATAAAATATGGACTTGCCCTACTTTGAAAATAAACGGCTCATTTAGTAAAAGAAGAAAGGGAGGAAATATTATTTAACTTAAAATTGCCTTTCTTTTGTAAAACCGGAAATAAGTGATTTATATATGAAGTTAACTGATTTATATGCTGTCTTCCATTTATGGTAGTAAAGTACTCGCGAGTACTTGCAGCTACTCACAACTCATTCTCATATGATGGTGTAGGGACATAACAGGAGTGGTTACGCATTAAATGTGCGCTAGGTGGATTTTAGTTGCGAAAATTTCAATAGAAACTTTCCTTTTGGAACTTTCTCGATATTTTTCGAGAGTTTTTTATAATGTTCGAGCTTTGTTATTTTTTGATAATGTCAAATTTCAACGTTGAAAGCTCTATAGCCAGAATATCTTGAAAATACTCAGCAAATCGGTAATTAGTGCAAATCGGAAGAAAATATCAAAATCTGAGATGCCATTTTAATCAAAGTGTATGATGTGCCGACAAATAAATGGCTGCTTTAACAAATTTGATAAGCTGGATGAACAATAGTAATTCACCAGAATTGATCCGCCGTAAAGTTGTGCAATTCAATAGGCGCAGGAATATATTTGGAATCAAGAAAAACAAGTTCTTCACCACAAGTTATGTAAATTCATGTTACAAGTTACGTGCTTCAAATTGGGCTCAAATGAAAAGTGCTTTAACAGAATTAGCTGTTATTTCGATCGGAAGCTAAACTTTGTTATTCATCCCACACATAATTCATGTTAAAATATCACCAAATGAATAAGAGCATTATGACATGATACACCCTTTATAGTGTAACAAATTGAACCGTTCTTATTATCGGTAAAATGAACCAAATAAATATTTCTTTGGATTTATATTCTGGTCAGCCGCCTTCACCAGACATCACACCACAGATAGTACGAGTATAATGTATAAAAATGCGCATATATGTATGTATGTAGGTACGTACAGAACAATTTAAAAACATAAAAATAATATTTTTGATGGAGTACAACAACAAATATTTATGCAACCTGCTGGCTTCACTTATTTTTTTTTTTTTTTTGTTAAATATGTACATACATCTGAAATGAATTGCATAAAATATAATAAAAAAAAATTATATCGTCTTATTTCTGTTAAAAATAAGAAGAAGCAAAAAAAAAAAAATCGAATAAAATTCTATTCTGTGCACGTCAGGCAAATACGAAATTCCATTCGATTTGACAGAAGTACAAAAAAAAAAATTATTAACCAGAAGAAGATGGAAAGACGAAGAATAAGCGCATCAGGCACATCATCAGCAAAACGCATCAAGAACTAAAACGCGCGCGCGCACGACATATAAACTTCATATGGTTTAATTCGAAAATGTTCTGTATATATAGTTAACAGTCAGGATTATTTATTTACGATGATAAGCACACGATTACAACCAATTCGCGCATGTAACAATATATCATATGATCGCTTAAATACGTATGTAAAAAAAAAACCCTTTAGGCAACCAAACATGTCAAGTTATATTATAAAGCAAAAACAAATTTTGATTTTCGTCTCGCGCATATTCAAGAGAACTTGTTTGTTTCCATCACCACCACAAAACTATTGCTAGTCGAAGGCATCCAGCGAATATACATTTTGTTGTAACAATTTTTCTTTTTTTTTTTTTTAATAATTTTTTTATGTTTATGTCTTTTATGTTGTGTTTGCAATTCAAGGATAAAAACTATGATCATAATAATTTATGAGTTGTTAAAAAACATTACATTTTGAGTATTACATAGCATAAAATATATTTGTGTTATGTATGTAGAAACGACGATAAACAAGATGGCAAGAAAACCTAGAAAACTATGATGATGGAAACGATTGAGAAATGGCGCTGTTTTTGTTGGACCGAAGCATAAAGTTAGCATTTTGTTTGATTGTTGTTCATTGTATAGATGCCTCCTACTACTCTATGCTTGCTTTACATATAGAGTGCTTAAAAATAGAAGTTGCAACATTAACACTGTTCTGCTGTGAGGCAAGCCATAATCACGAGTTGCTTATAGCAAATCACTCTAGTAACTCTTCAATCAGCACACGAATGCAGTAGTTTAGCCTGAATTTTGCTACACCAATAAATGTTTGTGCCCATCAAAACCTAAAAATAACAACTTTAATCGTTTGATTAATGACACCTGTAAAATTCATGGATCATTGTTTCAAAGAATCTTTATGGTCACCATAACTAATTAATCCTCAACAAAAGATAATCGATTATCGATTTTTGCTATAGCCATAGTCGAGAATTATGATTTTCTGACAAACTCCATTGCTGTTGAACTGTATGCTGCGTTCTCTGCATGGAACAAGCTCAACTCAAATGTGAAATTGAGAAGACGTTCGATTGCACACAAGAGTTTATATTCTAGGATATATAAATTGATTGTTTAGAATATGCAACTATCGTCAAATTGGTCAAATAGGAAGATCCTTAGTAGGACAAAGTTTGAAATAATACGTAAGACGATGACAGAAATAATAAATAAATAATACAAGAAAAAAAATCTGTCTGTACGTAATGTACGTTGGTTTGAGAGTAAATTGAACCAATTTATAATATGAAATTTAATGTTTCACTTTGATTGGCAATCATATTCGCCAATTCGCTTTCTAAAATACCTATATTTGTAAGCCAGAAGTTTATTAATGCAACCTACGACGCCAAGGAAATGAATTATCACGAATCTGCCAGCACCGCAAAAGGTCAAAACATGCAATAGTAGCCAAATTAGTATTGCATTTATTCCAGAACCAAATATTTCTATTTGAGCTACCCTAAAGAACTTGATGAGCGTTAGCATCACTGTCTATAATGAAACATTTTATTTGGAAAGAAAATAAGAGAACGCCAACCGGATGGATAACCAGTTAAAAATCATTTGATTGAATTGATGCTACTTATCATACACAACTCCGCCAACAAACATGCATTGAAAAATGTGTGATTGTATCTTGCAAGGCCCAATAACTTCCCCGGTTACATATCGTCATTCATAATGATCAGTAAAATTGTCAGGGGAAACAGTATCATATTATGAAGGGTACTTCCGGAGGTGCACACCCCAGAGGTCTGTTTCTATTGTAGGAAGGGACCGAGGTTGATTGAATACTCATACGATTAACTACAATTAACTTTCGCAGCCTGTTTCTTCCTAAAACTCTGCTTTTGGGAATTACAGTGAAACCTCATTTCAATGGATACCCACTTCAAATGACACCACACTACAACGGACACATATTTAAGTCCCTTGCAAAACTGAAGTTTTTCCATGAAAACATCCCTTAGTTAAGCAGACACGTTGTTAGAGCAGATACGGACAGACATATCTGCGATAATATTATAGTTAGGTCTGGAATATGGCCTATTAGGAAGGAACTTGGTCATTTCCTACCCGATTTTGGTGAAATTCAGCATATATGATGGAAATGAGATTCTCAAATGGTTTTTGGATGAAGTTCTGGAATATGGCCAAGTTCGATAAAACTTGGCCATTTCTTATCCGATTTTGATTAAATTCATCAAGCATGATGAAAATGGGATTCTAAAATGATTTATAGGACAAGTCGTAAAATACAGCAAATAACCATTTTAGAATCCCATATCCACTGGACTTGCTCAATTTCATCAAAATCGGATAGAAAATGGCCAAGTTTCTTTCTAATTTGCCATATCTCAGAACTTTATCTAAAAATCATTTTAGCATCCCGTTTCCATCGTGAATGCTGAATTTCACATAAATCGGATAAGAAATGACCAAGTTCCTTCCTAGTTGGCGTCAAGTTACAATCCAAAGACCAATGGCATGGTGGAACGGTTTCATCGTCAGTTGAAAGCCTCTCTCTATGCTCGCGTAAATATCTTGCATTGTAGTTCTGAACTCCCCTTTATTCTCCTTTGCATTCGAACTTCGGTCAAAGACGACCTAGCATGCAGTCCATGTAAGGTAACATCAACTGATCCTTGGATCACTAATGTGTAGCTTGCTAAATTTCTCTTTGTGGTTAAATTTATATTGTCTGAGTTCTCTCAATCTCTTTATTATAATTATATATTAATTGTTGTCTGTACTGGTGTCGAGTTGTCCTTAAAAATCTGTATGTATGGAGAATTGTCATTTAGTAGGTTTTACATTTTGTTACTGTAGTCCGTTCGTAAAATTAACATTATTGAATTTCCCTTGTCTGCCCTTGTGACTAAAGTATTTGGGTTGTCTTTTCAAAATGCCTTTGTTTGTTTTAGGTATGACATAATTCTATTTCCGTTAGGTGTTAATTTTATTGAACAAAATTGTTCCGAATGTTTATTCGTTCACTGGCATTAAAACTAAAAATTGCCTAAACTTAAAATGAATTGCATGTGAAATGGAATATCGAGATTGGTAATCACTGGTTCACAAGTTAAAATTAAACCATTTGTTGTATCGTTTAAACTCTCTCTTCGAATAGGATTAAAGAGCCCACAACTAATAAAAAATTTGTGTGACTGACACATTCCTATCTTATTAAAAAATTCGAAAATTTGTAATTTGTCTCCATAAACTTCGAAATAAGTTTTAATTCTAAAGATTTATCCGCATACTTTGCCGCTTTTTATGCCTTGAGTTCGATAACTATTCTATTTTATGGAGTTTTGAACTTTTATAATTCAGATCCGTGCTTAGTCCCATGCTAACATTATGGAGACTGGAATCAACGGTTTAATATTCGTTCGTATTACAACGATGCATGTTAGTTTATACATATTGTGTATGCGACAAACTGAAGAGGATGCTTTAGATTCCAGGATAAAGAGAAAAGCCATTGCATGTGCGTAAACGGCATTATTTGTGTGCACAACAAGTAAATTGGCAAATATTAAAAAAAAACAAATCGCACTTTAGGTAGGAGAAGTACACTTAGGCCTTGTGAATAAAGTTTTGCATGCCGACTTTTCTTTAAAATAGACAGACTTATTTATGCCTAAACGTCTAACATTCCATTTTTCGTAGCAGCATTTACTATATCAAGTACATCAACCGAAGTGCCCGATATTACGCAAACAAAATGTTAGGCATTTTAATTAAAATGCAAGTTTAAATACTGCACCGCGTTCCATATTCTAACATTTACATAAAATAAAAACAAGGCTTCATAATTAGATGAATACAGTACGGTTAAAGATGTTATTTTATAGGTATGTACCTAAAAACTGAAGAAGATAAAATGAGAAGAAATTTATATTAAATGCGAGATATAAATATATCAGGATCGTGTCACAAACACAAGACAACGCATATGTACAGCATAAGAAAACAGATGCAACTTATTTCTTGAATTTTCAATTTTTCAACCATTGGCAGGTTGTTTTTGTTATTGTTGTTGGTGCAGGTTGCAGTTGGTCTGTTGGATGCTGTTTGAATACTTGTAATATTGAATTTATTTATTTTGTTTTCTGCGTTATGCTCATGAATTGAAGATCGTGAAATGAAATTTGCGCGTATTTTTTATTTTTTATTGTTCGACATATTTAAGATCAGTGGATATACACTCGTATTCTTCAATTGAATTCCTCATAATAAAAATAAACTTAAATAAGTTTAAACTAAATCAAGTTGAATTACTTGTTTGACTGAGTTCCAGAATAATATTTGTAAAGTTGTTATTTATATTTATATCCACCTTACAGAACGGAATTGCAATAATTGCGGTTGAGATAAAATTGATTCAATTAGCTTGATAGAAATAGGAAGATTCATCAAATTGATTTTTTTGTTTTAAATTTGCTAACAAGTTAAAAATCTGATATGGATCAATAAAAAACCATTAGTATACAACACAATATTTTGATAAATTGTACAGTATAGCTACACAAATTCAAAGTTTGAATTTTGTTTGTTAAACGTAATTTGAGGAAATGTTTTCGATAAATTGAAAGTATGGTTTGAAAGCTTATCTTAGATTGGAGAAAGAGCATGAATAGTAAATTGAATTTAATTTAACACATATTGGCTACTATTATCTATGGCCTTTTGCCATTTTTCGGGAAGTTGCATAATACCATCGGTATAGAACTGCTGTGGTTTATCGGCGAAAAGCTTGGCCAAGTGATTTTAATTGTCGGTTTTTGAAGCCAACTTTAGACCATCAAGGAAATTTTGCAGAGGTCGAAGCTACTGGTATTCAGAGGGTGCAAGGTCCGGGAAATACCCAGCCCAGCTCTCTCATTTTTGCCAGTTCATTAAATATGTGTATGGTCTGGTGTTGTCATGATGGAAGACAACACCCTTTCTATATTGTTCATTTCTGGCCAGTATTTTTGAATTGCTGCAATCCGGTTAATTTACAGGATAGATTAGAATTAATTCTTTCACCGGGTTCTAGATCCTAATAATGTAAGAATCACTTCCAAACCCCCCTTATGTGTCAGTCTTCTTCGATTTTTTGTAAGATTTGCTCTATTTTCCATAAAGGAAGCGAGCAAACAATCCACATGCTGTTGCATTCGATAAAACAGCTTGACCGTAAAAACCACATTTTTTTCCCGAGCTTGGGCAGCGTTTTTGCCTTTTTCGTAATAAAATTTCAAAACAAAGCGATTTTTTCAGAAATTTCACTCATTCTCACACTAATATAACTTTTTACACGATTGACGAAATACAAAATTATCTTCAATAAGATTCTTTCGGCTTTTTATAGACACAATATATTAATAATGATGGCATTCACAACATTTTCGACTTGTCAATCAGAAAAATGAAGGCGCCAGTCATTTATTATCTACCAAAAAAGTAGAAATATCAAAATCCCCCCCGTACTTTAACCCGAGAGTTAATACAAAATGTATTTTGACTCTAAAAATGAAAACCTTTCCTTGCGTTTTCTGTGGGTAGTTTGGTTTCGTACTGATAATCTCAAAACAAAAAGTTCGATCTACTCATCAGGTAGCTACCGTAAGTATGAGGCAAGAACGTAGTTGACTTAGCGAATTATAAATAAATTCACTAAATCAAAAAACACAAGGAAAACTTTTCATTTCGGGGGGGATTTTGATATTTCTACTTTTTTGGTAGATATATTATAAATGACTGGCCTCTTCATTTTTCTGATTGACAAGTCGAAAATGTTGTGAATGCCATCATTATTAATATATTGTGTCTATAAAAAGCCGAAAGAATCTTATTGATTTAATACAGACAACTAAACTTCTTTTTCTAAAATTATCTTCATGAGTCTTGCCCGTTATATGACACTAAACACCATCTATTGACAAAAATCCCTCAATATTTTTCCCCAACCTAACAGTATTATGCTACCACTCGCACAAGAACCAGAAGATTTTAGATAAAATAATGTAAAATTTTGAAATTAAATATATCGAAAAAATTAAATACGGAGTTTGAGAGCCTGACAAAAGCTCATCCAACAGCAAATGATGCTGAAATTTGTTTATCATTTAGGCCGAGTACGTAAAGTATCAGAATGTCGATCCTATAGTTTGCATCAAATTTCAACAGACGAAATCTGTTCTATAACTTGAAAGATTTATATTCAACATGGAATATTATAATTGCCTGTTATTAATATTGCCGACCCCTAGGATCGACTACATGATATTTTACCTACATATACAAGGAATATACAACAAAGATCCCAAAAATCCGAATGCTAGTCTTTTGATTTTTGTTGGACAGATTTCGTCGTTAAGTTTGGCTCGATGGACTAATATACAAAATTAAAGAGCTTCTACCGAAGAAATTTCACTCAATTTTGGGAAACTACCTTATTCAAAGGCAATACATGGTCAAACAAAATGGCGCAACTACTTGCTTAAATGATATTAATTCTAGGGCCAATATTATACTTCATGTACACGATTAACCTTGAACCAACAAAGTAACAATATCAACATTTGCCGATGATACGGCCATCCTGGTGCCACACAATAATCCCGAAATTGCCTCCAAGGAGTTACAGAATCATTTAAAGAAAATCGCCGACTGGCTAAAGACATGGCGAATAAAAGTAAACGAAAACAAATCAACTCACATCATATTCACGCTGAACAAACGCACCTGCCCCACCAGTGAAATTAAACGATAAAAATATTCCTCAACAAACGAAGGTCAAATACTTAGGTTTGCACCTGGATAGAAGGTTAACGTGGAAAAACCATATTGAAACAAAGCGCAACCAAATAAAAATTACATTTTCCAAAATGTATTGGCTGATGGGAAGGAAATCTCAGTTGTCATTAGCCAATAACGTTTTACTGTACAAAGCGATAATAAACCCATATGGACGTATGGTATTCAGTTATGGGGATCCACCAGGGCTTCAAACAGAGAGCTCCTGCAACGAACTCAAACGAAAATATTTCGAAGTATTACTAATGCTCCGTGGTACATTCGAAATAGTGATATACATGACGACCTTGGGATTAAAACCATTCAAGAAACAATTAAAGAATTCAGTTCGAAATATAACTCAAAACTAGAAGCGCATCCCAACGAATTGGCCAGGGATATATTAAAACAGCCACGATTTAGGCGACTGAAAAGAACAGATCCACTCGGACTGATGAACCTGTAAATTTATTAATGTTTAGGTTACACATATGTATCATATAATCTAAATTAAATAAATTGTGAACACTAACAATAAGTATTAACATTGGTTATAACTTAAAATATGTAATAATTTTAGCTTAAGATTTGATTACTTCTTGTTAGTTTCTTATGTAGAAAGATTCAAGAATAAAGCCATTGGCAGCATTTAAAAAAAAATAAAAAAATTGTGTACTGTGATCAGTACATCGGACCGGAAAATTACGTGCTGTGAGCACATCTCAAGCCGAATGCATCTACCTTCCAATTCAACTACAAGATCAACAACTCCTAACTGAATCGCTTAATCCTTTACTGAACCTCAACTCAACCTCCAACTCAATCTCCGTTTCAATTCCAACATAATTCTCAAACAATCGCCAAATCCACCACCAACCCAACCGTCAACTCAATCAGTAATTTAACCCCTGAACTCAACTTAATCTAACATCCAACCGAACCCCCAAGTAAACCCCCGATTGAAACCCTCGCTCAACCCCAACAAACTTAATGCCAACCAACTCGACCACAACCCAACCCCAATACGATAAACTTAATGCATACATGAACTGAACGCAGAACAACTCAAGCTAACTTTGAACTGAAACCTTAACTCAACCCCCAAATAAATCTTCAACTGAAAGACTGAATAAACCCAACCTCAACCCTGAATCAAATCAACCTTCAACTCAAATACCTAACTCAACTCAAATACTTGAGTCAACACGGTCTAAAAACTGCATGCTTACATGAACTCAACTCAACCCTAACTTAACCTCCAACTCAAAACAACCCAAGCTAACTTCCAACTCAAACAGAAATAAACCCGCAGATCAACCGCTGAATCAACTTCTACTCAATCCCAACTCAACCCTAACTTACTTCTAACTCAATCTTAATCCAACCTCAACTCAACCTCTAACTCAACCCTCAACTGAACCCCAATTCAGCCCCAAATTAATCCGCAGCTTAACTGCTCACTAAACCGTAATCACAAATCAACTCAACCCCAACCCAACTCCAAGTCAACCTCAACTCGACCTCAACTAAGCCTTTAACTAAATCCCTATTTTAACGCCAACTCATCTCCCAAATCAATTTTGTCTGAAAAACTACATGCTTACATAAAATCAACTCAAATCAACCCAAGCTTACCCTTACCAAACCCTCAATTCAACCCCCAAATAAATCCGCAATTCAGCTACTCACTCATCATCAATTGAACCCAAACTCATTACGCAAATAGCACCTCAAATCAACCCTCGCTTCAACCCCGAACTAAATGCCTAACTCAATTTTCAAACCAGCGTATGAAAAATTGATAAACGTGGATCAAAGCTCTCGTGGTAATACCACTTGTTAAACACGTTGTTTTGGGTCAAATCAATACCACAATTTTCAAAAGATTTTCAATTTTGACCATAGAAACGTATTGGTGGCCAAAAAAATCCAAATCGAGCAAGCCATTCTCGAGTTACTGTGAGTACAGACATCCAATCATTTAGACATCCATACAGATCAATTTTTATGAACTCAGCCTCTCAGGGACTCAGCCCCTTCAAAACATCGAGAAAAATGATTTTAGACAGAAAAAAAACGTTTAATCATTTCTGGCAAAATTTCAAAAGCTTTCGTGATGGCGCTCAATTTGAATAGTCATCGTGGTGTTTACATTCTATACTAACTTGAGATAAATGATTCAATTTTCTAGCTGCTTTTTCCAAAAATGTTAATTTAAAATCTCACTGGTTACAGTTGGCGATAAAAGTGTCGAAACATTTTTATCAACACCGTAAAAACGACGTAAAAACTCAGAGTTTAGAGTTATGCGATCACAACTATTTCATATAAGATGTATCTCTTACGTACGAGTATAATGTAAACACAAAAAAAAATTATTTAAAGCACAGTATCATTTCGGTCGCCAGCTAATGTGTCCTTCTTTAAAAATATGTAGTTTGCATTTTTATTAAAGTGTCTTGCAAATAAATATTAATAAAATCTGAGAAACGCAAGCTAACTCCTTTTCACTTGATTGGGTTCACTTAACTTTTGAAACAATTTTGCCATGATCTTTCGATTTTGCCGTTAAAGACACAATTTTTTTTGCAGATCGAGAGAGCATTTTTAGGTTAATTTTGATTGTATGTATATAGTATACACTCTATATTGAGCCTATTGGCTCATTAATAATAGATTGCACAAGATATGTTCAACTTTTACAAAAAAAAACAAAAAACACAAAGCAAAGATTATGGTACCACACCCCCTTAATGGTTCAATAATACTGCACCTTTTGGTTAAATTATCCCTTATTAGCTCTTTATCCCATAGCTACCAGTTTGTTGCAGTACTGCTACATGTCTTATACTCTCGTAACAGTGATGGCATCCTAGTTACAAAAGCAACTGATATAAAACAGAGGATGTGATACAAGAATCGTTAACTATTTAAATTGTTTTGTAATTCTAGGGCAAAAATTCATTATTTTTTGTATTTCACTTGGTTGGGTTTACTTCACTTATATTAATGATAACGCTGTTTTGTAAAGCTTTTTTAAAACTTTTCTAATTTTACATAATATACTTACTACCTTCCTTTTATAAACCTAATTCATATTTGATAATTACGAACTTTACAGAAATTAGAGTAAATCTAAGACAAAATTCTTCCAATCAAATTCAATGGCCCCAACCATAGCATTTTTCTCTTAAATTGCTATCGCTTTTCATAAACATCCCTCGACAGTTAAGCCGTATGGCCTTCCGAATTACATTCGATCGCTGGTTTGGGTGGCGGTTACTTTTTAGATGGATTTTATTAGGTAAATAGAATTTGGATCCAACCTTAAATGATCCTTGCATTATGAATTTGGGTATTGTCTTATTGTGAAGTTTAGAAAAAGTGTTCAAAAATATCACTGGATTAATGAAAATCTATTGTTGCTCATAATGAAGTAATGTCCAGTATGTGGGCCCAGTAATGCCCAATTTTTATGTAACTAAAAGTCTAAAATAGCCACTAGAAAGGTCTTCAAGTGCGTGGAAGATTTTGGAATTTAATTTTTTTATTTTTTTACAACATTTGTCAGAGCTATGTATTTTTGAAGATTCTGTTTTTCACGCTCTTGATAAAAAAGTTTGTAGGAAAAAATTTAATCTGCAAAGGTGTTTGATACTGACATATTAAGTGAGTTGAAATTTGTTTCAGCTAATAAAAATACCGAAGCCATGAATCAGAATTAAGGTCCGAAACCATGCTATTTTTTGATATCAATCAGTGGTTAAACTTCCATCCTCACTGCGTATAACCGCAGCACACCCAAAAAGCTACCCATTTTCTTTTTCAATTTCGCAAGTAAATTTTATTCGCTAAGTATATTATCATTTAGAAAAATATTAGCTTCAAGGGGCCGCGTAGACAAGAGAGAAGAGACGCAACAACTTCAACAACGATGGCATGCAACATTTCCTTAGGTTAGTACAAATTTGGATGACCGCTTGGGAACATGATGTTGGAAATGTGCCTCACTTTATTATAATATTACATAGGTAAAATAAGATTCCAATCTATACCAAAATTAATAACGCAAGAAATGTATTACCAGGGGAAATCAAAAGGCCCTAAAATGAATCCTAGGCTTGAAAGTTTATCCATTGACCAGCGAGATATTTCAACACAAAGAAAACGTTATAATTGACGCTTTGTTATACACTACTCCAAAAAATTAAAGGAACACTAATTTTTGCAATTTTTTTAGTGTTTTTTGAAGAGCTGTATCTTTGTAAAATACGGTCGTACAGAGATGAAAAGAAAAGCATTTTAAAGCTTCAAATCTCTAGTTTTGAGACTGTTCAGCGGAAAATTTTTGTGAGATACCGTTATCACGCAATCATAAGAAAGAGCGCGAACAAAAAAATTCGATTTTTTTTTTTTTTTTAGTAAACATTCATGGGCTCGAGAAATGTTTTTAAGTTAAACCAATGCCGACCTACGGTTAGCCTGTTAATTAGGCGTAAATTTAATTTCTATCTGGTCTCACTATGTCAACGTTTTGCTTAGATATCTGACTTTGAATCAAAAAGATCCTTTTGTAAATTTTAGGGCAGCTTTGTAAAAATGAGTAAATTTCCTGCAAGACCCTTTAATGACTAGTTGAGAACAAATTTTTTTTTCCACCCTCAATACTGATTTGAAAAAAGTACAAAAAACGGCTTTTTAGGTTGTCTTAGTAAATCTACCGTTACTTTACAAATATTGATGAAAAGACTATGTTGCCAGGTCATTTTACAGTTTAATGTACCCCTAAGAGCCCTGTATTATTTTCAAATTGATCCATCTAACCGTTTTTCCGGACAGATTGATCAAAATTTTACAAAGCAATTAAAGGAGCAAGTGATCATCAAAATAAAAAATGACTTTTTTCGCATTTTGCGTTTGTTATTTGTTAACCCTTAACGATCGTACGATTTCTTTTAGTAATACTCATAAGACACGACAGAAAATTAATTAAAGTTCTGCAATATGACCAATTATTATGGAACTTAGCCGTTTTTTATCCGATTTTAGTGAAATTTGGTGTGCGCGATGGAAATGGGATTCTAAAATGATTCGTGGATGAAGTTTTGGAAAATGGCCAACTAGGAGGGAACTTGGCCATTTCTCATCCGATTCTGATGAAATTCAGCATGTACGATGGAAATGGGATTCTAAAATGATTTTTGGATAAAGTTCTGGAATATGGTGAACTAGGATGGAACTTGGCCTTTTCTTATCCTATTTTGATGAAATTCAGCATGTACGATGGAAATGGGATTTTAAAATGATTTTTTGAAAAAGTTCTGGAATATGGTCAATTAGGAGGGAACTGGACCATTTCTTATCAGATTTTGATTAAATTGGTCGTATTGCAGAACTTTATTTAATTTTCTGTCGTCTCTTATGAGTATTCCTAAAAAATTGTACGATCGTTAAGGGTTAACAAATAACTAACGCAAAATGCGAAAAAAGTCGTTTTGTGTTTATAGTTGCGTCAGGTATGTCTGCAGAATAAGGAAATATGACCATGTCTTATGTTATTTCAAATTGTTATTCAGTTGCTCTGAATTATATATGTATGTATACTTTTCAAGTGTGTTATTTATTTACAAGCTTTTAAGATACCAACAACAAGTTAAAAAATCTTCTGATCGCATGCAAATAATGAAGCCGGCCAGAAATAAATGTAAATTGATGAATTCATCTTTCTTTATTAGAGGTATGTATAAGCATTTGGAACAATTTGGATTGATATTAGAAGATCTGAAAGGTAAGTTAAAAAGTTAAGTTTTACTTTTGCCTAAACTACGTTAGCTAGATCAATAAATTAAGAACAAATCAACCGTGAAATAATACATTAATAGTTTACTGTATAGATTTTCAGCAGGTATAAGATCATTTAACAAAATGTTCACCAGCAAAAAGGAAATAATTCTCGTCCAATGAGACATTTATCTGATTAGTCCAAAAATTGGAAAATTTATGTTATGGAATTCTTCAAAATTTAAATGGATGAAACAAGAGTACATTGAACTATAAAAACATAAAACCAAAGAAGATGAAATTTTAATCGATTTTAATAGCGTGAATCGTCTCAAATCTTAAGGTTTTTTTAAGGTATTGCCACGATTGCTAGACTAGCTAGCAATCGTTTACAGAAATATGTTTACAGAGCTTTCGGGTGGTCAATTTTGCTCTAACTAAGAGTCAGAGATCTGGGGTGGGGTTTTCGAAAGTTTTAAATTATGTAAATTGTAGGGACGCCCCACATTCCATGAGAGATGTCTCAAATCCAGGCATTAAAGCTAACTTATACAGAAATTTAATGGAAAATTATGAGTTTAAAAATGAATACGATTAGTTGAAATGGCTAGAAATTTTGTTGAACCATGCCCAATGCAAGAATTTTCTTTAAGTCTTAATATTCTTCACATGAAATATCCTATCCTATTTGATTACTACTTTCATCGACAAGTTTGAATGCAACAGTGCCAATGGTTTCTTTAATAAATACCATTTTGAGTTACGGTTCTAATTTTGGTGAAAATTTTTGAAACTTGTTGACCAGCTTTGAACTTTCCTTCGCGACTATGCAAGTTATAACTGTTTGAATGTTTGTAAGGGATTTACGCAAATTCTCTAAAATAGTTTTCTGAGCGAGTACCAGTTTATCTGCGTTAGACAACTGAATTTCATTGTCATCCAAACTGTTTAATTGGCGAAGTAACCCATAATCAGATCCATTCGAAATGTAATATTGTCCAAACACCATGAAATATGGTAAATGTAATGGTATGGATATGTGTATCCCAAGTTGGATGGTCGTCCTGTATGTAGGAGCGGACCGCGGATAATATACTTCTATTAACGCGCTCCGAAGCATTTGCTTGGAGAGAATACTTAGGGGTTAACATGTGTTTGATATTGTATTTGAGTAAAAATTCACGAAAGGCTTTGGAAGTAAATTGTTTACCATTGTCACTCAAAACTTGTTTAGTTACAGAGAATACATTTAAGACAAGATTCTCTAAAAATTTCGCACCGTTGTTACTTGTAGCATCTCTTATAGGTTTAATGAGGACAAAACGACAAATAGGTAGCAGTTTCCCAGTTCTCTTCATCATCCCCCCCCCCCCCCCATAAAATCAATAAATAGTATGGTTGAAAACTCCTAGAAACCTCCACATAATTACCCATTGGTGGATAAGTTATACTATTTGATGGTTTGCTAGCCTTACATATTGAACAATTTACCATAAACTGATAAACATCGTTAACCATTTTTAGCCAATGATAATAACGTCGTAACACTTCTAAGGTTTTACGGACCACAAAATGAGAAGCACTAGGTGGTGAATGAGTAATAGTATTGGGTAGAAACACAAATTTTCCTTGAAGGAATATCAGAAGAAAGATCTTGCTCGAGTTTCGGAAGTATAAGAATCTTACCGTTTCTAATTCGCAAGAGTTTTCTATGCGGATTATTTTGGATATGGTTAATTCGGCCAAGATAGTCGGGATCTCTTCCATCAAAGAATGGTCAGCCGTGACTTCACTCAGTAACAATGCCTTCACCTGACGTGAAAGCGCGTCCTAAAATTAAAACCTTGGAGTTTATGGCTCCAGTAAGCAAGACGCCCAGAAAGTTCCCTATGTCCCATTAACCACTTCAAACTAGCATGATCCGTAATAATAGTAAAAGGGTAGATCTCTATGACACCCAGGACCAGCATCCGATCGAGTTCCCTACCAATCTCAGCTTCAACAGCGGAAGACCGACACCAATTACATGTTTAAAAAGCTGCGTTAGACCAGACCAAGCAAAACGAAAGACAGAAACTGTCGCTTAACGGATCATAACTGCTGAAACTGGAGGGAGTTAATTGATGTAGATAGGGCTCTTTATCAATAAGAGACGCCTCCGATACGATGCGTGGAGAAGAGGAAATTATTGGAGAAGTCAAATTAGAGAAACGGAATGTTACGTAATTTGTAAATTAAATAATCGCCAAAAATCGATCCCAAGATACAAATCTTGTGTTAGGTTTGGAGCTAAGTGCAGAATTAAATAATTTGTTTGACCAGCAAACGTTATTGGTATTTTTACATGGTCAATTATTTGTATATTAATAAACCTCTTAGCTTCTTACCAAGTAACTCAACTTCCGCGTAAGGACCTCCATCTATTTTATCAGCTATTAATGACCCTGTGATTTGGGTTCTAAGTGATTTGCGTAAATGAAAATAGTGAACAGATCAGGAACCACGATTAAATTTAAAATTTGGATACTTTACTTGGCGATATTTTGAGATACTGCGTGTTTTTTGTCTATGTGCGCTTCAAGGTCGAACGAAACCCGTCGCTTCTTGGTTGTGGGTCTTAATAATTTCGGGAGTCCCACAACCAAAACCGATGATGTATATTATTCGGTAATTATAATTGTTAAAGAAGTTTGTCGACAATTCCAACAATGCTTAATTACTTGAGTTTTATTTGGTGAAGGTAAAGCTCTATGGGTTTGTAGCGCTGGCTGTTGTGGTACAGTTCTGGTAATATACGGTTCCGTGCCCGCACATTATCGAATGCGACACATTGACGAAACAGTTCATCGAGAATCTTAAATTGCGCGAGAGTCAGTCGATCTTGTAACTCCGGGCGCATGTTTTGGGTGAGAATGAAAATAAGATCGGAATCGGGCATACGAGTTTCCAATTGCAACGACATAGATGAGATGATGTTTTAAAAGTCCATACATTTTTCATAGAGCCATTGTTTCTTGGATTCAATTCCACGGCGGATTTCTAGGTTGGTACTTCTATCCGAAATTTTTTTGATTATTTCTGATTTAAGTAATGTCCACTCTATACGTTTCCGTGGCGTTGGATGAAATCCCAGTGCGAGTCTGCTGCTATGCCTTTGAGGAAATAACTCATATAATTTGAGATTTGTTGCAAATGAATACAGTTAATCATGGCTTGGTATTCCACCATACAAATAAACCGTCGAATGATATGGGTCATTTTGTTGGATCATGAGTTAATGGACGGAACTGTCCATTAGCATTGGTTGATTTGATTGCTGGAGTTTAAAATTAGTACCCTTTTGAGTAATAGAATTTAATATGGGGTAATTATCAGCGTGTTTCACCATTTTAGTAATGGGTACCTCCAGTATGTGAGTCTGGCCGAGACCGATTGTGGAATGAAGTATTGACCCAACGCGAGAAGACCCAGGTTGGTTATCTGGTTTAACCTTCTACCCCGTTACGATATTCGATGAAACCCCAGGTTGGTTCACTTCTGCGGATACATGCTGCGATTAATCTTAAAACATTGGTGAGATATTTATAGATAGAGAATCATTGGATGAATCGTTAGACCGTCTGCTAAACTCATTAACTTGTTCTTCCTCTTGAGACGTTTGAATGCTTCTAATTTTGTATTAATCAGATCATCGTTTTCCTGGTTTAATTTTTGAAGGAATTCAATTAAGCGCGTACATTTTTCCTTCACCTCAGCAACTGCCGCTTTTGAAAATTCAATTCTAAACAACCTACCACTAATATGAAATAATGTTCAATGAAATATATCAACACGTACCTATATCCCATTTCGTAATTCGCAATTCAATAGCATTTTGAATTTCGAAATAGATTTGCCTATATTTAAGCGAAATTTTATGTACTTCACTTTTGGGATTTTTCGTGCAAGCCTATTCGGTATTAACACCGGATGTGCTTTTTCTTCCTCCAAGCGTTTTAAAAGTTTGTTAAGATTATTTAATGGGTTATCCCAAAGCAACCTTGATTATACAAGCCACAATCTAAAAAACGAAGCTTTTATAACGGAATTAGAAACGAGGAAAAAACCAAAATTTCCATAGTAAAACACATAAAACATATGGGAAATCACTTTTTCTCCTAAGACAAATTTGTGAATGAAAACGTTGCAAATTCTTAATTATGATTTCTGAAATATTTTCATAAATGTTTGAATTTCAACATATATAAATCTCGTTTAAGTAAATCATTTTCATTTTCTTGTAATAATTGATTTATTTAAACCAAAATATAAAAAAAAGTTCATAACAACAGCATTCTGGTCAAATAAAAAAGAAAAGCTTACTGCAAATCGTGTGCATTAAGTCAATATACATTACATAGATGGCAGTGATGGCAGTAAAAATTTTGAAAAATCGTACCAAAAATTGCCACCTGGGGAAATTTCAAGTTCAAAAATTGTAGGAAAAGCAAAACAAATTCACAAAATATTAAGAACGTGTCATATTTTTGTGATTAAACAAGTTTTTTTCGTATTTTTCTGAATAAATCTTAGACATCTAACGTACACTAGTAAAACTAAAGATAAATTTAGCAAGTATTATTTTAATTCGTCAGAGCCAACTTTGATGTATTTTTCAAAATGAAAATTCGAAAAATATATTTTAGAAATAATTTAATTTTAATATTTCTGCAATTAATATTTACTTAATACCAATATACCCTTCTTGTATATTGCTGCTAAAGATATGTAGAACACTTTTGTATAAACGTTTTGTAACATTTTTGCTTTTTTCATTGTAAAATTTGAAGCTAAAAAACACCATTTTTACTATGGATTTCTATGGAAATCAGTGAAAAGTTATACCACTAAAAAAGCTTCTAAAAAATACGTCATAATGATTATGGCTCTATACTCTAGAAGGCTCTGATTTAACCCAGAATTTAGAATTCGTATTATACCTAGAAAGTTTGGAAAATTATTTTGAAGCGGAGGATATTTCGGATGATGATAAAAAGAAGCGTAAATTATTGAAATTTGTCGGATCGAAAGCGTACAAGTTATTACGAGATTTATCAACACCGGATTTACCAAATACGAAAAGTTACAAAGTGTTATGTGACCATTTAACGCGGTATTATACGAAGCCGGTGGTCGTGTTCAAGGAACAGAAAAGATTCTTTGAAACAACAGAATTTTCGGAGGAACCGGCCATGGAATATTTGGTGCGTTTTAAGCGGTTGGCTCGGGCAAAGTGTTTGAAAAGTTATGCGGTGAGAAGCACGGTAAACTAACGTTAGACGCAGCATTGAGCATAGCTGCTAGATGCGAAGAAATTGAAAATTATACACAGAAGGAGGTTAATGCTATCAACAGATCTCAACAGCATCAGCTGGGGGTAAAAAATAGCCGAGGCACAAACCCAAGTAGCTCAAATATTACATTCAGTAATACACCGCGTATTAAATGCTGTCATTGTGGTCAACAAGAGTTACCGCTTGATAGAATGTCGTTTTAAGAATGCGAAATGTCACAAGTGTAAGAAGATGGGGTATTTAGCAAGTATTTGTCCTACGAAAAGAAGTGTTAATCAAGTTTTGGAAGACAGCGATCACGAGGTGGAGCAGAGCGAGGTGATGGAAAATATTTTTGAAATTAGCATTAAGAATATTAATTCAATTTTTGTATATATTAGTATGTATATCAGATAGAACACATAAATTTTTGTTGGATAGTGGTGCGAGTGTGTCATTAATTTCGCACAATTATTTTATTAAGCATTTTCAAGAAATTAAGTTATCAGAGAAAAATATTAAACTGCCAGCATACTCGGAGCATCGGATTCCAGTGTTGGGGAAGTTTGAGGTGGATATCGTTGTAGGTGAAAAATCTTTACCATTCAAGTTCGTAGTGGTATATTCCGACACTTATACACCAATACTCGGTATGGATTTTATAAATAACTGCGACGTGAAACTTTCGGTCAACAAGATTTGTCCGGTAGTTACCGAGGACAAAAAGGAGGTTTTAGAGGTGAGGAGAGTAATGAATAAATTCAGTAAGTTATTCGACGGACGCTTATGCAAATTTAAACATGGGCAAGTTCATTTAGATATAGATGAGAAAGCAGTATCGACAAGTGCCGTACGCATTTAAACAGTTGGTGGAGCAGGAATTAGTCAAATTGGAAAATAAGGGTGTGATTACACACGTTCCAACGAATGACTGGGGTATCCAGACTAAAAGGTGTCTGTAAACAGACATTTGCAGACTAAAAGGTGTCTGTAAACAGACATTTGACGGATAATAAGCGTCCGTTGCCTAAAATCGAGGAAGTGTTCTCCGCTCTCCAAGGTGGTGAAAAATTTACAAAGTTAGACATGGAAGCCGCCTATCACCAGTTTGAATTAGATGAACAATCACGCAAATTAGTAGCATGGAGTACGCATAAGGGGTTTCTTTAGTGAATAGGTTACCTTTCACAAACGAAAGGGACACCTAGAAAATTTGGAGAAGGTGTTTTCCAAATTATCAGAAGCCGGTTTAAAGTTATCAAAGGACAAATGTAAATTTTTGCAAAACAATATTTCTTATTTGGCTTATATTGTCAATAAGGATGGTTTATCTAAAACGTCTGAGCGAATAGATGCGATGCTAAATTGTGCGATCTCAGCCAATATGACAGAAATTTGGGCGTTTTAAGCCCAATTTATCAGTTGTTGCAAAAAGATTCGGGGGTGGAATGGAATAACGATTGCACGTCCGCTTTTAACAGCATTAAACAAGAAATTTGCAATAAACTAGTGTTGGCTCATTTCGACCCAAAACTTCCGATAATAGTAACCACGGATGCTTCAAATTTAGGAATACCTAGAGTCATTTTCCACCTAATGGCGAGCGACGAAGAAAGGCCTGTAGCATTTTGCAGTAGAACGTTATCGCGATCTGAGAAGAATTATGGCACGACAGAGAAAAGGCTCTGGCTATAGTTTTCTCGTTAAAAAAAATTGTATCACTATTTTATCGGATATGAGTTTACGATCAAAACAATGGTTTGGAGAAAAGTCTGGTATTCCACAGATGGCAGCAAGCCGTGTCCAAAGGTGATCAAATGCGCTCTCAGCATTTAGATACAAAGTGGAATACGTTAAAAGAAAAGACAATCAGGCCGATTTTTTTTTCACGGCATAGTCAAGTGCAAATCAATGGCACGATCTTAGACTCTTGTAAATGCTTGTGAAGCATGTTTGGTTTTGCGCCCGAGTCCACATAAATCAGACCTTATACCCTGGCAAAAATTCAAAAACGGTCTGGTCAAGAAAACATATCGATTTCGCGGGGCCTAAATCATCACGGATCCTTTCTCTAAATGGAGAGAAGTTTTTATAACTAAAACCGTAACGACGGATTTCACCATCGCAAAATTGAGGGAAACCTTTGCAAGATTTTGGCTGCCGGAGACAATTGTCTCGGATTGTGGAACGCAATTCACTAGTAAGGATTTTCAAAATTTTGTACAATGCAACGGCGCGGCGGAAAACGCCGTAAAGACTTTTAAAAAAGGTCTTATGGCCACAATTTCTCAAAGTAAGTCAAGGGGTCAGAATGTATCAGTATATACACACGGCGGTTAGTCGGTATTTGCTTGATTATATAGTGGTGTCACATAGTTCTACGGGTGTTCCACCATGTGATATGATGTTTGGTCGGAAAGTTAGGACTAGGTTTGAGTTAATCAGACAAGGCAAGAGCAACTTGGAATCGAGAACCACGTTTATTACGGCAAATAAAAACATCAATAAGAGCCAGGAAAATCAAAAGAAATATTTTTCCGGGGGAAAACAATCTTCAAAACAAAACGATAACGTATTGATAAGGGATTACACACATGGATTTCAGCCGTTATTGTAAAGGTTCTAGGACAAAGGTATTATTTATGCAAAATATACAAGACGGGCATAACTATCAAACGGCATGTAGACCAGATTATTCACCGGCAAGTCAAGATACATCCTGTGACAAAAACAAGCGACAACGAGGCTATGCATCACCACAACCCGAGATACGAGGACAATAGATTGAAACGCGCTGTGAGTGTTGCCCCTAGTATTGCGTTTCAGATAGATTCGGAGATTCCAATTAATGTCACACAAAGGTATGTCACTATATTGTGTTAAGTCGAGTATGTTTTTCTAATTTGTTATATGAATTAAGTTTTTAGTTAATGGTTTGGGATTTTGAACAATTGCGAGGGGGAGTACTGTTGTGTATGTGAAATGTTGTACAGTACACGGTTCGCAGGAAGAATTAATTTTTCCAACCCAGTAGTTAAAGAAATACATTCATTCGTCATCTTGTTTGTATCAGAAGTACATGTGTGTTGAAGATGTGCAACCATTTTTCGGTAACCCCTCCAGCGTTTTATAATACAGTGGAGCTAGTTTGTCCAATTTTACAGCCGCAAATCTAGGATACCTTTTTTTATGAGTAAATTGAAATTCTCTTATGATTTATAGTTTTGGCTTTTAATCACATATTTTTACCACTTAAACTTACAAATTGTCAACATTATTTTTCTTGATGGATCTCTGCGTCATTTCATTCCACTAATAGTAATGCGAATTAGAACTGCTTTGGTTTAATTCAAATGTCCTTTATGTTTTGAATCTTTATAAATCAAAAGTTAAAAAATCTAAAAATAAGTTCTCAAATTACAAAATTCCTCAAATTAAAATTTTCATTGGATAACGTCCACTTTTTATTAACCCACCCTATAGACTAGCACATAAAATAATTCATCGAATCATTCAATTTTGATTTTCATAACATTTCAAAAAAAATTTTTGTTTAGCTTGGTGAAATTTAATGGTTATGGCTTAAATCGACCGAAACATGTTGACCTTATCAAATCATTTCAAACCGTAATTAACTTCATTTTCGAGCAGGCCCAATTACAACTCTATTGTTTCTATAACCAAAATCTATTTCAGTTTTTTTTTGTTTAATTAAAGTATTTTATGTAATGATTTCTTAATACATTTTAATCACTTTCTTTTTTTTTTTGTTTGTTTGCTAAATAAATTCAAACTTAATTATTTTGGCAAAATTTAATTAAAGAAAAATTTCTTAAGACGCTAACAATTAAAAAATACAAAAACACAATGAGTAAATTATTTGTTCATTAAAAACGTTAAAAACCCAAAAAAAAAAAAAAAATTCGATTCACTCGAAACTCAATTTTTCGCCGAAATACGTGAAATTTGATTTTTCTATTTTCTAAATTTATCTAAGGTCTAATTATTAGTATTGTAAATAGATTTTAAGAATACGAATAAAAATAGTTTTAGTTTTGTAATTTGTTATAGGTCAATTATTTTTATTACGGGATTTGCTGCTAATGGGAAAACTGAAAAATACTTGTGCAGACTGGCGATTTATAGCCCATTCACTCTGTACAAACATATAATAGTTTTAATATTTTGTTTTTCTACTGTTTATGTTTAAATTTTATTAGAGTTCAAATTAAAATTGTTATAAGTAAATAAAATCTAAGTACCTGTTTACATGTTGGAATTTATGAGGTGTGTTATAATAGTACAATAAGTGCCAATTTAAATTCTAATGTTTACCGGCTTACCTGAAAAGATAAAAATAAAAAATGTTTTTATAAATGCTGGTATATAAAATATTAACGGTTTTTTACAGGCCATTGCTGGTCCGTAGCGTCGGTATGTTCGCTAACTTTTGATTTGACTTTTTTATTGACTTTTGGCTTTGATTTTGACTTAAAGTTCAATTTGCCTGCCATTTAACCTGACTAAACCTAAACTTGTTAACCTAAACTTTTGATTTGACTGTTGTGTTGATTTTTTACTTCACTTTTGTCTTTATTTTTGACTCATAATGCATTCGCAATTTTGAAAAGCACCGACGAATGTGCAAATTTTCAAAAAAAAAAAAACTTTTACTAAAATTATTTGTAGATGATTGAACCAAATTGTTGGCGGAAAATCACTGAATAAAAACTCTACGAATGGTGAATATATGAGCCTTAGTGTAATGAATAAAACAATTAGTTTTAATGAAAATCGCAAAGTACAATTTTATAGTATATTTTGATAATTCTAATCGTTGTTGATATCACGGTGGTCAAAACAAAAAGACAGATAAAATTGTGAGTCCGCATTAATAGCGAAACCGTTCGCACAATTTTGTGATATCAATCAAACAATACCAATTTCAATACATACAAATATGAGTACTAAAATACGTAATTATAATAAAACATTATAATCACTCAATTTGACAATTCACTGTGTTTGCTAATGTTTATGTTTACAAAATTAAAGAATGAGATAAGTTCAATATGATACAATATGCAATAATAATAAATAACTTTAACATAAGTTCTTTATAGGCATTAACAAATTACATAACTAATCTAAAGTGCGGTTCAATAAATTTGCAGACTCCATAGGACTACAAATCTACATGGAACATAGTTCCTTAACAATTTGGCAATTTACATATTTTGCTAATCGGCCATGCAAATGACGATTTGGCAGTTCGAGCAACTGCAACTCGTACTAATCCATCAGTTCCCGATTTTACTTTAGATAATTGACCCAAGGCAAAATTGCAAGGTGGTAAATTATCCTTCAATCCTTTAATAATCCTCCGACAAAATTGATTGCATTGACCGACATTATTTCCATATAGGTAAACCTCGTCTGCTAATAAAACGTTTGAGAGCTGCAATAAAGGCATCTGTTGTAAGATCCGATACTACTTCCAAATGGACCGGTTTAGTAGCTAAACAGACGAATTACTGAGATATAACTCTTTACATGCTTTGCACATCTTCCTCTTTTTGTGGCGAGTATAATGGGTCATACAAAATCCACCCCGACCTGGTAGAACGCTCTTGTGGTTGTAACTCTCGATGGTGGTAAATTACCCATTAGCTGTGTACTTATTTTTGCAGACTGCCGAAAACAAATTAAGAATTTATGAACAATTTGGCGAGCCATGCTACGTGCACTCAAGATCCAAAATCTTTGCCGAATAAGATTAAACATTAGGGAAGGTCCAGGATATAGGAATTTTGAGTGGTAATAGTTGCCAATCATTTTACTTAAGTTATGGGATGCGTCTAAAATGATTGGATGTTTCGCGTTGTAAGGCAGTGATGAATTGTGCAGAGGGGCCAAAGATGTCATGTCCTTATATGATAGTGCCTTTGTGTTAATAGAATGTTCATTTGATTTCCAAATGTATCCTTTTGTTTCCAAATCAATAATTTGTTTTTGCTTCTTGTATTTCGTCGCCAGTTAGAAACCCTTGTCGCTTACTGATTATATCATATTTGTTGGCCTTGCAGTTATTTATTATGAATCTTTGACAAAAGGCCACTACCCGCCGAATCGTACGCCAACTTATGATCTTGTTTATTAAAATTCCGAAAACAGACATTATGTTGATTTTTTGGAAAACAGCCGTTTTTTTAGACCGTTTTTTTTAATTCTTCAAGGCGACCAACACACCTACTCCTTTAATTCTGGTACTCTGATAGAAAGTATTCTTCAGAATTGAAATTTTCTGTAAGCCATGTTTCACAAATAACTATTACATCATAATCGTTGTCGAGAACGCCCAACAGAAGTAATTTAGATTTCTCTCGAATACTGGATGCATTATGGAAAAATCTACCTCAATATCTTGTTTATGATAAACACAATAAAATGAGCCAATATAATAAAATGCTACATTATCCGCTAATGCATGCAATGATTTGAATGACCATTAAAATCCAATTTACAAAACGAATCGAAATATATTAGAAAGAATAAAGGACTCAAAACAAAGCATTGAGGGACACCTTGGTTTTGGAATTGATTCCTGTTTTCCGAGTTTTGATTAGACTACTAGTAATTTTGCTTTAACTTTTCTCCCGACATTTGACATGCCTTTTGACTTAACTTTTATCTTGAATTTTGACTTTTATAAGGATATGGTTCTTGATTTTTTTTTACCTTGATGTGACTTTTCTTTTAACTTTTGACCTGACATTTTACTTGACTTTTGACTTGACTTTTCTTTGATTTTTGATTTGAATTATGACTGAACTTCTGAATTCGCTTTTGACTTTACTTTTAACTCGACTTTTAGCTTGTACGTCGAATTGAATTTTGACTTAACTTGTAACTTGATTAATGACTTGACTTAACTATAGATTTCACTTTTGACTTTAAACTATAGTTTTAACAGGACTTTTTATGTGATTTTTATTTTGACTTTTAAACTGATTTTTGACATGCCCTTTGCCTTGACATTTGACTTAAATTTTGGCATGACGTTTATGTTGACTTGTAATCTTACTTTGAGTTGGTATCATTATCAAAAAAAAAAAAAAACAGAAAACCAAAAATCCCGAAAAAAGTTTTTTAATAAAACAAAATTTTGAAAAATTATTTTAATTCGTCTAAGATGATGGGCGCCGCCGCTCCCATAAAATAGAGGACTACCCAAAGCCGCTTAGCATTAGTAGGTCCTGTTCCCATATGTTTTCTAATCTCGGGAATCGGGATCTAGTTTTACGCAATGCCGGGATTTCCCAGTCTCTTTAGGTAAAATTTATAAATAATTGTGGCTTAAAGTATGGCTTTTAAAAACACAAAACAGGCAAAACGCTGTCGGATTCAGTTGAAATTGGCTGAATCGTTTGATATTGTTCCAGTTATTATAAATTTCTACCTCCTTTATTATAGAAGCTGGTTTACTTTCTGTATAGATGTCTTTGTTTAGTAGTGATTGCTTTTGCAGGGACAATTTATAGAATGGTCAGTTGTAATTGTAACTGGAAAACTATTTGATTTAGTTTGACTCTTATCTTCACGGTTATTGAAATATTTATTAATAAAAGATTTTTTATTGGTTCAAGGTTCGTCATCTCGCTCCAACCAAAACGTCCCTCAAAAGGATCCCTCAAAAATTGCTTCAATCGCAAAAATTTACTAAAATCGATTTTTCATGAAAACGCCGTCCGTGGTCATATAATTTTTCGAAAAAAATCACACCAAATCTCACATAAAAATGTGTATTTGACCAAAAATTGGATATTTGAGACCAAAAAGATTTGGATGAAAAAATCATATGAGTTGAAAGCCCAGGCACAACCTTGATCGAGCCTGTACATAAAAATCATCTTGGTTATCGAGAATTTTCATTCTATCTGGTGGCTTGCATCGTTCAAAAGCCGTGCAAGTATTCCAAATTTGTTTATTTCTTTAAAGAAGTTTAAACAACTTTTTGTATTTCAAAAAGTTTAACATAACATATTTACCTTTAAAAAAATAGTCAAGTTTGGTTTACTAAGTCCAAAGTATTGAACGCCACTTGTACAAGGCATACAAAACCATTTTCACGATAAAAGGCTTTTCCAACGCAGAAATGATCTCACTAATGATGAAAATTTAAACATTAGTACACCTACACGACACAATCCACCAAACTAGTTCAAACTACTTCAAAATCCTCGGTAACCAAAAAAAAACAAAAATCGACCTTGGATAAGCTACAAATCAAATCAAGTACTAATCATGTAATTCAATCAATGCTGAGGATGAACATGCGCTTCCGTCTCATACAATCCGTATTCCTGTTCAAATGTGAAACGCCACATTACAGATTTCTTTCGAAAAGTTACAAAGCTGTTAATAGAAAATTGCTTTTAAATTCTTTTGATTGCCTTACTCCTTGATTTGTGTATAAAACAACCTTTCAAAATACCTGAAAGAACAAAAATAAATTGAAACAGTTTGTTACAAAAACATTTGCATACTTAGCGATTCTCAATGGATTCAAAAATGATTTTCGAAAATATGATGGTATTCCGTTACTTTCGACTTGAGTTTTGCCCTAATTTTGTGTATGACTCTTGGCTTGACTTTTGACTCTAGTTTTTTGACTTGACTGTTTGACTTTTGACGACTGGAATTTTAACTTGTTTTTAACTTGAGTTCTGAGTTTACTTGAACCTTGACTTAACCCTTAATTTAACTATATAACTCGATATCTTGCGATTCGAAACACACGCTTTACCACAAAATTGAAATTTATTTAATTCAAACTAGTAAGGTAAGAGCTTTAAAAATTCTGATGATGAACAGAAAAATGTTCGACGGTAATAGTTGTATGTAAAACTTAAATTTCACTAATAAAGTGTTGACTGGACTTTTAATTAACCTTTACATATATTGAATTTTGGCTTCTATAAGGACTTGGTTTTAACTTGGCTTTTGATTTGACTTTTGACTTTAATTTAACTTTTATCTTGACATTTAGGGTCGATTGTATAAACACCGCTAAACGAAAAAAAAATCTAAAGTAATAATTAGTCATTACTCAAGGATTGTATTTTTCGTCGATTGTATGAAAGATATTAAACCAACATTTGTCCTCTCTTTTATTGGAGTTTTACAGCAGTTTTCTGTACGACGTTTATTTTTATATTCGTTATAAATTTGTTTATTTATTGCATGTATGAATATTTTTGTCAAATGTATGAACGCTTTAAAACATTTTTGGATCCTCTGTCTTACAGCAGCTGTTTGTGTTAATTTAACACTTTTTTATTTGACGTATACATGTACATATAATATGTTTCATTATATTCTTTATATTTGAAATAGCAATCAATCCAATCATTGATACCATGTACCATCAAAGATAGTGTGTGATTTAATAAAGTAAATAAATTAGGATAGAAGAGTTATCTTCATCGGACTCTGATATTTTAGAAAGAAGGGCTTCGTGTATGAGTAAATAATTACATTTGTAAAGACAGAGCCTGTTAAAAATGTATTTACAAAAAAAAAAAAATTGTTGACCATGAATATTGTAATTAAGTGAAAAATAACCGTACGGAAAAAATAATACACGAAAGCAAGATAAAATGGCTCCAGCTTTCTAGCTAGGTAGGAAACACATACAGTCTCTCGCTAAAGTCTACATACACCCTGGTTACTGATGATGCTATACATGCTATACAGCATGTTCTAAGAACGTGTATAATTAAAAAACTATACACGTCATCAGTAAGCCACTACCTGTTCTGGATAGGTAGAACGATAACAAAGTACGTTGAGGACGTTTCAGGACAATCGACTTCCCGATTCGGGTGTATGAAATTTTTGAAGTTGATATCAGTGTATTCAAACAGGTCGAGACAGTATGTTCTAAGAACGTGTATAAATAAAAAACCATACACGTCATCAGTAAGTTAGTACCTGTTCTGGATAGGTAGAATGAAACAGAACTACCTGACGAAGCTTCAAGGTAATAGACTTCCCGCCGTGGATGTAATAAATTATTGAAGTTGATTACAGTTGCCCAAGGATACACCATGAACAATGCTAAAATCGACATCACATGTCCGATTTAGTTGAAACTTCGTACATATCCATAGAATGGCCTTAGAAATCGATTGGAAAAGCAAAAATTGCATAAAAAATGCAAACGTTGATTTTCGAGTTTCTACCATGGGATACTGCTATGGAAAAGACTTCGCGAGAAGCGATGTGCGAAAATATCAATAAATCAGAAAGTACAGCCCGTATGGGCAAAACGGTACATGTTCTGAATAGATGAGACGATAACGAATAAAGCTCACTACTTTTCGGGCCGCTAGGCCTCCTAGAAGTATTTTACAAAGAAGCGTGAAGTTGAGGTTATGCTTAGGTCTTTCCTAAGGAGAGACAGCATATTGGTATCACGTGTATAAAGAAAAATTTCGCAAAAATTGCTATTCTGGATGAAGCCGATAACTGTTCTGAAAAGGTAGGTTCAATACGTATTACATAAATGAAAAGTCAGACATTAAATCAGATAGTAAGTATTTTTAAAACCATCATGAAATTGATTACAGTTGCCAAAGGATACACCATGAAAAATGCTAAAATCGACATTACATGTCCGATTTAGTTGAAACTTCATACATATCCATAGAATGGCCTTAGAAATCGATTGGAAAAGCAAAAATTGCATAAAAATTCAAACGTTAATTTTCGAGTTTCTACCATGGGATACTGACTGCTATCGAGAAGACTTCGCGAGAAGCGATGTGCGAAAATGTCTATAAATCAGAAAGTACAGCCCGTATGGGCAAAACGGTACATGTTCTTAATAGATGAGACGATAACGAATAAAGCTGACTACTTTTCGGGCCGCTAGGCCTCCTAGAAGTATTTTACAAAGAAGCATGACAGTTTGGGGGTTAAAAACGATCAAAAACGCTCTAAAATTGTTGGGGAGCATTTCGAAAGAATTTTTTTTCTATGTATAGTCTCAGCATCCCATCTGCTACCTGTGTACCAAATTTGATCCCAATCGAGGAATTAATAATGATTTTTGATCGATTTTTCCTTCCAAAATGAAAAAAACTCAACAGTATCGAAATCCGAAAACTTGCTATACAGCATGCTATACATGCTATACATAATCAACTTCAATAATTTATTACATCCGCGGCGGGAGCTCTATTACCTTGAAGCTTCGGCAGGTAGTTCTTTATCATTCTACCTATCCAGAACAGGTACTGGCTTACTGATGACGTGTATAGTTTTTTATTTATACACGTTCTTAGAACATGCTGTATAGCATGTATAGCATCATCAGTAACGAGGGTGTATGTAGACTTTAGCAAGAGACTGTACGTGCAAAATTAAGTGAAACAGAACTTCATTTTTATAACCTTCATTTAAAGCTCACCAAGCACCTAAATAACAGAGAACAATATGTAAGTTGGATTAATTCACGAAACTCAATTAACGGAATTTTATAGGAACCGTGCTCCAATAAAAAAGACATTTTAAATAAGAAGTTCAAAAAATTATTCAGTAACCCAAATGCCCTGTGGTTCAATTTGTGGACGATTATGTGCAAAATCTTTCTGAACAAGAATAACAGTTAATAAATAGAGGATTAAACTTCACTATAAAGCCACCAACACCAAACATTGAAAACACCATTGTCCACGTAGAAACGGCTATAAAATATCACCCCGAACATATAAAAAGTGAAATTAGGAAAGAAACAAAATCAGTCATCAACAACATTAAAGACAAAACAGCTACGTACAAGAGTTATAGAACGCGCCAACTTCACTATATGAAAGCTGATAAAGGAAATGCTTTAGTTGTCTTGGATAAGGACGAGCACCACAGACAATGGAGGAAACCATAAATGATTGCAAATTCCAAAAACTAAAGCGCAATCCACTACCAAAGATGATCAAAACCACAACAAACGTAATTAAAATGGTTAACGAGATATTTGGAGTACCAAAATATGTATGACTGTACGGGCTTTTAAAAATCAACAAAGACGGTAACAAAGTGCACCCCATTGTTTGTACCATCAACGCACCGACATACAACATTGCAAAATGGCTAGTTGCCGAATACAACAAAAGTACACCACCTGACAACCTAAGTAGGGAATGCAATCCCAGTATTATATATAAGGCAATACCGGGATCCCGGATTTCGGTATTGACAAAAAAACACGGATTTGGGGATTTGACAAAAGGACCGGGATCCTGAAATTCCACACGATCCGTGGATTTCGGAATTTACAAACACACCGGAATCAGGGAATTTGAGAAAAAATCCTGGATCCCGCGATTGCACTCGCTAAACCTAAGCATCAGAAATAGTTTCGAGTTTGCAAAAAAATCAGATACATCCAACTGAAAGATGAAGAAATTTTAGTTTCTTTCTACCCGAATATACCGATTTCTAAAGCTTAGATATAGTAAACAAGTGGCTACAAAATTTAACGATCTCTACTCAAAACTAACATAAATGTGTATGGAACAAAACCAACTCCATTTACAAATTAACACACGGCACTAGTATGGGAAATCCACTATCTTATTTTATTTCAAACGCATTTATTGGTCATCTGAAAACAAACTTAAAACAAAATAGCAATCTCCCAGAAATTTGGTTTAGATATGTCGAAGACGTATTTGCAGTGATCAAACGCACAAAAGTTGAGAAAACATTAAATATTCTGAACTCTCAATACGAATCAATCAAATTCACCGATAGAGAGAGAGAGAGATCAAATGCTTCCATTTTTGGACTTATTACTAACACGAGTTAATAATGGGATAGACATAAATATCTTTCGAAAATCAACGAACACCATAAGGTATATTATAACAAACGACTCATATACTTTAAATAACATAAAACATGCGTATAGGAGGATGTGTCGACTTCCATTATCTATAACAAATTTCATATCGGAACTGACATACTACTGTGCCCAAAAAGTAAAACCAGTTTATATTTATTTCAAAAAATATTTTTTTATTCTTCCAAATCTATTTCGTCGCATTCAAAGTAATCCCTCCCGACACAATACACTTATGCCAACGTATTTTCCAGTCTTCGAAACAAGAATTAAAGTCGCCTTGGGGGATGTGTCTTCAGAGCGCGTAGCGATTCACGTTTTATCTCTTCTGTCGTTTCAAAACGATTTCCCCGCAGTGGTTGAGTTTTGGGAATAGTCGCAAGTCACATGGTGCTAAATCAGGGGAATACGGTTGGTTGTGGAACGATATGGATCGAATTTTTGGCGAAAAAGTTACGAAGAACGAGTGTAGTGTGAGAAGGTGTATTATCGTGGTGCAAATACCAAGAATTGTTTGCCCACAATTCTGGCCTCTACTCAAATAATACTGTTTGTTGAAGGTTTGTCCGGTTGGAAGGAATTCATGAAAACTATCAATATGACCTTCACGACCTTCTTTGAACTGTTTATACCACTTCTAAACATTCCTTTCCGACAAAGCATGGTCCTCGAAGGATTTCTTCAACATGCTTAACGTTTCTGCATCCGTATTTTGCTTTGATTTTTGATTTGACTTTTCTCTGAACTTCGGAATTCGCTTTTGAATTGACTTTTATTTTAAATTTTTACTTTTCTTTGACTAACACGTTTATCATGACTTTGAAAATAAATTTGCCTCTTTCACCCGACTTTTGACTTAAATTTTGATTTGATTTTCAACTTGGATTTTGTGTTGGCTTCAAAACAGGGTTGCGACTTGACTTTTACCCTGATTTTGTGTATAATTTATGACTTGAGTTGCTTGACTTGACTGTTTCCCTTTTGACGACAGAAATTTTTGCATATTTGTACCTTGAATTTTTACTTTACTTGAACCTTGACTTAGCCCTAAATTTAACTCTTGATGAGATTTCTGACTCTACTTTTGGCTTACATTTGAATGTTACTTTGGATTTGACCTTTATCTTAATTTTCGGCTTGTACATGGACTAGAATTTCAACTTGACTTTTAAATTGATTTTTGACTTTACCTTTTGACTTTTTGCTAGAGTTTTGACTAGATTTTTTAATTACCTTTGTTACTGACTTTTGGACCTGACTTTGACTTAACTATTATATTGAACTTTGACTTGTATAAGGACCTGGCTTGACTTACATTTTTATTTGACTTTCAACTTGACTTTTCACTTGAGTTTTGCCATGATTTCTTGTCTGACTTTTAATTGGGCATTTGCCTTGCTTTTTCACTCGACTACTTGAGTTCTGGACTTTATTGACTTTTGAATTAACTTGAACCTTGATTTAATCCTTAATTTGACTCTGGTCAGCACTTTTGTCTTTTGTCTTAAGTTTTGACGTGACTTATTGTCTTGAATTTCGAAATTGATTTTTAGTATTTTCGACTTGACTTTTAACCCTCCTTTTAGAAATTCCCCTAAAAAATTCCAAAAGCAGGCAAGGTAAAGTTCTTCGTTAAAAAGGGTTAGGGTTTTTGATGATTTCCTGGCATGTTAATAATTATTAAAAAACACAAATTTTTGAAATGATTTAGAATGTTAGAATTTCAATAAATTGTCAAAGGAGTTTGGGGCTATCAGTCCACTATGCTAAGGTATAAAGCGAATTGAAATAATATTAAAAAAATTTGTTGTATTGTTTGTTATGTTTTCCAATTGAAAAATCAGTTTTTGGGATATTGGGTGGAGGGAATAAAAAAAAGTAAGTATACTTATAAGAGTTACCTTTTCCATAAAAGGTACTACTTTTAAGCAAGAGCTTTCTATTATTTAGTGGTGAATAATAACTACCTTGTGCTTACAAGTACTTACCGGAAAAAATTTACGTAATACCTTTAATTCTTTACTTATTGTTAAGGCAGTACTACTGATAATTTAATTCTTATTATTTATCTAAATAATTTGGTGCTTATTTTGTACTAAATCAGTAAAGAGTTTTTGTATTTCTTTTTTGTTGTCCTCGAATTCGTAGCTGTTCATCTTTATTCTCGTCTGCTCAATCGAATTTCTAAACGTGATTGCTTCAGTCATCTGGATCCTCCTCGGTTACATAAAGATAGTATAAATGCATTCTTCTGTTATGTAGAACTATGCGAAATAAATAACAACCATTGAAAATTTGCGGTAACAACACGCCAATGTCTGATAGGCTTCTTTATGGAGTAACAAACTTATCTGCTGCCCCAAGAAAAGAAACAAGATCTGTAAACTTCACTTATTTTGCGGCTATATTTAGGTTTAGGTACCCTTTTCTATTAATAAAATTCGCAATATTTTCACGTGGGAATGATTCAAAGCTATAAAACTATTAAATGAAATGCCTTACAAACTATAGTTCTATACATTCCCATATCCTTAGGAAGACCACCTTTTTTACTCTTCCAGTGGATTTAATTTCATTTGGAGAAAAAGCTAGTAACACTATATTTACAACACAAAAATCAGCGTGATACATTTTTTCGAACTAAAAACAAAAAAAAAATAGAACCTACGAGCCCTAAGTCGCAAAGCAAAGCTTTACTTACTGTACCCTGAGAGCGACAAACCTTGATACCCAGGATCACTTAGTAGCGTAAAAAATTAAAATTTTTGATATGAACCCAGAGCTCCCAGTAAGATCGAATGATTCAACCAAAAAATAACCCTTAAACTTTAAAAAAATAACCCCGCCATAATTTTTTTCATTTTCAACGATCAAACCTCAAAATTTGTGAACTTTTGGTTGGATCCTCACATCCCCCGGCGTTCATGATACTTTTTCATTTTTCAAATAATTATAATTCGGGCTAATATGCGATCAATATATATTTTCAAACTAAACTTCTCCATGTACCCAAACTTGTAAATCATCAAGTAAGTACGGAAGAAGTTAAGAACTTACTTTTTTTATTCATAGCTTTTTAAGTAGGTACTGGGAAATTTTTCAGTGTTTGCTTATAGAGAAACACTTGAACTTCAAGTATCCACTTCTCCATCAAGAATATAGTATGTAACATACTTAAATTTTATTCACTTGCTTACAAGCAGATACTTGAAAAAAACACAAGGTTAAGCGCTTACTTGTTTTTATTCACTTCACCCATTGTCCCCCCAATGATCTGTGGACTTTAACTTGACTTTTGCTTTAACTTTTATTTTAAATTTTGACTTGAATACTTGAATACTTGAATACTAACTTAACTCTTGATACGATTTTTGGCATGAGTTTTCCGTTGAATTGCCAATTGGAATTTTGACTCCTTTTTTCTTGATTCTTAACTTATTTTATGACTACATTTTTACCTTATCTGGTGACTTTATTTTGTTTAATTTAACTGTTGGCTTGATTCGAACTTTGACTTAACTTTTAATTAAATTCTTTATAGGGCTTTTAATTTGATTTTTGACTTGCCTTTCGACTTGGCTTTTGACTTCAATCTAAACATAACTTCTTTTTACATACCTGTAGTTTTATGATTTCACAAGGAATACCACCATATTACCATTACCAACATATTAGAAAGGAAGGACACAATTAATTTGGGATACTCTCGAATTCTCAACAAAAAACTCCCAAAAAAATCCCGAACAACACAAATTTAATTGCCAGAAGTTCCCATTAGATTTTTATTAAAGATGATAGTATTGTCGCCGCGCAAAGATGTCACGAAATTATGTAGCATTCTTTTGTTATCAAATTGTAGTTGATCGTATTTAACAAAAATCTAATGGGCTCTTTTTAGTGTTGAGAATTCGTTGTACTTTCAGAAAATACTGTTATAGGTTATCAATTTCAATGGAATCGTCGAAACATTTTTATTTCTGCTTCATATATCATACGTGACAAATATTAGTGACACAAGACACAACTCAAAATTTCAAATTTTTGAGGAGAGCAAAAGAAAAAATGCTAATTTCGATTTTACTACACTATTCTCTATGGGCGTCAATACAGGAAGATCGAAAAATAAGGCCGTCTCTCGCTTTGTAAAATAAATATGAAAACGCCACTATGTTAGGTTATGAAATCGATCGATTTTTGAGTTGTGTCACTTTACTATGTCACGTGCGATATGTTCTTACTAAAGGAATTTTTGTATTCACCTTGAATTATACCGAAAATAAAATGTAAATAAGACACCACGCAATAGCCTTAATAATTCAAATTTCCTTAATTTTGTCATAACTTATCACCTACAAAATACATAAAACAACTGATTGGGGCATGTGATTAAATTAGCGTGTAACGTAATAAATTAAAAGTTACGAAGGAATTTCAACATTTTTATGTCATCATTAAACCATATTTATACCAAGAAATATTTTGTCTTATGTACGAGTACGTTTCTAGCCAAATATCAACGTTATCTAATTTAATTAAATTTGGATCGTGCCACTTATAAATCAAATATAGTGTGTTGTTGTATAATACGTTGTAAATATTTATAAAAAACAGCAAAACGAGAGTTTGTTTTAGGTTGAAATGTCACAAAATATTGAATTGATCAAATATTGGTTTTCTGATAAATGTTGATTGTTAGTGCAATAATTTAATATGGATTTCGTCAAGACAATGACGTTTGCTATGTGTGATCTAAAATCTCTCACTATGACTAATTGATAAAAAAAAATGAATCAACTAAATACTGGAAACGAAAACGAATACTTTTTTTCGTTGTGTGCAGGTTCGTTGGCTTAATTGTGTAAATTTCAAATGGGGAACCTGTTATAAGAAGCAATCTAATTATTATTAAATAAAATTGTTTAGAATGCAAAACTTAATTTCACCTAATACCTTCACTAATTTATTTCAAATCATTGTGGGTATACTTTCCTGTATATTGCGAAAACTTTTGACAGTACATCGTTTCTTCAATTACTTGAGCCTGTACACTAATATGCAAATGGATTGAATTTATGCTTAGATCTCGCATTGGTGAGACTCACTTGGGCAGCTTTCCAGCCCTCCTCTATGCTGTGGCTTCAGGTTATTGACGAGCTTCTTCTCAAACTGCAACAATCTTATTTCGTCGCACAAAATTATGCGAACGATCTTCTTAATACAATTGTTGGTAAACACTTAAACGCGTTATCCGAGTTAACGCAAACTGCTTTACTTATTTTGGAGGAGTGGTACGTTGTTTACATGCCAAGAGATCTAAAACTGTTTTAGTTGTCTTTAATAAACATAGACATGGCGACGATTTCTCTGTTTCGTCTCTTTTTGGGACACAGATTATTAGATCTGTTTACGTTAAACGTTTGGTATCATCCAAGAAAGTAAACTGGATTGCAAACTTCAAAAGATAACTGCTATCTTTTGGCAATCTAGAAGAACCTTCGGGAATACTTGGGGTTTATCTCCCAAGATGTTATATTTCATCTATAAAACGCTGGTTCTGCCAATGCTATCGTATGCTTTTATAGTGTGGTTGCCGATGGTTAATCTAAAATCTTATAATGTAAAACTTAATGGTCTATAGAATATTGCTTGTTGGGCTATTACTGGGGCGATATCCCCTATTACTGGATCGATGTCCTCAGCTGCATTCTTTTATTCTAGGCATAGCATGTTCTGCTGCATTTCACTTGATACGCATTGGGGCGTGAAACTTTTCCGGTAAAATTGTCGGGCATATATTATTTCTTAATAAATATATCTCTCTGGTACGAGAAATGAATACATGATTAATGATAAATTGCCATCTAAAGAAGAAACAGCTCAGAATCTTTGTGGTCATCCTTTCAGGTCATGACCATTTTAAGGTTCACCTACATCGCATGGGGCTGCCTCGGAACGCTTTATGAGGGCGACTGCTATCATTAGTGAGTAGTTGTTCGGCTTTTGATATAGTCAGGTCTCAATTGCTTAACTCGATTGTTCAAGCTCTTTAATTTTACCAAGGCGGCAGGACGCATATCTTAATTATGATAGAATCCTCGATTTGCACTATGGGCTCTTTGTGACATTTAGTGCGGAACCTTGGTGAATGCCAACTAATTTTAATAATAATAATGTAGGCATAATTACACAGATAACTGCCACTTTATTCATGGGAACATTCGCTCCACTGCATACGGTGGTCCTTCTGTAGTGTTGAGTTTTTTGCTAATTAGCCAGTTAGATTTTCGACGCTAGGTCTGTTTTTCATTCTCATACCTGATGGAATGGCTAGATACGTATCGCCATCCGGCAAAACTGGTAGGTATTCATTCAGTAGTAGGAATTTGGTTTCCTGGATAGTTCTTCCTCGACCGTTTATGGGTGTGCACATTACTTAATTTGATTTTAGTACAGACTATTCCACCAGTGGTGAGTTATTATTTAGTAGTTTTTGTAGGCCAATTTCAGAATCCGATATCGAAACGAGATAACCACATATTATGCAAGAATACTGAGCTTTATACCATAGAGATTAGACCCCGCCTCATTTCTCAAAATTGATCAGACCATTGGTTCAATTACCATGTTGAATGTTTTTTGTAGTGGCTGCTCTTTGGTGAATTTTGGTCGTGGTATCCCTGTAAATTTCTTCCAGGTTGTGTCGGTTGTGTGTTTAGGGGGTAAATTTCTTCCAGTAGCAATTTTATGGTGTTGAAATTCTGGGTGTGTGGAACTGAGCCTAATGCATTTGATAGCGATGCTCATTTTCTATTATGAAGTGGACTACGAAAATATGCTCAACTCTTTTTACTGCCCAAAATAATTTGAGGTTTTACTTTATGGAACAGCGTACACAGGAGGAGGTTTTATTGTGTTGTAGCTTATCTGATCTGGTCCTGGAGCAGTGATATTTGTCCTTGTCTGCCTGATTTTGATTTCTTTGCTTGTAAAAGGTAATAAGAATAAATCTTCTTTTATGGGCGGGTCGTGTTCAAGAGCGACGTAATTTCCTGATTCTACAATGGGCCAAATTTGAGTGTACCAAACGCTTCTCTCAAGTATTCCTCTACTTCCTCTGTTCGAGAGCGACAGAAATTATTTGTCGGTTCTAACACCCTTCTTATAGCCTTTTTTTGCTAGTACGAAAGAGTTGTTGTATTTTCGTAGCTTCTTCAGCTTCGCTCCGGAGACTTGCTTTTATCCTGTTATCCCTTGTGCCACCCTCCTTTGTACATAGCATCAACTCACGTTCCCTAATTGCCTCGATCAGCACCATTTACCTCAGCTCTTCCTCCCCTCTAGTTCCACACCTAGGTATATCCATCATGTTAAACACTTTTCCGCTTGGAATTGCATTGGCTGGAAGATTGTTTTAAACTGTTTGATAATAATATTTAAAGGATACCTTTTTAGAGCTTGAGTCTACGGTCCCATATCTTGTGGTTGATGAGGCACTTGTGGCCTACCAACTTGCTTCCGTATTTATTCCACAATTCCTAGGAAATCTAACTTAAATTATTAAAAAATTTACAAAAATTCAGAATTTTCTAGGAATAAGTAAAAATTCCCGAGTTATTAAATGGTTCAGATTTTTTACGGCTTAAGCTAAATTACTATCATTAGACATTCGACAAAATTTACTGCGATATTATCATCATATAAATCGGATGTCACCCAAATTTAGGTGAATACAGTGTTGTTGTTTTTTTTTTTTTGTTGCGATAACCTAAACCAAATTCGCATAAATCTTCCAAGAAAATTAAAAGGTTTGGTTTGTTTATTTTGTTGTGCAAAAACTGTAGATTGTATAGACAACAAAACACAACATAATAATTATGACTCCACAAAGATATTGACAAAAACGTATAAAACAAGTTAATTACCGCGCACGCCATAAAAATCAAATTAGTCTGTCAAATAAGGCGTCTAATAAATTTTAAAAGTCTTTTAGTGAAACCACCACCAATCAACAGCTAAATGCAACACAAACAAATAACAAACATACGAACACAATAGGTCAGCAATATTACAAAATTTTAAGTCTCTCTCTCATGCATTTCATTCTATTCCGTCTTATCTTATGTACATTACACAACAAACACATACAGTTTTTGGGTTTACGGTAAATTTTCAAGGACTCCCGAAATAGAGGACAAATAAATTCTGATCAGTTTAATGTACTCTTGTCATCATCATCATGTCTTCTTCTGTATAATAAATTTTAGAAAGTCTTGAGAATTTTCGTTGTTTTAGTTTTCTGTTTTTTTTTTTTTGTTTTAACCTGTCGTCCACACATACTCACATGTGCAAAGACAAAACATAAGAAGGATAATACGATCGATGTGGAGAGAAGTAAGTAAGGTATCAAAATAAAAATAAAGAATAATAATAAAAATGCCGCCAGTCAAAATTTTTACCGTTGCAAAGATTTTCGAACAATTTTTTTTGTTTTTTTTTTGTTTGTGTTCATCTTCCTCATCTGCTTGTTGCTGCTGGTGCGCTTATTTATACTATATAAGCGATTCGAGATATGTATAAATAATTTTGATTGTTCTTCTAACGATCTTATAAAAAAAAACGCAAAGTAAACATAAAAAGACGACAAAAATTGACTGTAAACTGTATTATTTATTATTATTGTATGTTAAGAAGAAGAAGACCGGCGAACCGATCGATAAGAAGTTTTTTTTTTTTAAATTGTAAGACAATACAAGATCTCATAAAATAATTAACAAAAAAAAAAAGCGAAATTGATCAAAATTGACTTGGGACGTGATACTTTTGCCTAATTTTCTATTAATCATATTTTTTGTTGTTGAAATTTTATGTATTTACGACATATTTTTTTAATGTTTATGAATTTAAAATTTTTATGTTTTATATGGAACTTGGATTGTGTTTATATTTATACATAGAGTGGTACATAAAAAAAAATTATTTTCATACAAACTTCGAATGCAATGGGTGCCTGTAGCATACCTATGAGGGAAATATACTGAGGTCACTCGTAATATGAGGCTGATTATGGTTCTCATGACCAGATTTACATTAAATTAGGAAGTAAATTTAGCAAAATATTTATAGCATTTGAACAACTAAATAATCCAATAATAATAATACTGTCAAACTACTTTAAGGTTATTTTCGCTTAGAAAATGCTCTTGAGAAGAGCTAAGAAGGCCAGTCACTAATGACTAAATGGTCAACTTTACCAAACTCTCTGAAATGAAGAGATTATAAAAAGATTCGTGAAGAGAACTTGGTGACAACAATAGAACCTAAGATGGAGTCAGTAGCATACCATGGGTAAGGGGGGGAAGGAGTGACAACTGCTTCAGAACTACGAAACCGAATGACAAGTATTAAGTAATTGTTAATGCTTTATTATACTGCTTCTAAATTTCCCGAAGCTTAAGTAAATGCAAAGAAGCATACCGGAAGTGGAAAAATCCTTCATGATTTAGTATGTTCCTCAAATAATGAAGCCATTACCCTATAAGGCGGTATAAAAACCGTCTCAACATGGCCAGCTGCTAGAGTCCAGAAAGTAGTTAAACCTGTCCGCACTCCAATTAGAAGGCGAAACTGCCATCAATATCTCCGAAGTATAGCGAACAATACTTTAAAAGATAAATTCTAACCCTTAACTGGAAAACACAGCAAATGCTTAACATCAAATCAAGGTTGAGTATCTCATGTTTGGGGAATGCCTTCAAATTCTGCGTGGGAAAGAATCAAACATAGCAAAGCACGCGAAATGTGTCAAGTGAATATTGATGAACAACAGAAAACATGTCACTACATAAAAAATAAGCAAACTAAAAAAAGTAAAACAAGCAGAGATAGACAAAACAACAAGTCAGAAATGCTAGATTACACATTTTATAATAGTAAAGTTAAGAAAAATAGAAATTAGAATTTAGTTTTAACACCTAACTCAAATTGTAAAGAACCAGAAAATATAACACAGGCACACACAAAAAAAAAAAGTCGTAACCCAGAGGGAAGACCACACTATTTCTACGTTTTCGAGGTCGCTGAAACCGAATATGACCATACAAATTATTCCAACTGCCCATTTTCCCGTTACCACCCCCGTGGGGGTCGAAATTTCAATTTCCTTGCCAAATTGAGATGGATGTATACATTTCTATGTTTTTAAGGCGCTGGAATTGAAAATGACAATAAAAAGTAAATTTGACCCCTTCATCACACCCCCTTACTACCTCCTGGAGAGTAAATTTCAACCAATTTTTGGGGGTAGTAAGGGGGCTAGGGAGTGACGGAAGGGTCGAATTTATTTTTTGTTATCAGTTTCGGTTTTAGCAAGCCAGGAAACGTTGGAAGGCACATCCATTCCAACTTTGTATGAAAATTGAAATTTCGACCGTCATATTCGGTTTCGGCAACCTCGGAAACGAAGGAATAGTGGGGTCTACTCTCTGGGTCACGACTTTTGTTTTTGTGTGCCTGTGTAATTTTAAAAATAAAATAATTTTTTTTATGTTTTAACATACGTTAAAAATATAATTGGCGCAACCGTTAGGTAATGTTTAGATTGTGTGAGTGTAACAGTGTAATTATTAATGAATAAAATCTAGTAAACAGTGAATCCGTTAACGGGAACATTTTAGTGAATAATTAAAGTGTTAGTGATTTTTTTTTCTTCTCTTTTTAATCCGAAGACATCTCTAGCTAAGGGACTTGAGGTTCCACCGAATCACAAGATAAATTCTACATTGAACCTACATATGTGATAAACAACAACTGAAATCATGAAATGGGTACCACCATTAATCAATTGATGGAACAATTAAAAGTAGTAGTATAGCAAGTGCAGAAAATGGCATTAAAGTCGGAAGACTATGAATGATCTTTAGCATTTATACATCAAAACGCAACGGAAGATGTTACGTACGTTCGACGTATTTAGAATACCCGACCGCATTGCTTCAGACAACCGAGGACACACTAAACGTGTTTGCACCCTTGGTGTGTAAACCGCAATTTATGTTGTACTTACAAGCAGTAAACAACAAAATAAAGGGTAAGGCCAAAGACGCTTTATATTTGGCCGGAAACCCACAGAGTTTCGAGGAGGTAAAATTAATACTACTCGAAACACTTGATGACAAACAAGAGTTGTTATACTACAAGTCGCAATTATGGGCGACAAAACAAAACGAGGGAATGACTGTTAGAGACCACGTGGTAAATAAAAAAAGTAAATTCAATTTTTTTGGAAATAACATTCCAAAACAAACCTACTACGAACTAGAATTTCACTAATTTTTTCTGATGGAATTCTAGGGTTCCAAACAATGACAAAATTAAATGCAAAGATTATTATTATTATTAGAATAGGTCATCTAAACGAAATCGAAAAAGTTTCTCTAATCGATAAAATTTATAAAAATCAAATGATACTGGTGAAACCAGATTAAAAGCTTTCTGCAACAACAATTATCAAACATGAAATTCAGAACAAGGACAAAATTCCTGTCTATACTAAAACGTACCGATACCCACAGGTACGGGACATGCTATAGAGAGTGGCATCATTCGCAATTCAAACAGGCCTTATTCGGCACCCATTTGGGTACTCCCAAAGAATACGCAAAGTAAGAGTCGTCATTAATTATAGAAAGTTAAACGAAAAGACAATCGACGATAAGTTTCCGATACCTCAAATCGAGGAGATTTGTCTCCTCACAGCTTTGTCTTTTACGTTGGTTGGACGTGTTTTTCTTAAAATATATTTTCTGAAATATTTTTTTTTATAAATTTTAAGTTGACAGAAAATGTCTAAACCAAGAGATATTATTTTAATATATAAACACATTACCCCAGCAACGGTTACACAATGATTAAGTTCAACCGATTATGAGGATTTTGGCGAAGTCTATGCGCACCGATTAATAAGGACCAAGAAAAGCCATTAAAGAAACTCGTGCTATATGTATTTTGTTGCCCCCGTTCAGTATATTCTGGTATGAATTAGCTGATGCGCAAAACAGGATGTATCGGATTCAGTAAATTACATAATTAAATAAATAAATAAAGTTAAATTAAATTAAAATAAATTAAGATTTTAGACAATCTCGGAAAATCAGCCTACTTCGAGACGCTGGATCTGAAACCGAGTGTTAACCAAATCCCGATGGATGAAAACTCAAGAGAAAAAACTGCATTTTCTACCAACAAAGAACATTTCGTTTGCAGAATGCCTTTTGGTCTAAAAATTAGACCACCCACCTTCCAAAGAGCCATGCTACAAGGATTGATAGGCAATATTATACTATGTTTACTTGGACGATATTATCATAGTAGGTGAAAACCTAACAAAACATTTAGGCAATCTTGAGACTGTGTTTAAAATTTTATCAGAATTCAACATTAAAATAGAATTGGACAAACGCAAATTCTTGAAAAGAGAAACGAAGTGCTTGGGACATATTATCACCCAAGAAGGAGTACGACCCAATAAAGACAAACTTCAAAAAAGTCTAGATTGGCCATTGCCTAAATCAGAAAGAAATCAAACAAGTTTTGGGACTTTCTGGTTATTATCGTAGATTTATAATTGACTATTCCAAAATTTCTAAAAATATGACTAAGTATCTAAATAAGGACATAAAATTAGATACAAAAGATCCACAATATATAAAGGGTTTCGAAACATTAAAACAAATTATAGTGAGAGACCAAATCCTATTCTATCCAGATTTTGCTAAACCATTCATCCTAGCAATAGATGCCTCAGATTTTGCTCTAGGAGAAGTTCTATTGCAAATCTAAAACGGTATCACAAAAGAAATAAATAAAAATGAGGTCTTAAATAGGAATACTACACTTGAATCTGTTGAAACTCATAAACCCAGTATAATCCTCAGACGACATCGAAACAGTCCACTCTGCAAATACGTCAGACGTATTTCATCCATTTCTCCGATAGACCGATCAACTATTATAGGAATCAGTTAATTTTCAAAATTGCGAATATGGAAGTAGTCATCTCAGAAGAAATGTTACCCAATTTTAGATGGATCATTATTACCAAAAAATCATTTGAGGAAGAGGATACTACGTACTTCTTAAAGGAACACCATAATGGTAAGCAAACGGCAATAATGGCACCCGAAAGCCTGTACAGTAAAACACAAAATTCATTCAAACAACACTTTGTTCATCATAAAGATCGTTGAGGACGTTACAAATGAGAACAGACAGAACGACATAATAATTAAAGTCCACACAGAGGCACTAACGAAGTAGAGAGTCAATTAGGGCGAGCCTTTTTCTTCCCTCGAATGGGAAACAAGATAAGAACACATATTAATGCATGTAATATTTGTAACAAGCATAAATATAACCGCAAGCCTTACAACATTAAGATATCCCCACGGCCAATCACACAGAAGCCATGAGAGAGATTACATATTGATATTTTCAATATAAATAAAAATAATTTTTTATTAATAATCGATTCCTTTTCCAAACATCTACAAATGATCCCAATGGAAACTAGAAACATAACAGATGTAACCAAAGCTCTTAATAAATATTTCACCCTTTTCGGAACTCCAAACAGTATTGTATGGGATTACGAAACCATTTTCCAATCCACACAAATGAGGTACTTTTTGAATAATCTCAATATTAAGATAGATAGATATCTTCAGAATAGTGTTGTAGTGAAACACTCTCATCTCACTCTAATTCAATGTGCGCTATAAAATCTAGAAATAACACGGAAATTCATCAAAGCTGTCAATATAGATCTAATAGAGCAATAAAACATACAAAATAGAAGGACATACAAAAACAAATATGAACTTGTAACAAGAGAATCATAAATTTTGGATATGGTCCTTGTCAGGCAGCGTATCTATTCCAATACTGGGTATTAAACCCAGCACTGTGTGTATACATCAATATATGTTTATCAACCCTCCCCAAAAGCAGTAGACAATAAACCAAACTACCAAGAATTGGAATTTTCCAGTGGAAATGCAAATACCAGATATTCAAACCAACTGATACAAATAGGCATTAAAACAAACGAGGACGCCCTTTCAATACCCCCAGGAGGAGTTACATTTCCATAAATGATGAATAAAGAACATTACAGAATTTGCACGCGAAAGGTGTCAAGTGCATATTGATGAACAAACAGAAAACATGTCAACAGGTCGGAAATGCTAGATTGCATAATTCATAAACGTATAGTTAAGAAAAATAGAAATTAGAATTTAATTTTAAGACCTACCTCAAATTGTAAAGAACAACAAAATATAATTATGTTTTTTTTATGTTGAAAAAAATATAATTAAAAATATAATTACATGTACATATATACTAAAAACCTGATACATACCATCATATTCCCGAACGAAAAAATCTCCCAAAAAAATATCAAAAAATACAAAGTAACGTGCCCCGTCGATCAATTCGTTTCATACCTTAGAGGATGGGGGCTGCCGCCCCCAAACTCCGATTTTGGGCATTTTTGAAAAATTATTCACATATGTACATACTAAAATAAAAAACTCCCCAAAGTCGCTTACCCTCCTTTCCGCGTAAGGATGACATGAAATTATGTAGATTTCTTTTGTTTTCATATTGTAGTTAATAAAAATTTATAGGGATCTTCATTTTCGATGGGGCAGTTTACATTGTATTTTTCGGTATTTTTTTTTTTTTTTTGTATTTTTTCGATCGGGCACCTTAAAAAGCGATTCTGAGAACTTAACCACCAATTTTAATAACTTGAGGAAGCTCCATTTAACCGTATTTACTTGAGATGTTTATAATGTTAAAAACTAGAATATCATAAAGGCAGGTAGATGCGTAGCGGGAAAATATTTACTGAGATTACTTAACTCACCACACTATACCAAAAACCTAGGGAATAGGGTCGAAGGGCCGAACATCACAAGGTCGAATGTCGAACAAAAGGCGCGAAAGACCGAATGTCAAAAGGGCGAATAACGAAAAGCCGAATGCCGAAGGGCCAAATGTCGAAAAGCGGAATGTGTATTCCAAAAAAAATCCCGAAAATTATAATTCGTTTTATACCTTAGAGGATGGGAGCTGCCACTCCTCAGTAGTTGCTTGTTTTATGTCTTTTAATCTCAAAAATTTGTCATAGCAAACTAATACCACTAGAATATGAGTATTCCCTGCCTTCGATCTTGAGTATGGTTGTTTTACCGACACATGGGGGCTCGAAGATGTTTGCATATTTCATAGGCTAGAACTTATGATTTGACATCGTTGTATAACGTACGCCAGTGAAATTGCAATTTCAGCCGCTCGATTGTTTTATTAATCCCAAGATGACCCGATATAGGGCTGTTCAGCCTGTTATGAGCTAGTACAATTACATCATGGATGATATTAGAGAATTAATATTATCTGAGTATTCCAGGCCAAATGAGTGATTAATACAGACATGGTCTTCCAAAATAATTAAGTTACTTCTGTCGGGATTAATCTCAACAGCTTCCCTCAATTCCTGATATTTTGGTTCTTGAAATTCCACGCTAGATAAATCCACATGAAGTGATGGAAGTTGTGAGTCAGTAGTTCCGAACATACAACACTTTAATTCATCCGCGAACATTCAGGACAAAGCATCCGACACAATATTGTTGAATCCCTTGCAGTGTTCTATTTGGAAATCAAAGGCAGACCTTCAATATACGCACGGAATTTGTTTATGCTTAGAACGGCCGCAAGACATTCTAATTCTGTGGTGGAGTAATTATGCTGGGCTTCGTTTAATTTTTGCGAGGCTGATAGCCATTCAGGACCATCTTATTTCTGAAATAAGACGCTACCTACTCCAGTCTTACTAGCATCACACTGTATATAAAATGTCTTAGGCTAATCAGAATTGACTAAAACGGAAGCAGAGATGAGACCCATTTTAAGTGTTTGCAACGATTTATCAGCACTATCAGTCCAATAAAATAGTTTTCCTTTTTTAAGAAGTTCTGTTAAGAGTACAACTATGTTGCAGTAGTTATTTATAAACCTTCTGTACCATCCGGTTACTCCTAAAAACCGTCTCACTTGTCGAATCAGACATAACAGATAAACATCCCTTGCTGACAACATGTCCTAAGTAATCCAGCCCATTGGGACAAAACATCTGCGAGTAGGGATTTTCTTGGTAGCTTGTTTAACAGGTCGTCTAAGTATACAAAGATGAGATCCCGCAAGTGGTAATGGAGTGAAATGACTTTTGCATGAGCTTGCTCTTTGTTCGGGGTGCGTTTCACAGCCCAAATGGCAAAACAATGAAATGATACAGGAGTCTCCCCGGCACAGCGAACATGGTATTTTTCTAAGATGCTGGATCCAGCGGGATCAGCCAAAAGACACCTTTAATCTGCAAACTTGAAACAAACTTAGTTTTATTTAGACGTCTATTGACGGTTTAAGACAATTAGAGAAAGAATTACGTTGAGAACTGAAAATGTTTAATTTGTTAAACTGAAAAGTAGTCGACTATTATAATTATTATTGTTGTAGGGCCATATGGGTGCTTATAGCCACCTCGCACTGCGACCTAAAAGATCTTTTGTGCTCCCAAGCCCTGCTCAATTATTCGTCCAATCACAGGCTCTTAATGAACCTGATAATACCGCCAGCCGGTACGTGATACATACTATCTGGGCTCATTGCTCTCCCTCCTAGATATTTACTATAGGAAGTACTTCTACTGGAGAGACGGTAGCATTGGTCCCCAAGGACTTCGAGGGGGCAGTCCTACTCCCGTATATTTCTACCCCTGCCCAATCTACCGTTTGGATTTTACTCTTACGAGTTGCTGAGAATGGAAAATCGCTTGTAGGTTACGCAGTTTTACTACAGGAAGGCTAAATATAAGTGGAGGGTGCCTGGTTTCCAGAACCCGCATACTTGGTACTGATTACCCACCCAGCCATTCATCCTTCGGCATATGCTGTTCCACCTTAGATTAGGGTTTTTTGTCAAGGCTTTTCTTTAGCACCCTACTTTACCCTGTGCCAAATGGCCACAAATGTACCAAATGGCTCAGTTACCAGTGGTTGCCACTAGGAGGTGATTAATCATCTAACGACTGTTTTATTTTTAGGTGATAACAAAGGCGGACGCCCTCCTTTATTGATTGCCATTGAAATTTCAAACTGCTTTTGGATTTTTGTAACCAGACCGATTGAATCACTTAATTTTTCAGCAATTTTCCTATTAATCAGCAATAGATTTGGCGATGATTTCTTTTAAACTTTTTGCAATAACTTTAGGCATTTTTATCTGATATTGCAAAAAAACAAATTAACATTAACTTAAGATCAACAAGTTAACTCACAATTAAATGTGCACTAAGTAAACAAAACTGCGCATACAAAGAAAAATTTCCGACGTAGCTTTGTAAACAAAGCGATCACATGCAAATCACACGCCAAACTGTTCATATATACATAATTGAATACAGCGCCTTCGAAATATAATACACATTGAAGTATTTAGGAGTCGGTAACAGTGTTGTGTGTCTACGCCTATTTTGAGGTTGTCTACATGCAAGTGCGACAACAACTTAGATAATAGTTTTCTCTACGTCGAAAAAATAGTTTTAACGCATTAAAAATACATAGTTTTTTTGTGTTGGTAGCGATTGCTTAGTATATTGTTAAGTTTTATGTGGTTTGGTGTGCTTGGCGATTTTTACTTGTAGAAGAAATGGAACAAAGAATTTGTATTGAATTTTGCTTTCAAAGCTATTCAAAGACAACCATATGAAGACGTCGAATATATGACGGGTTTGTTGGATGCCCGGGCACACCAAAAACCGAAAGCATCGTCGAAAAAATAAACAAAATGGTTATGGACAATTGCCCAATCAGCATCAGAGAGATTTTGGTGATGATGTTGCTATATCACTTTTCTCATGCCAAACACTTTTTCCGATGTTCTAGTCATGAAAAGTGTGACAGCAAAAATTACTTCGAAATTGTTGATTTTAGACCAAAAGCGGTACCGAATGGACATAGCTCTGAAGATGCTGAATGAAATCAACGACAATACAAAACTGGTCAAACGGGTCATAACTTATTCAAGCCAATTATTAATATTTAAACAAATTATTTTATTGGTATAGGGCTCTTTATTTTTACTTATTTAAGTTTGAGCTTTAACATAACTGATGATAGAACAAAAGAGGATAGTACGGCAGATAGTACGTCAAAAGTAATTCCCAATTGTCTCAATGGAAGCATAAATTAAGAATATGGCTACAAACGTCAACATACCTCTGGGACAAGTGTACTAACACAACAAAACCAATATTGTATCAACTGGACTTGTACAACTTGCGAAATTACAAAATCCTCGATTTTCTGATCAAACCAAATAAATTTTACTAGCTAATAGGTAATAAGCTTATTAAATATTTGATATTTATTCCAAAGATGGTTATAGCCCTTTCGAATCCTATAATGTCACAAACGTGAGGTACATAATGAAAGAAAACAAATTTTTTTTTCTGATGTAACTAAAGACCAAACCGTACAATTGTGATAATATCACCTGACGTCATCGAAAAAATTTTGGTGAGTTGACCTTTAAAACGCCGAGTACTGGATTCCCCAGTTTTATCCTGGAAAATATTTTCATTTTCCGAGAAAAACCACCCTCACATTTGTGTGATATGGGCTTTCTCGTATACATTATCCTGGCTGTTCTCGGCTGCATAAATTCGTATTAAGTTACTTAATTATATTCAAATGCCTTCTTATGTCAGCCCAGATGAACCAACAAACCGAGCACGACAGATTAAGAAATAACAACGAGAACATTTATCTTAAGAATTCTGGTTTTATTAAAAATAAAATAAACTTTATTTTATACATACAGTCGTGTGCGAAATAATAGTATAGTGAATGAATAATTTTGCTATACATATTATGAAATTTCCAATTCCTGTATGAGATATTTTCCAACCTATAGATACGATTACAAATTATTTGTAGTTTAGAGAATCTAACAGTTATTGTGTCAGCACAAACATGTCAGAGGTAGTAAATATTTTGCACCCCTTATATTTTAAAGGGGTATTTGTGATGTGCGAAATAATAGTAGTCTTTTTAAAAGTTCAGCAAAAAATTCACAAAATTCATTTTATTGTTATTGTATACAACCAGAGCCTTCTAGAGTATAGAGCCATTATCATTATGACGTATTTTTTAGAAGCTTTTTTAGTGGTATAACTTTTCACTGATTTCCATAGGATTCCATAGTAAAAATGGTGTTTTTTAGCTTCAAGTTTTACAATGAAAAAAGCAAAAATGTTACAAAATGTTTATACAAAAATGTTCTACATATCTTTAGCAGCAATATACAATAAGGGTATATTGGTATTAAGTCAATATTAATTGCAGAAATATTAAAATTAAATTATTTCTAAAATATATTTTTCGAACTTTCATTTTGAAAAATACATCAAAGTTGGCTCTGACGAATTAAAATAATACTTGCTAAATTTATCCTTAGTTTTAGTAGTGTACGTTAGATGTCTATAATTGTTGGCAGAGAAATACGAAAATAATTATTTATTCACACAATTATGACACGTTCTTAACATTTTGTGAATTTGTTTTGCTTTTCCTACCATTTTTGAACTCAAATTTCCCCAGGTGGCAATATTTTGTACGATTTTTCAAAATGTTTACTGCCATCTATGTAATGTATATTGACTTAATGTACACGATTTGTAGTAAGCTTTTCTTTTTAATTTGACCAGAATGCTGTTGTTATGAACTTTTTTTTATATTTTGGTTTAAATAAATCAATTATTACAAGAAAATGAAAACGATTTACTTTAACGAGATTTATATATGTTGAAATTCAAACATTTATGAAAATATTTCAGAAATCATAATTAAGAATTTGAAACTTTTTCATTTACAAATTTGTCTTAGGAAAAAAAGTGATTTCCCATATGTTTTATGTGTTTTATTATGGAAATTTTGGTATTTTCCTCGTTTCTAATTCCCTTATAAAAGTTCGTTTTTTTAGATTATGGCTTGTATAATCAAGGTTGCTTTGATACAACTTAAAACTATTATTTGGTGATATAGCATTCAGCTTTTAGCTATAGCTAAGCTTCTATAGAAGCTGTCAAATTTGGTTTAAAAATACTTAGAAACAGATCTCTCAGACAGTATTCACCGTACAAATCCACATTATTGCTATGATGAATTCTTTAAGTTTTCCCTGTTCAATGTAAATTAAACTCATAGCTTTTTCTACTGAACTCATACAAGGCCTCAAATGCTAGTTTACAATTTTCGTACCCGAGGTAGACTCGTGTAGAGTTTGCCGAAACTTCTCTGAATTTATAATAGCATTAAAGATGATTCCTTGCATTTAGTACCAGAAAATCGATGGAAGCACTGACTCGTGTACTGCCCCATGCATCATTACGTTTGCCACATCACTTACTTGCTTTTGCCGATCTTAAGTTTCTCTGTTGCTGGAAATTGACGACGCAGTATTTACATTGTGGACATTGTCTACATACATTGTCTACACGAGTTGATAATTGATTAATTGCTCCATGTAGACTACGCCGCACAACAGTGGTCAGTAACAGTATAGTATTCGTTACTTAATAAATTATTAATAATCGATAGTAGCAATATCTACAGATTTGTCAGTAATTGCAAAGCGCCGAGCCAGGCACGCCGATCGCTTATTTAGACGAGATGAATTATTATTAGCAACAAATACAATAAAAAAATCTTCAAATGCAGCATTTTAACAGCATTTTGATAGCCTGACGAAGTCTAACAAATATCCACTTCGAGTAAACTGAGAACATTGAGACTGAAAATTACTGTTAAATAACCGCGAGCGATATCTTGCAAAATATTTGCCTAATACAAGAAGCCGTTTCGCTACACAAACCATGTGCTTTACTAACAACAGCAAGCTGTCACTCGAAAATTTCGATTTCATTTTCCTGTTTGTTTACAGTTAGAAATCAAAGCTAAAAAATAGCAGATGCCTTTATCAAGAAAGCGCAAAATTTTTGGAAGACCAAAATTGTTTCTTGTTAATTTTTTGCCATGGTTACAATACACAAATTATCCATAATTCAGATCCAATATCACAACAACATTCTACCTAAAAAAAAAATTCTTCCGAAAATTTATTGCCGCAAAAACGTAATCATGATTTTAATTAAATTAATTTCGATTATTGTTTTGGGTGAAATTTTAAATTTTGGTAAAATTCCAGAGAGCGCAATAAAATTTTATTGATTTTTTTTTTACTCGTACCAAATTTGTAATGCGGACAGTTTATACGCGCGATACAAATTCATTCGATTGCATGCCAAAATTTAATTAACAAATCAAAAAATTTTTTTTTGTATTTTCTTTTTTGGGAAATTATCGAAATTACTTTTTTTCATACATGGAATTTCCATTCAAATTTTTAACTATACGTAAAGGTGAAAATGCCGCCTAATTTACATATATTTTTGTGTATATATGTATATGTACATATTACCGATACATAAATTGTACAAGAGTGTTAAAAGGCCAAGGAATTTTGCATTTCTTTAACAACTTTATAAAAATAAAAAGAAATTGGAACAAATTAATTTTTACTTTAGTTCTGCGCGAAAGATGTAACCAAATGCACAACTACAATAACAACAAAAAAAGCAAATTAATGGGTTTTAGCGCGCTGCTACTTTGAGCTGAAGGAATCGCATAATTCCAATTCCGTTCTGTATGCATAATCCGTGCACTCAACATAATATATACAACAGCAAATATCAAAATGCAGCAATTAAAAAAAATTTTTTTTTACTGGATTTTGACTGACGGATTCTTTCGAATTTTTTGTTGCTGTGCTCTCTGTGTATTACGGCAGAAAAAAAAAAAAAAACATTTCGAGAGTTATTATATTTTTTGATGATGGAATTTATAATTTTTTTTTTTTTTTGCTGTTTGTAAATCTCACAAATGCGATGAACGTTTTCCAAATCATTATTATTGTGTGTGCAGCGGTGTGCTGGCTGCGCGCAGACGGCCTATAATAGTGTGTTATAGTTTATTAAACCACAAATTGCAATATTTTTGTTGGTCTTCTTATTGTCGATTACTTCAGCTTGTATACTTATGTATAGTTACGTGGTGGTGTATACATCACAGAAAATATGTTTTTTTTTTTGTTATCTTATCTGTTTCGAAATTTTTTTTTTGTGTTGTGTTGGATTTTTTAAAAAGCTACACGCGAACATATGAAATTCTTCTATATATTAAATCGTGTTTAATTTCATAAATAATTTTTTTTATTTTTTTGTTAATAAATCGAAATGCATTGGAAATAATATTTGTAGTGATTTTTTTGTATAAATTATAATTATTGTAAAATGTTAGGTTGTATAAGCGAGTAGTAGTAAATAAACATCTTTAAGGTTTTAATTTATTTGAAATATCAAATGCATAGGGTGAACATTTCTATGGAATTCGGCATTTGCCTAAAAATTATTGTTATCTTTATCTCCAATTTAGAAGTGTAGGGCGTCTACTAAGCTGAAATGTTCGTTTCTACAAACATCGTTCTTTTTCAGGTTATTCAAACTTTCCTTTTCCCTTGTGGGTTCCAATCGAATGACCAGCTCATTTAAATTGATAATTTTCTCAGTGTGGGACCAATCCGCCGTAATTCTCGTTTTTTTATTTTGGTATCAATATTTCTTTGAATTGTTTCCCTATGAAGTTTCTCGTTTATTGTCCTTGCTGTTTGGCCGGACACATTTCATTATTCTTCTGAAATAGTTGTTCATAGACAATTGTATTTCCGTTGTACTCTTCTGTGCATAAAGAACCAATGTATTCAAGATTTTCTACAATATGTAGAATGTAGATCTGGCTTTTTAAGGCGTATTTTAATGTCTTTTTCTGTCCTACTGGTAAACAAGAAACCTGCCTATTATTATACGAGGAACAATAGTGGCGAGAGTACAAAACCTTGTTTTATTCCTCGTGCTTTGTAATATACAGTAGACTTGCGATATCGTGAACAAAATAAAACCAAGCAAATCCATGTTAAAGAGATTGTTCATGTTTGCGGGAGTTAATTTTTTTCCCAAGTTTACATCCAAATTATTATTACAATTTGGTCCATTGGCTAAATGATCGGTGTGATATTTGGTACATCGGTTGATTTTAATTTATTTTCAGGTGGATGAGATGGATCATTATCCAACAATAATAACGCTTTTACTGACAGACTTTAAATTTCGAAAATGTTCGTACCTAAATTGATAAAATGTAACATTATTGGTCAAAAAGAATTTTTACTTAAATTCTTTTAAACCAATAAAATAACATTTACCTATTTTACAAAAGATTTATGGAACCTATCTTTGAGCAGCTGTTATCCACGCAGTTTCTGAATGTTTAAAGTCAACGGTGCAGTTACAGTTTTTAAATGATCGGGAATTTTTCGCTTTTAAAATTATATGTACCAACGTTGCAATTTATGAGCCAGTAATTTTACGGAACCTCACACCAAAACGAATTTTAAAACTTAGTAGCCACCACGACCACAGTACCCTCGCTTGCTTTTATTTTACTAGGAACGGATCCGATTTATGTGATAATTTGGTGTTTTGTAATAATTTTGGCGTGAGTGAAATAATTTTCTCTTCCATGTTTTGTAATAAGTTCGTTGGCTGTCTTCGGATACAATATAACACTAAAATAGTGCATACATCAAATTTTTTTTTAAATATAACCCCAATAAAGAAATCTACGGATCACCGGCATATTTATCATAGAAATGAATGAAATTTTAGGCGTGCTAAACTAAAATTTAGCATTTAGAAACAAATAAAATTGCTAGTTGGTCAACAATATTTGCTATATTTTAATAATCTAAAAATCATAATTTAAATATGTAATGGCAATGAATTTAATAATTATGTACTTATAAGATAAAATTTGGGCTTCCTGGTAATATTGATAAAATATTACACAAATTTTGATGCAGCTCAAAAACGAATAAATTGCTCACAAAATAATTAAAAAGGACAGAATAATACTATGTATACGATCACTTTTACGAACGATTATAAATTTATTGGTTGTAAATTTAATTTCAGCAATGCAAAAATCTTTTTACTAAAATCAACAAAAATTATTTCAGAAACGTCAAAATTATAACATGTAGTCGCAGTAATAATTTGGTTGCATACAAATAGCCCTAAGTAGAAGTTTTGCCTTTTCTTAAAGTATATCGCCACTTACAGGAAAACTTTTATCAAGCTGCCGAAGAAACCAACCATATTTAAAATTCCCTCAGTTTTTTGTTAATTTCAGAAAAAGTGGACTTAGCAACATTGTAGACAAGTGGACTTAGCACATACAACTATTTATAAACTGCACTAGTTTACCGCACAAAGTAAATTCTCTTACTAATGGATTTTAAGCTTTACTCGATTCAAATTATGAAAAAAGAGCAATTGAGAATTCCGGAATCATTTGAGTGCAATTATGGACAAGCGAGATTGTACAAAATCTAGTTCACGTTATCGAGCTTTCTAATTATTCACGTTACCGAATAGTACCAAAGCAATCTTTATTATACAAAGCCACAGTCTAAAAAACGAATCTTTTATAAGGGAATTAAAAAAGTAGGAAACCCATTACAGGATGTAATTGCATTACCGGCATCTCAACAATGCCGTATGTCAATAAAATATATTTTATTAAAACTATAGTTTATTCATTTTTTTCTTTAGTCTATTGACTAAAATTATAATTTTCTCTAAATTTATAATTTATTTTAAAGATTTTAGTTAAAAAATTTGACCCATAAGGGCTCGTGAATACTAGTCATTGGTGTATACTTGCCGCAGCTATCAACCCGGAAGTCTGCTTGGTAGTAGCTTCCAAAAGAGACACACATAAAAGACCGAAGCGAGCGAATTCGAATTGAAGTCGGTCTCCATCTCCATTGAGAAGGTTAACATTGTAGTCTCCTCCCATTAGAGTACATATGTACATTAGAGTTGAGAGGCTACATTTAGGAGAACGATACACAGAAATTATTCTGATATCTCTAAATGTCAATGTCGAGACGCTAACTGATCCGTATTCATCGAATGCATATTTTTGAAATGTTGAAATAATTTTTGACCTGTGTAAAGTGTAGCATCGACTACCTATAGCATAGCGTCGATTTCGGTTCGGACAATCACAGCTTGCTATAAGTGAATGTGATTTGAGAGTTACTAATTCAGATGAGAATATCCACATCTCAGCCATTAGCAAAAAGTGTGAGTTCATAAATATTTCGTCATTCTCATACGACTTCCAATGCTGGTGACGCGATTGCATGTTGTGGAACATTAGTAAAAGTTGTCCCTCTGATTGCCGATTTTTAAGATGCAGATACATTGGAGTGAGGCAGATAGAACTGTGCCGTGTCATTTCAAGATAAAGTGGATCTGTCTTTGAAGGAGGAAACTAACCAATACCCCAATAAGAAAGAGGTCGATGGAGGTTGTTGCTCGAGAACAAGCTACATAAAGCAGGGCCCTCTCACGAATACCTTTCAAGTGAACCACAACAGATTCATAGGTTGATCCTTTTGACTTGTGAATTGTCATAGCTTCGGCAGGAATTAATGGAAATTGTTTACGAATCACTTGAAGGCTAGCATTTTGTCTTCGCTTAATGATCTCTGTGTGAGGCTCAACTGGAGTCCATAAAAGATTGATTTCCAAATTCTTTATCAGTTGCTTCTGCTTCGCTCGTAAATATCTACCAGTTCTCTTATTGTCAAATTCGATCCAAACTCGAAGAGGTTTTGCCTGTTGCGGATTATTAACGGGAATTTCTATATCAATTTTCCTTAAAATTTCGACAACTCCATTCACTCGTCCATCTGAAATATCCACGTTACATGTTATAACATAGCGAGCTCCTAACTTGAGGAAAAGATTACGCACTAATCCCATTGTTTCACAACTGAGTACAGCCTTTCGAGCTGCTTCATTTCCTACTCCACTAACAATATCAGATGATAGACTATTCGCTTGAGGGCCAGGCATTAGAGACAGCACCAAATTGTTGTAGTCATTGACGTCTGAGTTAGTGTAGAAAAGATGAATTGATCTCTTAATTTGAGCTTCAGCAGGAACGGAAGGAAAAGTACGAGTCTCAATTAGAGTGCAATCTTCATCAGTCATTTTTCCTGACACCATGTTGTTAAGAGCAATTGCAAATAGCTTGTCATCTCGTTGACGCATAATAGTATTCAACTGATAAACGTTAAAATTATGCCAGAGAGGAACGTTTAGTAATTCAGCAATTGGATCATTGCATCTAGACAAAAATAAAGCCGAGGTGAGAACAGGTCATAGTTGATAAAAATCTCCAATTGCAATGATTGAAATCCCAGCAAAGATTCGGGTTCTATCAAAAATATCTCGTTGGCACTTGTCGACCATTCTCAGAATGGGCTCACCAACCATAGAAATCTCGTCTATGACAACCACACGAAGGCGAGAGAGTACCGATGCCATGATAGTCGCTACATCGGCTGGTAGTTCTGTAGCCTCCATACAAATAATTGGAAGTTGAAATGCTGTATGAAGTGTGGTTACAAATATGTTGATGCTTCTTTTCTGGTGGGTGCAGTTAGTATAATAGGAGGCTGGTCTGGATTGTCACCCCCGAATGAGTTGAAAACTCGAATTAATGCTTGGTAAAGAGTTTTAATGACAGTTGATTTTCCTACTACAGCCCCTCCTTTGAGATAAGTATATATTGGGTTATAAGAGCTTTTAAAATAACCAATAATATGGGTGATGAAATAGTAAAATTCGCTAATACAACCTGCACAGTACATTCTGTATACATATATAGAATGTAAAATTGTGCTACAATCATTCCAGTCGCCGCGGCTTGGTGAGAAGATTGATTTTTTCATAATCATAAGCTCATCAGTTCGAAACTGGATTACATTCTCTTACAATCTTCAGAACATATTAAAATCATACATTAAAAATGAAATAAAAGCTTACTACAATTCGTGGTTATTAAGTTAATATTCATATTACACAGATGGCAGTGATGTCAGTAAAAATTTGGTAAAATCGTAGCAAAAATTGTCACTTGGGGAAATTTCATGTTCAAAAATTGTAGGAAAAGCAAAACAAATTCACAAAATATTACAAACGTGTCATAATTTTGTGATTAGTTACAAAGAATACAAATAAATATCAGAATTTTTCAAAATTTTTTGATTTTCTTTTTGTATTTCACATACTAAAATAACGAATTCCCCAAAGCCGCTTAGTCGGTCGAAATCAGTCTGAAACAAGTGGGCATTTGAGTGATGTACCTAAGAAAACTGTAATAATGATTGCCCCAGCTCTCGTAAATACCAGTGTTTTAAACGGGAATCCAATATTATGTAGAGCACTTCTTGACAGTGGGTCTCACATAAATTTTGTGACCAATGATGCGTGCAAGTATTTGCGAGCTACTGAATATTTAACTGCTAAAACTATTGTGGGTATTGGGGGTAAAGAGGCTAAAATGATCTGAGGATATATCGCGGGTGTGCAACTTTACTATGGAGGTAAAATGTTATGTTGCTCCAACAATTTCAAATAATTTACCGTCGTTACATTTATTTTAAACTTAGTCTTAACGACCATTCCCGTCGACATTAAACTAGCCGACCCACAATTCAACATACCCATTGTATGATCAATGGTGAAGTTTATAATCAACTATTTAAGAGCGGTTCGGTTACACCAGTCATGGAACTTCCTCAATTCTACAACACAAAATTGGGATACGTCGTGTACGGAAAAACAGAGAATGTAGTCATATGTTGGGTTCTGTAGCACTGCAACCCTCGAGGAGCAAATGAAATTATTTTAGGAAATAGAAAACGTTCCCCGCGAAAACACGTATTCATCAGAAGATACGTTATGTGAAGAACACTATAGCAAAAAATTGTCCTGTGGTAGATATTCGGTCTAACTTCCAGAAAAACGTTTCCTTGGTAGACATGATATTTATCAACAATAACGAGAATTTATGTCGGAATATATTACACTAGGTCACATGATCCCAGCTACTATTCCAAACGGTGGATCCCAAACGTATTATTTGCCACATCATTATGTGATCAAATCTAGTAGCACCACACTCAACTACCAGTCGTGTTCAATGCATCGGCCAAAACGTCGGCGCAAATTTCATTAAATGAGTGTTTGATGGTTGGGCCCACCAAACAACAGACTATTTTCTTAACCATGAGTCGATTCCGCAAACATATTTATGCGTTTTGCGGTGGCATCGCCTAAATGTATCGGCAGATCCGATTGATCAACAGGATCTTCAACGGATTTGGTGGCGAAACTATACACCTTCAGATGCGTTGCAGATTTTTAAGTTATGCACAAATAGTGATGCAACGTATGGAACGGCAAGTGTACTATTTTTGGCAACACGTACACTAAAACAGTTGGCCGACGAATCGACGATGAATGTGTGAAATTTCCGTTTGCGTCAAAGGTGGTAAGACTTTTAAAAAATTAAAACATAAATTGATTAGTTTATTGAGCCTAGGTGGTTTTGAAATGCGAAAATTTTGTTCAAATGACTCATCACTTGTTTCAAACGACCATTCAAAATCTTAAATTTCGATCATATTGGGTATATCGTGGAACACAATATCGGATAACTTAGAAATAGATCTGGATAAACTGTCATTATCATCCCAATGTTCAAAAGGAAGTATTTTGTCGGAGATCTGTCAACTGTTCGATCTGTTAGGATTATGTGCATCCATTGTTATTACCGCAAAATTAGTCATCCAAACCTTGTGGAAGTTTCAAGACATTGGTTGAGACGATCCGATTCTCGAATTGGTCGCATGTGATTGAATTAAATTCAAGACAGAGTTAAAGTAGTTAAAACAAGTAACCTTGCCTAAATGCGTCGTGATACCGAACGGTACCCGGATCGAGGTACATGGCTTCGGCGGTGCGTCCGAGAAGGCGTTTGGATGTGTAGTGTATGTTTCTTTTCATATGTTTTACTAAGAAACTGTTTCATTTGGTAGTAGTCATGATTCTTTCGACTGACAATGTCTAACGATCCAGTAGATTTAACCGCATTATCTCCTGGTCATTTCATCATATTTTCACCATTAACGTCGCTAATGGAACCATCGCTCATTGATTTATTGACTACCAGATTGTCTCTATTCCAAGTACTTCAACAAAACATACATTCAATTTGGAAGCGCTGGCATGTTGAATATTTGTCGGAACCCCAACGGCATCATTAATGGCAGAAAGGCAACAGCCACTGCCACATTGGGTCATTGGTACTAACACGCGAGGAGAACTTATCCCCATATGAAGTGGAGCCTAGATCGCATAATAGCAACTCATCCGAGATCAGCTGTTTGGATCTCGCCAAGGCCAACTTACGTAACTTATGAGGTGCTACTGGACCTGAGGGACGGTGTTAGTCGAGATTGTTTCTGATGAAAGTTATTAGGTACAATGTACATCTTACAATACCCTTGGGAATCTTTGTTGATATTGTTTGTTAGGATACCGTGTCATGAATACATTAAATAGCCAAGAATCAGTTCCATTTAGGTCAAACCTTCGTTATTTAGGGCACAATTGAAACATTATTTAAAAAGAAAAGAATCTGATCGACGAGTATTCTCAAAAGCTATCAAGCTTAATTGTGAATGAAGATTCAACCAGGACATAATTGTTTTAAGCAGTTTATTGAGTGGTCATTGAATGGTTTATACAGTTACAGAAATACAAAAAAAGATTCGCCAAATATTTGCTTACACTTCAATAATTGTAAAGCAAATATTTTCATTCCCGCAGGTAAATTAATCGCAGGCAGGTACAATTTGTTTACAAAAAAGTATCAAAATCCAGGCCTCACAAACCCAGATAGTATTATCAATCAATCTGATTTTGTGCTCCTCATCAATTATGCCAGGATATTCGCTATAAATGAATTAACCTGAAAATTTGCTAATGTACTGGAATATTATTTATTCAACTACTTAGGGTTCGTGTCTGTCTATCGTATTTATGTTATGTACATATGTATACGAGTTGTATTGTATTAAAATAAATCTACAAAAGGAATCATCAAAAAGAAATTTAGGGATCAGAATTTTTTTTTTTTTTTTGTTTAATATTTGCCAACATTTGATTTTGGTCTATTTGTAAATTTGCCATTGTCAAATAAACATGGAAGTAAATAAATAAATCGAAAGAAGTTTTTATTATACAAATTTATTCGTTTATTTGCTTATCAACTTATTTTGTGTATCTTAAAGAAAATAACAAAATAAACCCAAGCAAATTGCGTTTGCCTGTTGAAATGGAAAATTCGTTGTACACGTTATACTCGTATTGAGATGTTTTAGGGTTTATACATAATACATATTACATAATATGATATTAATGATTGATCTATGTTACCGCATTTTATAATGTTATGTATGTATTATATGACGATGAATAACATTTTACCAACCATTCAGTGGTTCAACAAACAAAAAAAAAATGTTTAATTTTTTATTTTTAAATTCAATCAACGCGATGTTCAGTCAATTGAAAATAATTTTAACAGTAATTTGACGACAACTGACTGTTTTTTTTTTTTTTTACCATTTCACGACCTCTATCTTGCTGCGAAGAACAGCATACATACATATTTTGATATCAAATTATTTGTTAATAATAAATAAAATAAAAAAAATGACAGATGTTTTGTGTGGATGGATATTTGGAAAATTGGTTTCTTACTTATGTGAATTGTATGATTGTTCTTATATTTTGTTAAATATAATTATTTCATAATTTACAAAATTAAAAAAAAAAATGTTTATATATAATATAATCCTGAGGCTTTTTGTTGTTGTGTTTATACAGTTTTGCGCGTTATTCCAATTCGTTTGACGGTTTTTCTTGTGGTTTTCAATTTTTACATTTTTTTTCTGTTTAGTTTGTACATAACTATGCCGAACAATACAATTTAACGCAGTCGGAATTGTTTTTTGATCAAATTATATTGTATTAAAATATTTAATGTGAATGAGAACTGGAGATTTTGATTGTTGGAGGGTTTTATTAGATTGGTTGTGTCGACGTAAAATAATACGGTTTGTGTCGAATCGTGGTCGCTTCACGGTCTTTCAACTCGTTTAGAAGGGTTATATTGACCGAATCAACAAATTATTGTTAATTTGTTATCCTTTTCCCATTTCATAGGAAATTTTAAAATTTAGGTGACCCAAGAACCTGTGCTGATAATCATACTAAATAAAATCATCGGAGTATCGATTGTTATGGAACGAGAAAATTAAACTTTATTTGTCTAGGGTAAGTTATTGTTAAGTATATAATGAATATGATCGATCTTGTATACTAATATAAATATATTCGACTGAAACGAGACTTGCTTAATGGCAAACACAAATAATAAATTGCCTGCATCAACTCAATTTCAATAGCAAATCGTTGAGTTACTTTTGATAAACAAACATATAAGGTCATGTTCTCAAGAATTAGAAAGCTTTATCATGAATCGAACTTTAATAATAAAGATAACCAGCAAACAAAGAACAAAACGACAAGCGAACATTGCAGCAGTATCGGCTTAAAGTTTCTTAATGAAAATATAGGACTCAGAAGACAATGTGTGCATCCATTTTTGGTTTCAATAATAAAAAATCTATTATTGAGAGCCGAATTCCCATTAAAAATTGGGATCATAGCGAGTTTCAAACGAAAGAAAATACTTGTTGGAAATACAAAATTTTCGATTAATTGTTTTTCGGAACATGATCGGACACAATCATCAAAATTATATTCTGTAGGTGACATGTTGAGGACTAAAAGAGTTCGATTCTTTGATTGATCCTCTCAATTTCCAACAAACTATTAAGCATTACGTTCGCCACCATATTTTAATGGACAATTTCAAAGAAAGAAACTGCGAAACTAGAGTTGGATCACAAGACCTATGAATTTATCGGATCCTCAGTTTTATTGGCTTTACATTTGGTGCAGAAGAAAAATTCGGCAGACTAGCGACACTGTGGTATAACAGTACCGGAAAGGTATTTAATGCATTGCAAAATATTTTCCAGAATTGATCTGATCTGATTAGAGCTAACCATCAACTACCGTTACCAGAGAGATATAATTAGCTGCGATCACCAAATATTCCAACGGTATATATGAACACATTCACTCGAGGTTTGTCGTTTGTATTTGTAAACATATACATAATCAAACAAAAAATCGCCCAACTGCGACAGTTATTCGAAAGGCTACAATTAGTGAAGACAAGAACTAAAAACTTCCCCAGATTATTAGCAATGGAGATAATTTGGTTTAAATTATAACCAAGCACTGCATCAACGAACAAAGATTCTGCGTCTGATTTTATATTGTTTGGAAGAATGCAATTAAATTCATGGTCAAAATTTCAGATAATATGCGGAAGATTAAAGTCACCAAGTGCAAGAACCAAATCAGATGAATTTGATGTATTAATAACTTCTTCAATTAAATCAACGCACGCTGCATAATAATGACTGTTAGAATGAGGTGGTATGTACGCTGTGTAAATAAGTATACAGGGTGAGGAAAAAGTATGGAAACCCCTAGAAATCTCGCGGAGTTCGGTCAAAAAAAAAAATGAGCAAGGTTTATTCTTAGGTAGTTTTCAATAAGGAATTTAATGTTGGGCTTGGTTGTGACCTTGACCTTCATATTCAAGGTCATTTGGAGGTTAAGGTAATTTTTTTAAATGAGAACCCCTATTTTTGATGACAGAATTCAAAAGGGCGATCAACTTTACGTCCGAGTATGTATTTTTCATGACCTTCCAAGATCATCTGAAGAAATTTACGTTGCAAGCTCAAAGTAAGAAGCCCCTAAAAAAAGCGCGGAGTGTCTTTTCAGTATGAAAAATCAAATGGTGCTTCCCTACCTTTGCTAAAGGATCAGGTAGAATAGACAGGTCATTGTTAGTATACTTATGAGCGTTATTTTTGCGATTTTCAGGTTATATAATTGTTTATTATGCCACGATTCGTTTTCAGTTCATGAAAAGTTTTATTTAGGAACAAATTTTTCTATGCCTAGGTTCTAATCATCCATCTAACATTGAATCTAAATCATTGTTAGTACCACATGAATCCCAATCGTGACTAGTGAGAAATATATTTAAAGAATCACAATCACCTTTAATAAAGTAATAATCAGCTTAAGCCCCAGTATCATCAACATAAATATTAGGCGCCGTCAAATTTTTCAAAATTATTAGAATTACATAATTTAGCAAAGATTTTAAAGTCACTTTTTAGAGTTTTGAGAGTTTGATTGATCTAATAAAATTTTGAGGATCTTATCAAATTTTTTAAGCATTCTAGAAATTCAAAAATATGAAAAACTTCAAGTAATTACAAACTTTGAGAAATCTCTCCGTTTGATTAAATTAACGATTAATCAGTGTTTGTAGATTTGAGTGAATTTAACCGAATTCGTAGACCAGTTTGGTCAAATAAAATAATATGTAATTGGTGAAATTTTGAGAATTTCAGAAATTCGAGAGATTTCTAAAATTTGGTGAATATCCAATAAGGGTTGAAGATTTTAAAAAATTTCTAGAATTTTCCTCAATAAGTTAGCCCTATTTGGGAAAATTAGGCAATTTTTAAATTTCACTATTTAGCATACTATGAAAAATTAGCACTAATTTGCAGATTTTCATAAATTTGAAAATTTAAAATAATTTGAAAAATTTGTTGAATTTTAAGATTTTGTATTTGTAAATTTTGAGAATTTTAATGTTTTAGAGAATTTAAGTGGAACAAACTGTGGAATCTTAAAACAATTAACGAATTTGCAAGATATGAAAGAATTTAGCAAATTTAAAGAACTTGCAGACTTTGAAAAACGAGTTCAGTAAATGGAGAAAGATTTTTCGAGGAGTTCTAGAGGATTTCAAATGTAAATAGAAATTTAAAAAATTAAGATACTTAAGAATTTTTAGAGATTTTAATTTGAGGATTTTCTAGCTTAGCATTTATTGGTTAAAGAATATTTTACAAAACTTTGCTTGAATAACTATTAAAAAATTTGAAGAATTTTTAAATAAAGAATTTTGAAAACTTGGAAAAATTCAATTTATTAACATTTGTGGAATTAAAAGATTTCCTATTTTTTTATTTTTTTTAAATAATTTTAAGCATCATAAAAATTAATAATAAAATAATAGCGTTGCCAGACTGCGGTTTAATAAATCCGATTTAGCTAAACTGGTTCAGGTATTCAATGGAACAACACGCGATTAGCAAAAATTATGGTTGCCACACTACGGCTAAACTCGAAAAATTCACTAAATCCGATTTATTAAATCGCAGTATGTAACGGTTTGTTGGTAAATTTGAAATCGTGTGTAGAATACCATGCAAAGGTTACAATCGTGGGGACGACTCACACCCAAGAGATTGTCTCATAAGCCGGGCCCTAAGAATAAAGTTTCAGTGTATTTCCTTTATCGATATATATCAGTATTATTAACGAATGCTTGAACTCTACCGAATATCTTTTGTATGATAAACCTCCATTGATTTACCTGATTTGTGCGCTACCTCATAAGACACATTCCCTATTTTTCGTAAAACTACTCCAGGTACAAATTTGTAAGCTAATTTACTGGAAAAGTTTTTCGGAGTACTACTTTGCACAAAGTTTCGTACAAACACATTTTGGCCGGGGTTAAATGTTCTGCTCCTAGCTCGTAGGTTGTACATGAATTTTGTTCGTATGCTTTACGAAGATGGCTGAGCACGATCGTTTTTGCTGATGATAAAGCATCGGCATTATTAGGAATATATGCCTGGTTTTGGTTTAAATAATTTTACTCTCGTAATAACTGGTAAGTAGAGCCGTGCAGTATTTTATGTTGGCCAAATACGAGGAAATGCGGCGAGAAACTTGTACTAGAATGAACTACATTTTGCAGCGCTCCCGTAATTTCATCAAGATGCTGGTCCCAATTCTGATGATCATCCTTTATGTAAGCTCTAATCGCTGACAATATTGATCGATTGACTCGTTCCACTGCATTAGCCTGTGTGGAATATTTAGCTGTAAAATTATGTTTAACTCCGTATTTTGTCATTAAGCCAGCAAATAGATGCGAGTCAAATTGAGAGCCATTGTCTGTTATGATACTTTCCGGAACTCCAAAAAGGTGGAATATTTTATTCTCAAGAATATCTATTATTTTTGCCGCCGATGCCGAACGAATTGGAAATGTCAGAGGAAATCGACTATACTGATCCAACAATATAAAAATGTGTGTAAACCCATTTTTGGATCTTGGATATGGACCAAGGAAATCCAAGTAGAGTCGCTGCCATGGCCGCACTGCTTCAATAAATTTACCCATTAATGGTCTAGTCAGATAATTCACAGGCTTTATACATTTACAAACTTCACATTTATTTATATAGACCTTTATTCATTGTTGGCCAATGGTAATACCTTCTAAGTAAATTAACGGTTTTCTCGATACCTTGGTGAGCAGCAGATGGTGGGGTATGGGCTCTTTCAATTAATTCTTTGGTTAATGATTCTGGAATTACTAACTTCCAAGAAGGTAGATCAGTGTCCAGATTATTGCCTGTTTCGACGTATATTTTACCATTTTGTACTTTATAATTAGTAGACGCCTCCGGATTTTCTTCCAATATTTTAATTCGGGTAACGCATTCCTCATCCTGAAACGCTATCGAGTCTAGATCGATAGACATCACATCTTCATTGTTTTCCAGTGCTTCAACAAATACTCTTGCCAAACGTCCTGTTAAATCCCGCTGTTCCATCAGCCAACGCAGACTGGAATGATCTGTGATTACGGTGAATGAATAGCCTTAAATGTAAGGTCGAAACTTTTTAATGCTCATCACTGCTGCGAGGCATTCCAATTCCGTGATACTGTAATTCCTTTGAGCTTTATTTAATTTATAGGACATGAACGCGATGGGATGTTCATCTCCGTTCTCATATCGTTGAAATAATACACTTCCTATTCCCATTGTGGACGTATCACACTGAATATAAAAGTGGCGTGAAAAGTCCGGATTAACCAGAAAAGGTGCTGTCATAAGCGCTTCCTTTAATTGCTGAAATGCTTCTTGAGCTTGAGTATTCCACAACTTCTGTTTACCATCCTTATAAGAAGGTCTGTTATAGGAGCGGCTAGACTCGAAAAATTAGGAACAAAGCGTCGGTACCAGCCGGCCATCCCAAGAGATCTGCGGATTTGCTTAGTAGTTTTTGGAATGGGGTATTCGTCTATGGCTCGAACCTTCTCAGGGTCCACTCTGAGGCTCCCTCACCAATCACGTACCCTAGATACTTTGTTTCCCGTAGAACAAACCTACTTTTTTCTACATTTATAGTCAGATTTGCTAATTTTACCAATCTAGCTATTTCAGACAATAACGCTCCTAGAAGGTTGCTGATACCACTAATAGGTCATCCAGGTAAACAAAGACATGATCGTGCATCTGGTGAGGGATTACCTCGTGCATTAACCGACACATCGTTTGGGCTGCATTGCACAACCCAAACGGCATGACGGTAAATTGGTAGAGTGGACGACCCGGAACTGTAAAAGCCGTCTTATCCCTTGACGAAGAATCAAGGGGTATTTGCCAAAAGGCGTCTTTTAGGTCGATGGTGCTTATGTATCGAGTTTTATCCAATCGACCTAGTTACCCCTCGATCAACGGCAAAGGATAAGCGTCCTTAACCGTAACTGAGTTCACCTTCCTCGCATCAAGACACAGAAGAATCTTTCCATTTGCTTTTTTCACAAGAGTAACCGGGGATGACCAAGAACTGGTACTTTCCTCAATGACCCCCAAACTTAGCATACGGTCTAGTTCCCTATACATATCCTCCTGAATTTTCGGTGATACAGGGTAATACCTCTGCTTTATGGCTGGTGAATTGCCCACATCTATACTATGTGACATAATTTGTGTTCTGCCGAAACCGAATCTCTCACATGACGGAAAATCTTCGATGGCATTGTTCAATGCTTCCTGTTATCCTGGTTGTAATATATGCTTATGGTTAGAAATATTAACATCTGATTTAACGGGCGCGTTGTCTAGTTCATTCACCATCAATGGAACAAGATCAAATTGAACCCAAAAATCTATTCCGAGGTATAACTGTTGAGTTAAATTTGGAACAACATATACCCTCATTGTTCTTAATTTACCACCGTACGACACCTTTGCAATAATATACCCAAGGACCCGTTGCTTCTCCCCACTAGCTGTTGCCAATAAGGATGTCATATTATGCAATTTAATGTTATGTTTTTCAATAAATTCTAATGCTCCTTGTCCAAGAACCGAAATGATAGCCCCGCTGTCTAAGGGACCACGACACTGCATCCCATTAATTAAAACTTCCGCATACGATCTGTTGTCATCATTACATAACAACTTCGACTCTGCAATGACCTTTTTTATTTCACTTTTTTGTTCTAAAATACTCTAAATTCCTGTTTAAATCCTTTCGATGATTTGGAGCCGGAGCCGGGGTCCGATTCGTTACTGTATCGGTTATTTCTGGCTTGGGGATAGGTTCTTGTGTTGTGTTTTGGGATCTCAGCACCCCAGAATTTCTGACACCCCGTTGATAGTTTCCCGAATTTCTATTACGGCACGTTTGGCAGTTTAATTTAATCACATTTTTGGCACCACAACCAAAACAAAATCTACGAGAAATAGGAATTGAACAATTCTTAAACATATGTGTATTGCTTCCGCAGTTCCAACAAAGGTTTCGGTCATGTGTACTATTATTGTAGTTTGTTGACGGATTAGAGTAGGATACAGCACAGACGGAATCAGAATCCTTAGGCAGCTCAGGATAATTAATCTGACTTTGCATTCCTTCGCCATAATCGAAGCTCACGTCCAATTCATTAACCTGGCGTCTAGACTGATAAGCGATTTCTGGAATCCATCCGAACCTATTCAATGTATCTTCGACTGATATCGTTCGAGTAACTAAGGACGAGAGATCACTAAATGTTTGACCAGCAAAGTTTGCTTGAAGTCCAGGCCTCATATTTCTGACCAGCAAATTTATAGTTTCTGTGTCTGTCATTGGATTTTTTAATGGTAGCGACAATGATAGGATTTCGTTATAAAAGTCCAAGAATGATTCTTTCTTCCGTTGTTTGCGTCTTTCCAAAGCTTGCCTTATATCAGCATCAGTTCTTCTGTCCTGGAAGCGATGTATCATTGCGTACTTGAGATTTTCCCAGTTTACATTTCGTTCCCTCTCCATGAACACCCAGTACAATTCACGTGCTTTTCCATTCAAGATCACATTAAGGTTCTTGGCCAGGAATTCAGAGCTAACACAGTTCGAATTGGCTGGACTCTCCACTATGTATGTATATAAAACACTCTACTGGAATTTCACCGCATTCACCGCTGAACAAGATAGCCCACCTATGAATTTCGAGACGTTCAAGCTTTTTGAGTTTAGCGTCGAACGCAGATTCCGTTTGATTAGATAGCGGTTGTTGTTGTTTGTGGATGTTAAAGCAATTTGGAGGGGTACTGTAAAATTAAATTTTGGAGGTGTTTGTACCTGTGTCGGAGACACAATTACACTCGAATGCATTGCTTGATTTATGGTAGGGTTTAATACTGGCAAATCACTATTATGTTGTTTGATGCTGGATATAGGTAAATTGAGTTTGTTAATCAGGGCGTCGGCAATAGAGTTTATTTGCTGCGGGTTTAACAATTTGTCTGCTGTGGTTGTTACTATCGGAGTTGGTATGGTATGAAAATCGGTATGAAAATCAACTTATTTTGCAGCTTGTTGGCTAGAGCCTGGGTTTCCATCATTCTTCAAATTGCCCTTTGCTTCATGTAACTGAACATTGCTAATTCCCATGTTATCACCTTCGTCTTCCCAATCGTCAGGTGTACTTATCACTAGATCTTTGAGTGAATTTTCAGCTTCTGGCAACGTAATTTGTAAAAGGTTTTGAGCAGTTACAGAACTGGGGCCAGACTTGGTTACGGCGATTCTATTAAGCCGTCCTGATACATGTGTCACTCCAACTATTAACTCTTCTAATTTGGTGGGATCGGCATTATCAGAAGTTTGTGTGTACTTCTTCAGGGCATTATGTATTTTATCTAATTTACTAGCACAAGTAGTAACCAATCAAGTTAATCTTTTAAAAATTGTTCCCTTAATATTTCTTATCTGGCAATCAACGTCCAGTTCATCACAATCAAGGTATTGAACGTCCATTATCCAAAAAAAATATCGTGTATGACTCTATATGACTCTATAAAGTACGAGGCACAATGCCACCTAATTGATTTGATTCGTAATTAAAATAATTTAACTTAATGTAGGGCAAGTAGCACTCACGATGCAAAATTGACCTAATACAAATAGCAGGACAAATTTAGTAGATCAAATTAGACAAATTGATCAATTATTTAAATTATAATTCATAATAATAATAAATATTAGATACTCAAAACTTAACACGGGATACACTCAACTTTATCAAAAAAGATTTGTTCAGATTTATTGTTTTTTCTTTTATATTTTTTTATTCACTGTGATGATTAAAGTTTCAACACACACATTAAATAATATACATACTTGTATATCTGATTATATTTTAATGGTAATGATATGCAACTGTGAATGGTCAAACCTGAATTAATTGAACTCTACTCTAAAAAAAAATAAAAGTTAAAATTGGCAAACTGGTCAATTGGGATAGAAATGCAGTCAAGACAGTAAGTATTCACTATCAAACGCTAGCGGAAAACATTTCCTTCATGTTAGACCTGTACCTGGAAAAAGAAATTGTTACTTCAATTATCACTTCACTTCACTAACAGTCAAACCATATTGGGAAAATTAATGAAAGGAAATCTCCGTAATCAAAAATAGACATTCTAAAATATTTAGTCATCATAATCTCTAAAATCACCGTTATTCTTTCTAAAAAATGTAAGCAGCGATCCGAATCTCTAAGTCTAAACACCATGTGGTGGATGTAGAAATCACACACAAACCAAAAATTTTGTATGATATTGTTGGATACATTCTGGATTTGATAAATTAACCGGTATATTAGTCTAAAATAGAAGATAGAGTTTCTAGAATTTGCATAAACATAAGTGTTTTTAAAAAGTTGCCAATTCAAAGAAGTAATTTTAAAGAGTTAGGATTTCCAATAATTTGACAGGTTGATTCGAGGAATATAAGGAGTTGCTATAATTTATTTATTTGTATTTCCTGAACTTACGTAATTCGAAGAAGGAACCGTTTCATATCTGAAGAAGTTTTGAAATGAAACATGATTGCGATTAAAGCGCAAGTAATAATCTTTGTAAAGTTATAATTTATAGCTGTCATGAAATAACGTCGGTTGAAATAATTTCGGTTTCCATTAATTAAATAGGAACCAATCCTTAGTAAGTCCAATGTTCTTAGTAAGAACTGTATTTAAATGGTTGTACGTTTGGAGATCCAGCATAACTTCAGTGTCCGCCGAGCAGAAAACGTATCTTTGTAATGTCAGAAAAGAATTTGTGGATTCACAAAATTTGACTAAATTTTCACCATCAAATCCAACCTGATGATTAATAGTAGGCTCCTTAAGGTACTTATTGTTCTGGTTGTCATTTCAACAATGAGTTCTTGCAGTAGGAATCAATAGATGTATCAGCATAAAATAATGGGGTTGCAACTGAAGAATCGTTCATAATGGAAAACTTCAACAATTTGGAGGGCTCACCAGTAATCCATCGAGGCCGTAAACCTCTTTCATAACGCGTTGAAATATTGAACGGTACATATATGTAAAACCGATTTGATATTTAGGCAATAGCAATTTGTAACATAATCCAAGACCAACTTCAACTTATCTACAATCTACATAGCAATTAGTTACTATCAAGAGTGAGGATAAAAGGTTCACTCTTACGTTGCTGCAAATATGTATGTCTTAAATTAAAAGTATCTAACACATAAAGTAAATCTCTTCAGTTTGTTTTATCTTATTGAGAAACGACAATACACGGAAAAAACTAGAGTTGTTACAACGAAGAAAACGAATTTTTAATTGAAGAAAATATACTTTTTCTCCATTTAAAAGCTAATGTTCTTATTTCTGACAAGTTTTTCTTCATGTAAGATTGGTGTTTCTTGAAATGATTAAAAAATTCTTGAGTTAACATTTTTTGCTTAATTGTAATCTGAGATTTAGTTTCTTGCATCTATAACTGCTCAAAATTTTTGATTGAAGAAAAAAAAACAACGAATGGAGAAACATACGATTGTTTTGCTTCCAATTTTTCTTGCAACTAGAAATTGACTCTTTTCTCAAACTATATTGTCCAATTTTCTTAGAATTGGCTGTTTTAACAATAAAAAATTTTCTTGATCAACACAAATACAATTTCTTGATTCAAGAAACTATTGAAATGTTGCTGATAAAATTGAATTTTTCTTAAATCTAGAAATAGAACCTTTTCTCAAAATATAGGTGTTATACAATTTGCTTGAAATCATCCATTTAAAAAATTTAATATATTGAAATTAATAAATGAATTTCGTAAAAACATTTTTATTTTTTTATTCAAATTTAACTATTTATGGTTTGCATGGTGGAGAGTATGCAATGCGAGATTAGGGCATTTTGTACACATTCTGCTAACTTTGTTCTTTTTTATAGCTGAAATAATTAGGTTACAATACACACCTAAGTTGGATGTCTCGAAATTTGATTAGCCGGTATAATAGTATGTTTCAGAATATGGAATAATTTGGAAAATATAGTACAGTATTCCGAATAATTTAGATTATTTTTAATTAGGAAAAGTTTACTCTCTCTTCGAAACAACCAATTTTTTTATGTTATTCTTGAACTAAGAAAAAAATCTTCAATTGAAGAAACTATTCCTTAATAAATTCTTTTAACAAGAAAACTATTATTTTACGTCTCTCAGGACAAGAAAACATTTTCTTCTCTTAAACGATCTTATTTAAAAATGGCATTTTTTATTTGAACAAAAATTTCTTAATCTGAGAAAATATTTTTAATTCAAGAAATTATTTCATAATATGAAAAGCTTGTTTCTCAGATCAATAGAATAAAGTATTTCCACTAAGTAAGCATTTCTTGAGACGAGAAAATTATCGTTAAATTGTTATAATTGTACGTATATAAATACCATTATATAATAGATGTTCGTACCGAAAAAAAGCATTCTATCGCAAACCTTCAACAGTTTTGAGATTTTGAAAGTAGGATTTTGTGAACATTTTATTTTGTTAAAAGTGAACAAACTTAGATGTTTTGTTTCCACTTCAAAGTGGTGTAAAGTGACAAAAGAAAAAGGATTTCTGAAACTAGAAACATTTAAAAATGTTTTTAATATTTTCTCTCGCCTTGCAATATCGATCAGACGCTTTGAATATCGATCAAAGGTCTCAGATGTTGAAAACATATGTAAGTATTTTTGTTATTAAATACAATATAAATAAATACTTTAAAAAAATCATATTTCCTTTATTTTACAGAAAAAAGAAACTGCTAACAATTTTTTCTTATTAGTACAAAGTTTTTGAATAGTCAAGTAATTATGTTGGCACAGAAGAAAGGCATATATGAATTTATTATATGTAAAGACAACATACATTTAAATCATTTGTTTTACACTTCCAAATGGAATTAAAATATTTAAACTAAATTTATTATCTATTTAAAATCTATAAATTTTTTTCATATATTGATACTTTTTGTAATAATGATTGATAATTAGATTCTTAGTTAAAAAACAAAAATTGAAAGTCTAAACTTAACATTAAATTACAACGATCATAATATATTGGTTCTAAGTGAAAATTATTTATAAAATTATAATTATTTATATTTAAATATGTATAATGAAACAAATAAAATCGAAATTATCAAATTTGTATTTAAATATTTTCTGTATCTGATGGTGAAATAAAAAAACACAAAAATAAATTGTCATATAATTGTTTCATTTTATAACCTACCATTTCACAAATTGAAGAAATATTTTTGAAACCAAGAAATATTGCGTAACCACACCTGAAGAAATATTGCTTTGTCACAAGAAAAGCGTTTCTCTAGTGAAGAATATTCAAGTTCCCTGGAAGAAGAAAACCGATGCATACAAGAAAACGCAAACAATAGATTGGTAAATGTTCACTCTACTCAAGAAAATATGTGTTTTCCAGCAAGAAAATATCTGTTTATTTACAGAAAATGCTACTTACATAAAGAAACGAGACTTCTCACCATAAAAATTTCTAGTTTTCAATCAAAAGAATCGGTTTCTACAATCAAACCGATTTTGTTAAACTTAAGAAATAAGAATTAACCATGAAGAAAAACCATATTCTCGATGTAATCACGTTTTCTTGTATCAAGATATTAGTTTTCTCATATCAAACAAATAAAGATTATTTTAATATTTTAGCAGAATTTCAAATTGAGAAACGTAAAGTTTGTGATGAGAAAAATTTCGTTTAGCTGAAAAATGATGTACAAATTTTTTTGAACTAATCCGTTTTTTCTCCATATTAGAAATTATTTTTTTCCGTGTAACAAGTTTCCCCTCAATTTCATAAACATGTGTAACTTGATAGGTTTAGTAGTTACATAGTTTCTTCCCGAAGTATTAAATATTTCATCGTGATCTAGATTTGTCACTGGGTTTAACGTTTTTTCCGTAATCAAATTTTGGATTTTTGCCACTATTGGAAAATACATTTAATCAACTGTATACATTTCTGAGACCACCTTTCCATCAATTTCGAATGGATCCCTTAATGATACCTTTATGTTTATTTAATGTCTACATGGTAAATAATTGAACCGATAAATTGATTTAAATTGCAATAATGTTTAAGCGATTAATGGAAATTATGCACCGAAACGTTAATTAAATCACGAATATAATAATAACTGGAAAATAAAACAGATTACCTTGTCTATGTTCTCGATTTTCAAAATAGCTTCTTCGGTCACGTGTTCCACCAAATAATAACCAAGATGACCTTGGTAACCGCTACATAGTTGTAATGCACATTAACTGGACTGCTTAATCATGGTTAGGTAATGTTTTTCTGATGGTGATTATAGCACGATCGGAAAAGGATTGAAATTTCTGTTGGCCTGGCAGATTTTTATTTTATCAGCTGTATAATTTTAGCTCCTTAGCTATTTTTAAATGTCTTGACAAGCTATTTAAATATCATTATTAACGGAATTCATGATTCCGATGTTTGTGGATATTTCACTTTAAATTCAATTAAATCCAAATAATATAATTTTTAAATATTTATTTAACGAAATATTTATTACTATATATTTGTACCCCAATAAGTAGCTCCTTATTGTGAAATAATATATTTTTCTCCTTCAAGATCGATTTCGATGCTATAGCACCATCTTCAGTTGAATACTTATTGAATTATTTCGTATTTTTCGACCCTTTATATACTAAATTTTTGGAATTTTCTATGGTTGCGCTGTACAATTTTTTTTTTTTGATTCAGGAATTATTTTCTGGTTACATTGATTGAATGCTTATGCTGTGTGCCTGACACCGATTTTTTCGACTAAATTTCTGACTAAACTAAATTATGCTACATTATGCTATTAACCACCAGACGGCTAACGAAAAATCTCCTCGCGAGGTTGCTTTTCAATTTAGTTGTCATTTTTATTGAGAGAGTGCTTGGATTAAGTACTTTTCATTATCAACGAATTTAATTAGTTCCACAAGTTGGTACTGATTAATGGTTATACGTACGATACGAGTTTTTATTGTATATATGTATTTGAATTTGACGGTTTTTATTCAATTTTTATTTTAAAATATTGATTTGATTAATACTGTCCTACTGTCAGTGCCGTGATCGTGGCTTAAAATGGTATAACGATTAGTAAAACGGCCAGCAAATGAACAATTTTAGGATGAAGGGACTTACCAGATTTATGCAAATAATATTCCATTGAGCTCTCTGTGATTGCGTTCTGAATCAAGAAACCTTACGACGGTTAATCTATCAGCGAAACTATTCCTCAAATAAATGGAACTTGTTCCGAATTAAAATAAACGATTTTGAATTAATTGAAACCTTTCCCGAAAGAAATGAAACCTAATTAAATAAGTTTTAAACCAGTAAGTACATAAATCACTAAAGTTTGTTTTATTATTTGTTAATTAAAACACTCATTCATTAAGAATTTATTAAAACTGAGATGAGATTTGAGTAGTCTGTGTGTGTAGCTGTAATTCTTTCAACCCTTAGGATCGGGTAAAATGGAGGAAGAAATATTTAAACGGGCTTGTGCTGCTTAGGTAAAATCCTTTACCTGGATAATTTTATGACAAAATAAATCGATAAATATTTACCATAAAATAATATTGAATGTCACGTGAAGCACCTACAAATTCTGCTTATTCAATTCAGTCTGGAGCTCATAAAGGATTTTATGACGAACCATACCCGAGCTGTGTATGAGTGACGTTACTTTAAAGTTAGTTTTGGTTCGAATGTATTTTGGTTTATTATTTTGTTTTTAACTATATTTTGAATCTAAATATTTAATTTTTAATCGAATCATTTTTGGATACTAAAGAAAATTAAAATACGGTTCAGGAAGCAACTGAACGTCAGTTTTAAGGGACAAATCCGATTCTATCAGTTTATGTTCAGTTCAGCAGGTTCAATTAATGTTTTCCCAATTTAAAATCATTTTAATTATTTAACCTTTAATTGGAAAAGGGTGGTTTTAATCTGCAAATGTCCGTCCGATAGGACACGGCCTTCACAAATGTCGAAGGACATGCAAGAAACTTATTAAGAACTAAGAGAATCCGAATCTAGAAGGCGTAATTATATACAGAATTGAAACAGGCACAGCATCAGATTGGGCCAATTTCATCTTAGACACGAAGATGACACTCCTTGCTGTTACAAGATAACCAGTACGTTTTTTTATTTAACTACTGTTATAATTTATAAGTTTTAGTGATACAATGTTTGCTTTTAAATTTATTTAATTTGGTTTCATTTAATTTGGAAAAAGTTTCATTCCACTCGAAATTAGTTTCCTTCTTTTCGTAAAAGGGTTTATTCAATTCGGAATAATTTTCATTCATTTTAGAAATAGTTTCACTTAAATTAGAGAAGGTTTCGCTCATTCCGAGATTTTTCAAAAATTATCAAAATTAATCAAATTATTCAAGAAAATTAAAATTCTCGTCATATTTAATTAAAGTTTATATATTTTTGTACATAAGATTTTAATTTCAACTTTCTGTTAGGAATTATATGGTGTCAGATCGTCTGTAGGCAACACGGATTGGAGAAACTTTTGGGTCAAAAAAGAGATCATCTTTAGTTTACCAACGCTAAAGTATTCTGTCCGGTTTTATCGAACTCATCAACGACTTTGCAAGTCTTTAGATTTTCTTATAGCGCCAATAAACTAATTTAATATTTTGTAAATAATTTTGTGTACGAAATATTGAAAAATTAAAAAAAAAAACAAATTAACTTGGCAAATCAACTTGCGCGCGAGCCAAAATGAAAAGGAACGACCATTCAAGCAGTATTCCTAGTTATTTCAGTCAAACAGTAATAATATTCGGTTGACGTTCCAAAAGTCGTAATTTAGAATAATGAAAAGTCAGGCACAGCCTGTCTTATTGACCCTTATGCCATCTATGAACGACTGGTACGAACTAGTCGACAATTTAGAAAAGTCAACAATTTAGTCAAAAAAATCGTTGTCAGGCACACAGCATTAGTATTAAATCGTACACTTTATTTGTTGCAGTGTTTATTCTGTTGTTCAACATAAATCGGTTGTCTTTATTCTTATAAATTTCAAACTCTTCATTTCGACTTAACACGTCCCCTTTCTTCATTCTGTATATTACTTGTAAATTTGTTTCAAAATCTGTATAATTGTGTTGCGTAGAATTTATATGCTGAGCGAATTTTGATTCAGGATTGATTTTGCCAATTGATTTCACATGCTCCCTAAACCTTTCTTTAAAAGATCGGCCCGTTTGTCCTAAATAAAATGCTTCACAATCTGAACACGTTAATTTGTAAACTCCGGTATCCAAATTTTCGTTATTTCTGCTCTCAATTAGTTTTCCTAATTTATTATTTGTTTTGTACGCCAAATCATATTGAGAACACGTACATTTTGAATGATAGGAATCAGTTTTTCCAAAAAATCCAATACTGGCATAGATATGTGGACGACATATTGGTATTGTTTACTGGGACTAGCAGACAATTGGACCAGCTGAATAACTACTTAAATGGAATCCACACTAAATTAAAATTTACGCTTGAAATTGAAAACAATAAATCCATAAACTTTTTGGACTTAACAATAAAGAATTTGAATCAAAAACATAATTTCCAAATTTTCAGAAAACCTACACAAACCCACCAAACGATTCATCAGAAATCGCATCATCCGTATCAACAAAAAATAGCAGATTACCGCCACATGATCCATAGGCTAAACAGGATTCCGATGTCAGAGGAAAACTACAGAGTAGAGTTGAGAAACATTAAATACATCGCTCACAAAAATGGGTACCAAACGGCAGCAATAGAGAGGATGAACTATGACTACAAGAGGAGAATTGAATTTCGGGCGTATACCAGTCTACATTGTGATGATAACAGTAAAAAAAATATATAAGTATGAATTGGAGTCATGTTAGTAATAAAATTCAAAGAGTCTTTCATCATTTTGGTTATACTTTGGCGTACAAAACAAATAATAAATTAGGAAAACTAATTGAGAGCAGAAATAACGAAAATTTGGATACCGGAGTTTACAAATTAACGTGTTCAGATTGTGAAGCATTTTATTTAGGACAAACGGGCCGATCTTTTAAAGAAAGGTTTAGGGAGCATGTGAAATCAATTGGCAAAATCAATCCTGAATCAAAATTCGCTCAGCATATAAATTCTACGCAACACAATTATACAGATTTTGAAACAAATTTACAAGTAATATACAGAATGAAGAAAGGGGACGTGTTAAGTCGAAATGAAGAGTTTGAAATTTATAAGAATAAAGACAACCGATTTATGTTGAACAACAGAATAAACACTGCAACAAATAAAGTGTACGATTTAATACTAAGCATTCAATCAATGTAACCAGAAAATAATTCCTGAATCAAAAAAAAAAAATTGTGCAGCGCAACCATAGAAAATTCCAAAAATTTAGTATATACCCAACAAACATTCACGGGTACGTACCCAAAAGAGAGCAATTTTCGCACGGCATTCCGTACCCATTTCTGGTTGTCATTTGAAAAAATTATTTGAGTTTTGAGACTGTATGGGTATACACTACAATACGTATAACAAAGTTGTATTAGCAATTGACGAAAGAGCTTTCGATCTTAGCATGCCATTTCATGCATTTTGTTTATACATATTCATTTTGTTATAGATACAAGTCAGTCGTAGAATTTCAAAATATGGAAAAAAAGTGCAAAGAAAATTCCAAGTGGGAGAAATATATAGTACGTATTTAAAGATGTAAATCTATAATAAAACAACTTAAAAAATATTTTTCTAATTGTCAGGAAAACTTTTTTAATAATGTTAAACAAAATGACTTGCCGAAGTTCATCGCCACATCGCTACAAAAAATTATTTGTGATGAATCAGCCACACAATTTTCGTGGTTTGGTTTGCAAAACAATATTCAAATAAAAACTATGCTGTTGATGAAACTATTGAAGGTAATCGTAGAAAAATATACTTTATTTTTTTATTTTTGTGTAAAATTTTTTGTTTATAAATTCAATAAGATTTCTCTGTTAGCAAATTTAATTATTAATATTTTATTATTTATTGTTCTTGATAGAATCTGCATCAAAAAATTTAAAGGCGCCTCGGACAGCGACATAACAAATTTAATAAAGAAGTGGTTCCAGTGTGCCAAAGACCGATTAAGAAAACAGAAAAAACGAAAAACAGAATAATACTCTTACCTCAAATAAGATTTAGACATGCAGTTATTATATTCATTTTTTTTTTTTTTTTGTATATTCTGTATTTAATTATTAAATTTGTATTAAAAATGTATTTATTAAATTTTTGTTATTATTTAAAAGAGGGTATGGATTGTGTACGAAAGCGTAATCGAAAATGTACGGAATAAGTACGGAAAGCGTTACGATTTTTAATTCAAAAATGGACGGAATGAGTCCGGAAAGCGTTACGATTCTTAATTCGAAAATGTACGGAATGCGTACGGAAAGCGTTACGATTTATAATGCTATAAGGTACGGAATGGGTATGGAAAGTTTGGACGCACCAATACAGTCATGACTATGAAAGAATATAAAAAAAGGGGAAGTCGTGCGACAAAAGTGACAATTTTCTTCAGCCAGGTGCACCGCTTTCCGTGAGTTAATAGTCTCCTTTTCCGAGTACCCCGTGCGAATTCGCGCACGAAAGGGTACCGCTTTCCTTGCGCTTTGTTTGTTGGGTAAAGGGTCGAAAAATACGAAATAATTCAATAAGTATTCAACTGAAGATGGTGCTATAGCATCGAAATCGATCTTGAAGGAGAAAAATATATTATTTCACAATAAGGAGCTACTTATTGGGGTACAAATATATAGTAATAAATATTTCGTTAAATAAATATTTAAAAATTATATTATTTGGATTTAATTGTATTTAAATATCACACAAAAATGCAAAAATCAACTTTAATGCACGACCACTAAATTTAACAAATGATTGCTCGTCGATTAAGTCGATAACTTGAGAAAAGTGCACGAATTTAATTTTTTTTTATTTTTATAATATAACTAAACTGTAACATGACCTTGGATGGATTGTTTTTTTTTTATTGCGAATGCAACCAAAATCATACAACATTAAATTAAATGTATAAAGACACGAATATGTGTAAGAAGCGCAACAAAAAAATACTTTCAGTCACCAAGTCGATGGTTGTTCTTTTATTTAGCGTAACGATTACGGGTCTCTCTCCATATCTCTCAAGTCTAGATCGCATTTAATAAATTCAATTAAAATTCTTGTGTGTAATAGTATCACGCAATTTGTGTTTTCTTCAAGAAAAATGTAGGAATATATTGATGCGCGCTATATCACCGCACAACGTTCTCTACCGCATATACATATACGTTCCAGTTAAACAATTATATGGAATGGCATAAATAAAATTCCCAAACCGAATACTTTTGGATTCCGCGTACCACATCAAAAAAAAAAAAAATACAAAATAAAAAACCTCTCGCGATAACTTGAAGCAGTTAATAATTTTTGTTCAGGTGGATAAACACCCCACATAAAAAATACAAAATTTCTGGTTCACTAGCCAAAATCATTTAAAATTGTGGAGATTTTTGTTGTTGTTTTATTGTTAAAAAATCTACAATTTTTCTGTTTTTTTTTTTATAGTTGATTGACAATAATTTTATTTTATTTTTTTTTTAGTTCGATGGATAATTTATAATTTTTATGGGAATTATTGTTTTGGGTATAAATTGAAATTTTATAGGTTTGATTTATTGTACAGAAAACAAAAAAAAATATAAGTGCAAATGCGTATCCTGATGGATGTCGACAGGTGTTACGTGTGAATCAAAAATAACATAAAATGTTAATTAGCTGATGCCGAAGGACTGCGGTGAATATTCTGTAATAGACGCGAGAATAAGGAATCTGTTCCGTATATGAATCTACTCAGAAGTTTAGAAATTTTCAAGGTACATATTTTTGTATCTCATTTACATTATTATTGTACAAAATACTACAAATAGTATATTCATCAATCATCATAATCATCATCTGTATATATGCAGTAAACAAGTTATGCCACAAACACCACATACACTTTGAAAACACAACGGGACGATATACATCATATAAAGCTGAGATAAAGCTAAAACCTGACGCTGAGCCTCGTTTTTTCAAACCCAGGATCATTTCATTTGCGATCCAGGGCGCGGTCAAAAAGGAGTTGGAATGAATGGTCGAAATAGGAGTCTCAAAACCAAGCCAAACGACTCAATGATCAACATCAATTGTATTTGTAAAAAAACCAAACGTAGAAATTCGCATATGTACCGATTTCAAGAAAATGGTAAACCCACAAATCGAAAATGATCGTCCAAGAATCGACGAACTATTTTATAGACTACAAGGGGGGGGGGGGGGGGGGGGGGGCAATGTTTTACCAAAATTGACTTAAAAGATGCCTATTTTTAAATAGAGCTGGCAGAGGACTTAAAAATTGTATGGTAGTGAACACACCATATGTGTTATTGGAATTGCCAGCGCTCCGTGAATTTTCCAACGGCTGATGGAACAACTGTCGGCCGACTTAGAATTGTGTGCAGTTGATTTAGATGACCTTATCATTTATGGGAAGTCAAACGACGAATACCTGAAAAATCTCGAAATGTTAATGGGCCGATTGGAAAATAATGGTTTTAGATGTCGTGTCAATAAATGTGAGTTGGCGAAAACCGAAATAGAATATTCCAAGGGACATATATATAATCAACAACATCGATCATAAAATTACCTTGTCCACGGAACTTGAAAGAAGCAGAATATTTTATCGCAGAGGTAAATTATTACAATAAATGTATTCAAAATGTTTCCAATCTAGCAGCACCATTAAATCGATTCCGTTCAAAAAAATCTCGTTTTCAATGGACAACAGTGGAAAGCGATGTGTTTCAGAAACTTAAAGCAGCTATCGAGAACGGTGCCCGCTTGACACATTTCCCCATCGATTTCCGGATGGAACCGAACATCCCATAGCGTTCGCGTCCAAAACTTTGAATAAGGCTGAACAGAACTACCGTCAAATAGAAAAAGAAGCATTGAAGATCATTTACGCTGTTTTCAGAGTTTACCAGTTTCTTGACGGTAGGAGGTTTCAACTATTAATGGATCACACTTCTCACGTTGTTTAGTCCGAATAAATAGCTACCTATACACAGTATTAACCGTTTGCAGAGACGGGCAATTATTTTGATGAGTTATGATGAATCTGACATTATATACAAGCCAACACACCAGCATTGCAATGAAGATGTGCTATCCAGATTACCCAGCGGCCCTGATCTTATATTTGATGCTAGCGATGAATCCTGCCATTTCATCGGTGATCTGTATTAGGTAACAATCGAAAATTACCCTAATAATGCACCATTGATACAATAGCACACCCGCAGTGATACCGAAATGCGTCAAGTTAAAATATGGATGGCCAAAACAGTTATCACAGTCTTTGAATCAAATGTCTTACTTGTTCGCCTGTTTTCGGCGTCAGGACACAAGTTTTTCATTTAATAATATTATTACACCATTACTCCAGGACGAAACCCTCGAATTGCTGCATAAAGAACACTGGGGTATAACAAGGATGAAGGAGCTTGCTAGACGATACTGCTGGTGGCCATCGGACGACGTAGATATAGAAAAAATGGTGAAACGCTGCAATGGTCCGCACCTTTTTATCCTGAAATTTATGGTGAGGTGGAATGATTCGTGCGTACTTTCAAAACGGCTCTTAAAAAATTGTTTTAATTAAGGCGGCACTCTTAAAATTCTTAGCCACATATCGTGCGACTCCTCTTGCCAATTGCGATCGATCTCAGGCTGAGATACTACATGGTAGGCAAACAAGAACCTTGCAGTCATCGTAAGCTGAGCTGGGACGAATTAATGAAACAGAGTTTTCCACAACGAAATTTAAAATAAACGACAACGTGTATGCTAAAGATTATGCAGTTAACGTGGAAGAAAGGTTACATATCAAAATGTTTGGGACGACGTTTGTACCTGGTGGTAACGGACCACGGGACATGGAAGAGATATCAAAATTAGCTCCTCCGAGTCTCAGTTTCTTTCGAGACTGAACACCAAACGAAAATGCTATTCAATCAAAAAATTTCCTCTTCACAGAAATCAATGCATCATGAGAGAACAACTGACAAATTTGGAGACAAATTAGCGTTTGACCTGGCTAATGCATCACTAGTCATAATTCTTAACCAACTGTCATCTAGAGCGACCCTAAGTGATCTAACAAATATCCAAAATCCAACCCGACCACAAGAAATATCGAACAGTGAAGCTCAACCTCATTCAGTGAGACGATCAGCACGAGTATACCAACAAAAACCAACAAGATTTAGAATAAAATTTGCCAAACTCGTTTGAAATCAAAGCCTATGAACCTATGAAAACCCTTTGCGGGGAGGGGGGGGGGGGGGGCTGAAATTTGTAGTTATATCACTGGGATCGACTCATCGGAAACTTCCATCAAACAGTACCGCCTTCTCACCAACACCTACGGCACCGCATCAGCGTCGTTTCTATAGCTACTCCAGCTCTCAGGAAATTGACGCAATTACATCTAGAAAGCCATCCGAATGCAACGAAAGTCTTACTAAGAGATTTTTACAAGGACGATCCAAAGATAATCACATATTAAAAATAATTGATTCGGTACTAAAATATGAGGCAAAAATAGGGTCTCCCGATGCAATATATAGGGTTCCTTTGATATATTTTGCATACAAATTACTTGTAAATATTTAGCCTGTAATGTACCAGTTTCTAATCTACTACATGATATGCAAAGGTACCCCATATAAAGAAATGGGAGGGTTTTCTAGTCTGTTTTATTTTTTGTACTGAATGACTCATCTCTAATATAATATGATCTTTGGACAATCTCATGTCTGAGGCAAAGCCAATCAAGGAAGCAAAGTTCATACGTATCGAATGGGATTCCCTCTTAGGAGCCGGTGGATGTCATTTTCGCAAATGAGCGACTAATGATGCAAAATTCCTGGAAAGTGTACCAGAAGACGACCGCAAAATTTCAATACGAGAAATAACGGAAGGAATCAAATTAATATCAGTTCTGGGAATTAAATTTGATCCACGAGCCGATAGTTTTTCTTTTAAGGTTTGTCTGAAACATACATCCAATTTTACGAAATGAAATTTGATTTCCGAGGTTTCACGAATATTCGATCCAATGGGACGGTTGTCGCCCGTACAAGTCGGAACAAATATTTTATTTCAGAGTCTGTGGTTGCTGAAGCTCGACTATGACGATCAACTCTCTGCTGATGTTGGAAAAGTTGACCATACCAAGATGGTTAAACTCAGCTACAATATTGCACCTGTGTAGATTTACTGATGCATTAAACGCCGCGTGTGCCGCGTGTGTCCTGTACGCCCGCACTATAAACTCTGATGAAGAAGTACTAACGAATGTCGCACCAATAAAGTACATTGCAACTGCGAGACTAGAGTTATGTGCGGCTCTTCTACTCACCAGAATACTAACACTGGTCATCAAATCGCTGGAGCTCGCAACGCCTCCAAAGGTGTCCCTATGGTCTGATTCCACCACCGACCTTGCTTGGCTGGCAAAACCACCTAGGAAAGGAAATATATTTGTGCTTGCTCTGCAATGGTCTTATGTTCCATCCAGAGAAAGCCCGGCAGACTGTGCCTCCCGTGGGGTGGTTCCTGATGAACTTCTTCAAGATTTGAGGTGGTGGCAGGGACCAGACTGGCTGTGAAACGAACCAGTTCTACCTCCAGAACTCAGAAAAAAAACAGAAGGCGAGGGTGCAGCAACAACCAATTTAACCAAGGTGGAACCGGTAGACTTGAAAATTAATGAAAACTCCATAATCTCTGAACTTATTGAAAAGTTTTCAAGTCTCACCAAGTCAATTCGGATTTTTGCCTGGTTAAATCGGATCAAGCACAATTTTCGTAATTTCAAAGCTCGAGGCGTCGCGCCGGTCCTTTAACAATCGCGGATTTGAACGAGTCATACAAAATGATGGTGCAAGACGCATACTTTTTAAGCTTCCCTGCCGAAATTAGCAACCTGCACAATAACCTACCTTTGAACAAAACTAGTAATATTTCTTCTCTATTCCCATTTCTAGACAATACCGGAATTTTACGATTGGTTGGACGCCTAGAATAGGCAAAGGAACAATACGATCTAAAACATCCGATAATCTTGTCTGGCAGTCACCGTATAGCACATAAACTAGTCCAAGAAGCGCACTACAAGCATTTACATGCATGACCAACCTTATTAACGTCAATTATCAAACAACAATACACCATACTTCGATACAAAAATTTGGTTCGACTAGTGATACACGACTACATAAAATGTTTCCGGCAGAAGAAACACAAGAGCAACTAATGAGACAATTACCACCACCACGAGTCAATCTAATCAGCGCACTTTTGCAAAGAAGCGCAGATTATACTGGCACATACACAATCATAACCAACAAGGCGCGGAAGTTCTCTCCCTATAAAGGTTATCTCGTAATATTTACATGTATGACAATCAAGGCTAAACATGTCGAATTGGCTACCGACAAGAACACAGATTCGTTTCTTGCAGCATTTAAACGGTTCTAGAACCGCCGAGGAATTTTCAGAACGTATATAGCGACAACGGAACCAATCTTGTAGGTGCCGCAAACGAGTTAAAAACTTTTAGCAAGGGAAAAAGAGCAAATTATCAACATTTTATACACCTGCTCGATGATATAGGGTTCCCAATTGGTACACATGAGCAATATTATTTCATCGTTTCTCAAAATATTTCTTTTTTTTTGTGGCTCAGGCTTTTGGTTCATTTTTTGTTTATGATCCTAACTTAAATTAAATTCAGAGGTTCGTTATTAAGCTATGTTACGTATATGATACGGCATTGGTCAAAGTAACTTTAGGTCGGATTTTTAAGTTGGTATTGAAAAGTTTAGGCACGATTTTATTGATGTGAAACTTTTATAGACGCCTTTCCTCGTATTCCAATGGGCAGTAAAACCGATGTAACGAAAATTTATCCATCATCACTAAAAAAATGATAAAATTTTAGATATTATTCGTATACACATTAATAAAAAATTGTGTGCATGCGGTTGATCGCATTTCGTTTGTATGTTTGTAGCAAAAGTACAAAAATATATATGTAGGTATGTTCCAAAATAATCATCGATAATTAGGACTGCAGAATGACAGCCGCAATTGTATTCGAAATTATAACGAAATTACACGCAATTCAAAATTTTGTTGTTGCTATCGTTTCTGACATGGGATCCACTAACCAAGGATTGTGGGGAGGGCTTGGTATTTCAGTAGAACAAACTTGGTTTGAAAATCCAGCTAATCAATTCATGAAAGTATTTGTATTTGCTGGTACTACACCTCATCAATTTGTTCAGTACTACACCTCATCAGTATGTTTAGGACCAATACCTCGTATCTACATTCATGCTGGGCCAAAAATACTTGGACGCAATTAATTTGCATGTGATACGTACTCCTGGGTGAGTAAGATTGTGAAGCTTCTCGAAAATCATTCGCCGCATCTCTTATGGAATGTAAGGTCGTTTGATATTGGTAGACGTCTCGCACCAGAATGATAGACCGAAGGTGGCATCAGGTATAAGTTCAATTTTGCGGTTCGAGCTACTCACATTTGCACTTTCACGTATGATCTATCAATTTGTGTTAAAATAAGAAGTTAATAACACTTTATAATTCAGAATCATGTCAGGATTCGATGTATCATGCCAGAATTCAATATGGAATTTCAGAATTTGAAATTGTGATGTCAGAATTCGATACATCATTTCGATACATTATACCAGAATAAAATAAATTATGTTAGAAATCGAAATATCATGTCAAAATTCAATATGTCACGACAAAATTTGAATTTTTGATGCATCATATCAGGATTCGAAAAATTATAAGCGACTCCGATTTGTCTTACCAAAATTTAAAATTTTTGATGACATAGTTCGAATTATCATGAAGAATTCTATACTTAATGTCAGAATTAGATATGTAATATCAGAAATGATGTCAGAATTCTATATACTATGACATTCGTTACTTCATGTCAGAATTCGATATGTCGTGCCAGGATTTGAATATATGATGTCAGAATTGATGTAGGTATCACGTCTGAATTTGATACATAATGTCAGAATTTACATTTTTGTTGTCGGAATTTATGTGTTAAATGTGTCAATCATGGCATAGTTCAATATGCCAAGTCGGGATTTGAATTTATGATGTCAGAGTTCGATATATCATGCCAAAACATGGTAAATCAAATCAGAATTCGATATGTAATGTTCTGATGTAGTACAATATATAGTTCTGTATATCATGACAGAATTTGACATACCAAGGGTAAACTCAATAAATAATTTTAGAATTCGATGTTATATCAGAATTCGCATTTATTTATGTTTTGCCAGAATTCGCTATATCAAGCCTGAATTCGATTTGTCCTGTCAAAATTAGAGTTAATGCTGTCTAAATTCGATATTTCTGAAATCAGAATTTGAATTTTTCGTGTCAGAATTCGATATATCAGAATTCTACATACTATGTTAAAATTCGATAAGATATGTCAGAATATGAATTTATAATGTTAGAATTGTATATCTTATACCGTAGGCAGACACAAGACCGTATTCTAGATTATTAAAGGATTTTTGCATGTCTGTTATTGCACGATTTTCATAAAAACAGATAAATGAAAATCACAATGAAATTTGCGCCTGTCTAAGGTATTATGTCAAAATTAGATAAAATGATGACAGAATTCGATATGTCAAGCTAGAATTTGAGTTATTTATATCCAAATTCAATACATCAGAATTCGCTATGTGGACTTATTCGGCCAAAATTCGACATGTTTTTTGAGAAATCTAAAGTTCTTATCAGAATTTGATATATCATCTCATGACTTCAGAATTCAATACATCATCTCAAAATTCGAAATTTCATATCTGAATTGGATATATCATGTATTCTGTACATAACATCTCGAATTTTGGGATGATATATCGAATTGTCTTGAGATGATATATCAAATAATTCCATATCTCATATCAAAATTCGCTAAATTTCTTCAGCGTTTGATTTTATGATATCAGAATTCAATAATTCATGTAAGAGCTTAAGTATGGATGTCAAAATTCGAAATATCATGCCACTATTCGATAATCATACCAGTATTCGATAAAACATATTAGAATTCGATAAGTCGTGGCAGAAATTAATTTTGTGACATCAGAATTTGAGTTATTGATGGGTCGGCGACAGTTCAAAGGAGACAGTCGTGTTTTTTGTCTGCTCCATAAAGTAAAAGTTTTTAGTGTAATTTATTGTTTTGATTATTTTAAATTATGTAATCAAATTTTTAGTGAAGTGTAAAATCAATTAATTTTAATTTAATTTAATTTTTCAATTTTTGAGTGAAGAAATAAGTGGTATAGTGAAATAATTAAATGTGAATTTGGAAAATGTAATCCATCGGGATGCATTTATCAGGCAATGTTTTTTGTACTTATAAATGAAGGAAATCAAATTTCATGATTTCTAAATTAATTGCATGATTTAGGCTTTAGTGTCTGTTTAATTGTATATAAAATTCTAGTGCATAAAGCTTCTTTTGATTGATTTTATATCAAAAGTTAAATTGTTCCAATTTAATAAACGCGGTTAAATTTAATACGCATGTCTGTTCTTGTTTCATCTAGTTCAAATACGTATACGTATTTTATTTTTATTTTTATTTTAAATACAATTGAACAAACATATCGAAGATTAATACGTAGAATGGGCTTATTGGTAAAAGTTTTATATTTTGGTACATCGTACATGTAGTTTTAATGGCAGATTAAATACATCAGTGATCCACGGCTTGTTTGATCCATTTCTCTATTTCTCTCAAACAAAATAAGACATCGCGAGATATTTACAATTTATTAATGAAATGCAACTGGATCAAATAGGTTGTGAGTCACTGTAGAATGGGTTTGTAGTGGAATTTTTATAATTTTTGGTGTAATTTTAATATTTTAATATTGTGCATGGGCATGGCCAAAACCTTCTACAATTCTCTTTAGAAAGCCCAATGTATTGTATACTATTGCTGTAAAAATACCTCAATGTGAGATTGTATTAGCGATACGTCACCATGTCCATATACGGTTGTGAATACAGTGTAGAAAAAACATAAACAATCGCATACTACGAAACTGAAAGAGAGTAAAATGTATCATAAAAAAACAATAAAAACGAATCTGTCAAATTAGTAAATCACAAAGAAGATTTAAATTACATATTTTATATTTTTATTTAAAATTTGAATTTTTATTTATTTTGTATGATGTTACATAATTTACATAAATTGTTCAGAAATAATTTATTGGGAAATATTCCCTTTAAGGCCGGTATTTTTGACATTCTGTATGGTTTTTTTTCATTGTAGAAGTAGTTAGTAGAGTAAAAACAGAGAATATCGAATACAACTTACAACAACAAACCATAATAATATTGTTTTGTGACACTACATAATTTTACCGATTTTTTGATATTTCTATACAAAAAAACAACACGAATCATACGGCAAGGCAATGTCATTATGAAAAACAAAAAAACATATGTTTGAAAAGTTGTTTGTACATAGATCAAAGCAAAGAATAGAGAGTAAAAATGCTCAAATATTATCGGCGTTAGCAGTATGTGTGATAAATACATGGTGTGGTGTTAGTAGGTTTGCAAACAATAGAGAGTAAAAAATGCTCAAATTATCGACGTTAGTAGTGTGTGTGACCTATACGTGGTGTGGTGTTAGTGATAAACAAATAAATTAAAATTTTTTTTCTATGGTTTTTCGTAGTCACTACTACGCCTTAACGTTGAGGTTTATAAGTATGTGTCTGCGTATCAGCAAAATGAGCAGGCTTTCTAAAGAGAATTTTAGCAGGTTTTGGCATGGCATATAATGAAAACATGAAGAAGTATGCGTAATTGCGTACTAAGGATTATATGAAAAGATTTATTGCGCATGTGCATATGCATAAATATTGAATGCGCAGAGGAAGAGTGTATGGAAATATTTATTTATTTTGTTTATGTGGATTTTAGTGTATGTTTCTATTATCTTTTTCTGGTTTTTTGATGTGTTTATGTTCAATTTTCATTACCAATTTATATTTATAGTGTCGTTATTAACATGAGCCACATAAATTCAATACACATTTGTAAGGTTTTGCATTTGAAATTGAAATGTGCATTTAGCTAAGACACATTATAAAATAAAAAAATAAAAACTACATGCAATGTAGTTTTATGTGCATTTTTAATACATCTGTTTGATGTCAATTTATGAGTTCATCTTTTTCAGGTTTTTCCGTTCTTTTTCGCCAAAAGGGGTTGCCTGTTGCGGTAAATATTGTTGAATAATCCTTCTTGAGTACTCAAGTTTCAAGTTCTCAAAGTTTCCTTCGTATAAGGTAGATAGTTTTGTTCTACTTATATTGGTTATACACTAGTTTGTAATATAAGAGATGTTTATATCCTTATATTTAGAATTTATGTTAATTAAATAAATAATTCTGCTATATATTGTTAACAACATATTGTATTTAACAATTTTAATGAAAAATAATTTGTTTGTAATTAATTAATTCTTTTAATTACGTTTGGCTAATTTTATATTTTAAACAAGTTAATTTTATATTGTACTACTAATTGGTTTTTGATTTAAAGTTTCTGAGGGATTAATGAGCGTGATGAGAAATTTAATTAATTAATTACATTTACTATAGCCATTTTAACAACTAAACCATGAGGATTTCAGAGTTTAATAACTTTTAGTTTATTTTAGAAGTAGTAGTTGGGGACAATTAACAAATTTACATAGATCTTGATTTTCAGAAATATTCGGAGAAACCCAATGCAAATTTCGAGAAACTTTGTATCGAATTAATTTGGAATTTTATCATTAATTGAATCTGGGTAAAATGTATTACCTATGTTCTAAAACTATGCTATAGAGGGACTTTCTTAGTGGTGTATAAGTGGGTGTTTACGTTTTTGGTGACGATTGGAGGAGTTCCAGAAGGAAGCTAAGTTAGCAATAATTTTGCAAGCTTTTTGATAAAATAATAAAATAGTTAATAAATTGTTAATATTGAAGGGGTGTCACCAAGAGGACTTTTTTAAATTATTTATTTATAGGATTGATGCAGATATAACTTTAAGTAGACTTAGATTAATAAGATCATAGGTGGTTAGAGGGCTTTATTTTAAGGATACTGATAAATAATTTAACTTGTTTCAGAATCTAAGATTGTTCCAGAATTAACCATTTTAATCCTAATTTTCAGAAATAAAGTTAAGGTCCAACTCAAAGCTCCAGGAATCAAGCAGTTAATATTCATGTAGTTTAGAAATGTTGTTGTTTTATTTACTAACTATCAACTTCTTGGGTGTCTGGTGCCGGGTTGATGCTTTATTACTAACATACTTTTCTTGTCCCTCGTTTTGTTATCCGTAAAAGGGTGTACGGTGGACCCGGCGTATTCCGGGAAACTTGTTGGGGGCTTGGTCGTACACATTAAAGCATCAGGGTTTATTAGCGCCTTATAATTAATTTTGGGTACTGGTAACATTAATTATAATTCATTACAGGATAGCGCCCATTTCAGATCAAACGCCTAGAATCTGATTGGCAGACTTTGCTGAAACTATTATATACATGTATTATAGTTTGAACTAAATAGTAGTTATATGTAGCGACAGGGACCGGTATTGAGGGAATCATGTAAATAAACAGCTGATTTCGATTGTATTTATTAGCTTTAAGTCAATTCTAAATTAATTATGATTATGATTTGCAGAAGGGCCCAGGAACCTGATCCAGCAAACTAATAAAGGTCATTTTAGAGTGCAGTTTTAATTGTAATTTTAATAAAACATAAAAGTAGATTAGAATTATATTAATTTTCTTTCTAAGATAGGTGGGCTATTGTTGATTAGGTTAATTGTATGGTTAATTAATTTTTCAGATTATAATATAGTTACAGTATTAATCATTATTATAGAGATTAAAATTAATCCTGATTTTCAGAATTTTATTTTAAATTGGATCAACCCTATACTGGATCAAAAAGAAGTGAATAAGTTGTAGTTTAGAAAGTGTGTTGTTCTGTACTAACTATGCGATTATAATTCGATTATATAATTACTAACAATTTTTACTAAATACCGTTCGCTGAGTGGCTGTATCCGGGTCGAGTCTCTCCCAACTAAGAATCCTATCTTAGCCTTAGGTTTTGTTACATGTATACGGGTGTACGGAATGGGACCCTGGAGTTTGGGAATCCTGCTATAATGATGGGCCGTACAACCTAATCCATCAATCATATCTAGTAACAGCGCCTTATAATTTTCAAACTCATAGAATTTAGTGGATAATCTTGCTGAAACTCCTTATGTATTATAGCGTCAACTTAAGTATATTCATAAGTAGCGACAGGGACCAGTATGGAGGAAATCATGTGAATGATCAGTCGATTTCGATTATATTTATTAGTTTTATTTATATATTTATATATATTTTTAATTACTTAGGATTTCAGAAGGGCGCAGGAATCTGATTCAGTATACTAATAAATTTTATTTCAGAGTGCAGTTTTAAGTAGATTCGAAATGTGCTGTCATTGTGTTACTAACTATTGGCTATACTTAGGTGTCTGTAACCGGGTCAATTTCTATCTAACTAACTAAACCTATCCAAATCCTCTTTATGTTTTATGTAACAAGGTGTTCGGTGAGGCCCGGCCATTAATAACTCCGGGAGATCTTGCTTAAAGCTTGGTCGAACACTTCAATCAATCAATCAATCAATCAATCAGAATTTGAGTTATTGATGTCAAAATTCGATATATCATATCAGATTTCGATATTTTATTTTCTTAGAATTGTACCAAAAAAAAAATAAAATTCCAATTACAAATTTAAAAATATAGGTGAATATTACAACAAAAATTAAAGTTTTGTTTATTAAAATACTAATAATAATTTTGAAATACAGTGGTAGACATTCGTATAAACGCACTATGTTTTTTGAATATAGTTTTAACAGTAAAGTGTTTTGATTTTTTTCAATTAGTCTAAATTATGTCTATCATCTTAAATCTGTTGATAAGATAGACCATTAGTAAAAATTTTAATGGTTTACTTCAATAAATTGAAAAATCTAAATTTCAGGTGGACATTCGTATAAATAAAAACCAAAATTAGCAATTTTTCATATATTATTTTATTTAATATTTGGTCTGGCCCCGACCTTTCTGAATAACTTCGAAAATTCGAGAAGGCATTGAATTTGTTAAATTTTTGAGGGCTTTCAGATAAATTGTGGCCCAACATTCACGGATGGCACTTTTCAAATCTTTAATTGAATTATATTGCTGTTCATTTCCATAAACTTTTCGAGGAAGGCCCTCTAAAGATTTTCGATAGGATTGCAATCAGGACTATTGCCTATCCAAGATCTCAGCTCGCCAGAAAGGTCTAATCCGCAAAGAAGCTATACACGAAACCGTCTATCATGCAGGCCATTGGATCTTCCTGTGACGACCCGACACATTGCACGTATTTTTAATAGTTCACCGAACATAAAATGGACAAAATTTTGGATCAAACCACTTTTAACGGCCATGGATACGAATAATCCGCTCAAATTTGCTCGTAAATACATGTCGTCGATAAAGGATTGGCAGAGTGTGATTTTTTCTTACGGAAAAAAAATTAATCTGGATTTTCCCGACTGCTACAGTTGCTAATGGCATAATTTTGAGGAACATGGCGTCGTTAGGTCGAAGCGTAATTTTGTGGCGGTGTGTTATGGTACGCGGAGCATTTTCTTATAACGAGGAGATTCCCATCTGCTTTATAACGACACGAATGAACTTCCGTATGTACGTGAAACTTTTGGAAGACGTTTTGATAAATTATCTGGATAATAACATCAACAAAAATTATAATTTTCAACAAGACAATGCCTCGATCCATGCTTCGAAGGAGACCACACCGTGGTTTCTCGAGAGAAACATTCCCCTTCTTGAATGGCCAGCTTGCAGTCCTGATTGCAATCCTATCGAAAACCTTTAGAGGGCCTTCCCCGAAAAGTTTATGGAAATGAACAGCAATATAATTCAATTAAAGATTTGAAAAGTGCCATACTTGAATGTTGGGCCACAATTGATCTGAAAGCCCTCAACAATTTAACAAATTCAATGCCTTCTCGAATTTTCGAAGTTATTCAGAAAGGTCGGGGCCAGACCAAATATTAAATAAAATAATATATGAAAAATTGCTAATTTTGGTTTTTATTTTAGTACATTATCAGAAGTGCGTTTATACGAATGTCCACCTGAAATTTAGATTTTTCAATTTATTGAAGTAAACCATTAAAATTTTTACTAATGGTCTATCTTATCAACAGATTTAAGATGATAGACATAATTTAGACTAATTGAAAAAAATCAAAACACTTACTTCGGTCTAAAAAGACCAAAGTATTGAAATCCTGTCAAAAATGACGAAAAATTTGGTTGGTCCAAAACCACTTTTCTCGACGTTTTGAAAGTTCCTGAGTCTGAAAATTCAAAAAAAAAAAAATGTCCGTCCGTCTGTCTGTGTGTCTGTGTGTCTGTGTGTCTGGACCCATGGTATCTCGAGAACGGCTTGTCCGATTTTGAATTTTTTTTCGCCAATCTGTTTCTATGGTCAAGGCGGAGATTTGAAAAGCTTTTGGAGACTGTACGTCAAGAGGGTGGGGTACCTGCCATACGAATTGACCCAAAATACCTGGTTTTATAAATATTTACGATTTTTTTATGTATGCTGGTTTGATTATTATTGAATTGGGCATTGAATTGGGAATTGATTTGAAGGTTGAGTTAGGGGGAGGGTTGAGTTGAAGTTGAGTTGGAGTTGAATTGGGGTTGCATTAGGATGTAGTGAGTAGTTAACAAGTTTTTTATATGATGGAACCTGCGCTTGCCTATTTATCAACCGGTTATTATGAAATTTGACATGTGTGTCGGAAATGGGAATCTAAAATGATTTTTGGATAAAGTTCTGGAATATGGCCAAGTATGATGGAAGTTGCCTATTTTTCAACCGATTAAGATGAAATTCGATACGTGCGTTGGAAATGTGTTTCTAAAATGATTTTTGGATGAAGTTTAGGAATATGGCCAAGTATGATGGAACTTGACTATTTATCATCACATGTGCGTTGAAAATGGGATTCTAAAATTGTTTTGGATGAAGTTCTGGAATATGGCCAAATATGATGGAACTTGTCTATTTCTCAACCGATTACGATGAAATTCGACATGTGCATTGGAAATGGGATTCTAAAATGTTTTTGGATGAAGTTCTGGAATATTGCCAAGTATAATGGAACTTGCCCATTTCTCAACCGATTATAATGAATTTCGACATGTGCATTGAAAATGCGATTCCAAAATGTTTTTTGGATGAAGTTCTGGAGTATAGCCAAGTAGGTGGCACTTGCCCATTTCTCAACCGATTATTATGAAATTTAACATGTGTGTTGGAAATGTGATTCTGAAACGAGTTTTGGATGAAGTTCTGGAGTATGGCCAAGTATGATGGAACTTGCCCATTTCTCAACCGATTATGATGAAATTTGACATGTGGGTCAGAAATAGGATTCTGAAACGAATTTGGGATGAAGTTCTACAATATGGCCAAGTATGATGGAACTTGCCCATTTCTCAACCGATTATGATGAAATTCGACATGTGCGTTGAAAATGGGATTCTAAAATGTTGTTTGGATGAAGTTCTGGAATATGGCCAAGTAGGTGGCACTTGCCCATTTCTCAACCGATTTTGATGAAATTCGACATGTGTGTTGGAAATGGAATTCTAACATGTTTTTTGGATGAAGTTCTCGAATAAGGCCAAGTATGATGAAACTGGCACATTTCTCAACCGATTTTGATGTTCGATATGTGTATTGGAAATGGGATTCTAAAATGAGTTTTGGATGAAATTCTGGAATATGGCCAAGTAGGATGGTACTTGGTTATTCCTTACCCGATTATGATGACTTTTGACATGTGTGTTGTAAATGGGATTCTAAAATGATTTTTGGTTAAAGTTCTATAATATTGTCAGTTACACGGTTAGAAATATCAGTATAATTTTGTATTCTACTTTCGGTATAAAGTTCTAAAATACGATTTTTCGTGTTATATTGGATGCCTGTACCCCTGCTACTAAAGCTTTTGACCTGTTTGGCTGTTGTTATATGTATAAGTAAATATATGTTAGTTAAAATAAAAATCAGTACTGTCAAAACTGTCACACCAACTTTATGACACAGGTGATAGGTGAATGCAATCCTCATTGAAAAAACCAAAGACCGAAGTTCTGATCACCTTGTGAGGTTTCAGCCCTTTATATTTTACTGTTAGAACTATATTCAAAAAACATAGTGCGTTTATACGAATGTCTACCACTGTATTAAGTAAATTACACGTTTTTTACGTGTAAAAAACTGTGTAAATGCAAACAAAATTGCTAAACACCAAATTACCTGATGAAATATGTACATCGTGGAGTAAGAGGAATAGAAATTCTTGCTTTTTGGACGGGAAACGAATAAGCATAATTTCTAAATTATCTAAGCATTCTAGTGCTTAAGGGTCATTTACCTATAGATGACTACTACAATTTCAAAATATTGAACTCAAAATTTATGGAAAAAGTTTAAACATGAAATTGCAGTTTGATTGGTTAAACATCTGGGCTACAAACTGACAGACATAAAGATCAACAGACACTATTTCGGAACCCAATTTTTCGGACTCAAGGACCCCAAAAATCTGAAGGTCGAAAATTCACATGACATTTTGAAATATGTATTTGAAAAATAAATTTTGTCGCCCAAGAGTGTGGTAACTTCCGGCTGGCCAATTTCCACTAAAATTCACTGGGACCTCCCAATTATGAAAAAAATAAAAAATTACAAATTTATCTTTTGTAATTGAATTTTTTTTTTAATTTTTTTTTTTTTTGTTTAGAATCATTTTGTGTCTATTACTTTTTCTATAAACCTTATACTTTTTGAGACATTTGCAATTTGGTAAATTATGATATTTTTATGATTTTATTATATGACATGTCATGCATATATGATATGTCATATAATAAAGTCATAAAAACATCATAATTTACCAAATTATGATGTTTGTATGACCACGATCACACAAAATTCTGTATGATCGAGTAATACGATTGGTGGTTTGCTGGGGTAACATCAAACTGCAAATGAATAAATTATGCTCAGATTTAATTCGGTTTTCAAAAGCTTGTTTATCGGCGGAGTTTAATTCAGGCCAAGAAAAGCAAAAAATTTCAATTTCTCAAACCACTTTAAGTTCACCCTGTTTAATGGGCAATGTTTCTCAGGCGCTGTCAAACTTAAAGCAGCAAGTAAACGAGGACTGTTGAACGAGGACTGTTTTGCATGTTCATGCCGCAGACTTCTATAGATCCAGAAATCAGAAAGATCCCGGGAAAAGGAAGTACCCATGGTTTACACATCGAACCCTTTTACCTAAATATTTCGAATTGAACTCTGTGACTGAAGTGTAGTCATGCGGCATCCAAATTTATTTACCGCATAGACATTTCCCACAATATGCAAATAGAAAATTCGCCGTGGGTGATAAACCAAGAGCTGTTTCTACCAAACCGCTACAATTCATAGGTGCGGTTTTTAATTGCTAATCAACTTAAACACATATCCCGATATAAATTAATAAAACAAATAATTAAATTAGAATAATTACTCCAATTACACAAATTAATTACCCGTACCGAGATGTAGCTTTATAGATAATAAAAATTAAATTTGAAGTGTTAATGTATGTTTATATGCTAATGCAGTATGTATAATACAAAATTAGATAACTGTAATGATTCCAAATTACCGTTTGAATTGACGTAGAAACAAAAAAACCGGAACAACAAAAAAATTTCGTATATAGAAAAGATAAAAAGCTTTATAATATCAAGATTAAGTTTAAGACTAATAAATAATTTTTATTTTTTCGTTGTTTTATTCTTAAATATATTTATTCATAATTATTTCTCAAACATTTCTTTTATGCATGGTACCGAGACTCGTAAATATGTAGAAACGATAAAAATCATTAAAAAGAGTAACAATAAAATTATTGAAGAACAGATTTGAGAAAACAATAAAGTAGTTTTTTAGACTTCGTGATGAGCGAACTTGTTTAAAACACATAATTTTTTTTTATCGTCTTATCAATATTATACTCTCGTTTGCCCAGACAAAATGTAAGAAAATTATAAAAGCGAAGAAAATACCAAAAAAATAAAAAACATAAATGAAACGAGATTAGATGAACAAAACAATTTTATTTAGATTTTAAGATTTTTGGCAATTTATCCTAGTGTTTAACAAACTTTCTCGATATATGTAAGTACGGGCTACCTAAATTTGGCATTGAAAATCCTGATGCGCCCAATAGACGGAGACATATACAAAATTTGAACGTAAATCAAATACACTGTCTAACTGTAAACGCCAAAGATCAGACGATACAATTTGTTGCCGTTTTCTTACAATAAAAACAAAACAAAACAAAAATTTTGGATAACAGGTGGTCCAATAAGGTTGATATGTTACATCCAAAATAAAGAAAATCGCGATGGAAAAAACCAAACAGATTTCTTACGTACCAAAAATAATGAACTTAAATCGTTATTATTATAAGACTTAAATACCGCGCTATCTCTCTATATACACACACACACATTTTCATTCATCTCGTGATTCGTTTGTCTTATTTTGAAGATTTTTGATTTTTCTTCTGTATAATACCTTCTTGAACTTGAACATTTTTCGTCTTATCAATTTCATTAAATCATTTTAATATGAATGGTATATTAAATGATTGTAATGAGATTATGATTTATCCCATGCTATACAACATTTATGTTTAAGATATATTGTGAGAAAGTATGATTATAGTAGTTTGTTATGCTAATTTCATAATTTATGATTTTAATTGTTTAAAAATTTTGTTCAAACATTAAGTGATTGAATGTTCTTGGGTGACCTGGAATGCGCGCGCTTTATAACTTGGGAAGAAAAAATGAAAGGAAGGTTATAAGACCTTGGTGACATTATTCACACGTTGTAAGTTGAGTTGAGCATTTCTCAACCTTTTTATATTCTTGAGAACTGGGGAAAAATCTTTCTTGAGAACTTGAGGATTTAGAAAAAATGTGGTAAAACATTAAAGCGTTTAATTTAAAATACTTAAATGTTCAATATTATTTAAAGTTCATATAAGCAAAACAGCCGTTAGTCACACATTATCCGTTGAAAAAAATGATTACGAAACTTCACCAAATCCCTCTATGGAATGTAGCGCAAGCGGAAAAAAAAGCAAAACAGAGCGATTTGCGAATAATTTTCGTGCTATGTTATGTGTTCCTTCAAAAAATGTTTTATAAAAACACGAATACTCTAAGGAATACTCTCATCGCCATTTTTGTCGCTCTCAAAGAAACAAAATTTCTTTCATTTTTGCTTTGTCATCTAACTCCACCTGGCATTAACATCAAACAAATTATACCATTAAAATTCAAATAGTTGCTAGTAGAGAAACGAAATGCAACGTCTTGCCGTATGGAATTTCTGACAATATGACAAAACTCGATTGCACACTCTTACCACAACTTTTACATTTTGAGACTTTCTACTACGTAGTTTAAATTGATGTGATATTATAACTTTTTACAAAATGTGTATGTCTAGAACAAAAGTTGTTCGAGAAAATGTTTTCGATTTTTAAATAATTCAAAAATGTCTTCAAACCGAAAAAAGAAATATTAAAACTAATTCAATTATATAAAAATAATTCGAACCGGTGGAAAATAAATTCCAAATTGGTTCGAAGGACCGACATAAAAAATAACGTGTATCGCTAAATTACAATCGAGGTGGAGTCGGATGAAATCAGAAAAAAATGAAATACAAAAATATCCGGGACACTAACCAGATCAATTATTTCGGCGAAATATCGTTTTATATCCCCGCTTGTATATAGGAAGGGGCAAACTAGATTACAATGCTAATAGAATATGTACATATTATATGAAAAAAAGTGTTACAAATTATCAATATTTCGAATACGACTCTTAAAAAGATATTTTTTGGCGCAACCGGTTCATCAATTTTATAATTCGTACGATGAAAATCAATACTCAACCTTAACTATCGTGGACGAAGACTTCTAGTATATAGGAACGTAAAATGAATATAAGTCAAGCAATACCCGGCAATCAATCTTAGCACGAGCAAATACTGCATGAATCACCTCCCGCAATTACGTCACGAGCAAATACTGCATGAATCACCTCCCTTCTGAATTCAAGACTACGAAATATATAATGTCTTGAGAGTGTATGGGTTAGAAAATTGACAAGTATGTCTCCTTACGAAACCAAGCATCGAACCAGTCCTAGATTCAATCATTTTTATATGTTTAGTAAAACTTAGGTTATCTGTAAACAAATCACCTAAATCTGGGTTTAGTTGAGAGCCATTACAACAAATATCTGGACTGTCAAATTCAATTGTATGAGGCTGATTCCTTTGTAATCGCTTGCACATGAAGAATGATATTCTTCATGTGCAAGCGATTACAAAGGAATCAGCAACGGGTATCCGAGATATGCTAGATAAGATTTCCGCCCATCATCGTGCCTTGTTGTCCTCGGGCAGTAAGGATGAACTCGCTGATAATATTTTGATCTGCTTAATGTTATCAAAGCTTGACACCAACACCGTCATCAAATGGGAGGAATCTACGACCAAAGCTACTTTGGGATGGGAAGAGATCACATCATTTTTGGAAAAAACAGCGTCTGAATAGAAAAGATTAATGGGAAAAGAAACAGTCACAAAAATCTGTCCAGTCGTCACCTCCGGCAATACCTCGAGGAAATCAGCGTGACAAAAGTTCACATTCTTCGTTCATCGTATCCGGTTGGCCACCAGTTTGCCCAAAATGCAAAGGAGAAAGTTACACATTGTAATATTGCCCACAATGTATTGCATTAAACGCGAGACAGAGATACGAAGAGGTAAAACAATACAATTTATGCATCGTGTGTCTCAAAGCAAATCACAGAGCGCGTTTTTGTAAAGCACCTCGCTGTGAGAAATGTGGAAGAAGATCTCATGTCTTAACTCATTTTCATATGACAGATGTAAAGCTCGAGAATACTGCATATTTAAGTACCAGCGGTTACTCAAAAGACACTTGTTGTTTCGAAAGTTATAGGAGATTCACCAGCTATTTTGGCAACGGTAATAGTTAATGTTATAAGTAGCACTGGCATAAGAATATCTTGTTGAGTATTATTGGATTGCTGTACCACCACAAATTTTGTCACTGAGCGATTCTCGCAAATATTGGGCGTTGTAAAGCAGAAGGCGTATAATCATGTTGGCGGTATAGGCGACACTAGAGCCATATCAAAAGACACTTGCCAATTGACGATTAAGTCGCGTTTTGATTATGATAAGCGGTTTCTCATAAATGCTGCCATATTACCAAAAATAACGAATTCATATCCTCCACTACCGCTACCAATTGACGAATTGAAGATCCAGCCTGAGTTGAATTTGGCAGATCCCTTATTCTTTAGGCCTCAACAGGTTATATTGGGGTTCAACTTGCCCGTTCTTCAGGAAACCAAATTCGGATGGACCATTGAACAGAAAATCGTCGGCTCGAGCATTGCTTTGCTCGAAAGTCGATAATTGAGATGATTTGGATCACAACTTGAATGACATGGTCAAAAAATTTTGGGAAATCGACTCATATCCAGACGGCGATCTCGAGGTAAGTTCGCATGATCAAGAATGTGAAAAACACTACAATCTACACACTATTCGTAGCTAGAATGGGAGTTACGTCGTACGACTTCCGTTTTCTAATAATTCCTTAGACAACCGTTAGGAATTGCTATGCGACGCTTCCTTAAGCTTGAGAAGAAACTAGATCGGAATCCGGCAGCTAAACAAATGTATAAGGAATTTATCACCGAATTTAAGCAACTGCAGCATTTGGAAGAGGTGATCAACTTCGATTCGTCAACGCCACATTGTTTCTTGCCTCTTCACTGAGGGTTGTTATCGAGTATCCGGGGTAAACGATATTTTATACTCGGGCCAAAAATTACAGGATGATCTCCTTATCATTTTGTTGCGTTTCCGCCTTTTTCGATATGTGCTGACGGCCGATATATACAAAAAATGTATATCCAGATTCGCATTGACAACAACTATCAACTAATTTTGTGGAGAGCCAACAAGAACGAGCCTATCAGGATTCTAAGAATGCGAACGGTGACCTACGGTACAGCGGCTGGGTCATATCTGGCCATCAGGACACTATATCGTTTGACCAAAGATGAGGGCCGGAACTATCCCGAGGGAGCAAAGGTTCTGAGCCAAAATTTTTATGTTGACGATATGACGGTCGGCTCAAATTCGATGTCAGAGCTTTGTGAAATGTTACATCAAACGTCCGATACCCTTGAGAAGGGCGATTTTAAGTTGAGCAAATTTTGCTCGAATGATCAAAGGATATTGGATAAAATAAAGCAACAACCTCATGAACCGTTTGTGAATATTGACGAAAACGAGGTTATAAAGGCTTTAAGATTAATATGGCAACCCAATCTAGATGTTTTCCGATTCCCTTATCAGGCCGGAGATATATCTGGCATAATAACCAAACGTACTGTGCTGTCCAAAATGGTCACATTGGCCGTGATCACATTGGCCAAGATATTCTATCAGGATCTGTGGAAATTAAAACTTAATTGGGATGAGCCACTGGGTGATGAATTGTCTGGAAGGTGGCTCAAATTTAGAACGCAGATGAGCGCCCTGAAGGAGATCTCTATTCAACGCTATGGCATGGTAAGGTGTTCATGTGTATTCATCGAGTTGCATGGATTCTGCGATGCAGGCGAGAAAGCTTATGGAGCCTGCGTGTTTATAAGATGTAGACTGATTGGTGCAAAATCCAAAGTGGCCCCCACCAAAACATTAAGCATAGTACGACTTGAATTGCTGTACGGGAATATTCGCATGCTCAGGATTAAAATGACCAAGGGAGAATTTGGCGGTTCAATGCGGGGGAGTGTGTTAATGAGAGAGAGAGAGAGAATTAAGAATGTATTTTTTTTTTTTAATTTGTATAATTTTTTATTTTGTTTATCGAGTCGGTAAGCTCTCAACTCTTGTATAGAAACCATTAGAATAAAAACTGTATATCATATGTCATTGTTTGAAGTTTGAACATACAAATTAAATTGATTTTTGTTATTTAAAAGAGCCGTGTTATTTTTGCGAGTGTTGATAATTTCACGAGAACGTTAGTGGTTCCCTATTAAAAACCAACAACTACCCTGAGAAACACCACATGAAACTGTGAACGTCTTAGAATAATATTGACCAATATCCATTTTATAGGAATAAAATTAGAATTCCCTTTAATCAATTTATCAATTAATAATTTTTGATTAATTTTGTCAAAGGCCTTGCTGAAATCTGTATATAGTGTCAACATGGGCAACTTTTTCTAAACAACATATCGTATCATTGATAAATACCGGTTGATCTACCAAAAAAAAACCGTGTTGTTGGGGAAGAATTAAGTTTTCCATATTAAAATAAATACAAAACCAGTTTTTCAAAAAGTTTAGGGATAACAGATAAAGTGGCTATTCATCTATAATTCTCAACTAAATTTTTTGGCCCAGATTTAAATACTGGGATTACATACAAGGGTTTCCAACAATGGTCAATAATACCTTGCCTAAGCATGTAATTAAATAAATGAGCTAAATGGCCACTTAAGGCTTCGGAACAATTATTTAAAAGTAATGAGGGAATACCATCACCATAGACATTTTAGTATTTAAATCAACAAAAGCCGTTTAAATTTGGTCCCCCGTAAAAGACAGGTAATTTTTCTTTAATTAAACTTCTTGGTTTTTTTGTTTTTTTTAATCGCATTCCGTTTGGATGACAATGAAGATGAAGGTAATGATGATGATGACACTGGAAGTTGTACTGGTAATGGAGTGGATATGCTTGTGACAGTTATAATATTATGGTTATCATTGTTAGAATCATGACGAGATGAATACTGTGCCAACTTTTTTAATTTATCAAGATCAGCAATAATTGATGCAATTTTAGCGTCATAAACGCCCAAACGATTTACACACACATTGCATGACTATAAAAAATTTGAAATTTTAGTGAGAACATCAAATACTACCTACATCAGAAACTGTGGGGTGTGCGGTGGTTATTGTCGTGCCCCCACAAATCTATTACTTAAGGAAGCGAAACTATATTTCTCCTTAAGCAATATCATTTAATGAAATAACTAACACGATGTATTAAAATATACTAAACGTATTTATATTTTCTTTATTTTATTACAATTATTTAATGGAGTATATATTCGATGAAAATACTCTAAGCGACTGAATTATATTTTTATTTCATACTATACCGAAAATCAATGTTTATATGATTGATTTCAGTCCGGAAAACGACTCATTACGGTACAGAAAAAAGTGTCCGGAAAACGAGCTATTACAGTACAGAAAAATATAAAACCAAACAAACAAAATAATAACTAAGGCAACTTGATAATTTGAAAATCATTTGGATTGATTTTTTTAAAATTTCAAACTCATGTTTTTACTTTAAAATTTAATTTCATCAGCGAAACCAGGATTCAAGCGAAAAACATCGACGGTTACAGAAAAATTGTAGCCGTTCTTGAAAAACATGGAAAATATTTTTACACATACTGTCTAAAGAGCGCAAAAGGAATCACGGTCGTGATAAAAGGAATCGAGTCCACTGTGCAGCCCGAGGAAATAAGCGAAGAGCTGTTAAAAATGAACTTTAAAGTGAAGCATGTAATAAACATTATAAATCGTGACAGAAAACCTCAACCAATGTTTAAAGTTGAGTTGGAACCCGAAGCAACAAAAACTAAGGGTAAACATGCAATCTACGATATTCGGTATTTATTGTACAGAAAAGCTATAGTGGAGGAGCCACACAAACGTAAATCGGTTTTACAATGCACCAACTGTCAGGAATATGGACATTCGCGAAACTACTGCAAACTCCCGGCTGTTTGTGTAATATGTGGCAAACTGCATGAAAGCAGCAACTGTGAACTGGATAAAAGCAAACCGGAGGCTAGAAAATGCAGTAATTGTGGTTAAAATCATATCGCAAACTATAGAGGATGCGTGGTGTATTAGGAGTTAAAGAAAACAATGAATCCACGCCAAAGAGCGGAACAGCAAACACTAAACCATATTTTCAAGAGTCAAACCAATGCTGGTCAAATGTCGGCTCCCATCAATCCAAAAATATCGTACGCGGAAGCTGTGAGAGGTAAACCTCTTAATCCAAACTCAAACCAAGACCAGGGAATTTATAAAGTGATTAATACCCTCAATGAATCAATGAATAAGTTTATGCAAATGATGGAGACCAATATGGGTCTCATGCTCCAAAACATGAATACCCTCATGCAACTTCTTATCAAAAACAAAAAATGAATCAACTTAAATTAACTGTTTGAAATGCCAATGGGCTAGTGGCTGATTCTGAAACCCATTTTACAACTACGAGCCATTTCAAAACCAAAGGTTACACATTTTATGACACTACGCATCCTAGCGGAAAATCGCAAGCGGGAACTGCTATCCTTATCAAGAACAGAATAAGACATTATGAACTCCAAAAATATAGTGAGGAGCAACTAGTGTGAAGTTTATGACAAAAAATTTTGACAAAATATAAAAACGCGTTAGTGTTAGTAAATGTAAAACCTAACAAAAGCCGAATAAAACAAATTACAAAAAGTAAAACCATTTTGGTAAATGGTAACGCAGCCAGTGTATGCCTTCACAGTGCATGTGCTGTGCATGTAGAGATGGTTTGCATAAAAAAAAATATTTTCACGCGGCATTGAACGAATGAAATTTTCAAAATTGCTCCACTCAGAAAAAAAAGCTGAAAGTGAACGTTTGATGGCCATTTACAGGCAACCGTAGAAATGGCTATGCGTATCTGAGTATGCCATCGTACTGTATGTACCTGTAGGGATGTTTTGGGTCATATGAAATATTTGCGCGACCCGTCAAACGGTTTTTATGAATTTTTCAAACTGCTCTACTAAAAAAATGTGGTGGTGTGCGTTTGACGGCAATTAACAGGCAATCGCAGAGATGGCTACGCGTATCTGAGTATGCCATCGTATTGTATGCACATTTAGGGATGTTTTGGGTTATACGAAATATTTGCGCGACCCGTCAAACGGTTTTTATGAATTTTTCAAACTGCTCTACTACAAAAAATGTGGTGGTGTGCGTTTGACGGCAATTAACAGGCAATCGCAGAGATGGCTACGCGTATCTGAGTATGCCACCGTATTGTATATACCTGTAGAGATATTTTGGATCATACGAAATATTTGCGCGACCCGTCAAACGGTTTTTATGAATTTTTCAAACTGCTCTACTAAAAAAAATGTGGTGGTGTGCGTTTGACGGCATTTAACAGGCAATCGCAGAGATGGCTACGCGCATCTGAGTATGCCACTATATTGTATGTACCTGTAGGGATATTTTGGATCATACGAAATATTTGCGCGACCCGTCATACGGTTTTTATGAATTTTTCAAACTGCTCTACTAAAAAAAATGTGGTGGTGTGCGTTTGACGGCAATTAACAGGCAATCGCAGAGATGGCTACGCGTATCTGAGTATGCCATCGTATTGTATGCACATTTAGGGATGTTTTGGGTCATACGAAATATTTGCGCGACCCGTCAAACGGTTTTTATGAATTTTTCAAACTGCTCTACTACAAAAAAAGTGGTGGTGTGCGTTTGACGGCAATTAACAGGCAATCGCAGAGATGGCTACGCGCATCTGAGTATGCCACTATATTGTATGTACCTGTAGGGATATTTTGGATCATACGAAATATTTGCGCGACCCGTCATACGGTTTTTATGAATTTTTCAAACTGCTCTACTAAAAAAAATGTGGTGGTGTGCGTTTGACGGCAATTAACAGGCAATCGCAGAGATGGCTACGCGTATCTGAGTATGCCATCGTATTGTATGCACATTTAGGGATGTTTTGGGTCATACGAAATATTTGCGCGACCCGTCAAACGGTTTTTATGAATTTTTCAAACTGCTCTACTACAAAAAAAGTGGTGGTGTGCGTTTGACGGCAATTAACAGGCAATCGCAGAGATGGCTACGCGTATCTGAGTATGCCACCGTATTGTATGTACCTGTAGGGATATTTTGGATCATACGAAATATTTGCGCGACCCGTCATACGGTTTTTATGAATTTTTCAAACTGCTCTACTAAAAAAAATGTGGTGGTGTGCGTTTGACGGCAATTAACAGGCAATCGCAGAGATGGCTACGCGTATCTGAGTATGCCATCGTATTGTATGCACATTTAGGGATGTTTTGGGTCATACGAAATATTTGCGCGACCCGTCAAACGGTTTTTATGAATTTTTCAAACTGCTCTACTACAAAAAAAGTGGTGGTGTGCGTTTGACGGCAATTAACAGGCAATCGCAGAGATGGCTACGCGTATCTGAGTATGCCACCGTATTGTATGTACCTGTAGGGACATTTTGGATCATACGAAATATTTGCGCGACCCGTCAAACGGTTTTTATGAATTTTTCAAACTGCTCTACTAAAAAAAATGTGGTGGTGTGCGTTTGACGGCATTAAACAGGCAATCGCAGAGATGGCTACGCGTATCTGAGTATGCCATCGTATTGTATGCACATTTAGGGATGTTTTGGGTCATACGAAATATTTGCGCGACCCGTCAAACGGTTTTTATGAATTTTTCAAACTGCTCTACTACAAAAAATGTGGTGGTGTGCGTTTGACGGCAATTAACAGGCAATCGCAGAGATGGCTACGCGTATCTGAGTATGCCACCGTATTGTATGTACCTGTAGGGATATTTTGGATCATACGAAATATTTGCGCGACCCGTCAAACGGTTTTTATGAATTTTTCAAACTGCTCTACTAAAAAAAATGTGGTGGTGTGCGTTTGACGGCAATTAACAGGCAATCGCAGAGATGGCTACGCGCATCTGAGTATGCCACTATATTGTATGTACCTGTAGGGATATTTTGGATCATACGAAATATTTGCGCGACCCGTCATACGGTTTTTATGAATTTTTCAAACTGCTCTACTAAAAAAAATGTGGTGGTGTGCGTTTGACGGCAATTAACAGGCAATCGCAGAGATGGCTACGCGTATCTGAGTATGCCATCGTATTGTATGCACATTTAGGGATGTTTTGGGTCATACGAAATATTTGCGCGACCCGTCAAACGGTTTTTATGAATTTTTCAAACTGCTCTACTACAAAAAAAGTGGTGGTGTGCGTTTGACGGCAATTAACAGGCAATCGCAGAGATGGCTACGCGTATCTGAGTATGCCACCGTATTGTATGTACCTGTAGGGACATTTTGGATCATACGAAATATTTGCGCGACCCGTCAAACGGTTTTTATGAATTTTTCAAACTGCTCTACTAAAAAAAATGTGGTGGTGTGCGTTTGACGGCATTAAACAGGCAATCGCAGAGATGGCTACGCGTATCTGAGTATGCCATCGTATTGTATGCACATTTAGGGATGTTTTGGGTCATACGAAATATTTGCGCGACCCGTCAAACGGTTTTTATGAATTTTTCAAACTGCTCTACTACAAAAAATGTGGTGGTGTGCGTTTGACGGCAATTAACAGGCAATCGCAGAGATGGCTACGCGTATCTGAGTATGCCACCGTATTGTATGTACCTGTAGGGATATTTTGGATCATACGAAATATTTGCGCGACCCGTCAAACGGTTTTTATGAATTTTTCAAACTGCTCTACTAAAAAAAATGTGGTGGTGTGCGTTTGACGGCATTTAACAGGCAATCGCAGAGATGGCTACGCGCATCTGAGTATGCCACTATATTGTATGTACCTGTAGGGATATTTTGGATCATACGAAATATTTGCGCGACCCGTCATACGGTTTTTATGAATTTTTCAAACTGCTCTACTAAAAAAAATGTGGTGGTGTGCGTTTGACGGCAATTAACAGGCAATCGCAGAGATGGCTACGCGTATCTGAGTATGCCATCGTATTGTATGCACATTTAGGGATGTTTTGGGTCATACGAAATATTTGCGCGACCCGTCAAACGGTTTTTATGAATTTTTCAAACTGCTCTACTACAAAAAAAGTGGTGGTGTGCGTTTGACGGCAATTAACAGGCAATCGCAGAGATGGCTACGCGTATCTGAGTATGCCACCGTATTGTATGTACCTGTAGGGACATTTTGGATCATACGAAATATTTGCGCGACCCGTCAAACGGTTTTTATGAATTTTTCAAACTGCTCTACTAAAAAAAATGTGGTGGTGTGCGTTTGACGGCATTAAACAGGCAATCGCAGAGATGGCTACGCGTATCTGAGTATGCCATCGTATTGTATGCACATTTAGGGATGTTTTGGGTCATACGAAATATTTGCGCGACCCGTCAAACGGTTTTTATGAATTTTTCAAACTGCTCTACTACAAAAAATGTGGTGGTGTGCGTTTGACGGCAATTAACAGGCAATCGCAGAGATGGCTACGCGTATCTGAGTATGCCACCGTATTGTATGTACCTGTAGGGATGTTTTGGGTCATACGAAATATTTGCGCGACCCGTCAAACGGTTTTTATGAATTTTTCAAACTGCTCTACTACAAAAAATGTGGTGGTGTGCGTTTGACGGCAATTAACAGGCAATCGCAGAGATGGCTACGCGTATCTGAGTATGCCATCGTATTGTATGTACCTGTAGGGATGTTTTGGGTCATATGAAATATTTGCGCGACCCGTCAAACGGTTTTTATGAATTTTTCAAACTGCTCTACTAAAAAAAAATGTGGTGGTGTGCGTTTGACGGCAATTAACAGGCAATCGCAGAGATGGCTACGCGTATCTGAGTATGCCATCGTATTGTATGCACATTTAGGGATGTTTTGGGTTATACGAAATATTTGCGCGACCCGTCAAACGGTTTTTATGAATTTTTCAAACTGCTCTACTACAAAAAATGTGGTGGTGTGCGTTTGACGGCAATTAACAGGCAATCGCAGAGATGGCTACGCGTATCTGAGTATGCCACCGTATTGTATATACCTGTAGAGATATTTTGGATCATACGAAATATTTGCGCGACCCGTCAAACGGTTTTTATGAATTTTTCAAACTGCTCTACTACAAAAAAAGTGGTGGTGTGCGTTTGACGGCAATTAACAGGCAATCGCAGAGATGGCTACGCGCATCTGAGTATGCCACTATATTGTATGTACCTGTAGGGATATTTTGGATCATACGAAATATTTGCGCGACCCGTCAAACGGTTTTTATGAATTTTTCAAACTGCTCTACTACAAAAAATGTGGTGGTTTGCGTTTGACGGCAATTAACAGGCAATCGCAGAGATGGCTACGCGTATCTGAGTATGCCATCGTATTGTATGCACATTTAGGGATGTTTTGGGTCATACGAAATATTTGCGCGACCCGTCAAACGGTTTTTATGAATTTTTCAAACTGCTCTACTAAAAAAAATGTGGTGGTGTGCGTTTGACGGCATTAAACAGGCAATCGCAGAGATGGCTACGCGTATCTGAGTATGCCATCGTATTGTATGCACATTTAGGGATGTTTTGGGTCATACGAAATATTTGCGCGACCCGTCAAACGGTTTTTATGAATTTTTCAAACTGCTCTACTACAAAAAATGTGGTGGTGTGCGTTTGACGGCAATTAACAGGCAATCGCAGAGATGGCTACGCGTATCTGAGTATGCCACCGTATTGTATGTACCTGTAGGGATATTTTGGATCATACGAAATATTTGCGCGACCCGTCAAACGGTTTTTATGAATTTTTCAAACTGCTCTACTAAAAAAAATGTGGTGGTGTGCGTTTGACGGCAATTAACAGGCAATCGCAGAGATGGCTACGCGTATCTGAGTATGCCATTGTATTGTATGCACTTTTAGGGATGTTTTGGATCATACGAAATATTTGCGCGACCCGTCAAACGGTTTTTATGAATTTTTCAAACTGCTCTACTAAAAAAAATGTGGTGGTGTGCGTTTGACGGCATTTAACAGGCAATCGCAGAGATGGCTACGCGTATTTGAGTATGCCACCGTATTGTATGTACCTGTAGGGATATTTTGGATCATACGAAATATTTGCGCGACCCGTCAAACGGTTTTTATGAAACCTAGAAAATCTTGCAAACCATAATGTTTCCAAAACATGGTAAAGATGAAACAAAAGTAAACACATACCGTCCAATCAGTTTACTACCGACTTTCTCTAAGCTATTCGAAAAAATGCTACTGCAAAAACTTAAACCAATTCTGCACGATAAAAAAATTATTCCTGATCATGATCATCAATTAGGATATAGAGAAGAAAACGGAACCGTAGAACAAGTTCATAGAGTCACCTCTGAAATCAGGAACGCCCTAGAACAAAAAAAGTACTGCTCTGCAGCGTTTTTAGACATTGCGCAAGCTTTCGATAAAGTGTGGCATAAAGACATACACAAAGTTAGAAGACACCAATAAGTTTTTCCAACATCATTAAAAATTATCTGCTTGATCGAAAGTTTTTCGTGAAATATAACAGCGCATCCACCAATTTATACGAAATCCTCGCTGGAGTTCCACAAGGCAGTGTGCTAGGGCCACTGTTATATTTGATCTATACAGCAGATCTACCAACATCAAAATACGTACAAGTTTCAACGTTTGCAGATGATACAACAATCATGTCTACGCATCAAAACCCCAAGATAGCCTCAAGAAATCTGCAAGATCATTTAGACGAAATACAAAAATGGTTAACAAAATGGAGAATTAAGGTCAACGAGCGTAAATCGGCGCACATTACATTCACACTCCGCAAACTTACCTGTCCGCCTGTGAGACTAAACAATATCATTCTACCACAACACCAAAACGTTAAATATCTCGGCCTACATTTAGATAGAAGGCTTACATGGAAAAAGCATATCGAAGCTAAACGTCAACAAATCAAGTTAAGGTGTATTAAAATGAACTGGTTAATAGAGAAACATTCCAACTTAAGCCTAGACTGTAAGGTTTCACTATATAAAATGATATTTAAACCTATCTGGACGTATGGTATTCAATTGTGGGGGTCCGCTTGTGCTTCCAACATAATAAAACTGTAACGAATGCAGTCAAGAATACTAAGAATAATGGTAAATGCACCTTGGTATATACGTAACACAAACATACATCGGGACCTACATATCGAAACAGTAGCAGACACAATCAAGCAGTACAGTAAAAGGTACCAGTTGAAATTAGAACATTATCCCAATGTTTTAGCCAGGAAAATTTTAAAAAGGCCCAGATACCGGCGTCTTAAAAAAAAGATCCTTTAGATCTAGCTATCTAATTTAAAGTAATTACAAAGTGCAAGTTAGTATTAAGAACTAACATTGTTAATTGTAAGATTTGATTACATCTAGTGAGTTTCCTATATAGGAAAGATTCAAGAATAAAGCCTTAGGCAGTTAAAAAAAATTAAAAAATAGAATTAATGTCCCATGTAGTATGAAATAAAACGTTGTACGTTACACGCACGTTAAATGATCGTTACACTACTCGTTCAAAATTCTGGACTCGGCTCCTGTCGAACACGTACTGTAACAACTCATTTACCGCCCTTGTGACGTAAATAACTATTACCATTTTTCTTTGGGCCTCCTTTGATTTATTTTCTATTGACGAAATAAAGAAAAAAAACGTACACTGCACGGCGCCGTGCGAATTATCAAACAGACCCTTTATGTACAAGTTAATTGTTTTTTTTTCGGCTAGCGCCGAGTCAGTTACCGAGCTGAGCTACCGTCAGTTATATTTAAATTCACCAAACCACGTAAACAAGTGTTTGTTGATTCTGGGTTTGGTATGTAGATGGCTTCGCTGTTTTGATGTGTCGGAGTGCTATTGCGAGCGAAAAGTCACAACATCACGACAGCCACAAAAAAAAAATTATTGACCAAGACAGAAAAGGTAAACAAGAAAACAGATGCGGTAAATTATATTGTTTGAATTTTTGTATCTAAATAAATTTCTCTATACCCTTTAGACCCGTAAGCAAACGATATAGAGCTGCCTATGAGAAAAGCACGTTTGACCTGTATTTGTTTAGTGTCATCGCATATGGTAGGTTGTTGCGTAAAATTGGCATGTGTGAAATGAGAACCCTCTCTCCTTTAGCTGTCCGGTCTTAATAGTGGCTCTTACGACATTCCTGCCAAGTTGAGTGATAAGTAATCAGATTACACATGTTTTGCACATCGGTATTGCGCATCAACAAAACCGGTCCACCCACTTTTAAATGAATTATGTGTTAGGGTACGCCAAATATTTCCAGTGAATTGAGAAACTCAACTGGATATGAGGTGCTATCTACATCATTCATTTCCGTATCGAAGGAAGAATATTTTGTCGTTTTTTCTCGTATTACATTCAACAGTTTTTTGTTTATTTCAGCAACCGTTTCATTTTAGGGTACCAATATTACTCTTTCACGTAACCAATTCTCAGAGTACATATTTCCTTCAAAATTTTTCAAAACTTTTGCAATGAGTTCCTTATCTGAATTTACAACATTCCAAAAGTCGCTCGTGAATTAGATTTCACCATCAGCGTCGGTATCGGATTCACCTGTCTCCTCGGCCTATTTTTAGTAATTTGGCCTCATATTCATTCGATTCCGTGACATTCAAGAGTTGCACTTGCATGTTGGTGGTTAAGTGTAGTTTCTGTACACTGTGCTGCAGCTGGAATGAAGATGCGTGATAATATGCAGAAAAAAACTAATAATAATAATAATAATTTAAGCGGGATAAGCTTCAAACGTTGGGCTAAATGGTAAAGGTCGGCTTTAAAATGTCTTGAAAGTGTCACAACGACTTCGATAATTGTGTATGGTATGTGTGTGGTGACTATACTATTAAAGAAAAACGTGAAACTATAACCTAAATGTCACCGGTTAAAACAGCATTTGAGCTCCCTTTGGCAGCTAAACAGATAAGCAGGATAAATCCTGGACATGGAGAGAACAAAATTATACATCTGATTATTTAAAGAAAATACCTGGACTTTTCTCAAAATCGCGCACACCAAAACATTCGGCAAATAAAATCTTAGTGCAGTCAGTGATGAACATGGCGAGCGGTTTCACAAGTGCATCGCAAGTATTAAATTGTTTTAATATAAAAAAGAAACTGATCAACTACTTTTGGCTAAAATTTATTTAAAATGTTATTCCACGACTAAATTTCATTCAAATCGTATAGTTAAAGATTTTCTTTATTTAACAGAAACTAACCAAAATCCTATTTGTATTCCAAATGATTGAATTTGCATGCCTTATATGTACCGGCTATTCGTTTAATGATTGCCGCAATCTCGTATTCTTTGAACCCTCCCGCCAATTGATCTTTTTAATCAACCCATCATTTCTTTTCAGTTTTAAGATTTTATCCGCGCGCATCTCCATCAATTTATATAATAACACAATTATATTTACAAACCAAACCAAACATTTTTTTTTTTTGTTTGATATAATTGGTATTAAATTTGGGTGGTCGCGACCCCGTAAATCATAAAAATTAACAAACAAGCATAACACATACACCATAAAAAACACAAACAAATAATTCCGAAATATTTCGACAGTTTTTTTTTAGGTTTTATGGAACATTTCAAAGTTGTTGTACTGTTGTATGCTAAAAACCATATCATTAATTCTGGGGCTAATCATATATTTGTGATAATTTTTTTTTTTTTTTTTGTTTCTTTAATCTTATTGTAAATACACCACATCAACAAGATATTTATACAAAGGTGAAGGTGATTCTTTGTTTTACATTTATGTCTTGAGAGAGACGCGGCTATAAAGAAGAAAACATCAAATACGTAATTTGCGAATGATGTTCAAAACAAAAAAAAATGTTTTTTTGGTGTTTAAATAGCTTGCCGCCATAGAGAGGTAGTTAGTCATCTCACAATCCATACATGTACAATTATGATCCAAATCTCGTCGATTTACTATTAAGTCGAGAGCATTATGAATTAGGTATTTTTTGTTAAAAGGACACAAATAAGGAAACACAATTTGTACCTTTTTCCTCCTTCAACAAGAAAAGAATAAAAAAATGAAATTAAATAAATATTTTGAATCTCAAATTGTATCCCTGCGGTTTTAACAATATTTTTTTCGCTCTTCACTCTTCCGATCCAATTATGGACCACTTCAAACGATTTATACCGTGATTTGTTTGGTGTGTTGAAATAATGGTTTGGGAATTATATTTCGCTTTTGATTTATATTTTATATACGGAAACAATGTATTTACCATTTTTATGGCTTTTTTATGGTCAAAATAAATTTAAATGAAATCGAAATTTACTTCTCGGTTTAAGTACTTTGGAATTATATAATACATTTGTGCAATATTTTTGAACTTATGTTCTTGGTTAACTCGTAAGATAATTTCTTCACAAACAGTTAAAAGAGTTTTTGTGGCAAACACAAGTGAAAATTATTTATGCCTAATAGAATCTAACATGATTTTATTAATTAATAAAATATGAAAGACGAGGTTATTTAGGAATAGGCCGAACTCGCTGGTTTTGAATGGTTCACAGCAACGGCTTTGTGGCACAGGATCGGTAGTTTATGCTGCGGGAGATGCGCTTTATGAGGCTTTACTAAATCAATCAAATCGATAAATTCCCTCTCTAGCAGTGGCTCGAAAGAACTCAAAAAACGCCAGCCATCAAATCATTCATGGAAGTCACTTTGTTGCGGTTTATGTGTGATTACACAGTAAAAAATCAGTCGGCCTTCCCAAACGGTGAGTTAAAATCAGACGGAGTTAATTCTATTTTAACCTTTTTCCAAATTTTAAAAATAACTCATTTCTTAGTAGTTGAACGAAAAAATAGTTAGGCATAGTTGACTTTTTCGGGAGTTGAAATTTAACACCAGTTTGTAGCTAGTTGTAACCCATTTCCGAAATGTAGTTACAAATGCATAGTGCGAAAATTAATTAACAGAAAGAGCTACCTAAAGTTTCTTAGTTTAACCCTTTTTTGATGTTATATTTACTACTTGCATTTCTTAGTTGATTTTAACGTCAATAAAATGTTAAATTTATAGGGGAGGGTCTCCGGTTGAGGGCACAATTTTGTTTTTGACCCATAATTTTCCTTTGAGTGGCATATTAACAATCCATCTAGACGATAAAGCTCGTTTATATTTAACTGAATCGTTAAATATGATGTTCAATATCAATTAGACATTTGAAGACGTTATGCCACTAATGAAGTTAATTACCTTTTCTAGGCGGTTCACGTTGCAGCAGACATCAAGCTCAAACCAAAATATGTCAGGTAGTCAGGTTTTCGTGAGTGTAATAAAGAAGTAAATGTACCAACTCAACAAGGTCCCGGCACATGATTTTGTCTTGATTATTTATCACCACAATGTATTTATTCTCAACCTTGCATAACTTTGTTACTGAAATATTTGTCTTGAGGTAATATTTGTTGGGATCAATGTTCAAATTCTTCAAGTATGATTTCAGCATACATTTGTCCAATTTTTCTAACATGGCTACAGCAATCAGTAGTGATACATCTGGAAGTGTTTTAGCTTTAATCCAAGAAATTACTTCAGGTTCATTGTAGTTGAATGTTTTATTAGGAATCAACTTTAAAAATTGGAAGCATTCTTCACAATCTTCCACCAGATTTATTTTAGTTCCAGTTGATTTTCGGAGATTCGAGCAGAGTCTCGAAACGATTGTACTGTCGGTACTCCACAATTTACTTGGCTTATAGCAGGTATTTTCTTTCCTTGGTAATACGATTCTCCAAATTCAATAAATAGAATTCCACCGTTAACTGAGTACCACGCGTCTCTTGTGTTCTTTTTATCGCAGTAGAATTTATGTTCCAGAGTAGTTGGTAGCTTTACCGGTGTTCATGGTTTAGCCGAAGTTGTTGAAAAAAAAAAAAGTTTCTTTTGCCCCCATTCAAACTCTTTGACAAGAAGCCTATCAGGCCATAATTTGGATGTTATGGCGGCTTGAAAAGACTCCTCTGGCATGTTAATCTTATGTGATACGTAATCGTATTTCACTCCATTAGATGACTTTGGAATAATTTTTTGTAAGAATACGTCATTACAATGTTATACGGTCCAGTAACCTGTGAACGTGTTCCTCTGGTACAGTGTGATGTACTCGCGTGACAAAGAGCCAATGCCTTGGTTGGACTACTCTTACACTGAAGTCATCCGTATTAACTTTAGAAGTTTTGACCTGTTTAGCTGCCAGTTTTACCGCGTTTTCGGTAAACGGGATCATTCATTTCCGTGCTAGCTGGAATCAGGTCGGTAACTGGTGTCTCTACTTTATCAGAATTTTTGTTAATATTCTTTTTGACCTTCTCAGCTTCGGTGCTGGTTCTTTTGGATTTAATTCCGTAGCAGGTGAGTTAGTCTTGTCTGCCTTCAAGCTTCCTTTCAAACTTCAAGCCCCAACAATTGGACGAGCGAAAAGTACGCAAACTTAAACTAACATTAGTTTAAGCCTAGTTTCACTGATATAGGGAATATAAACTGAAAAATAAGAATTAATAGGTCAAGGAACAAGTTTATGGTGTTTTATCCAATGGACTGCTTTAGAGTTGCATCACTTTAGTCGTAATACTACCAAACACGCATCATGCAAATGGTTTGTACCGTTAAAAACAACTTAAGTCCTCCTTGATTTATTGCGAAGGTATGTGCGCTCAACGAAGATTTTTTTTTTCATAGTAAACTTTAGCACTTCTTTAATGTTTTGTATTTTTGATTTTTATTCTCATATTTTCATAGTAAATTTAAATATGCGTTTAAAAATCTAAACGTGATAATAATAATAAAATATTATTTAGTGATTACAGACGATTGCAAAGTCAAATTACAAATTTGATCCGTAAAGCGAAATCCACTTATTTGAACAATGTCGGTATATTTTCGGTGTGAAAAATCGCATAAGTGGTATCCAGCATTTTACCTGTGTTATCGAAGATTTTTGAACATAATCGGCTTATACAGCATTTCATACATAATACAGACACGGCGATTCTTTACTTCATTGACAATCTGCGTAGACATTTGTCAAACAGTTTTGTTACTGTTTAAACTGAAATTTTTTTTTTTTTTCAATAGTGTGGCAAGTATGCTAATTAATATACTGTTAAAGTTAGCCGAAAGTTGCCAGCCGAAAGTGAAAAGTCGATAATGCAGATTGTATTATCCCAGCCGAAAGTAAAAAACGGTAGTGCAGATTGCGTTGTCCCAGCCGAAAGTAAACATAAATCGGTATTGCAGATTGTGTTATCCCAGCCGAAAATAAAAAATTAAGTTAATATCGATCGGTAATGTTTAGCCTAAAACATACTAAGGAATGTAAGGATGCATGATTATCATTGAATACATCTGTTATTATTCTTATATGGCAAAACCTGGATGCAGTTCCTCGTGGAAAATTATGGAAAACTCGAGAAACCCAAAAAAATATTTTAATTGGAATAAAAACCGCCTCTAGAATGTTGTTTGAAGATGTATTTTATTGATGTCACTTGTCAATAGCTATCGCAGGGAAAAAGATTCAGTTCAACTTTCCCGTCAGAAATCGCGGAAAATTCGATTTTCCAAAAATCATTAGAAAATTTATATAAAATCAGCTTCTAGAGTGTTATGTCTGGAGAAGTATTTTATAGATGTGACTTGTCCATAGCTATCGCAGGAAAAAAATTCAGTTCAACTTTCCCGTGGAAAATTTCGGAAAATTTGAAAACGTTCCAGCCGAAAGTTAAAAATAAATGTCAGCCTCTAGTCTAGATTTTTTACTTTCGGCTGGAACGTTTTTCAAATTTTCCAAAATTTTCTACGGGAAAGTTGAACTGAATTTTTTCCCTGCGATAGCTATTGACAAGTCACATCAATAAAATACATCTCCAGACATAACACTATAGAGGCTGATTTTATATAAATTTTCTAATGATTTTTGGAAAATCGAATTTTCCGCGATTTCTGACGGGAAAGTTGAACTGAATTTTTTCTCTGCGATAGCTATTGACAAGTCACATCAATAAAATACATCTCCAGACATAACACTCTAGAGCAGGGGTGGCAAAACTTTCAAGTCTTGCGGGCGACTTTTGACTAAATTAAATCTGGAGGTCTACCAGAGAAACTATATTTAATTGTTAACTGTATTTCATTTATTTGTTTAAATTCAAGACAAAATTAGAAAGTTTTATATCACTTATAATACAAGAATTTTAAAAATATTAAATATAAGTTTGTTTACTACTGCTACTACTTGCACCTGATACGTGGCACTGCATCTTATCAGCAAGTTCTTCATATTTTGGATCATATGAGCTTATGGCGATTCTGTTTTTTAAATATGTTTATAAAGAGATTTAACAGTCAAAAAGTTTTTTAAATATGCATTTTCTCATATTGCTCGCGGGCGACTTTCGATAGTTAATCGGTCGACCAGTCGACCGCGGTCGACGCTTTTGCCAGTCCTGCTCTAGAGGCTGACATTTATTTTTTACTTTCGGCTAGAACGTTTTTCAAATTTTCCGCGATACCTGACGGGAAAATTGAACTGAATTTTTTTCCTGCGATAGCTATTGACAATTCACATCAATAAAATACATCTCCAGACATAACACTATAGAGGCTGATTTTATATACATTTTCTAATGATTTTCCGCGATTTCTGACGGGAAACTTGAACTGAATTTTTTTCCTGCGATGGCTACTGACAAATCCAATAAAAACGATTCAACTTCAGATATACACTCTACAGGTTGATTTTGTTCCAATTTTGTGAATTCTTCTAATTTTCAAATGTTTTCCGCGATTAGATTAAACGAAGTTTTCCACGTAAGACTATTTACAAAATTGTTTGTTACAAGCGTATCCTATTTACTTTCGGCTGATAACCACAAATTTTTTTATTTTCGGCTGGAATGTTAATAAGGTAATCTGCATTATCGACTTTTTACTTTCGGCTGGAAACTTTCGGCTAACTTTAACAGGGTCTAATTAATAGTCTTGTCGTGTGCAGGAAGTTCATAATGGTACGGTATCAACAAGGTTACGAGTTTTATATGGGGTGCTGCAAGGTTCGGCGATAGGACCAGTTTTGTTTTCCATGTTTATTAAAAATTATTAACCCTTTAATTCAGAACTTAAACAGGGATATTGAGCCGACTGTTGATTTTAATAGCACGTGTGTCGATTTGATAGTGTAAAAATTAATGTGCTCATCTGGATAGTCAGCTTTAATTTCATAAACAAGTCTCTGAGATGAAAAGCAAGATAACTTTTTGCCTCGGAAAGTTGTTGACGCTTTCTAGTTTCGCTAGTACGACTAAGGAGGCACCTGGGGGTGTTGTGGCGGCTCATTTCATTTTGCTCACTTTCATTCACTCACCACCACAAATTGGTTTACACGCGAACATATTATACAAGCAAAACAATGCACCTATTCGCTCATGCAGTAATACCAACGGAGCGACAAAACATAATAAAAAACACGAAAACACAAAACAAAATAAATAAATTTAAAATATCATTATCAGTCTGCTCTCGATCTTCAATGCGGTGATATACCGCCCACCTCGCGCGGCCAAAATGGTGGTGCAAAATATTAATTTTAGTTTTTGTTTGTAATAAAATTAAACTTAATCATATAAATAAAAATAAACAAAACAAAATTTATTAATATAAATTAAATTGTGTGTGCATTTGTTATTAATAAATACATACTACAAACATTATAGTGTTGATGATACAAGAGAATCTCCTTAGATAAATTCTTAGTACTGCATGTTAAAGAGGGTTGAGGCCGAAATATTAGCCAACCAAAGCATTTGCCAACAACGGGAAGCAGAAGAACTGTGATTTTATGAGGACTGTGATTTTGAGTATTACTTCGCAAGTCATTTGCGGTTCTACCCCTGGGACTAGCCTGTAATCCTGGAAGGATTGAAACCCAATTTACGTTTATACTTATTGAATCAAATCAGCAAATTTAATTTGCCTCATAAATAATATGCATTCTAACTACCATGCCTCAATCACTAATTCGGTAATATTCTCTCATTAGGAGATCCGCCTTTTTTATGCAAGCTACAAATTTGACGGGAATCGTTTTTTATTATAAAGTTCGGATGGAATTTTAGACGAGAAAGCTCCCTTATTACTTAAGGAAATTAGGTTGTGCCAAAGATCAACGTAAGAAACTATGAGAAGGAAATTACTACATTTCCGAATCTAAGAACAACCAATAGTGCCCAATTTCTTGTTTAAAAGCATCGAAAATTTCGTGCAAAAATTTACCGTTGATGTCGATTATCTGATTAAAAAGTTGTTGGCAGATTTTTAGTTGGATCAATTTACAGCGATTTGTAAGCGATTTTTGGTTGGCCAGCCACGATATTATTACGTTCTACAAGTGCGAAGAGTTGGGGTTGTTACGCTAATTGTTGTTGGTGAATTTAATATGAATGTAGGTAGTACTAGTTGTGCCAGAGAGCATATTTTACATCCTTGGAATTGATATGCGTTGAAAGAGTTTAAAGGCGAAAGTACGAAACAGTACAAAAGTAAAATTTATGGTTTCACGTAATACTAAATTATTGATTACATGTAGTATTGTAACCAATGCCGAGTGGTAAATAGGCAAATCCACGGATGAATAAGATTAAGTGTAAAACAATTGTAATGATTACAAAAGGTTTTCTAAAAATCGCTCTTTAAAATGAATTGTTCGATCTTTACTGATCGAATATCCATTTTTTACGACTGATTGATCTGAATAGTGACTAGAAACCAAAATATATTGCGATGATTATTCATTAAAAAATTAAAAATTCGTGATCTCGAAAACTAAAAAGCAGTCGTTTTAACGCCATTTAACGTTATAAAGATTAGATGTAACATGATTGAGCTATTTAAATGATTTGATTTTGTCAAGATTTCAGGTCGCGCAGTGATTAGCTCAACAAAAATTGATTTTAAATATAAGTTTCAAAAGGTGAGTTTATAATTGGAAGTTTTGATATCGTTCTTTCTTTACAGGTAAAAATATCGGTAATGCAGATTGTGTTACTCCAGCCGAAAATACAAACTTAGGTCGTAATCAGTAGGTATATGGATGTATCCATTGACGATGTTTGGCAATATTATTAAGTGGCAAAACCTGCCTCCAGTTCCTTGTTGAAAATTCGCGAAACCAAAATAAAATATTTAAAAATGGTATAAAATCAACCTCTATTGTGTTATGTCAATACCTGTCACAGGAAAAATAAATTAGTTCAAGTTTCCCGTGAAAAAACTGGGAAAATTCGATTTTCCAAAAATTATTAGAAACATCATTAGACAATCCATCTCCAGACTTTAGAAGCTGATTTTATAAAAATTTTCTAATTATTTTTGAAAAATCGAATTTTCCCAGTCACATCAAAACTTTCTAATGATTTTTGAAAACTCGAATTTTCCTAGTTTTCCCACGGGAAACTTGAACAGAATTTTTTTTCCTGCGATAGCTATTGGCAAGTCACATCAATGCAATCCATCTCCAGACGTAACACTCATAGAGGCTGACTTTATACAAAATTTCTAATGATTTTTGGAAAAAAGAATTTTTTCAGATTCCCGACGGTAAACTTGAATTGAACCGACCAAACGGCGCAGTGGTTAAAGCTACGGTTGTTGGATCGGGAGGTACCGGGTTCGAATCCCTATAAGGGCGGGATGCAAGAGATTTTTCATCATGTGCTTATGATCGGTGATGACGATGAACACATCTATGACCCTCTATTGTGAGTGCGGAATCCATGGGGCAACCCATCTTTCATGTCAGTACTATAGGCTGGTATGAAGCAATGCAATGTGCAGGTGGTTTAAACAAAAGCGGGTGTATATCCGTACGTCCTCGAGTTGGCTGGCAAAGGCCTAAGGTAAGACCTTAAAAGGGAACTGCGAAAGAGTTGGAGTGCCTTGAGCCCCAGGAAAGATTGCAGAGATAGAGACAAAAAAGGAACTTGAATTGAAATGTTTTTCAGCGATACCTATTGACAAAATACTCTTAGCCGAAAGTTGCCAGCCGAAAGTAAAAAGTTGATAATACAGATTGTATTACTGCAACCGATAGTAAAACATGGTCCGCAGATTGTATTATCTTATCCCAGCTGAAAGTGAAAATGTTGATAATGCAGATTGTGATATACCAGCCGAAAATTAAAAATGAAGTCGATATAAATCGGGAGTGTTTAGCCTAAAAATTACTAAGGATGCATGAATAGCATGAAGACCTTATTTATTATTCTTATAAGGCAAAACCTGGCACCAGTTCCTCGTGGAAAATTGTGGAAAGCTCGCGAAACGCAAAAAAATATTTTAATTGGAATAAAATTAGCCTCTAGAATGTTATGTCTGGAGATGAATTACATTGATGAGACTTTTCAATAGCTATTACAGGAAAAAAAATCAGTTCAAGTTACCCGTGGGAAATCTCGGAAAATTTGAAAAAACTTCCAGCCGAAAGTAAGAAATGAATGAATAAAATCACCCTCTAGAGTGTTACATCTGGAAATGGATTACATTGATGTGACTTGTCAATAGCTGTCGAATTAATAAAATTCAGTTCAAGTTTCCTGTTTAAAATCTTGGAAAATTGAATTTTAAAAAATCATTAGAAAGTAAATCATTGACAAGTCACATCAATGCAATCCATTTATAATATCCAGAGTCCAGACATAACACTCTAGAGGCTGATTTTATTCATTCATTTCTTACTTTCGGCTGGCAACTATTTCAAATTTTCCGAGATTTTCCACGAGAAACTTGAACTGAATTTTTTCCTGCGATAGCTATTGACAAATCCAATAGAAACGATTCAACGTCAGATATACATTCTAGAGGTTGATTTTATTCCAATTTTGTGATGTCTTCTCATTTACCGATATTTTTCGCGATTAGGTTAAACAAAGTTTTCCACGTAAGACTATTTACAAAATTTTTTATTACAATCCACGTATCCTATTTTTCGGCTGTTAACCACAAAAATTTTTATTTTCGGCTGGAATGTCAATAACTAAATCTGCATTATCGACTTTTTACATTCGGCTAACTTTAAAAGGGTATTAAAAAATCATAAAAACAATTCATCTTCCGCTATACACTCTATAGCAGTGTTCACAAATACGTGGCACGCGTGCCAAAGTTGGCACGTTTAAAAATTGGCCCGGCACAAAATTAAAATAGAACTCTGGTGTTGTTCGGATAAGGCGCCTTAATTCAATCTTATTTCCCGAAATGTATGTTTTCCCCTCGTTCAACAAGGTTCACTGCTGGCTGGTCAGACTTATGATTCACGATCTTCAATTCACTTTATCAAACAATTGTTACCACCACAATTGATTAATAAAAGGTTTTGTTTGGTTTGTACATTAATTAACTTTATTTAATAAACGATATAATGGTACTGAAATATTTTGAAGACCAGTTCTCTTCATCGAGACTTCTACAACAATAATTCCGTCATTTTCTCTTCTTGCATATTTTTGTTTTCCATATGTCATCATGTTGTACTAAAAATGTATTAATCACCAACTACTTGCGAGCATTGCTCTGGTGGCTGATTTTATTCCAATTTTGTGGGCTCTTCTGAGTTTCCGATATTTTCCTCGGGTGGGTGGAACAAAGTTTTCCACGTAAACCTATTTACAAAAGTTTCAATTGCAATCCATGTATCCAGTTTAATTTCGGCAGAAAACGTAATCTACTCTCAACGCAATCTGCTTTATCGACTTTTTACTTTCAGCTGCAAACTTACCGCTATTTTAAACATGGTTAAAATACCAACTCAACAATTCGTTATTATTGCAATGATAAATAAACTATTGTAAGAAATTCAAGGTTGATGACTTTTAACTAGAAAAATTATTATAAATTTGGTTTTTAGAATCATCATTCCTCAACTGCTGGCGTTAACATTCCGGCCCTCGTTAAGAACTTGATTCGTTAACTTCCACTAATTTAATGAGTTTGGCTATGCAGACCTGTTCAAAGTTGTCACGACTATGTTGTCGCCTCCAGAATAAACCTTAAGAATGCGAGCAAGTGGTTATAAAAGAGCGTGTAAATGTATGTCCTTGACGAGCACTACATCTGTAGTCTTTAAATTATCATGCTGAATTTCCAACTTTGTTCTCTGTGTCAACGATGTATGCTTTGACGACACTTGCTCCTCTGCCTGTTTTCGTGGTGATTTCTATCGATCCCGTAATCTCAAGACTAGTATGAGTAGATCTCGTTGTAGCCACACATTCTTCAGGCAAATTGCCCACAAGCTGATTTAGCCTTCGACAGATAATATAATCATTAGTAACTTGTCTTGCTAATTTTCGTACTGTAATAATCCAGAATGATCCATTCCAGTGAAGACCCAAAATGTTGATGTCTCTTGGTTCATCCGTAGCCTTGCAAGCAAATTTGTGTAGCGGGAAGCCTGTTGCTGATGCAATGTGGTGTGGACCATCTTTCAGTGCAATTTCTTTTAAATAATCTGCGTGCCATCCATAATTAAAACTTTTGTCAATTTGACAAATATTTACTGAACAAAACTGCAAAGTACCCTCATCGAACATTTGCACAAAAGGTTATATTGCAATAAAATATTTATAACACCTTGCAATCAAAAGCATGTGCGCACTATATTGACACATCCTGAATAAATGAATGAATAAATTTATATGGTACAAATCAAACAGCATCCCTATACCTAAATATTAAATTTTTTTTATAAAAAAATAAAAAACAAATCCAGCTGTTATTAATTTTATAAGCAAACAATCGGCACACCACTTACTTATGTCTACATAATATGTATATTTATATGGTACATAAATCTTTATCCTCTTGTTTTACTTCCTGCTAACAACTACCTACTCGTATTTAAATTGTTGTGTACTTTATGAATATACCGATCAAACAATAAAATCGCGCGTGTCGTCGTCGTCTCAAATATTTTATTAGAGATCCTGTTGTTAAATATGTACATACGTACTCGTAGAAGGTATTATTGTATTACGTCCTCTTGATTATTTATGTATAATTACGATACATAACAGTCTTGAATCATAATTTGTAAGTATAAGAGTACAATCAAATCAAAAAGAAGAAAACGAAGAAACAGGAACACCATAAGTAGTTGTGAAATGAAAATAAAAAATTATAATAAGATGATTAAGACGAAGAAATGGAAGAAGTACATTAAAAAAAAAAAATTCTTCAGTGGATTTCCGTTTTAAAACATGTCTTGTAATTTAATCCACCCCATCTCTCACTCTCTCTCTCTCCTTCGATTATGAATATTATTATTTATTTAATATGCTATTTAAAAAATTATTTTCTTTTGTTCAAATATTTGTGTCTTTAATATACATAATTGAATGCAATTCCGTTCGACTGAGCTAAAATAATAAGATATGGCGCGACGATGTGTGCCCGATTGTTTATGCTAAACGATTTGAAATTTGATTGAAATATTTATGTTTAAATCATACGATAATAAATTTATAATGCATTCACTGTCAACCGGAACAAGATGTTATGCGAGAGTTATTGTTAGTTTTTTATTCAAAGACTATATAACATCCATGCGTCTTCGTTTGAAGACAAAAGGAACGCGCATACAGTCTAATCGCCACACAGTGAATGGGAAATGTAATAAAGCGTGGAGGCACGAGATAGGCAGATTATTATACAGAAAAAATCAACATGTGTGAACAAAAGTACATATTGATACAAGTGCCCCGGATGATTTACTCGTTTGTTTAAACATAAATATACTGCAGTGCACGACTAGGTATAGATAAAATGATTTACACATGATTAACGTTGGGTATAGTTTAGTGTTTAATCGACAATTAAGATATTTTGTATTGAGGTGGCTGTGTTTGTATAATAAATTTATATCTTTGTTTGATTTATCTTTCCGAATAGGCCGACGATGCGAATATTAATGTGTCAAATTACTCATTGCTGTAGAAAATAATATTTCACATTCATTTGAGAGCCGGTACATTTGTGCCACAGCAAGAACACTCGTTCCATAAACGAACAAAAGCTTTACAAACAATTGTGTAAAGCTTCACTGTCAATAATGCATTAGTTTTAGTCATCAATATAAACAAGCTACTGAATATAACGATACAGTTGCAGAATAACTAACTGGAGAAACTGAATGTGGTGGTCAGGCTGCTGTGTATGCAGGGAGATAAACACAAGACTCGCTTCATGTGCCGTAACTGCATGCAACTTCCGCAAGTGCTCACACTGCCTCTTCGTGGCGGCCACTAGAAACTACTCTGTTAAAGGAGTAGGCTAAAGTGTGAGGGCTGTGGTCCTTCTACAGAAGGTTGGCGTTGGGTTAACAGCCCAACCTGTAAAAAATTTTTGTTACGAAACCTCAACATGAGCCTCGGATATTTTTGAATTCACAACAACGACCTCGGACACGATATAAGGACAACGATTTTAAATTTGGAACATGGAACGTACTCAGCCTAAACCGCCCGGAGAGCCTCCATCAACTCTTCGAACAAGCATCTACGTATAAACTCGACCTCGTAGCGCTACAGGAAACAAGACTAATCGGCAATGACATCACCCATTATAGTCGCGTCGGACTAACTCTCTGTCATAGCAATAAACATGGATAAACATGAATTGGGTGTTGGTTTCTTGATTAGCAATCGATGCCGTCAATTTGTGACTGACTTCATGCCTGTCAGTAATCGGATTTGTACACTCAGGTTTCATGGACGTCACTTTAACATCACATTTGTGAACATGCATGCCCCCACCGAGGAGAAGCCTGATCAAATCAAACACGCTTTCTACGACCAGCTCGAAACCGTCCTGAGCAAAATTCCGCAACATGACATTAAAATTGTTTTGGGTGACTTCAATGCTCAAATTGGCAGTGCTGGCAGTGCTGGCAGTACATATCGAAGCACTATCGGCCCAAACTCCTTGCACCATACATCAAACAACAACGGGATGCGCACCATCGAGCTAGCTTTACTGTACAACTTGGTGGCTGCCAGCCCATACTTCCCATATTAGCGCATTCATAAAGTCACATGGAAATCAAATGACGGAACAACGGTCAACCAAATCGACCACATCCTCTTGTCCAAGAGACATTTTTCTAGCCTTAAAAACATCAAAACTAAACGTGGAGCTAACATTGATTCAGACCATTTCCTGGTAGTTGCGGAATTAAAATTTCGTTTATCAACCACATATAATCATCGCTTCCAGCGCATCACTCGTTGGAACACTGCGGCATTGAACGACCAAGTTACCAGAACCACCTTCGGGATGACTGTATCAGAAATCTTGGAAAATAAACCACTTCCTGACTCCGTTCAAGAACAGTGGGACATTATCAAAACGGCGGTAACCGATGCCTCAAAGTCTACCATAGGCCAAAATCCGTCAAGGCCCAAAAATCTCTGGATTGATGATGATTGTATTGGGGCTATTCGGGAAAAAGATCGCGCACGACAACGAGATCTATCGCAAAGAACAAGGCAATCCCATAACGCCTACATGACTGAAGAAAAAAACGGGAATGGCATGAACAACAGGCGCGCAACATCCAAAATTCTAGCCTGAGAGATAGATATCGTTGCATAAGAGAATTAGCTAGTGACTTTCATCCACGTAGCAGCGCTATTCGCAACAAATCCGGTGAGTTGGAAATGGACACTAAAACCGTCCTCGAAGTGTGGCGAAATTACTTCTCCTCGCTTTTAAATAAACAGGCACCACCTTCCGAGCAACAACCTCTCTTGCTTCAACGCGATATTAACGTCGAGATGACACCATCACCTCCTCCATCATATGATGAAGTGCGGAACGTGATATCGCAGATGAAAAATTACAAGATACCTGGTGAGAATGGTATCTGCAACGAAATGCTCAAATATGGCGGTGATTATATGTACTGCCGCATGTTTGAGCTAATATCAACAATTTGGTCTAGAGAAGAATTCCCAGTAGAGTGGAAGACGGCTCTTATATGTCCACTTCATAAAAAGGGAGATCGATTGAACTGTAACAACTATCGCGGTATAGCTTTGCTGAACACAGGCTACAAGGTTTTGGCCAACGTAGTCGCAGTAAAGTTATCAACTTATAGCGAGAGGATCTTGGGTGATTATCAATGTGGTTTTCGTCCAAATAGATCAACGACCGATCAAACTTTTACGCTGAGGATTTTGCTGGAGAAATGCTATGAAAAGGGCATCACGACAGCATTAATAGGAATACGTTATGGAACGTATTGTCCTACCTGAGCATACCGTCAAAATTGGTTTCAATGTGCCAGCTTCTAATGGATGGCTCACTATGTAAGGTGCTAATAGAAGGGAAAATTTCAGATGCCTTTGAGATAACATCTGGAGTGCGGCAAGGAGACCCAATAGCTCAAACTCTTTTCAACCTATCATTAGAGTATGTCATTCGTCAGCTAAATATGGCGCAGCGTAGCTGCCTGTATTATAAATCAACCCAGATATTAGCATACGCTGACGATATTTGCATTCTGGGTCGCAACATCATATCCCTAAAAGAAGTCCTCCTCCCATTGGAATTAACAGCCCAACAAATAGCCCTTCAGATCAATGAAGCGAAGACCAAATACATGGTGACCGCGAGAAGGCAGACTCGTGGGGACTTCATTTCGGGAGACACTCAATATGAAAAGGTGAACGAGTTCAAATATCTGGGATCACTGATCACTGAGAATAACTCCGTTTCTGTGGACATTTCATCGAGGATCGCAGCAGGCTACCGAGCATTTTACGCCAATATAAAAATTTTCAAGTCTCCTCATATATCGCGCAAAATAAAATTGGACATCTACAAGGCGCTGATAAGACCAGTTAACAACCTTTGGTTGTGAGTCTTGAACGCTGACAGCACAAAACATCCAGAAAATCGCTGTAACTGAGCGTAAGATCATAAGAAGAATTCTCGGTCCCATTAAAGAAGGAGCCATGTACAGAATGCGAATGAATCACGAGATCAGAAATGATCTCGATAAAGTTGACATCATTGGATTCATAAAATCGTCAAGGCTAAGATGGCTTGGGCACGTACTTCGTTCACGAAATCGGATCACCAAACAGGCCTTGAAGTCGGCACCAACGAAAGTAGGACCTCGTGGGAGACCACCTACCCGATGGATGGACGACGTTGAAAGGGACCTAAACACACTCGGTCACCGTGTCTGGCGTTCTCTTGTGGCGGATCGAATTATTTGGAGGAGCATCGCTGAGGCGGCCAAATCCCTTCATGGGATGTAGCGCCAGCGGAAGAAGAAGAAGAAGATAAATGAATTTAGATGGACAATAAAAATAATAAACTGGAATGTTATTATAAATAATCGTGTTTGGTAAACATTTGAAAACAAACCGGCCAGACCAATTAGGGTAATAACTAAACTCATACACCAAAAAAAGGAACTTATGACCTAAACAAGGATTTAAAGCAACTGAAGCAGGAATTAAGCTAAAAAGGCGAGGCAACATACCTCTCAATATGTATATACATATTAGCCTTCAATGCTAATGAGACAATGAAAAAATTTATCAAATTAACTAGATCTTGCGATGTAAAGTGACTATTCAGCCTCTAAAAAGACTTAAGTTTAAACAACAATTTCAAAAAACATGCTGCAACAAGGAACCCACGGTGTGCCGAATGTGAAGGTAAACATCATCCTGGAGGAAATACAGTTGTAAAGTATTGCCAACCGAAAATCCAACTCACTGGCTAGGTGATCCAAACAAAGTACTAGGTCTGATTGGTTTCTTCATAATTAAAAACATTTCTGTCAATAGACGAACGCCAGGTACAAATATAGACGGAAGCCAGACTTAAACTCTGATTATTCTTCAATACTCGTGACCAGCGTTGTGCGTCTACACCTATTTTACAACATTTAACACTCCCCCGGAAGCGCCTGGCCAACGATTGGATGTTCAATTTTTTTTTGTGGACTATTGAGGGTTGAAAAAGATATGTCCCAACTGCCAAGTTTCAAAGCTGTACCACTTGTGCCTTTTTAAATGTACACTGGATTCGAAACAAAATATTTTATACTTGAACTACCGAAAATTGAGTGTAAAGCCTAGTTCTCAATAATCAAGTTACTTGAATTCAAGTAACTTGAACCTAATTGACCAATATGAACGTGTTATTTATTTTGCTTGAATTAAAGTTAATTTTACTTGACTTCAAGTTTCAAGTAAAGTAGAAAGCCGTTCAACTTTTGTATTCAAGTTGAGTCGTCTGAGATGATCCACATTATAAAATTTAGTAGTATGGAAAGTATTTTAACCAAAATAGTGAAGTTAAAATTTTGAGATCTACAAAAACGAAGTGGAGTAGTCCAGAAATCATAATTTTTTTTAAATTTACCAATCCTGTGAAGTTATGTGGAACATCGAGTTAACTTTTAAATTTAAATTTGACTTTTCCAACTTATTCGACGACATTTTAAACAACTACTTGAATATATATGAGCGCAAACTTGAATTCAAGTTAGTACTTTAATTTAGAAGAATGTTATCGTAACAGTGTAATAAAAATTTGGAAACATTTAATAAATTTGTGTTTTAAATCCGATATTTTTATAAAAAATATGTTCTTTAATTAAAAAGTAAAAAATAGAATCTTGAACATGTTGGTACACTCATTTTTTAAAAAACCATTTCGTCTGCCCGACACTCCTCTTTCACAATAATATTTAAACCTGTTAGCAAACAAATACTTGTGTAACAATTTGAATATCATAATTTTGAACCACACATTTAATTTGAATTATATATTATCCAGTTTTTGGATATTGCATTTTTGGATAACTCTTTTTATCAGAACACTTGTTAATTTAAAAATTTCATGAATGAAAACATTCATCAGATAATTTAAAATTTCTTTCAGAGAAGCCAAAAACCACAATTAAATTAACGAGGTTAGTCACTGACCTGACCATGGTGTTTTATGATATCAACAGTGGTCAAACCATCTTAATTTCGTCTAACCATTACATCCAAAACCGCTAACCGATTTTCTTTTTCAATTTCGCATGTACATTTTATTCGCACTAATTATCAATTACAAAAATATTAACTTAAGAGTTTCGAACAGTCGGAATAATACCGTCCAGTAAATTAGATGCTGTAGGCCGTAAGGCTAACCAAACTTTTGCTTGAATCATTCTCTGTTAAAACTGTACAGTATTATGAGCAACGACAAATTTTAACTTAAATTTAAATTTTTATTGTATATCATTCCATAATGTGTTATTCAACTTTAAAGCTAAATTGGAATCCACATCTAACGAAACTTTACATAATTTAGTGGTAAACTAATATTTTTGATTTTAATTTTGAAATCTTTCGCAATATTGCCGAAAAATTTTGACACACAGAACAATTTAACCATCATAGTTAACAATTGGCCTCAAAGAATTACCGGTGCCGCCTTTGTGTACTTTAAGAAGCCATATATACATATATCCTTGGAGTTGTCCCATTGTATTTCTTAAAGTTCTTATTAAAAGATTTATTTATTTTGCCTAATCTTTCCCAACATGAAATAATTCGATTTAAATTTGTTTGTACTGATGAAATACCAACTTTTCTTATATCCGTTGTTGTCTGATAAGACGAAGTCCATTCTCTCAATTATGTAGGTACTCGGTTTTTTTATGGGTACCGTAACATTAACCTTACCAAATTTCTATACGTAAACATCAGGATTGTCACATAAAAATCGTTAAATTTAAAAAATTTCAATATTTTTAGAAATCTGCTCCTGACGCTGATCTGTATTGTATGTCACTCTCTAAATCAGCTACACTTTTACGATATGGAGTAAGATCTTTCTTCATTTATCTGCATTCGTATTCTATATCCCTGGACAAGGATGTCTCTTCTGCAGCAGTGATGTGTGTCGTTAGTGAAGAAATATTTGGACTGGGCAGGTCCATTTTGAAAATTTGGAATTTTATCATTTGGATTTTTTTCGTTGCTTCAAAAATTAGATCGTATGAAATTTTATAATTTTAGAAAAAATCTTCGTAGTAAAACATTTTCAATTTTGATATTTCACTGACGATCTAATAATACCTACTAACTGACATTTTCGAAGAAAGCGATGTTTTTAATCAGTTAACATCATAATACGCTTGCGCACATATTGTGACAGCCTTCTAACTGTAGAAAAGTATTTGTTATCCTTATTTCACTTAATAATATCCGTTACAATAATTTATTCAGTTTTTTTATTCTCCTGAAAAAGGATAAATGAACTTAGTAGGTATGGTCAGATCGCCAGCGATTTCCTTCTTGAGCCAAACAATATTTTTAAAAGTTTCTGTAATTTCTTGATTGATAATAATCAAAAAGATGAATTTATCAATAATTGTGAACAAGTTTTTTATATTTTTATAGTGTCATTTTCTTCGTGGCTTCTGCTATACCGCCAATTCTTTTCGTAAGAAAATGTTTAACAGCTCTATATCTCTATTTTAAAGACTCTTCTTAGTTGTTGGAAAGAATATTGTTAAGTTGTAATTCTATGTTAACCAATTAGAATTTTTAAAGTTGACACAAAATTTGAAGTGTAGGAAGGCCTTTCCAAAAATAACTAATTCTCACAAGTTTTACGTGCTGCGGTCCTAAAAATAATTTTTTTTTTGTGAGATTTAAATGCGTAATGAAAATCGTATACGTAATAAATCAAAATTTTGATTAATTTTGCTGCTAGGAATTGTCGACACATTGCCTACATTTTCGACATTGTCTACATTGTCGACGTTATTTTTTGAATAGTCTACACTACTCCAAAAAATTAAAGGAACACTAATTTTTTTCAATTTTTTTAGTGTTTTTTGAAGAGCTGTATCTTAGTAAAATACGGTCGTACAGAGATGAAAAGAAAAGCATTTTAAAGCTTCAAATCTCTAGTTTTGAGACTTGGACGGAAAATTTTTGTGAGATACCGTTATCACGCAATCATAAGAAAGAGCGCGAAGAAAAAAAATTCGATTTTTTTTTTTTTTTGTAAGGTGCCATGGGCTCGGGAAATTTTTTTTAAGTTAAACCAATGCATAGGTCGGTTAGCCTGTTAATTAGGCGTAAATTTAATTTCATTCTGGTCTCTCTATGTCAACTTTTTGCTGAGATATCTGACTTTGAATCGAAAAAGATCCTTTTGCCTTTGATCATCGATATCTCAGCAACCAATGACTGCACAGTAAACTTTAGGGCAGCCTTAAAATCTTCAGTAAATTTCCTACAAGACCCTTTAATGATTAGTGGAGAACAAATTTTTTTTTCACCCTCAATACTGACTTGAAAAAAGTACAAAAAAAAGACTTTTTAGGTTGTCTTAATAAATCTACCGTTACTTTACAAATATTGATGAAAATACTAATGTTGAAAGGTCATTTTACAGTTTAATGTACTCCTAATAGCCCTGTATTATTTTCAAATTGATCCATACAACCGTTTTTTCGGACAGATTGATCAAAGTTTTACAAAACAATTAAAGGAACAAGTATTCATCAAAATAAAAAAACGACTTTTTTCACATTTTGCGTTAGTTACTTGTTAACCCTTAACGATCGTACGATTTTTTTTTGTAATACTCGCCGATAAGAGACGATAGAAAATTAAATAAAGTTCTGCAATATGAGCAATAATTATGGAACTTGGCCATTTCTCATCCGATTTTAGTGAAATTTGGTATGCGTTATTGAAATGGGATTGTAAAACGATTCGTGGATGAAGTTCTGGAAAATGGCCAACTAGGAAGGAACTTGGCCATTTATTAACCGATTTTGATGAAATTTGGTATGCGCGATGGAAATGGGATTCTAAACTGATTTCTGGATAAAGTTCTGGAAAATGGCCAACTAAGAAGGAACTTGGCCATTTTTTATCCGATTTCGATGAAATTTGGTACGCACGATGGAAATGGGATTCTAAACTGATTTTTGGATGAAATTCTGGAAAATGGCCAACTAGGAAGGAACTTGGCCATTTCTTATCCTATTTTGATGAAATTTGGTATAAGCAATGGAAATGGGATTCTAAACTGACTTTTGTATAAAGTTCTGGTATATGGCCAACTAGAAAGGAAATTGGCCATTTCTTATCCGATTTTGATGAAATTCAGCACGTGCCTTAGAAATGGAATTCTAAACTGATTTTTGGATAAAGTTCCAGAATTTGGCCAATTGTCATGGAACTTGGAAGTTTTGTATCCTATTTTTATGAATTTCAGTATTCACGATGAAAATGAGATTCTTAAATTATTGATAAAATAAATCATTAAATACATGGAATAACGATTTTACTTTTTCGCTTTTAAAGCACATGTCGAATTTCTTTTATTCGTTTAAGGAATAGGCAAGCGCCTTCCAACTTTAACATATAACTTTGACCAAAAATAATTTTAGAGGTTTATTTCTATAGTTCATGATGAATTTGTTTAAAATCGGATAAAAAATGGCCAAGTTCCATCCTAATACGGCTTATTCCAGAATTTCATCTAGGTAAACATAATTTCAGAAACCAATTTTCATTACACATGCTGAATTTCATCAAAATCTTATAAGAAATGGTCAAGTTCTATCCTAATACGGCTTATTCCAGAATTTCATCTAAACATAATTTTAAAGCCCAATTTTCATTACAAATACTGAATTTCATCAAAATCTTATAAGAATTGGCCAAGTTCCTACCTAATTGGACACAATCCAGAACTTTAGCTAAAATTCATAAAATCCCATTTCCATCGCGAACACAAACTTCATCAAAATCGGTTAATAAATAGCCAAGTTCCATCCCAGTTGGTCATATTCCAGAACTTTATCCAAAAATCAGTTTAGAATCCCATTTCCATCGTGCATACCAAATTTCATCAAAATCGGTTCAGAAATGGCCAAGTTCCATCCTAGTTGGCCATATTCCAGAATTATATCTAAAAATTAGTTTAGAATCCCATTTCCATCGTACATACCAAATTTCATCAAAATCGGTTAAGAAATGGCCAAGTTCCATCCCAGTTGGCCATATTCCAGAACTTCATCCAAAAATCAGTTTAGAATCCCATTTCCATGGTACATGCTAACTTTCATCAAAATTGGATAAGAAATGGCCAAGTTCCATCCTAGTCGGCCATATTCCAGAACATTATCGAAAAATCAGTTTAAAATCCCATTTCCATCGCCCATACCAAATTTCATCAAAATCCGTTAAGAAACCGCAAAGTTCCATCCTAGTTGGCCATATTCCAGAACTTTATCCAAAAATCAATTTAGAATCCCATTTCTAAGGCACGTGCTGAATTTCATAAATATCGGATAAGAAATGGCCAATTTCCTTCCAAGTTGGCCATATACCAGAACTTCATCCACAAATCATTTTAGAATCCCATTTCCATCGTACATGCTAAATTTCATCAAAATCGGATAAGAAATGGCCAAGTTCCTTCCTAGTTGGCCATTTTCCAGAATTTCATCCAAAAATCAGTTTAGAATCCTATTTCCATCGTGCGTACCAAATTTCATCAAAATCGAATAAAAAATGGCAAAGTTCCTTCTCAGTTGGCCATTTTCCAGAACTTTATCCAAAAATCAGTTTAGAATCCCATTTCCATCGCCCATACCAAATTTCACTAAAATCGGATGAGCAATAGCCAAGTTCCTTCCTAGTTGGCCATATTCCAGAACTTTATCCAAAAATCAGTTTAGAATCTCATTTCCATCGCCCATTCCAAATTTCAATAAAATCGGATGAGCAATAGCCAAGTTCCTTCCTAGTTGGCCATATTCCAGAACTTTATCCAAAAATCATTTTAGAATCCCATTTCCATCGCGCATACCAAATTTCATCAAAATCGGATAATAAATGGCCAAGTTCCTTCCTAGTTGGCCATTTTCCAGAATTTCATCCAAAAATCAGTTTAGAATCCCATTTCCATCGTGCGTACCAAATTTCATCAAAATCGGATAAAAAATGGCCAAGTTCCTTCTTAGTTGGCCATTTTCCAGAATTTCATCCAAAAATCAGTTTAGAATCTCATTTCCATCGCCCATACCAAATTTCACTAAAATCGGATGAGCAATAGCCAAGTTCCTTCCTAGTTGGCCATATTCCAGAACTTTATCCAAAAATCATTTTAGAATCCCATTTCCATCGCGCATACCAAATGTCATCAAAATCGGTTAATAAATGGCCAAGTTCCTTCCTAGTTGGCCATTTTCCAGAACTTCATCCACGAATCGTTTTACAATCCCATTCAATAACGCATACCAAATTTCGCTAAAATCAGATGAGAAATGGCCATGTTCCATAATAATTGGTCATATTGCAGAACTTTATTTAATTTTCTATCGTCTCTTATCGGCGAGTATTACAAAAAAAAATCGTACGATCGTTAAGGGTTAACAAGTAACTAACGCAAAATGTGAAAAAAGTCGTTTTTTTATTTTGATGAATACTTGTTCCTTTAATTGTTTTGTAAAACTTTGTTCAATCTGTCCGAAAAAACGGTTGTATGGATCAATTTGAAAATAATACAGGGCTATTAGGAGTACATTAAACTGTAAAATGACCTGGCAACATTAGTCTTTTCATCAATATTTGTAAAGTAACGGTAGATTTATTAAGACAACCTAAAAAGTCGTTTTTTTGTACTTTTTTCAAATCAGTATTGAGGATGAAAAAAAAATTTGTTCTTCACTAATCATTAAAGGGTCTTGTAGGAAATTTACTGAAGATTTTAAGGCTGCCCTAAAGTTTACTGTGCAGTCATTGGTTGCTGAGATATCGATGATCAAAGGCAAAAGGATCTTTTTCGATTCAAAGTCAGATATCTCAGCAAAAAGTTGACATAGAGAGACCAGAATGAAATTAAATTTACGCCTAATTAACAGGCTAACCGACCTATGCATTGGTTTAACTTAAAAAAAATTTCCCGAGCCCATGGCACCTTACAAAAAAAAAAAAAATTAGAATTTTTTTTCTTCGCGCTCTTTCTTATGATTGCGTGATAACGGTATCTCACAAAAATGTTCCGTCCAAAAGTCTCAAAACTAGAGATTTGAAGCTTTAAAATGCTTTTCTTTTCATCTCTGTACGACCGTATTTTACTAAGATACAGCTCTTCAAAAAACACTAAAAAAATTGAAAAAAATTAGTGTTCCTTTAATTTTTTGGAGTAGTGTATATCAGGGATGTTTGATGATGCGTCATCTATTATTGTCAACGTTGACGAGTCGACAATGTGTCGACATCGACAATAAGATTTCAGCGTCATCTATGTCGACAAAGTCATCAATGCGTCGACAACGTCGACAATTCGTCGACAGTAAAAACAAAACAAAAATCGTTAGGATTTTTATTTTATTTTTATTATCTCTCTCAATAGCTGAACTAAGAAAAATTAAAAAGAATTCTTTGAAATTTAAAATTAATTAAAAAGTTCAAATTTCAAATCACAATCACCATTCAGCTCTTAGTTAGTGTAGTCTTGTTTATTAATTAATTCATTAACAATCATGATTAGTATTTATTTTAGCAACCAGTACTTACAGCTGACGGCATTATGGTTATAGCGGCTCGAAATGGACCCATAACTCCTGATGGAATCGGAATGCCATCATCAAACATTTCTGGCTCATCGTCTTCATTGATTTCTTTTCCACTTTCTAATACAAGTAGTGGTAATACAACACAATTAAAAAGTGGCGTATATCTTGAGTCAGACTCAGACGTAAATCCGATCGTTTCTCAATTTTCCGAACCAGAAATTCAAATTATTGAGGTATCCAGTGGCACAACCTCATATTACCTATTTGCCAATGCCACGCTAAATAAATTAACAAGCCAAACTCTGACGAAATCACGGAAAACTATAAATTCTCGAAAACAGATGAACGAATTTGTTGACTGCCTTACTAAAGAAGAGGAAGAAAAGATAAATGAATTGCTAGCTAAATTCTTCTTCGGATGTAATAATCCATTTAGCGTGGTAGATTCAGATTATATATTTATATAATTATTCAATTATATGAGAAATCTGCATATAATATATCAGCAAATTGTAGTAAAAATTCGATTCTGGTTATTGACGGATGGAAAAATACGGTCAATAGTTCAAAAACCGTTAACGATGATCCACAACACAACCGGTGAAAAGGTTTTCTTAAATGTGTGGGATTTCACAACAGAGGCTGAAACAGGAGAAGCGTTGGCCGACGTTGTATTGGAATCAACTGAACTAGCTCTTGAAATGTATACAACTCATATTTATGCCGTTGTATCAGACAATGCGGTAAATATGATGAAAATGGGAAGGTTGAGCTCCCAGTGGTACACAACTTGCAATAGCCACATTGGCAATTTGTTATCCAAAGATATACTCTCAGATAACAATCTTAACTGTCAGACCGATGTCGTAACCGACAAAGGAATTCAAACATCCGAATATCAAAAGAATGGTAGTAAATATGGGTGGTAGTAGAATGAAAATGCCATGTGATACAAGAACCAGATGGTGCTCCTATAGAGATTCTTAGAAATATATGTAGTATAATCTTTTATTTCTATGTACTATGAAATTAAATTAAAATTCAATGAGAAACATTTGAATATCGAAAAATTATTTATTGCTGACATTGTTGGCATATTCGACATTGATGACATTTTGTTGTTTTAAATCGAGACGTCGACAATTGAATAATTGACATGTTATTGTCGATCTCACCATCGCTGGTCTATACACATTGTATACACGAGTATACAATTGATCAATTACTTCATGTAGACTACGCGGCAAAACACTGCTCGTGGCATCAAGTGAAAAAATAAGAAAGAAACCCATTTCTTAAATGTACGTCATTTTGACCAGTCGGTATATCTAGTGTTAAGTTTATTTGCTCTTAAATGTAGAATAAATTTAGATGACTTGGCAAAATACCCTGGAAATAAAAAGAAAATCAAGGATAACCGCTATCCCAAGGAAATTAGAGAACTTTTGGCAGAAAACAGGAGGGCGAATAGAAGGTTTCCGGACCATCTGTCCTTCAGGGGAATCCTGGAGAAACGGATCAATACTGGAAAACGAGGCAGTGCAATTTTTCACAGACGGCTCGAAGCTAGACGATAAGGTAGGAGCCGGAGTCTTCTGTGAAAAACTTAATGTTAATATTTCTGTTCGTCTCCCTGACTACTGCAGCGTGTACCATGCTGAAGTGGTGGCGATCGGGGAAGTAATGACATGGTTGAAGCATAATGTGGTATCCGTGAAGAATATCGCAATTTATGTGGCCAGTCAGGCGGCGGTCAAGTCACTAGAGGCAGTTTGTCTAAAGTCGCGAGTGGCACTGTATTGCCGATCATCTATTAACGAGATGAGCGAGTATTTCAGCATCCAGATAATCTGGGTCCCGGTCACTCGGACGTCACGGGGAACTGCTGGGCGGACGAACTAGCAATGGTATTCGGAAGATGTCACTGCTCATATACTCTTAATTCACTTGGCAGAAAATATGAGCTGGCTGAAAATTTGCTGATTTGGTTGATGCTGTCGAAATTGGACTCAAATTACGTCATCAAGTGAGAAGAGTCTACAACCAAAGATATACGGATATGGGAAGCATTTTATACGTTTTCAGAGAAACGTAATGGAGTCACGTTTCTCCAAAAACGAATAAAATCCTTGCTATGTCGGTTTATCTTTGGCTGTAGACTCCTCTCACTTGATGACGAGAAAAAGTCGACTATAATGAAAAACAAACTGGACGAGTTCTTGCGTAGGTATCAGCCGTCCATTCATGTAATTAAAATCGGCGGCCGTTCTGCATTGGTATCATCGAATCCAGTTAAATTATCTCCCTGTATAAAGTGTAACTGAAAGAGTGATATAAACAAATACATAAGGAGAAATTGGATGTACGTGTTGTGCCTTGGAGGAAAGCATTCTGCGAGAAACTGCCGGGCTTTTGAGGCATTACCCATTTTTGCAGTTATGATTTCTAAGATCACTGATGTTCAACCAAATTCCGGCTGACGTAAAACTGGCTTATCCATTACACCACCTAACAGCATGTCTGTTGCATGGAACATTTTACAGCATTCTAAGCTAATTTTTCACGAATATATTATCAGTTTTTTATATTAGCTTTAGTTTATGAATTATAAGAAGAGGTAGTTTTATGTGATAATTTTCTATTATGATTTTCTATGGATAAAGTAAACAAACTCAACAAGAAGGTAAGAACGGAGGAATTAGCTGTATCTTAAAAACTCGAGCTGATACAATAAAAATGAGGGTAGATACAGCAAGTAGTAAACAGCCATTAAAATATTTTATGCACCAAAAAAAAAAAATTTGATTTTGTTGTGCTGTGAAATTTTAAGCCCCAGAATGTCTGTCTGCTTATTAGAGCCGGGGTGTTTTGGGATATGTTGCTTCCTGGAAAAAAGATACTGGGTGAAAACCTCCCCTTACTCCAGAAAACCAAATTTCGATGGAAGATTAGCTGTCCGCTCCATTCACGGCTTCGACCTGTCAGAACTGCTCTCACAATAGGTATTCATATTCTATTTCATAAAACGTATCCTGTTTCAGAAGTCCAAAAATATCAAGAATGTGAGGACCATTATAGTTTTCACACCCCCTGAGCTAGTGATGGATCTTACAAAGCCCGATTGATGTTTTCGAAAAATCCGTGTTATTTAGGTGAATCTTATAACATTACAATGTGCCGATTTCTGAACTCGAAGAAGAAGTTTCACCGCTTTCTCGAGATAAGAGCCAGCTATTCGGAATTCATTCGGGAGTAAAACACGCTAAAACATTTGAATCGAAACTGAAGTTGCAAAACTCTTGATAATTTCGCTCTTCGTAATACAGTTATTGATTATCAATTCCTTCATTATCTCATTTCAATAAAATTAGGACTTAGATACAGCCTCACATACAGCGCACTTACATACAGCCATTTTAATCGAAGGATTCAAATAAAAACCGAACTACAGAAAAAAGGAGTTTAAGGAAAGCTCTCATTTTTAAAAGGTGGTATACATTGTATAAGGTAAGCGGTAGGAATATACGGGAGTGGGACGTCCTTGGATATCAATGGGCGCATTCAGGTCTCCCAACATGTTGGCATCAAAAATCGATGGAAAAAATTACATTTAAACAAACACATTGCCATGAAAAATCTGACTCTTCGGCCAGTTTGTCCAAAATAGGTTAAAACCCCGTGAAAAGTGTCAAAATCTGTCGTAACTGTCAAAAGCGAAAAGGGTACAAAACTGTCGGAAAGCATCAAAAAGTGTGTGTGTGTAGGTATTATTGCAAAAAAGAGGGAACAAAAAATTCTTATTGTTTGATGAGTAAATTTTGAAACTGTGGATACGGAGGCTGAAACACCATAACGGTAAAGCAGAGAAGTGTAACTTCAAGGTAATACTCCTTATTGTTACTGCCTGGTACGAAGAACCCTTGATATACTATACCATTGAAAACTAAGCTCTCTGTTGAGTAGAACCTTCATATTTTTTCGAACACGACGAGCATTATGCGGTCTTGCCCCTTCAGGAAGCTTCTATTAGGACCATTAGGCCTTAGTTTTTTGGTCGAAATTCAACAATATCGAAGGCAATTATGCTACCAGGCGTTTCATGCCCAAAACATTTCAAAAAAAGTGTGTAACTTGATCCAAATGATATACATACCAATATCGTCAATAACCTTTATGATAGTGATTCGGCAATTGTCGATAACCATTTTGCTGATTTTTCGACGATGTCGTCGGTTGTTGGTGTTCTAGGACGTTCAATACCGTTGTACATTTCATCCAGGTTGTTTAATCCGTTGTTTCCAAAAGTCGCCGAGCACACCACACCACATATAACTTATCGCTAGCTAAAAATTTCACGTGTTTTGATCAAACATTCAAACTTCTTAAAAAAACCAAAGCAGTTTTTAAGTCTCGAAATTTGTTACGTTTATGATATGAAAAGTTACTATATAAAATTGATTTTTAGCCAGTAGCAGAGTCAGCAGAGGCACAACAACTTAAACAACAACGTCAAGGAACACGTGCTACAATTAGTACAAATTTGGGTGACTGCATGGGAACATGATGTTGGAACGAAATCTCGTCCCCTCACAACCGCCGATGGAATAAATAGTGGCCTCAAAAAAAGGTCCTTACAACTTTTCAGAAAAAACCTGCGGCACTAATGGGGAACGCTGATTAGGATATTGTGTTGTCTGGTGACTAACAACTTGTAAAAAAAAAATACAAAATTACTAACAAAATTTACTAACTATCGACTGCATAGATGGCTTTAACCGGGTCGAGTCTATAATGCTAACATTCCTTTCCTATCCTTCGGTCTTGTTATATGTAAAGGGTGTACGGTGGATCCGGCGTAACCAGGAATCTTGCTAAGGCTTAATCGTTCATCCGTATCGATCAATCAATCAATAAAATTGGTTTGGTGTGACGACTGACGACGACGATCCACTGGTTAAAAAACAGATTTGTAGTGAAACCTCTTCTAGAAAAATTTCAAAAAACGCCACCTTGATTCATCATTTGAATATGCTGCAACTAATTCATTTACCATCAAATATGTTAGTTAAGTCATACACCAAATTTCAATGGAATTGGCGCATAATCGGCGAAGTTCCGTTTGGAGCAGGGATGGCGTTTTTAAATAAAACATCAGAATTCAACAAGTATTCCGGGACACGGCTAATTATATTTTGGCGCATACATACATTTAAACCATAAACCAATAAATTAGATTTACCAAGGAGAAATTTGTTTTTTCAATACATAACGAATCCAGGCCTTTTCTACAGTTCCAGCACCATATGGAACATGCACGTTTGTCAATAGATTTTAGTGAAATTTTATATCTAAGTTATTCAGCTGATTCTGTAAGTGGTTCCTAATATAACATTGAATTATTCACGTTCTGAAGAATTTCCTTCACAGGGGTCTGATTTTTTAAATAAAATAAAAGCCAAAATTAAGGAATGTTAATCAAAAAATTGCTTCCCCAAATGTTTTTTTTTACATGAACAACCAATCGAAGCAGTTTACTACGTATCCAGCTCAAAATGGAATTAGTTAGCACTTCTGTGGATTGCTTTTAACAAATTATAAAAAAATACAATTTTGACGTTTAAATGTCATCAAAAAAAAGTGGGGGTATTTTATTAACGTGAAGTTAGCTAGCGATTTTTTATGTCGAAAAAGTCATTAGAGAACATCCTCAATATTAAAATTAACTGATCATCAAATTATGTATTAGGAACAAAAAGACAGCAATACATTGGGAGGTAAAAATATTTAATATCGGGTCAGTTCTGTACCAACTCTTTTAGCTACATATTTTATTCAATATAAAACGACTAGTAATTGCCCGTCAAAACTGACGGAAGTTTCTGAAAACTTAGCCTGAAAAGTAAAATGTTTGTTCCTATAGAAGAATACGAAATAAGACAATTTAATATTAATTCAAGAATTCTTTTATTACAACGTTTCTTGTAAAAGTACGGTTATATCATTTAATATTGCGCCTTGGTATGAGAAATTGTTAAAGCTACATAAAGCTGGCCGTAAGCAAAGACAGATTCCGGCAAAACAACCCAACATTATCGAACGATTGTCGTAGAGCCTTGTTAATCATTATTGAAACAGCCAAAATGATGGAAAATTGTCGTCGCTTGAAGATACATTTTTCAATTTGCAATGAAATACCGTTATAAAATAAAAATGTTGTCAAGGTCGACAAGGTTTGATAGCAAATTCTTTTGACTTCTGGACCCACGAATCTCGAATAGAAGATTACTTTATTTAGGTACAAGACATTTTTTGCTTTGTTTAATTGAATGTTGATGTGATTTGTCAGGTAGCAGAATTGGTCGATATTAATTCCCAAGTATTTCACTGCAGATTTCTGTTCGATGCTAACATTATTAATTTTTATCTTGAGATTATTTCGATTTCTCCTTGTATCGATATTTACCAGTATTCACCTTGATTCTCCATGCGTGAAGAAAGTTTGTTGCAAAGTTGATAGCCATTTGAAGATTTTACTGTATGCTGCTGATTTTTGTATCGGAACTGAATATCACACTATGTCATCAGCATAGACAATGGTCTGGATGTTGTTACTATTGATTTTCTCATTAGATATTAAATTTTGTGTATAGAGATTATAAATATTGAACATTCTGGTTGAGGAGATGCTTTCGTTAGTGGTAATGAATGTCCTGTTATACAGCATGCCTAGCAGTATATGTATTTTATCCGTGTCGAATTTCATTTTGCATAATTTAAATATTAGCACCATCTAACCAGACAGTTTCGAATGCTTTTTCTATATCTATAAAAATGGCGCCTGTACAAATTGTATAGTTTAATTTTCGGCATATGTGTGATGTTAGATTGGCAATAGCATGTGTTGTTGTGTAATTGTGTCGAAATCCAAACTGGTTATCGAGTATTAGGTTGTTCGCCAGTGTATGTTTATAAATCTTATTGTAAATTATTATTCCAAACAATTTGCCCAAATGACTGATCGGTCTGTAATTTACCGGATTGGCTGCATTTTAATCCTTTTTCCGGATTGGAAAGATTCTGGCCTGTTTCCAGCAACTCGGGAAAGTTATGTTGTTTAGCAGATTATTAAAAACTGTGCAAATTTCTGCTATTATTGCATCGGGTAAGTGTTTCAAAACAATGCTGGGATCTTATCTATACCATAAGATTGTTTATTATTTGAGTGTTGGTTCTTCCATAGATATAAGGTAGTTCTGTTTTGCAGTGTGTTGATCATTCGCTTTGTTCGAATCAGAGAAGGTACACTTAGTGACGTTATTTAACCTTTCAAGCGAATGTTGGTGTTTTATGCTTCGGATTTTTTGTAAGATGATTTCTTCATGATTTTTCTTGCCTAACATTGGATTAGGGTGTGTTTGTTTTTCAAAATAGCACCCCATAATATTCAAGTTATTAGTTAAGTTAAAGCAATTATATTTCGTTCATGACTTAGGCATGCATGTGGTGGTTTGGCGTCTATTGGAAGGGGCTCCGTAAACTTCCAGTAGGCGCAGGTGTACGTACTGCCTCCTCGTGGCAACCACCGGTAACTGTAACCATTAGGCTGAATGTGGCCTTTGGTGACAGGCTAAAGTACGACGCTAAAGGAGAAAACCTTGACAAAAAATCCCTAATCTAAGGTGGAACAGCATATGCCGATGGATGAATGGCTGATAGGTTAATCAGTCTATATATGCGGACTCTGGATACCAGGCACCCTCCAGTTTTATTTAGCCTTCCTGTAGTAAACCTGGGTGACCTACAGGCGACTTTTTTATTCCCAGCAACTCGCAAGAGTTAAATCAAAACGGTAGACGAGGCACGGGAAGGAATACACGGGAGTGGGTCTGCCCTCTCAAAGTCCTTGAGTCCCAATGCTACCGCTTTTCTAGCAGAAGTAAATGTTATTACATCTAGGAGGGAGAGCAATGAGCCCAGATAGTATGTATCACACACCGGTCGGCAGTATTATCAGGTTCTTAAGAGCCTGAATATTGACTGGACGGATAATTAAAACATCTAGGAGGGAGAGCAATGAGCCCAGATAGTATGTCTCAGCAACTCGCAAGAGTAAAATCAAAACGGTAGACGAGGCATGGATAGGAATATACGGGAGTGGGTCTGCCCTCTCGATGTCCTTGAGTCCCAATGCTACCGCTCGTCTAGCAGAAGTAAATGTTATTACATCTAGGAGGGAGAGCAATGAGCCCAGATAGTATGTATCACACACCGGTCGGCAGTATTATCAGGTTCTTTAACAGCCTGAATATTGACTGGACGGATAATTAAAACATCTAGGAGGGAGAGCAATGAGCCCAGATAGTATGTATCACGTACCGTTAGGCAGTATTATCAGGTTCATTAAGAGCTTGAGTATTGACTGGACGGATAATTAAGTAGGGCTGAATGCACAAAAGATCTTTTAGGTCGCAGTGCGGGGTGGCTTGAGCCCCCACATGGTCCTCAAGTAATAATAATAATAATAGGCATGCATGTATATAGGTTGAAGTTCGTGTCTCATTTCCCTCGATTTCCAACATATTAATTTCTCTGTTAAATGGTCCTCTTCTGAATGGTTTGAGATTATTAAATATTGTTGCTCCTAGGCTGACATCTTCTAATTTGCTATTCCGGTGTTTGTTGATTTGCAATCTTATGTTTTCTTTAATTAGTTGATTTGTGTGTTTGATTTCAGCTTTAAGTATATTTATTTGTTGAGGTTTGTTCGTACCCGCTCTTCTCAAAATTTTGATAGTGGTTATTATATGACTTTTGTGTTTATAAAGTTTCTCAATTGTATTGTTTGTGAAACATTGCAAATTGTGCCTACGCCTTCTTTTGGGAGTACATATTTAGTTTTATGTTTTGTTGAATTATTTCAGTTATAGGTATACTATTTATGGATTGGTTAATTTCTTAATTCGTGATATTTTTGTCATTTGGCGTTATATATGTTTGGTTTCGCTCGCGTAACTGTTTCTGGTATATTCTCTTCGACCGTTCTTTCCATGTATCCCAATTTGTGTGTTTAAATTGAAATATTTGTTTAGCTGAAGTATCTATTACTTACATTTTTATGAGTTTATGATCACTTTCATAGAAACGTGTAGGTATTTTTCCTTCACTATTAGTTAATAAGGTTAAACGGGCATGAACAATTGCTAAATCTAAATAATTATTAGCAGCTGGAAATGTTAGAAGATTTGGGTTCTATACAAAAGATCATTGCTTGTTTCTCATCGATTTAGGTGCAGTCTTCTAGTATTGTTTGCGCTATTACCCCAAGCGGAGTGTATCGCATTTAAGTCTCCTGCGATGATATAGTAGTTTTTTAAATTAACCAGGCCTAACTCTTCGCATATCTATTTCCATTCAGTGTTATTATTTCCAGAGCAATAAACCAATATTACGAAGAGGCTTTGGCCCTGTTTCAAATTAATTTTTAACACTGTAGATTGTATGCCCACACTATTTTGGAGTTTGTTGATTTTTATGTGTTCGAATTTAAATCTGTTTTTAATATTATTTGTGCAATTGCTAGTCTATCCAGTCTTATTACGTTATATTGTTTGAATTCCAAGTGATGTTTGAAATTTAATTTAGTTTTATTCAGCATTAAAATATCCGGATTGTAGTCGTTCATAAAATTAAGCAAATGTAATCGTCTAATTTGAGCTTATTCATATTCTGTTTAACATACTTAAAAGCTGTGAAATTTTGTCGCTTTGTTGTTGAATTATTGCAGCCATTTTTTCAACTTTTGCCGCTAATTTCTGAACCGTTATTGATTCTGATCCATTTTGTGCGATTACTTGTAATGGATCATCATCTTGGGTAACATTAGACGCTTTAGTTTCTCTGAAATTTTTTGTTTTAGTCTCTCATTGGCACAGTAAATTTTGCCTTGTTCAATTGCATCTTTAATTTGACACTCGCCTGGCTTGTGTTGAGTGGCGCATTTGACGCATCTGTATGCAGTTCGTATGCAGTTCGTTGCGGCATGACCAAATCTTTGGCATTTGTAACATTGCATGATTCCATCCTTCTTTTTGAGACTTTCCCAAGTTATTCTTTGATAGTTAAGTGTTTGTATGTTGTAAAGTTGGGTAATTTCAGTATTGGGTGAGCACTGAATTAGAAACACTGGTAATTTAATATTTTTTTCTATCGAACGTTTGGTTTTGAGTTGTGATATATTTATGACCTTAATTTTATGATTTTCCAAGTAATTTTTTATCTCTTCTATATCTTCATCCTCGTTTAACCTTTTAAGAACAGCGGTTTTCGGATTTTGTTGAACGTGAAGTATTTAGTATTTACCTCTTAAAATACTGCCGGTGCCGGCACTTAATACCGCGACATCTATGTATCAATATAGGAAACTTTTCAACCCATGTAGTCGGTACCAGGGATCAAAAAGTTGGTCCTATAGGACATTTCTCGGTCCTTTAGAAAATAAAAAGTCCTTCGATACTTTTGATCAAAATTTCAGTCCTTTCGAAAAAATATTTATATTTGAATTTTTTCTGTAAACGTCAGGCAGTACTTTTCGAAGATCGAATGATTTTTCGTTGGCCAACTCTTCGAATTTTGACAAAATTTTAAAAGATGAGACAATGATGATGATGTAACAACAACGCTTTTTCTTTATTCTTTGTTGATTGATTGTTCTTTCCATTTTGCATTTTCGTTGTAATATTGGTGACGTGCGAGAATGCAAGTTAGAGTTCCCAACCGTCCTTTTTTGGGAATTACAATCTTTCTTTTGTGAAATTTGTCCTTTATTTTGTGGAAATCTCCTTTTTATGTTAAATTATATTCTTTGTTATTTAGTTTTGTGTGTCAGTGTTTTAAACTTACCATGCGAATTATGTAATAGAATTGTATGTCCAAAATATATTACGCATCCATCCCTCAATAAGTGTAACCAAAGATAGCTATTGGCATATTAAGCATAATGGATAAATTGCGAGACGATAATCAGTTAGAAAATAGATTTTATGGTTCCAAAGTAAACAAAAAGTTTAAAAATCCAAGACACTGGCAGAACACTGTACCAAAAGCAATTCAATAATTTGTAACAGAAATCTCTATGAAATTTTGAAAAAAAAATTAATTTCGTTGATTTTGAGTTGATTTTCATTTTGTTTTATCGTTATCATTAATATCTTTCCGAAATTTCGAACTACCTAGTTTTATCAAGACTAAATAATTCCAATTTAAATAAAACGGGATCACTAGTTATGCGTAAAAAAAATACAGAAATCCAGAATAATTGAAAAGTCAAAATCCAGAAAAAAAAATCTAGAAATTACCAAAAAATAAATCCAGAAAAATTATTTTGTATCAAATATCTGAAAAAATTGAATTTTATAGGCATTTTATACCTTTATCACCACTTGGAGCATTTGGTCTATCAGTAGAAGCGATTCAATTCCTTTGATCTGTTTCTGCAAGGCTGATGATGCATTAACCAATTTAACACAAATCCGCATTCGCTCCAATACATTCATCGATACCATACTAACCCAATGAATTAACTCAACCACAACACAACTTGAAACATTTATGGTAGAACTATCAGTGGAAGTGATATTAGCGACACAATTCCTTTGAATCCAAATACTGCCCAAATATTTATGAGATAAGGACCAATTATTCGATGATCGAAAAGACACTCTTCATGAATAACCGAAAAGAAGTTTTCAGTTGATAGTCAACAAAAAGGATTAACAAAATCTGATAGTAGCATTTAATTTCCAAGGAAAAGTCCTACTGGATACCATAGTAATCTTAGTGCCAGAGTTATCACCTTCCAAATTATCTAACCGAGCTTATTCCAATATCTTGCATAAGAAAAATATAGATTAGCATTTAAGCACCCGTAACTCAAAAGTAAGGAATTTGGAGCATACTGCCCTTGAATATATTTAATCGCAAGACCTACAAAACCCTTCAATATAAACAAATTTGGTCGAAACTCAATTTCCATATGATTAGTGAGGGGTTCTTTGATATTCAATACTTATTGAATTAGATTTAGTTTATATTTGAAAAATATATTAAATTTGAATTATACTAATATCATGTCGTCATGCGAATGCTAAAGTGTCCTATATCCATTTTTGATTATATTTGACTTTGGAGGAGAAAATTGGGGTTCCGGGTCTAATTGAAAGGAAATTTAATATTTGTGTTTTGTAAAATATTCAGAAATGTTAGAACACTAAACAAAAGTTGATACTTCATCAATGATTAAATCACTCTTCTTTAATTAAATTAAATCCCAAAATTACAAAAAAAAAAATTAATTCGCTCGTAATTCAAATTTTACATAAGAATTTCGTTTTAATCTAATTTCGAAGTAATTTTCGGATTTAATTAAATAAAAATATCATAAATTTTATATAAAAATGTTTTTATGAAGACGTGCTTGATGTGGAATATTGTGGATATCTCCTATAATTCTAAACAAACCATTTACTGAGTTAGTGCAGACTTCTAAGTTGTGGCCAATTTATAAACATAATACCTGTAGCTGATTTACATTCAACGACATTCGACTTCCCGCAAAAAAGTTGAAACACAATACATATAGGAAAAACTACAGAGACAAAACGAGAAAAAATAATCATCTGCTTGAAGTAAATTGAACCTCGAGAAACAATCCCAAAAATGGTTGTCTGCTTTTTTTTGCAGATGTCGAGTTTCATCTTTTTTCTGTAAAATCGGCGTTGCGTGAATAAATAACTAAAATAAGGTTACATAAACAAGAAAACCAATCATTTGTTTTGATTTAAGACATTTTTTGTTTAAATTTATTTTTTACGTTTAAAGAAAACAAATTTTTGATTTGACATGTGCATCTGCAAAAATCTTTGAATGTCAAAATCAGTCTTTATTCAAAAAATCAGCATTCAAACTTTTAACTGAAACCTTTACCATATATTACCAACACCAACCTTTACCATATAATATATGCCTTTACCTTGAAAACGAAAAACAGACAAAATATCTTTTGTTACTTTTAGTGACATCTATCGGTGACATATGTAAGTAGTAGATTCATCAAAAAATTACAAAAAGTCCTTTGAAGCTCAATTTAGTCCCCAGTGCTCAACATTTTAGTACTTTGGAATTTATGTCAATTTCATCCCTGGGGGTCAATTCTCGTTCTGTGAAAAGTACAATGAAAAGTATTTTCAGTGAGAAATAGAGATTTCCGATTCATGTTTCATGAGAAGGAAAAAAATGACGTCAAAATCTTCTCATATGAAAAAAACTTTCTCACCAAGTATTTTGGTCGTGGGAATATAAATGAATATGAAATTCAGTTTTATAACACTTAAATTTGCAATTTAATGTTAAATGTTCAACCAAACTATAATACTACCTAGTCACTTTAAAACTAATTTATAAGCAAATTTATTAAACAAATTTCAATGCATTTAAGAAAAATCCCTAAATAATTAGTTTCGTTTAGTATAAATAAAATTTGGCCATTTTAGTAATTTATTTTATATTTTGACAAGCAATAACGAAAACTGGTTTAACTCTCTATTTACCTCTCTTTGTGAGAGTGATTAAATCTAATTACAAATTATAATCTCTTTTATCATCTATTTAGTTAATATTTGCACCATTTACCTAGCGCACCTAGCGGAAATATATATGAAACTTGATAAAATATGTTTTGCTGTGTAGTATTCAGCGTATTTCCATCGTTCTTTTTCATTTGGACAACGAGAATCGCATATTGCTGTTGCGTGAAAAGATACTAATGAGAAAGACGTCATGGAAACCAAATGGAAAGATTTTTTTCATTCCATTTTTTCATAGAACGAGAATTGACCCCCTGGTCGGTACGCATATGCATGGCATGAGGATTTTGGTAAATACATTTTCTACTAAACAATAAAAATCTAATTTTAAAAAACAAAAATTGCAGCATTCTAGCATCGAACGTAGCAGTTTCAGAACTTTAAGCGAACTCACTAATACTTGAGCTAAGGTCTACTCTACTTTTCTAAGTAGATTTTTAAGTTCTTAAAAATATTTACTATATTATAATATAGATCATTTATTAATGTACAGTTTGAGTTAAGTAACTGTAAGTTGTCTTCTAAAAATTTGCAGGTATTGTAAAACGCAAATTTGAAACAGTTCTTTTTTTAAACTTGAAATTAATTTTGTATCGCTCCTCATTTTAAAAGCAAGTACAAATCTCCATTTTCCAACATTAAATTTTTATCTTTTAATAACTAATAACAATTTCATGCATGTTAATAAAATTGAAATAAAAATATGGAATACATACTGATGTATTTTATGTACCTTATTAATTCTAAGGTATGTTTGTCTTAATAATGGAAAGATATTTGACTAAATACACCGTCGTATGTTAGATAGATAATTCCCCCTGAAATAATAAAAAAAAATGTCTGTGCTGACTGCGGAGGAAAAACATCTGGTGCTAATATAGTGGAATCTAGACGAACGTCGGTAGTTAAATCCGACTTTTAAATTCTGTGTTTATTTTAATTGCACTGAAGATGATAGTGTTCATCTTCTTAACTATATGTATGGTATATAAATAAATATAAGTGTGGTGGATAATTTTCTTTTTTATTTGTATAATACATAAGTTAATAAAAATTGTATTTTCTTCTTCTTCTTCTTCCTCTTCATTATCGTTGTCGTATTTTTCATTAAACGAGTGTTTATTATTTTAAGATTAATTTTTTTTTTTGTAGTCTTAAGTGTATAGTCGTGTGAACTAACTACTTACGGTTACGAGTATGTACATACATATATATACAAATTTGTACATGAGAACATTTAATTGCAAATCAACACCTTGTTGTGTTTTCTTCTTGGCCGCGGCGTTGCGTTTTTCATGTAAACGCGAGGTAACAAAAAAAAAATATTTTCCGCGTATTTTTTTTTATAATGACTTAATATAAATTATGATTAATTTGACGATGGATTAACGATGATGATTTGATTTTATATGTCAATGACATTAAAACTTGGTTTATATTTAAATACTTCCGCCACTTTCTGCGGTGTGTGTTTAGCGATATGGAAAAGTTATTCGTCGTGTGCTTATTTTTTATGGTTTTTTTTTTTTTGCAAAGCATCATAAAATCATAAAATAATGTAAGCTCATTAGTGTGCGATAATTATAAATTTCATTAAATTTATTGATAATATATTTGACTTCCTATACATATATGTATGTAATGTGAATGTGCGCGCGATACGACTTTTTATATATAGTTAACGAAATTACACACTCCAAGGTTATCAATTTTGTGTTAAAATTTTATTGACATTGAAATTACATACTGAGGTAGATGACATAACAACGGGTGTATATTTAAGGTGTAAGTAATAAAATCAGGAAGTTATACAAATAACGATACATACAATGAAACCATATCGGTACATCATTAATTTATTTATCGATTCGTAAGTTTCTTTAATAAACAAATAATTGATTTTAGGGCAGTCAGTTATCAAGTATGTATATATACATTTGTTTAAATGTTCCAACCTAATAAATCTTAGAATTGCAGTTTGAAGATGCTGCGTTGTTTAGTATTTACTAGACAGCCATCAATAGTGAACGCTCTTAGTGAATTTACAAAGATGTAAAAATTGGTCATCGTTTTGTGATACAATACTTTCACTTGAAAGGCTTTAGTCCAAGAAATATCAGAGCTGAGCTAAATTCTAATCTGGGGGCCGTACGAGCTGCAAAGACGAACATCACAATGTTCGACCAGGTCACCACGCCAGAAATGGTGAAGAAAATTCACAAAATGGTATTGGATGACCACCAACTGAAAGTACATGAGTCCGTTACATCACACCTAAGATGAAGAAACACTAAAAACAATGGACTGGAAGCAGAGAATTGGCTCCAAAGAAGACGAAGGGAGTTCCATCTGCAGACAAGGACATGGCGTTAGTTGTTTGGGATGCACTTGAGATAATTTTCATTGATTATCATCAAAAAGGAAAAACAATCAACGGCGAAAAAAACTAAATCAAGAAAAAACAGCCTACATCTGACGTAAAAGAAAGAACTGTTTCATCAAGACAAGGCACCAGTTCACACATTCGTTATCTCGGATTACTTTCTCTTTCCAAATTTGAAAATGGGTTGGTGGTAAAAGATTTGCCAACAGTGAAAAGGTGTGGCCTGCGAGCCAGGGTATCGAAGCTATTGACTATTTTAACTCACCGAAGAGTTTGATTTGCTTGAATGGGACACAACCAAATGGGACACTGCCGAAATGTGTTTTTCAGGGAACGTCGATGCAAGAGGACTCAAGTAGCTGCCATGAGCAATCCTCAAAAAACGCGGCAGACACACCAACCATATATGACAAAAATATTAACCAACAATTCCAAGCAAATCCAAAATTAAATTGTTCGGCCCAAATCAATTTTGATATTGAATTGAATTTTATTGCCCTGAAAATCTTACCTACATATATGTATGTACCGTTTCAAATAAATTCAGAAGCAAACTTGGAATAAAGCCAAATCCAGTGTTTGTAAATATTGAGACAAACGCAAAGCACTAAATTTTTTAATTTCCGCAACTTTAATTACCGAGCATTTCGATGGCACACCATATGCTAATGTGGACTTGTTTGGGAAGTTTCTGTTAAATTCTAATATTAAAATTCAAAGCGTATCTTTAGAAGTCAGCAGGTAGTCAAACGCAATGTATTCTGTGACATTTTACCGGTACTCTTTACTATAACGGAGAATAGAAATTAATGAACATTTGTCATATTCGAAGGAAGCCTACACCAAGCTCTCTATTTAGGCATACATTTTGGGATTTATTTAAAAAAAAATCCCGTTGTTGGATACAGATGATTCTGATTGCCATGATCTATCTCATAATCAAACATTTCGCCTAGAATTTCCATCATTTAACGAAAGCGGCCTTGGCAAATTTCCCTAATTTCGCACAATATCGACATACGACGTGCTACGCCCATTAGACAACGATACTATCCTGTATTTCCTGCGGTATAATCGGATATGTTTTCTGGAATTCGGGAGTAAATGAAGAATCTAGAAGTTCCTGGAGTTAAGCCGTGACATTAGTTCAGAAGGGAAGCGTATTCGCTGCATTTAATCGCCGGACTCATCAGCCTATTGGAGGGAACAAGATGGATCTCAAGTCGCGACTTGAAAGATGCATTTTGGCAAATCCTGTTTGATAAGGGGTCCCGAAATACCATAAGACGCCATTTACGGTCCCTGCTCGTCCTATGTACCAATTCAAAGTTATGCTATTTAATGGACCAGGTGTTTTCTCATGAACTTCACACTCGCATTTTCGTATATCTGAATAACCTTCTAACTGCTTCTAGAACCTTTGAAGATCATCTCAGATTTCTGTCAATTGTTGCTAAACGATTATTTGATGTAGCAACTATCTAGGTGGGAACCTTTCAACAAACCCAATATAAACTACATACTACTAAAAAGCTTCGTCGTTTCTTAATAATGGTGGGATCTCAAGAAAACTCAAAATACATTTGGCCTGCGAAAGCTCACCAAACATTTGAGTGTGTCAAATTGTACATTTCAAATACCCTCTGTTGGAACACACCAAATTCTCAAAACCGTTTGTGAGTCATTGCAATGCTAGTATAACTGAGGAGTGTTGTTGCAGGAAGGTGATTATGGTGACAAATATCCCGTCGCGTATATGCCTCAAAAATTGAACGTAGCACAGCAAAATTATTCCATTACCAAGTTAGAGTGTTTTGCGACTGTGCTTAGCATAAAAAAATTCCGAGTATATATCGATATTTATGAGCAACAAAAAGCTCATATGCAGGCCGGCGCGTTGGAGTCTGAAACTTCTAAGGATTCGACTTCACAATGCAGCCTCGTAGTGGATCACAGAACGTCGTACCGGATACACTTTCGAGAGTCCTTACGGAAGAGATCGTTCTAAATGAGCGGCTTTAATATTAATATCGACTACATATCCTTTAAATTAACCAAGTATTTAGAATTAATTTCTGAACTTTTTTCTTTGACCTAGATGATGTACGAATTTATGTCAGTGATTGCCACAAATGTAAGGAAATTAAGTCAGTAAATTACTCTACCATAACCAAAAAACAAGGAAATGCTTACATTTTTATCGATTTGAATCATTATTCTAAATGTATGATTCTAAACCCTTTTTGAAAAGCGCTCACCAAAGAGGGGGGTGGGGACCAAAGTTGAGTAATCTACCAGCTCCGTAACATTCCAGTAGGGTGCGCATCATGTGAGCTGTTCTGGTCATGTATTAGGCAGCAGCGTGATGGGTATAAGTGTGTAACGGGTAACCTGATCACAATTTGCAAGTGTACGTGCTGCCTCTTCGTGGCAACCACCGGTAACTGACACCACTAGGCAGAATGTGGCCTTTTGGCATAGGCCAAAGTACGGCGCTAAAGGAGATAACCTTGACAAAAAAACCCTAATATAAGGTGGAACAGCATATGCCGAAGGATAAATGGCTGTTAGGTTATTCAGTACAAATTATGCTGGGTACCAGGCACCCTCCAGTTTTATTTCTCACCTTGTGAAAATATTACGATTTATGTATTAGTCATTGTCACTGCGTAGTCTCCCATCTGTAGCACTAACCAAAATATATAATAAGGTTTTCATTCGAAATTGATTATCCGAATATAGTTATCAATCTGACACCGTCGATTCCGAAGACGAGCCAGTTCACAATTTTATGATCTGCGTCATTCGAATGATTTTGTGATCTAACAGAAATCGTTTGTGCTATATGTATTATCAACATGTTTACTGCCAAGTATCTCACGCATGACTGTTCTCTTGAATTTCGTTATTTAGCTACATTTCGAAATCAACCGCTTTCACACTCAAATTTGACAACGCTCTGATCAACATTCTGTATAACTTTAGATTCATGGTATTTTATAGAAAATTCCTTTACTCCCGCGCGTGTGTTGTTACTTCAGCTAAAGTTCATAAGTAAATTAACAATTTTTGAAAAATCTGCGCAAATTTTATTGTTATAAAAATCACTAAAAATGTACAACTGTTTTGAATTTTTTATTTAAAAATTGGGGTCCCAATTTTATTGACTACACTACTTTCTCAAGAAATACCGTTATTGTAGGAGTTTGCTATAAAACATGTTTATAAAATAACACTAAAAGGCACGGTTATCTATAATTCGATAAGTTCCAAATGTGGAGAATACCACAATTTCTAAGGACCAATAATTGCCCAAATTGAATTAACAAGTTAAATAAAATAAAAGTCTCGTTTCGTAAATTTGCCCGTATTACCGTTATTATTTTTATCTTGCCCTTTACATAATTAATCTATTGTTACCTGGATGTTTGTACTTCTTAGTACTATGTATAAGACAGGACAACAAAAAACAGCAGTAACCCGTACTGATCCATTTCCTCCATTCTACCATTAATCTAAAAAAACGTATTATTTACTAAGAGACGCGCACTCTACACACAGTTTACAAAAAACTATTTTCACGTGTCCCGATAACAATGTAGTAACAACATTTTTTGGACGAGGAATACAAAAAAATTCCAAAATAGAGAATCAGAAGATAAAAAACACGTTTGCGGTCGGTCGTTGACGCTCGAAGAGGAAAGACGTGTTGTTGTTGTCTTTTTCGAGAATTTAATTTAATTTATTTATTTAATTTGGTGTGAAGAAGTGTTATATATATGTACATCTTTCAATTTAATTTAATCTTAATTAATAATTAAAAAGTTTCGTGAGTGATTTTTTTAGTTTGAGTGTGTGTTAACGTGGTTTTATTTGCACGCATAATAAGTAGTTTCGCCTAAATTAAATAATATCGCGTGTGATTTTGTTTAATTAATTTCATGTGCTGTGAATATATTAAATGAGTGTAGTGGAAAGTGAAACTAATGGAAAGTGGATGCGAAATAAATTGAACAAGGAGAAATGTGTTCAAAAAATAATAACGGTACTGCCCCAGGTATCGTTAGGCAGATATTTTCATACCACATGTATTGGTCAATAATCTGTGATATGAATTGTGTAAAAACAATTTTTTTGTTGTATTTTTTATTTTATTATATATGATTTTGCTTTGATAAAGTTGTGCGCTAAGCAGTTAAATATTTCTAGTATATACATGTACATTTGTAGAACATATTATTCTGTTCTAATTTTTCTACTCTTCTTAATAGTTGTTTGTATGTATGGTATAAAACTAGAAATTGGTTGTTTGCCACAAATGTGTTTGTGTGTACGCAGAGTAACTGCCCATGCTTCCGGTTCAAGTTGAATTCTAATACTTAATATAATCGAGTGCGTTTGAATCTAATACAGAAATCACCATACGCAATACATAACGAATTATACATATATTGGTGCATGCCAAATTTTAATACAATGTATCGGTTATGGCAAAACCAACAAAAAAAATTATATAAGCCATGCAGAACAAACACTTAAGCTGTACGCTAAATCAGAAAGTATTGACGATTGTAAAAGTTGAGAAAGCGCCTCTCGAGGAAAAAAGTGAAAATGAGGCTACTGACAAAATGACGATAACTATCGATAGTTTGGAAAAATTTTCGGCATTTATAATTTTATGTTCGATCATTTTTTTTTGTAATGCATGTTGATTCTAAATACATAATTTAAGCGAATTTGTATCTCTTTGCGTATGTAACACAAACATACGAGTAATACTTTGTTTAACGGGTAAATCAAAAAGTGGTTATTATTCCATTACTAATCATACTTTACGAACTACAAAGTAGTGAAACTTCGTCGTATTTTGTATGCATAGTTTGTTCATTTTTTTTTTGCTGTACAGGGCCATCGAGCACGATCATGTTGTTATTGTTTCTCCTCTTCCATTTGTAAGAGCTTTGTAGTTGAATAAGACCAGTACGCGCACGAAATACTCACAACTAAAAGTATGTTTGAAGATGGATTGGAAACAATTTTGATGAAATTCGTTGACAAAATGTAAAATTTGAAGTTTGGGATTTGAAATTTGGAATTTGGAGTTTGAAATTTGGAATTTGAAATTTGAACTTTGAAATTTCAAATTTAGAATTAGGAATATGAGATTGGAAATTTGGAACTTGGAATTTGAAATTTGAAATTTGAGATTTGAGATTTAGAATTTGGCATTTAAAATTTCGAAATTAAAATTTGAAATTTACAATTTGAAATTTAAAATTTGAAGTTTGGAAAATTTAAAATTTGGAATTTGAAATTTAAAATTTATAATTTAAAAATAAAAATTAAAAATTAAAAATTAAAAAATTAAAAATTAAAAACTTAAAATTTGAAATTAAAATTTGAAGTTTAAATTTTGAAATTTGAAATCTGAAATTTAAAATTAGTTAAAGTTTGAAATTTGAATTTTAAAATGTAAAATTTGAAATTTGAGATTTGAAGTTTGGAATTTGATATTTGAAATTTAAAATTTAAAATTTAAAATTTAAAATTTAAAATTTAAAATTTAAAATTTAAAATTTAAAATTTAAAATTTAAAATTTAAAATTTAAAATTTAAAATTTAAAATTTAAAATTTAAAATTTAAAATTTAAAATTTAAAATTTAAAATTTAAAATTTAAAATTTAAAATTTAAAATTTGAAAGTTAAAGTTTAAAATTAGGAATTTAAAATGTAAAATTTGAAATTTAGCATTTGGGATTTGGAATTTCAAATTTGAGATTTGAAGTTTGGAATTTGAGATTTGAAATTTAAAATTTGAAATTAAAATTTGAAATTTAGAATTTGAAATTTGGAATTTAAAATTTAAAATTTTTAATTTAAAAAATTTTGAAATTTGAAATCTGAAATTTAAAATTAAGTTAAAGTTTCAAATTTGGAAATTAAAATGTAAAATTTGAAATTTACAATTTGGGATTTGGAATTTCAAATTTGAGATTTGAAGTTTAGAATTTTAAATTTGAAATTTAAAATTTAAAATTTAAAATTTGAAATTTGAAATTTAAAATTTAAAATTTTAAATTTTGAATTCAAAATTTTAAATTAAAAACTTAAAATTTAAAATTAAAAATTTAAAATTGGAAATTTAAAATTTGAAGTTTAAATTATAAAATTTGAAATATGAATTAAGTTAAAGATTGAAGTTTGGAATTAAGGCTGTTAGTGAATTAGTTAAAATTTAAAATTTGGAAATTAAAATTTGAAATTTACAATTTGAAATTTAAAATTTGAAGTTTGGAAAATTTAAAATTTGGAATTTAAAATTTAAAATTTAAAATTTATAATTTAAAATTAAAAATTTAAAATTTGAAGTTAAAATATTGAAATTTGAATTCTGAAATTTAAAATTAAGTTACATAGTTTGAAATTTGGATTTTAAAATGTAAAATTTAAAATTAAAAAAAATTATAATTTAAAAATAAAAATTAAAAATATAAAATTTAAAATTTGAAGTTTAAATTTTGAAATTTGAAATCTGAAATTTATAATTAGTTAAAGTTTGAAATTTGGATTTTAAAATATAAAATTTGAAATTTAGAATTTAAGATTTGGAATTTCAAATTTGAGATTTAAAGTTTGGAATTTGAGATTTGAAATTTAAGATTTAAAATTTAAAATTTAAAATTTAAAATTTAAAATTTAAAATTTAAAATTTAAAATTTAAAATTTAAAATTTAAAATTTAAAATTTAAAATTTAAAATTTAAAATTTAAAATTTAAAAATTTAAAATTTAAAATTTAAAATTTAAAATTTAAAATTTAAAATTTAAAATTTAAAATTTAAAATTTAAAATTTAAAATTTAAAATTTAAAATTTAAAATTTAAAATTTAAAATTTAAAATTTAAAATTTAAAATTTAAAATTTAAAATTAAAAATTAAAAATTAAAAACTTTAAAATTTAAATTTAAAATTTGAAATTTAAAATTTGAAGTATAAATTTTGAAAATTGAAATTTAAAATTTGAAAGTTAAAGTTTGAAATTTGTAATTTAAAATGTAAAATTTGAAATTTAGAATTTGGGATTTGGAATTTCAAATTTGAGATTTGTTTGGAATTTGAGATTTGAAATTTAAAATTTGAAGTTTAAATTTTTAAATTTGAAATCTGAAATATAAAATTAAGTTCAAGTTTGAAATTTGGAATTTAAAATGTAAAATTTGAAATTTAGAATTTGGGATTTGGAATTTGAAATTTGAGATTTGAAGTTTGGAATTTGAGATTTGAAATTTGAAATTTAAAATTTGAAATTAAAATTTGAAATTTAAAATTTGAAAGTTAAAGTTTAAAATTTGGAATTTAAAATGTAAAATTTGAAATTTAGAATTTGGGATTTGGAATTTCAAATTTGAGATTTGAAGTTTGGAATTTGAGATTTGAAATTTAAAATTTGAAATTAAAATTTGAAATTTAGAATTTAAAATTTGGAATTTAAAATTTTTGATTTGAAATTTAAAATTTGAAGTTTAAATTTTGAAATTTGAAATCTGAAATTTAAAATTAAGTTAAAGTTTGAAATTTGGAATTTAAAATGTAAAATTTGAAATTTAGAATTTGGGATTTGGAATTTCAAATTTGAGATTGGAAGTTTAGAATTTTAAATTTTTTATTTTTTATTCATTACCAATTTTATAATTTTATTAAAAAAACATAATCGAAAAATTTTACAAAACTGCTAAAACGAAAAAAATTGGTAAGATAATTGCACCTTTATTTTCAAAGAAACTTGTGTCAAGTACAATGATTCTCAGTAATATTATTACAATAATTTAAGATCTAAAAGTTAAGACAATAAGAAATCACAAATACTTACATATATTATACATACCTTTTGTTTTATATACGTTATTTTACAAGTGATAGAAATCAAATAAAATAAAAAACAATAAAAACTATAACAATACAAAAAATAGATGCTCAATTGATTTTTTTAGTTTCAACCATAATCTGAGGGTCTTAGAGAAAGCGGACAAGCCGCTGCACACCCGAATCTCAAAAGGTAAGTTATTAAAAATAATTGGTGAAACCACTATGAAAAAGCGTTTACGAAACTCTAAATTAAAATTGGGCAGATACTTTAAAAATTTCAAATTTGAACGTAAGTTAAAAACATAATAATTAACAAAATTATTCCCGCTGATAATATAAAAAAGCTTTAAGACCTTGAAGACATGCATGTGTTGTAAAGGCATTATATCCAGCTCTTGAAATATAGGCCATGATGGTGTTAGCAATGATTTAAAAGTCATTAGTCGCAGAATATGCTTCTGACGCACGAACAGAGGTTGTAAGAGTGTTTTACAAGAACCGCCCCAACATGTCAAACCATATAGGAGAATAGATACAACTAGGGCATAATAAACCAATTTCAGAAGATATAACGGACAATATAATCGTAAAACTTGAAATTGAAAATTGAAAATTGAAAATTTAAAATTTAAAATTTAAAATTTAAAATTTGAAATTTAAAATTTGAAGTTTAAATTTTGAAATCTGAAATTTAAAATTAAGTTAAAGTTTGAAATTTGGATTTTAAAATATAAAATTCGAAATTTATAATTTAAGATTTGAAATTTCAAATTTGAGATTTGAAGTTTGGAATTTGAGATTTGAAATTTAAGATTTAAAATTTAAAATTAAAAATTAAAAACTTTAAAATTTAAAATTAAAATTTGAAATTGGAAGTTTAAATTTTGAAATTTGAAATCCGAAATTTAATATTTGAAAGTTAAAGTTTGAAATCTGGAATTTAAAATGTAAAATTTGAAATCTAGAGTTTGGGATTTGGAGATTTGTTTAAAATTTGAGATTTGAAATTTGAAATTTAAAATTTGAACTTTAAATTTTTAAATTTGAAATCTGCAATTTAAAATTAAGTTAAAGTTTGAAATTTGGATTTTAAAATATAAAATTTGAAATTTATAATTTAAGATTTGAAATTTCAAATTTGAGATTTGAAGTTTGGAATTTGAGATTTGAAATTTAAGATTTAAAATTTAAAATTAAAAATTAAAAACTTTAAAATTTAAAATTAAAATTTGAAATTGGAAGTTTAAATTTTGAAATTTGAAATCCGAAATTTAATATTTGAAAGTTAAAGTTTGAAATCTGGAATTTAAAATGTAAAATTTGAAATCTAGAGTTTGGGATTTGGAGATTTGTTTAAAATTTGAGATTTGAAATTTGAAATTTAAAATTTGAACTTTAAATTTTTAAATTTGAAATCTGCAATTTAAAATTAAGTTAAAGTTTGAAATTTGGATTTTAAAATATAAAATTTGAAATTTAGAATTTAAGATTTGGAATTTCAAATTTGAGATTTGAAGTTTGGAATTTAAGATTGGAAATTTAAGATTTAAAATTTTAAATTATTTAAAATTTGAAAGTTAAAGTTTAAAATTTGGAATTTAAAATGTAAAATTTGAAATTTAGAATTTGGGATTTGGAATTTCAAATTTGAGATTTGAAGTTTGGAATTTGAGATTTGAAATTTAAAATTTGAAATTAAAATTTGAGATTTAGAATTTAAAATTTGGAATTTAAGATTTAAGATTTAAAATTTGAAATAAAAATTAAAAATTTGAAATTTAAAAATTGGGATTAATCATCAAATCAAAATGATTCTGAATTTAAATTTATTTATATTTAGTTTAAATTTTGAAATTTGAAATCTGAAATTAAAAATTAAGTTAAAGTTTGAAATTAAGGCTGTTAGTGAATTAGTTAAAAACTACTTAAAAATGAAAATTTTGACAAATGAAATTAAAATTTTTTTTTATTCACCACAAAAAAATTTAACGCAATCGACACAATTCGCAATTGAGATTTCAAGTTTGGAATTTTAGATTTGAAATTTTAAAATTAACATTTAACATTTAACATTTAACATTTAACATTTAAAATTTAAAATTTAAAATTTAAAATTTAAAATTTAAAATTTAAAATTTAAAATTTAAAATTTAAAATTTAAAATTTAAAATTTAAAATTTAAAATTTAAAATTTAAAATTTAAAATTTAAAATTTAAAATTTAAAATTTAAAATTTAAAATTTAAAATTTAAAATTTAAAATTTAAAATTTAAAATTTAAAATTTAAAATTTAAAATTTAAAATTTAAAATTTAAAATTTAAAATTTAAAATTTAAAATTTAAAATTTAAAATTTAAAATTTAAAATTTAAAATTTAAAATTTAAAATTTAAAATTTAAAATTTAAAATTTAAAATTTAAAATTTAAAATTTAAAATTTAAAATTTAAAATTTAAAATTTAAAATTTAAAATTTAAAATTTAAAATTTAAAATTTAAAATTTAAAATTTAAAATTTAAAATTTAAAATTTAAAATTTAAAATTTAAAATTTAAAATTTAAAATTTAAAATTTAAAATTTAAAATTTAAAATTTAAAATTTAAAATTTAAAATTTAAAATTTAAAATTTAAAATTTAAAATTTAAAATTTAAAATTTAAAATTTAAAATTCCAAATTTAAAATTTAAAATTGGAATTTAAAATTTGAAATTTAAAATTGAAATTTAGAATTTGGGATTTGGAATTTCAAATTTGAGATTTGAAGTTTGGAATTTGAGATTTGAAATTTAAAATTTGAAATTAAAATTTGAGATTTAGAATTTAAAATTTGGAATTTAAGATTTAAGATTTAAAATTTGAAATTTAAAATTTGAAATAAAAATTAAAAATTTGAATTTTAAAAATTGGGATTAAACATCAAATCAAAATGATTCTGAATTTAAATTTATATATTTTCTTCTAGAGGGAATTTTTTAGCAGATTGTGCGTTTAAAATTAAAATTAAGTTTATGAGCCAAATCATGTATTTGTGCTAATTGGTTGTCATATATGGTACTAACAAAACTATACTAATGGGGATCCTCAAATTACTTAATTTAACTTAGTATGGACAACTTAAAGCGGTATTATTTAATGAGTTCCAGATCTAATTTAAATTATTTCGCAGTGGGATTTTAAGCAGAATAGCCATAAACAATTATTTATTTTAATTTTGATTTTGAAGGTAATTTCTAGAGCCAAGAGCAATAGATTTGAAAATGAAATTAAATGAGGTTTCAGATTTTTTAGTTACTGATTTTAGAATTTTAGTTTAAAATATTACGAAAGCGTAAGTGGTGCAACCCCAGATCCGATTCAACATGGATTATTTCTACTTTTCATAACAAAAGTTATAAGGTAGTAGATAGAAGCAAAAAAGGCCGACTTGGGCAAAACGCCGACAAGGACAAAAGACCGACACCCAAAAGGCCGGCAAACAAAAGGCCGACATGTACAAAGGGCTGACAGGGATAAAAGCCCGACATTTACAAAAGGCCGACCTGGACAAAAGGCCGACATGGACAAAAGACCGACACGGAAAATAGCTGACATGGACAAAAGCTGATTATAGTATGCATGTTAATAGAATTGTAAGGGTACTACAAGTGATTAAGTTGCTTTTGGGTCCCGGTCGTTAAGGCTTAATTTCATTACGGAATATAACAGTTCGGCATGTTTCAGTATGGCGCACTCAAATATTCCGGCATATGGTCCACTAAATAAAATGCTACACTATGACGTATTTCAGAACGGGAGTATGGATTCCGTCACAACTTTGTTTTCTCACATTTCTCCTTTCCTTAATCTACGCTGAGCGATTGTTCAATTATCTTGTGGATCTGGAATCGTGCGATGATTGCTCGGATGACTGTTGTTGTTCCACTAAAGCATGTTCCGCGGTTATTCGGTCATTAGTTGATATCATCAACACTTGACGACAGAAAAACATAATTACACTGACATCAACACAAACTCACAGGTATTACACAGAATACGAAAAGGACCACTGAAGAATAGATTAGAAGAATTAGAAATATACAAGGAACGCTACAACCCGTTTTTACTAACCGAAAAAATTGGCCGCAACAAAATTTTCGACCTCATTCTAAGTAAAAAATATTACTTGACGTGATATAACACACACGCACCAAATGGTAAAAAAAAATACTTCTTTTTATTTCTGTAGTTCTCGTTTTTCATATAAAAAAAGAAGGGCGGTAACACCTCCTATTCTTATACCTGTATCTTACACTGCGAAGTATATACAACCAACCACAATAATGCATGAGTAGCAAGCGACCAAGTGGTTATTGACAAAGTGACATTAACAACGAAAAGGTAATTTTATTTTTCACAGATACCAATATAAAGGAAGCTTGCTGAATCTAGCTATTGGATAATGGATGCCACTTTCAAAACGGCGCCTAATATATTCGATTCAAGTCGGCAGAAGCTTACAGAAGAGCATTTGAAGATTTATCTGATGTTGGTGCTGAGTACAATGTACAACTAGCCCCGTAATTTATAATAAGCGATTTTGAAAAGGCAGCTATTAATTCTTTTGGAGCAGAATTTCAAACTTCAGTAAATAAAGGCTGCTTCTTTCAATTATGTCAAAGTATATGGCGAAAAATTTGGGACAGTGGATTGGCTTCTTTGTATGAAGCCGACGAAAACTTTTTGTCTTTTAGTGAGACATATAGGTTTGACATTGCCCAGTATCTCTTTAAAAATTTGTCGGGCGACCTAGTATAGTTCGACAGCGCCTATGTCATCAGCAGCGACATCAACAATTGACAATTTAAAGTTCTGAAACTTGATGGAGTCACTTAAGGAACGCTTATCCTTTATATTGGCATCTAACTTCCATTAATACATTCCACTCAAGATATTCACTCGGGAGCTCCATGGTAGGAAGATTTTATATCTAATGAAGATTTTCCAATTTTTTCTTATTGAAGTCTATCGAGAAATAGTGACTATTTGTAGTATTTTCGATGTTCTTGAGCTATTTTCGATGTTCTTGAACTTGGCTTTTAATACTAAAATACCGTTTGTAAATACCGTTATGTTCACAGTATGTTAAATATGAGAGGAAGACAATAAAAATTGTTTTAAAAATATATTCGTTTACATTCTTCCAATGCATTTCACTTCAACTTAAAAAAACTACACGGGATTTTCCAAAAACTCAAATAACAACCACGTTTGCAATCAATTTTTCATCGTCAGATTAAACGGATCAAGCAGTAAACATCAACTCTGTGTTGACTACTCGATATAAAACAAATTCAAAAAAAAAAAAATTATTTAATCCACATTTTATTGCAAACATCTTAAACCATTCATACAGATTCTTAAGAAAATGCACAACAAAGGAAGGAAATATGAGACTCAACACGTTGCAAGAATTTTCTTTGTATTTATATCCAAAAACAACAACAAATACCAAATTCTATAAATAAATTGTTATACCCATTTTTAACGATATAATAGCAACTAATTTTCATTATAAGTGTGCCAACAGTAGATCTCAAGATAAAAATCAAACAAATTGGTATTGTTGTTGTCATTTTGATTTGTTAGAAAATAAAATTAGTATTACCATATACAAAATATGTGCAGTAGTAATAACAATAATAATCGAATACTCCCAAAAGAATTTTAATGATGATGACAACAACTGTTCATCTTACAAACAGAGTAGTTTTTTTTTTAGAAATACATTTTAATAGTATTTGACATCTGTCAACTATGTCATGTACTATGTATCATCATATATATACTATATGCATGTCTTATCAAGATCAAAGTCAAAAAGAAACATTTTTTGTTGTTGATTTCTATCATAATAATTATCATTCGTGTTCATCGAAAGTAAAAACTAAGCACACAGACAAAACTATAATAACCAAAAGACTATACAATACCAACAACAATTTAACATATTATGATCAATTTACTATTATTTAAGTGATTGATTCCAAAGATTGTGTTTTACACGCGTTTGTATATGCCTTAAAGCTATTAAATTCGATTTTACGAGGTTGTAGAATATTTTTGGTTATGTTATTGTTGTATTTGATTAGATTAGTGCTGATTGCATGCATAGCTTTTCGTTTTTTTTTTTTTTTTTTTTTTTTAAATGAGAAAATTGATTGATTATCGCCGAAATTTTGTTTGTCAGATTTTTTTTTTTGTTAATGTATAACGTAACGTCTGCCGATTGTTTGAGGCAAAATTATTTAAATCGAATATTAAAAGTTTTATTTTTGATTAAAGGATCCAAAATTACATTCAAATCGAAATTATTTTGATTGGAATTCACCTGCATTTTCGTTTAATTTAAAGTCAACTTCTCGTAAATTAATTATGTCGATTCCACCTCGAACTGTTCAGAGAAGAATATTAGATAGAATCCATGCAACATAGTCTGGAAAATGTAGCCAAGCTAGAGAATAAAGTGGCTGTGATAGAAACCAACATTAATCACACAGGGGCGGATTAGGCACTCTAGGCACGTGCGTAGAGCCCGTGAATTTTGCGGCTGAAATTTCGTAAATCTTTAGCGGAATGATGGTTGATTTTTCAGAACCACCGTACTATGTTTCGGAAGAAAGGTTACTAATGTTCAACCATGGGGCTAGGGATTGCAATATCAATAATCGGTTAATCGATTAACCGATAAATCGGTCGAAAATCGTATTTCTAGTCTGGAACGGTTAAATGGCTGTAGAAATTGTCTTGCAGTATTACTTTTATATTCAAGAGGTTAAGGAAGGATTTGAACGTCTTTTAAATTCAGACTTCCATACATTGTTTTTATCCGACAAGGCTAAATAACTTCATATTTTGCCTTGTACCATTTATATTCAGGAAGTCATAATCTAAATATTTAGCTAAATCACAGATAAAAATTATTTGTTAAAATCACGAAATTTCTGCCACAGTTTATCTGGTGCTTCCTATAAAGTGCCCTGATGTTTTTGTAAGTTGTCTAAATAGGAATTATCATGCCCTGACATTTTTACAGTTTTTGCCACCAAATCTTCCGAATCTTAAAAAAGTGTTGGTTTAAGATCGTTTTAAACATGAATATGAACACACAATTGGTAAATTGATTGTGGTTTGACGTGTTGGAGTCTGTCTAACTGTTTAAATCATAGTTTTTTTCAAACGATGGATTCATTTAATAATAAAAGCGGCACAAATCGATATAAATATAAGAGAAACCTCATCTTGGAATTATTTTCGTCGAAATAAATATGGAAATGCGGGATTATAGGATTTTCCGGGATGTTCAAAAGAAATCAAATCTGTGAGTGTTACTATTACTGGATTGCATTATCATTTAAAATGCTAACAAAACATAAATCTATTAAAAAGGGATCAACTGGTATCAGAGGTTCAAAATTACAAATGTGAAGCCCGGGTTTTTTTTTTGAAATATGTAAGTATATCATTCCATTAAAGCTATCGTCTCTTATATGACAGCTAAAAATTGTTTTGATTTTAGCAAGATTTTTACGTCTTACGATTTCAGACAATTACTTAAATCAAATTGTCACAATGACGTTTCAAAATCTGCTAACACAATTAGTAAAATTGTGTTTAGTTATAGAGCAAAAGATCATCAGCTAGTATATATGTAGCTGATTTGCCAAAGCTCAAATTAAATGGTGGAAGATTCTGCTTAACATTCGATGAATGGACTTCACTTAAAATCGACGTTATATGAATATTAATGTTCATAATGGTACCAAATATTGAAATCTCGACCTATCCCGTGTTCAAAGTTCGCTACCGGCAGAAAAATTAAAAGAGTTTGACCTTCCGGATTAATGATATCGTTGCAATTACCACGGATGGTGCATCAGTGATGGTCAAAGTGGGAAAGTTGATCGGTGTAGGTCACCTGCTTTGTCTGGCACACAGTATTCAATTCGCTGCAATCAAAATTCTCTACCAAAAAATAAATCCACAAAATGAATTTACAGAACAACTGGAGTGTACTGAAGTCGACAAAGACACACAGCGGATTCCGAATTTTTCAGCTCAGATGGTTCTGATGATAAGGATGGCGCTGACTGTGATGATGGCGTTGACTGTGATGATGACAAATGATGCTCTAAAACTCGCAAGATGGTCAACATTTTTCTCGATTGCCAACAAAAACTGACTGTATACTACAAAATTAGATTAAAGAACGATTTAATAAATAAAACTAATTGAAATTGAACTCCAAAACAAGATGGAATAGTTTGTTCCATATGCTCAAAAGGTTTCAATTAGTCAAAGAGAGTGTTCGAAAAATCCTAATTGATATAAAATATGTCATTAATTTGTTAGACGAAGAATTCGAATTATTGTTTGGTTTCTTTAAAAGTAGCAGTAGAGAAACTCTGCTGCCAAAACGACATTGCCATTAAATTTGTATTACATGAATTATCGGCCCAAAATTAATTTTTATGTTCCGCATTTAAATCAGATATTGTATTCGGATTTATTTAATTATCTTAATAATCCAGATATTTGCAGTTACAGTCAACAGAAATAACTAATTCAGTGTTTAATAAAATAAGCCGAGGTGCAATATTAAAAGTAATAATAGAATTGGTTGAACCCATATATGATGAAGAGCGTACTCAAAACAATGATACGGTAGAAGTAGAACCAATAGCAACACCACCTGAATTAAGTGAATTTTTATTCCTGGAAAATAAACTAAACAAGGCTATTAAACAACAGTCGTTGTTTCGACTGAGTTGTTTAATACCAAAATCTGATCGAGACTAAATTATCAAAGCCTAAACGTTCTGTGTTTCTATGAGTGTTTTTCCTATAGGAAGAACTTCTCTGATTAAATTAGCTACATAGCTACATAGCTATAAATATGAAATTTATTATGTATTCATTAATTGAAGATTTTTCTACTATTATTGTAAAAAATGTGATCCATTCCATATTTTTAATTTAATTTTTTTGTTTTTTAATTACGTATTTAAAAATAACAACAAATAAAATTGTATCGATAAATTATCGACAGATCGATAAATTTGAGAAAAATTATCGAATTATCGATAAATGAATTTAAGCAAATTTTGCAAACCCTAAATGGGGTACTGGAATGAATTTACAGAAATCCTCAATATTTTGGAACAGCTCGTCTGAACTCCGGAATTTTGCTTTTTTAATCCTCGCTTAACTTCTGCCCATACCTTTTCTCGAATGGGTTAAGGTCAGGGCTTTGCGGTGGCCAATCTAAAAAATCTATTCTTTATTCAGTAATTTAAAACTTCATTAAGCTTGCAGTGGGTTTAGAACCGTTATCCTATTCCTAAATCACGGTTTTTATGAATTCTGCAAAATGGGGAATTCAATTCTAAAAACCGAGATTTGTACACGTGCTGGGCCATTCGCTTATCAATTCTAAATACTGGTCGGAAGCCGCGCCAGAAAAATGCTCCGCAAAGCATAACGGTCCCACCTCCGTAAACCTTAATTTCCGGAAATCTTGTTTTTCAAATTCTTGGTTTTACAAAATCTCGGTTTTAATCTTATATTTATTTAAATATTAAATTCCCCATTTTACAGAATTTACATTTTTGATTATTTTCATTTTGTAACGGAAATTCCCATTTTTCCGAATTTATAAAAACCAAGATTTTATAAAACCAAGATTTTGGAAATCAAGATTTAGTACCCAACCCTTAATTTTGTTACTTTTCCAAAGGGAGCGCCCCGAAATCTTTCATAACAAAATCTTGCATTTTTAAAAATCATGCAAATCAAAATCTTGCTAACCCAAAAAATTTAAAAATTATTTAAATTCCGATAAAGTTTATTTCTGACTTCTTAACTTTCCTTTGGTTTGCGTAATAGCTTTCCTGCGGAATTTTTGGAATTGGTGAATGATCAACGAAATTCGCTTTCTTTCGATAGCTTCCAAAACAAAATTAAATGTCATATCGGTTTGAAATTTGGTGTGCATCCCTAGAAAAGACTGTATTTTCGGATATGCACTTTTTAAGATCGAATCTCTATCTCTTAAAAAGTTTAATTAAAAGTTTAAATTAATGGAATCACAAATTTGCTAATTTTGGAAAGATGGAAATGCCCCTCAAGGCTAAAAGAGCGTATTTAGTAGCGGGAAATATTACCACCAAAAATTTTAGCCTAAACGACACAAGCCTCGATGTGACAGGTTTAATGAGAAAAACAGGAAACATTTGATTTTAATCATTAATTATAAAAATATCTAATATTCTAAACGAAATAAAAGAAATTTTGATATTGTTTGTAAAATTGTGATTTTTAATTTGTATCAGACATTATTTAAAAAAAAATATTTTTGGAATTCCGGAATCAAGAACATTCAAATTCGAAAATTCGGGAATTATTTTAAAATTTATAGAAACTATGAAATTTACAGAGTTTAAAGAATTTGTAGAAATAATGAAATTTATAGAATTCAACGATTTTATCAATTTTTCAGAATTTAAAGAATTTATAAAAATTGGGGAATTTTAAGTTACATAGTAGAATTTATAGAACTCGGTCAATTAAAACAATTTATAGAAATTATATAATCTACAAAATTTAAAGAAATTAAACAATTCATAAAATTTATTGAATTTATAAACTTTCTAGAACCGCCAGCTGCAACCGGAAAGAGCAAGTCTGGGGGTCCTATCATAGCGCTTAAGCTGAATGGGTGGACTGACACCCTCACTTGTAGTGAAGCAATTTAAATCTGGGCTAAAACTAGACTTGGGCGCACCAAAACATTAAGTTCTCGTGAATTAAGAACGAGAGGAGGAAGAGACTTTGGTTCGTTTCCTTGGCTCATGACCGGCATTATCACGCAGAAGACATAAATACTTAGGTAAGTTCATGATGGACAACCTGACGGATCTCGAAAATAGTAAAATGCGAGATATTCTATGCTATCTAGATAGCTTTAAAAGGTTCCAGTAAGGTTGAAAAGGATAAATTCTGTACCGCTTCAACTAACCTAACCTAACCAACTGAAGTTTTAGGCTTTATAGAATAGATAAAATTAGTGGAATTTATAGGATTTACAGAATTTATTCCATTTATTGAATTCAAAAAATGTATTGAATTTATAAAATTTATAAAAATTAAAAAAAAATTTAGAAATACTAAAGCAACAAAGCGTTGGCGAATCAAACTTAATGAGACAAAATCCACGCATATTAACTTTACTTATCAAAAGGCTTACCACCTACCTATAGAAATTAACTCGCGACTCGTGCCATATGCAAATACAGCTAAATACCTTGGCATGACCCTCGATGCCAAGCTTAAGTGGAGAGAGCATGTCAAAAAGAAAAAAGAAGAACTTAACATAAAGTTCAGGAAAATGTATTGGCTCATAGGTAGAGGCTCTGAGCTTACAATTAACAATAAGCTGCTGCTATATCGGCAAATTTTGAAGCCGATATGGACCTACGGTATACAACTCTGGGGATGTACCAAGCAAACAAACGCCACAATGATACAGACGTTTCAAAACAAGGTTCTTCGTAGCATCGTCAATGCTCCGTGGTACGCAAGAAATGAAGACCTTCACAGGGACCTACGGATGGAATACATCAAAGAGGAAATAAAAATGCATGCCGCAAAACACGAAATAAGGCTCCAGGAACATGGAAACCCCTATATTCGCCATATGATAGATAACCCTGTCGTTGAAAGAAGACTCCAAAGAACGAGGCCACTTGACCTAGTGAACTTACCAAACTAAAATTAGTAAATAGGTTTAATTGGTTATGGGGCTAACCAGTGGGTTACACCCCAACAAACGTGAATTTTACTAGATATATCATATAAAAATTTGTATTTGAAAGAAAAATTGCTAGATGAGCGCAGTCTCAGTCGTAATAAAATAAAATGAAAAAAAAAAAAAAAGAAATGCTAAAATTTGTAGAATTTATCGAATTTATTGAATTATAGAAATTATGAAATTTTTAAGTAAGTCAAATTTAAATTTGTAGAATTTATAGAACAAATAGTCCGGTCAATCTAGACCAAAAAATAAGAGTGAAGGTGCATAAAGTCCCAACAAGCTGAAAAGCAGTAAAATCGTTCAAAACATAATTATAAATATAATTTAAAAGTTCCCCATCATTCCCGTGTATGGAAAAAAAATTATTCGAGGTCAAAGGTCAAAAAAATGAGTTTTTCGCGATTCTCAGCCAAACAGTAAGTTTTATCATAAAAATACCCCAAACAAAAATTGTATATCATAAAATTATCTATAAAAAATGTATTAATACTTTTTTTCCTACGAGCCACCGTTTCTGAGATAAAACGATTCAAAAAGATGTAAAAGTTGTTATCGTCATAATATGCATGAGTACGCCAGCCACGTATATACATCTCTAGAGTTGTTATATCGGTCATTGTAACTTATACTTTAAAATATACATAAGTTATAACTATAAGAATATAATATAATAAATGAAATACCGTTAGTCTTGAGCGTCGCTCTGTAGTGAAAACACGTGTTTATCCTAACCTATATTGTGCTGTTTTGAGTTTTATAACAAAAATGTCAAAATATTGTTTTATTTGTGCTAAACTTTTAACTGAAAGTGAAGTTGTTATTGTTGAACGTGGTATGAAGACATTAATTAATGCAAGTATCGAAAGAGCTGATGAATTTTCGGAATATCTCAAAAATCAGAAATCTGTGACAATACATGAAAATTGTCGTAAAAATTATACTCAAAAGTCTTCTATTGCTGCAGCTAATAAAAGACAACGTGAAGAACAAGAAGCCAGTACATCCACAGTAAGTCCTCCTCGTACTAGATCACGTATCAGTGAATCAGCTTTTTGTTTTAAAGAACTATGCTTATTTTGTGGCCAGAAATTGAATGAAGAGTATGAAAGAAGAAAATCCTCAGATTTTCGCCGTCGAATTAGCCAAGTAAGTACACTTCAATTTAAAGATTCAATTCTGGAAGCAGCTCGAACTCGTGACGATGCTATAGCAAAAGCTGTTCTTGCTCGAGTCGAATTTGAATATGATTTAGTTGCTGCTGAAGCTAAGTATCATCGAGATTGCTATGCTATTTTCTTAAAACCTTCCACTGGAGCTAAAATGGATCGTCCTAAAGACGAAGCTACGAATCTGGCAATGGAGGAAATATTTACTTACATTGAATATAGCGATGACTGTCAGTTCACTTTGAACGAATTACAAAATGTTTGCAAAACTACGACTTTAGATTACAGAACGATTAAGCTACGACTAAAACTAAAGTATGGTGATAAACTTATTATCACTGAGAAATCGGGAGCATCAACATTCATATGCTTAGTGGATAATCATCATGATATTTTGAATCAAGCCTGGTACGAAAAAAAAAAAATTAATAAAACAGAAGAACGATTCAGAGTTCTAGACGCAGCTGCAGCTATTATTCGCGAAGATATTCAAGCCGCAGTATTTGATAATTCTAACTACCCTCCACCAAGTCGCATGTTTGAAGATTTAAATAATTAAATCCCAGAATCGTTGACATATCTTGTGGAACGAGTGATTTTAAAAAATAAACGATCAAATTTAGATCATTTAAAATTAATATGCACAAATATTTGCCATTGTATCATGACTGCTGTTCGACCAAGGTCTTTTAAGTCTAAATTACAATTAGGCCTCGCAGTTTTTTTTCATCGAAGGTTCGGGTCTAAACGTCTTATACAAATCTTTTCGGCTTTTGGTTTA